>JAYESD010000007.1:203360485-203960485 GCA_036927565.1 Tuctoria greenei
GGGTGCGACGTACGAGCCCACCTTGGACACCGGTGTGCACTCCGCATACTCGGCGTCGCTCACCGCTGCCCTACACGCCCAGACGGCTGGAGTTCAGAACATTCGGACACTAGTGCCGACTGCTCTGAGTTGTACCTCTACCACCTACGCCCGCTGGCGTAACGAGTTCCTCCTCACGTTACGGCGGTACCAGCTTGCGGACCACGTCCAGCAGGACGACGCCCCATGGGATGACTCTTGGATCAGCATGGACAGTCTGGTCCTTGCCTAGATCCTTGGCACTCTCGCCGATGATCTGTACAAGCTTGTCGGACAGCGCGGTGGGGGGACCGCGCGCCAGGCTTGGCAGATACTGGAGCACCACTTCTTGGGGAACCGTGCGACTCGGGCTCTTCACATTAACGCACGGTTCCAGACTACAGTGCAGGGTGACCGCTCCATCTCGGCCTACTGTGGAGAGATGAAGGGCATGGCTGACTCCCTGCGCGACCTTGGCGAGCCGGTCGCTGACAGCACTCTAATTCTTCGGGTCCTTCACGGCCTGAACGAGCGCTTCAGCCATCTTCGCTTCTGGCTTCTCCGTATGGAGCCGCCACCGACCTTCGAGAAGGTCTGGTCTGACCTTGAGCTTGAGGAGATCACGGCGGGTGGGTCTGCTACCTCTGGGTCTGCCACAGCCTTCTATGGCTTCGGGCAGCCCTCACGCCCACCGTCTTCTGGGGGACCACTACCGCGACCACCTACTCCACCTACCGCCCCGGGTGCCTCTGCTGGCTCTGGGGGTGGTGCTCGTCGACGTCGCGGCGGAAGGCGCACAAGATGAGGTGCTGGCGGCACTCCTACGTCCACTGCTCCTACTGGTGGTAGTACTGGTGGCACTGGCCAGGGAGGTGCGCCCTGGCCCACACCGTACAACCCGTGGACTGGCCAGATCTCTATGTGGCATGGACCGTCTCCGAGTCTTCTTGGGGCGCCACCGACTTCCTCCACTCCGCGCCAGCCACGTCCTCCGGCTGCGTACGTATCCCATCCGGGCTATGGTGGACCTGGTCGCCCTGTGGCTGGATCGCCCACTCCAGCCTACGGCGGTGCTTCCTACCCCGCTGGGTACTCGGAGCCACCAGCACCTCTCCAGGAGCCGCCCATGTGGTGGGACCGTCAGGACTTGGCATCTTCCTTCAGCACCATGCACCTTACACCACCGACTACTGATTGGGTGGCTGATTCTGGCGCCTCCTACCACACCACCCCAGATGCTGGTATTCTCTCCTCTACCCACACACCTCATCCGTCGTTTCCTTCATCGATCGTTGTTGGAAATGGATCCGTTCTTCCAGTCACCTCAGTAGGTGACTCAGTTTCTCCGGGTTCATTCCATCTTAATAATGTTCTTGTTGCTCCAGACATTATTCAAAATTTGCTTTCCATTCGTCGTTTCACCACTGATAATAATATTTTTGTTGAGTTTGATCCTTTTGGTTTGTCTGTGAAGGATCTTTCCACCCGGCGTCTTCTTCTTCGATGTGATAGTCCGGGGCCCCTGTACACTCTTCGACTTCCTTCTTCCGCTGCGTCTTCGTCTTTTGCTCTGGCTACGACAGCTTCGTCCGCTACTTGGCACCGTCGGCTTGGTCACCCTGGCGCTGATGCTATGTCGAAGTTATCTAGTAGTTCAGTTATCTCGTGTACTAGGGGCACACATGAGTCATTGTGTCACGCTTGTCAGCTTGGTCGCCATGTTAGGCTTCCCTTTACCACTTCTGTGTCTCATGTGCAACATATTTTTGATCTTATCCATTGCGATTTGTGGACATCTCCTGTTATCAGTGTCTCGGGTTTTAAATATTATTTGGTGGTACTTGATGATTTCTCACATTTCTCTTGGACTTTTCCATTACGTCTGAAATCTGAAACATTTGATACTCTCTCTCACTTCTTCACTTGGGTTTCCACACAGTTTGGGCGTACTGTTCGTGCTCTCCAGTGTGACAACGGACGAGAGTTTGACAACTCGCGACTCCGTGACTTTCTCCTTACACATGGCACACAGCTACGCATGTCTTGCCCATACACATCTCCTCAGAATGGCAAGGCTGAGCGCATGCTTCGCACCACTAATGATGTCATGCGTTCCTTGATGTTTCAGACATCCATCCCTGCTCGCTACTGGGTAGAGGCACTTCACACTGCCACCTTCCTCCTTAATCGCCTTCCTACCAAGGCGATTCGGGCACCGACTCCTTTCTTTGCCCTGTATGGCACTACCCCTCTCTACGACCACCTCCGTGTCTTCGGGTGCGCCTGCTACCCTAATCTTTCCGCCACTGCTCCACATAAGCTTGCGCCCCGCTCTACTAGGTGTGTCTTTCTTGGGTACTCCCTTGAGCATAAGGGATACCTGTGTCTCGACCTCTCTACCCACCGCATTTTGATCTCTCGGCACGTCGTCTTCGACGAGTCATCCTTCCCCTTTTCTTCCTCCACCTCTGGTTCAGCTGCAGAGCTGGACTCGCTTTTTTCTACTGACACCGAGGCTGCTCCACCACAGCTGCCTTGGCCTTTTTTTGCAGGTACATCACCCACCAGTTCCCAAGTGGCTCCCACGACGTCGCCAGCTGCACCTTATGCAGCACCGACACCTGTGGTGACTCCGGTTGTGCCTCCTACAGCCACGACTCGGCGGTTCACTAATCCTGCTCTCGTCTACCAGCGACGAGTGCGGGTTGGTGCCCAGGCTCCGTCGACCCTGGGGACGAGTGCCGCACCATGTGTGGCACCGACGTTTCCTGCTGCGCCACGCGCGGCCCCGGCGTCTCCGACCTCGTCTCCTGCACCACATGAGGTCCCGGCGCCTTCTACAGCTGCGCCACGCGCGGCAACGGTGTCTCCGACCTCGACTCCTGCGGCACACGAGGTCCCTACGTCCCCTACAGCTGCGCCACGCGCGGCCCCAGCGTCTCCGGCCTCGACCCCCGCGCCACGCGCGGCCCCGGCGACCCCTACAGCTGTGCCACGCGTGGCCTCGGCGTCTCCGGCCTCGACTCCTGCGCTGTGCGGGGACCCGACGACTACTCCGGCCCTCGCGTCCCCCGCTGCACCACGCGCGGCCCCTGTTCCACGGTTCGCCGATCCTGCTCTTGTCTACCAGCGACGAGAGCGGGTTGGTGCCTCTACGCCTGCGCGTCCGGAGCCCTCGGTGTACCACCCACCGTTGCTTCACCGGGACCCAGGACACGTTCACCCGATGGTGACTAGACGTGCCGCTGGGGTTCTCCGGCCTCTTGAGAGGTTCTCCGGAGTGGTACTCTCTTCGACGACACCGACACCATCCACTTCCTCTTCGGTATCACCTATACCGACCTCCGTCCGTAGCGCACTCGCTGACCCTCACCGGCGCCGCGCTATGGAGGAGGAGTATGCGGCCCTACTTGCCAACCGGACATGGGACCTGGTTCCCCGTCCTTCCTGTGGCAACGTTGTCACAGGCAAGTGGGTTTTCACGCATAAGAGGAAGGCGGATGGCTCCCTGGAGAGATATAAGGCTCGTTGGGTACTTCGGGGCTTCACTCAGCGCCCTGGAGTGGACTACGACGAGACCTTCAGTCCGGTGGTTAAGCCAGCGACAGTACGGACTGTTCTGTCGTTGGCTCTCTCGCGTTCTTGGCCTGTCCACCAGCTGGACGTCAAGAACGCCTTCCTTCACGGGACGCTGACAGAGACGGTGTACTGCAGTCAGCCGACAGGGTTCGTTGATTCAGCCCGTCCAGACTTGGTCTGCCGGCTGAACAAGTCTCTATACAGGCTGAAGCAGGCGCCTCGGGCTTGGTACAGCCGGTTCGCCTCCTTCCTGGCCTCGCTTGGCTTCGTCGAGGCCAAGTCGGACACCTCGCTCTTCGTTTACAGGCATGAGGGTGACATTGTCTACCTCCTCCTGTACGTGGACGATATTGTCCTCACGGCGTCCAGCTCGGCTCTTCTTCAGCGCACGATCTCCGCACTGCAGCGCGAGTTCGCGATGAAGGACCTCGGCCAGCTCCACCACTTCCTGGGCATTGCGGTCGAGCACCGTCCGGACGCTCTGTTCCTCCACCAGCGCCAGTACTGCCTGAATATCCTCGAGCGAGCGGGCATGACTGATTGTAAGTCGTGCTCCACTCCCGTGGACACTCAGGCGAAGCTGGCTTCGGCTGACGGTGCCTCGGTCGCCGACCCTACCTCTTACAGGAGTCTTGCAGGTGCCCTGCAGTACCTCACCTTTACCAGGCCGGATATCTCATACACGGTTCAGCAGGTGTGTCTCCACATGCATGATCCACGGGAGACGCACCTCACGGCGATGAAGCGGATTCTTCGGTACCTGCGCGGCTCCCTCGACTACGGCCTTCTCCTTCGACGTGACTCGCCTTCTGAGTTGGTGGTCTACACCGACGCTGACTGGGCGGGGTGCCCTGATACCCGCCGTTCCACCTCTGGCTACGCCGTCTTCCTGGGGGAATCTTGTCTCCTGGTCCTCGAAGCGGCAGCCCGTGGTTTCTCGCTCCAGCGCTGAGGCGGAGTACCGCGCCGTGGCTAACGGCGTAGCAGAGGCGTCTTGGCTCCAGCAGTTACTTCAAGAGCTCCACTCCCCTGTCGCCCGGAGCACGTTGGTCTACTGTGATAATGTCAGCGCCGTTTACCTCTCCACCAATCCCGTTCAGCACCAGCGCACGAAACATGTGGAGATTGATCTTCACTTTGTTCGTAAGCGGGTTGCACGCGGTGAGGTTCAAGTTCTCCACGTGCCGACGACGTCACAGTTTGCCGATATCTTCACGAAGGGACTCCGTCGACTTTGTTTTCTGAGTTTCGGTCCAGTCTCAACATCTGTTGTGGCTAGATGTTGGGACTGCGGAGGGGTGTTGGACTGTGTTTGGGCCTAGCCTGTACGGCCCATCTATGTATCTATAAATATGTACCCAGACCCTATGATTAATCAAGCAATTCATTCTATCATTTATAAATGCATTTGATGCTTGTCTTGCCAAAATTGCCTTAAGCACAGTTTTCTTGTCACAGGTCATTGCAACTTGGGGTTCACGTAACAACGTTGACATTATATCTCTTTCCCATACCCGCTCTGGTGAGGATGTCAGGGAGGTGAGTTTTCTTTTCTAATTCTTCCACTCTTGCACCCTGAACAAAACATATAACTAATTATTGAGCACCCACCTATTTGGTATTTCTGGTTCCTTCTAGTACATTATTTATGAGGCTTTCTTCAGCTTGCAAAAAAAATAATAATTGCAATAAACAGTTTGGTGCAACAAGTTGTGAGCCAATTGTATTGCAGTAGGTTTAATCTAGGGCATCATCACACACACTGTAGTCCAAATTTGAAGATAACCAATAACAAGTTATCTTGTCTCAGCTAGCTGTAGGGGGCAAATAGTTGCCGAGTATTTGTTGTCATTCTGATGAGAGAACTGACACACATAAACCTGTACATAAAGATGGATGATGTGCCAATCTATTTGTTTTGCATAATATTTTGTGGATATGATGTTTGTGCATAAGTTTCTCAGTTTTTTTATGCCTCAAGTTCATCATACCATGGGTACGCTATTCATGCTTCTTGGCATATGCCTATGCGCATATAACACATACAATGGAATTGATTTAGGATATCTGGTGACCCTTAAATGTTTGTGGTGTGCAGCTTAGATCCTTTTTACAATCACACAACCTTCATGACACACAGATATATGCAAAGATTGAAAATTATGAGGTAAATATCCTCCTTTTTACCAAAATTTTGTTGTCAGCTTGTTTCATTTCTATTGAAATTATTGCGTTGTTTATCTGTTAGGGTTTGGACCATTTTGATGAAATTCTTGAAGAGGCAGATGGTGTCATTATCTCTCGAGGAGACCTGGGAATTGACCTTCCACCAGAAAATGTAAATTCTGGTCTTCCATGAAGCCCCCTTTTACTGCTTAGGGCCAGTATTTATCAATGTGCATACTCATGTTTATCGAAGTTATTTTTAACTAGTACATTGATATAAGTACATGAACATCCCTAAAGAAGATATAAATACAAGAATATATACATTATTATGGCGCAAAAGCCTGCTATTTATGTTGTAGCTCTGACATGTGCTGCACGACTCCTGGAACTAATGCAGTAAATATTTTTGTCTTCTATGCAGAATTTACTTCAGTGTCATGGTGTCATGCCATTCTCGCTTTTTGTTGTGATATGTTACTTTTGACATTTCAGGGTTTCATGTTCCAGAAGACAGCTATTCAGAAATGCAATCTGGCTGGTAAACCTGTGATCATCACTAGAGTTGTTGACAGCATGATTGACAACCTTCGCCCTACACGTGCAGAGGCAACTGATGTTGCAAATGCAGTCCTAGATGGTCTGTGAACATTCACCGCATTTCAACAACCTGATGACTGTCTTTCTTATTTTGTGTGCTGGTCGAATTCCAGGAACTGATGGTATTTTGCTTGGCGCGGAGACACTTAGAGGGCTTTATCCTGTTGATGCAGTGAGTACTGTGGGCAGAATTTGTGCGGAAGTATGTTTCTACCTATTTAAGAATAAATTGTGGCAGAACTGTCTGATATGTTTGACTGATCAATGGTAGCTCTTTTAGGCCGAGACTGTGTATAACCAGTCACTTCAGTTCAAGAAAGTAATGAGGCATGTAGGTGAGCCAATGCCCCATGAGGAATCTGTGGCATCAGCAGCGGTAATTACATTTGTTCATTAGAAACATCACCTATTGTTTCATTTAAAATGATCACTGGGGACAGATAAATGGCATGCAATAAGTAAAAGTGACTGTCCAGATTTTCTCTTTTTAGGTTCGTTCTGCAATGAAAGTAAAAGCTGCGGCGATTGTTGTGTTCACGTTCTCGGGAAGAGCTGCAAGGTGCTCTATATCACTCCAAAGATTAGCATGGCATTAGACAACTTTATGTCATATGAAGTTATTATTGACTTTATGCTTCTGTGTGCAGGTTAGTTGCCAAGTACAGACCGCCAATGCCAGTTTTAGCAGTTGTGTTCCCACGTGACGGGTCTGATCCTTCGAATTGGCGCTCTTATGGCACAACACAGGTAACTTTGTTGAACTTTTAAATTCATTTGATGTTCATACTGTGAGTGGTTTGTTCACCACGAAGCAGGCTCTGCAAACTTATATTTGTAACATTGTTGATTCGTTTTCAGGCAAGGCAATGTTTTGCCATACGGGGAGTTTACCCGTTGATGGGGAGTACTGATGAGGTATGTATGTGTCCGTTAGCCTGTTAGTACTTGCTAGTATTGGGGCCTTATGCCAAGGAAGGAAGAAAGAAAGGGATATGACTCATGAGGTATATTTGAACTCTGTAACAGGCCGAAACTGGTGGGCTTACAAAGGAAGAATATGGAATAAAACTCGCACTGAACTATGGTCGGTCTGTTGGCATAGTAAAGCCTTTTGACAGGGTGATAATTTTTGAAAAGATTGGCGATTCTTCTGTTGTCAAGATCATCGAGTGTGGAGATTCTTAAGAGTTAAGACACCCAACACCCATGCTAATATTGTTTGATGTATATGCATGGGATTACTTTTTTTTTTGTATCTTTCTTTTACTTAACCAGAGATAACTAGAATGTACAGGATTTGCCCCCGTTGTCGTGTTAGATTTGCAGGTTTCACGTCCTTTGATCCCACATATTATATTATCCCAGAGAGTTTATTCTGGAATTATGGAGTGAGGATTCAAATGTACGTACTCCGTATAATTGTTTTGTTTGACATAATAATACGATGAGTTATCATTACAATCTTATATTCTATTGACAATACTAGCTAGATGCACCTTATGTTGATCATCTATCAGTTAATAATTTACCTATATATATCGTCGTCATGTATAGATGGATATGGTACACCCCTGCAAACTTATTCAGTACTGCTCCTTGAAGAAGAGGGCGTAGATGATGCAGCAGAGGGAGATGATGATGACGAGGATGTCGAAGGTGAGCGCGGTCATGGCCTGGTCGCTGAGCTTCATGTTCTTGCCGCCGAGGCGGTCCACCATGTCCGGCACGGACTCGTAGTTCTGGAGGTCCTGCTCGTAGGGGTCCTCGAGCCTGGCCCTGAGCTGCTGCAGCCGGCGGCTCTCGGCCTCCTGCGCCAGCGTCCAGTCGTAGAACCGCCGGGTCTCCTCTTTGCTCAGCACGTCGTACACCTCCCGGAGGCGGATGAACTTCTCCGACGCCGACTTGAGCGGCAGCGTCGTCGTGTCCGGGTGGTACTCCTTGGACAGCCGCCGGTACGCCGCCTTGATCTCCTCGATGTCCGCCTTAGCTTCTATCCCCAGAAACCTGTGCTTCGTTTCGTTTGCAGCAACAACAGTTATCGTCAGCAACTGTCAGATAGAGTCATAGCAGAAGAACAGAACAGTGCCCTCAACTCATAGTGGGACTCGGACGAGCTGTTGATGAGGTCGGCGAACCTCCCCCCCAAAGGTTCCTTCTTGCTGCCGGTGCGGCGGCCGCCGTCCTTCTTCACGTTCCCTCCTACCCACCCTTCGTCCGGGTCCGACCAGTGTATCCTCGTGTCCACAGTCTTCTTCTTCCTCCCCTGCTCAGCCCCGTCGGGCGTGCCCGCGGCGGCCACCACAACGTTGGCGCGCCGCCGTTGCCCGTGGAGGAATGGCGTCGTGAAGGGCCGGCAGGCTGTAGACGCTGCCGCCATGACTGCGCGCGCGCTCGAGCAGTCCTGGACAGGTTGCGTGGCGGAAGCTTGAGCCTTGGTTGGAATTGGAAACATCCCAAGGCGCGGTGGGGGTGGTGATGGCGTGGGTCCCATCTACACGTCACGATTTCGGACCTATCGTGCAGCGTTGGCTACTGGCCACAGGAAAAAAAAAAGAACGGTTTTCGGATTACAGCTGCAATTTTCCGCCCTGGCTTTATATGCGTACGCTCGGAGGCAAAAAGTGCGGTAATTTCCCTGTGCCACAGAAACACTTTGCATCTGTTAAGTTTGCACGCAACTATCGTAGTAGCCGCACATTTCTATTGGGCTACTTCTTGACCTCACACGTTAGACTGTTGCGCTCCTAGCTAGCCCAACAAACTTTCTAGGCCTGCGAAAGGACTTCGGCCCAGTTGGTCAGCGTGGGAGGTTCGCATCCGAGGTGACCAAACATTGTCGAGGGACCAACGTCGCTGTTATTTGATTTGAATTTTTTATTAGTTTCGAAGGATTGACATGTTGACAATAGGATTTCGAAAGGATTTTTTAATTAGAGCTGTTAACAATAGGAAGCGCATCCTAGCTTTTGATTATTTAGGACAGTTTGATGCATGCTCTATTTCTTTGTTAATCCATGAATACTGTATCAGAGATAAAAACAAAAAAAAAATAGAATAGCTTCATCGGCTTCTAGTTTATTTCTCCGAAATGGTTAGTGAGAATCCCAGTTGAGAGGTCGTAAATTCATTGAGAAACTGTCGGGGACCGTAAACTAATTCAGAAATTCTAACGTTTCACGACTAATTTGCACCCACCTTATAAGTTTATATGCCCAAAATGTAATCTACTCTATCTTAACCATAGAGACATAAAAACTTATAAAGCTTATTTTGTTATTAATTATTTTCTGAACGTAGGAATTATATTACAGAAATTTGACCTAAACCAAATTTATATAATGAGAAAAATATTTATAATTATAAATTACTTCGACTTAAATATAAAAAATCGGATTCAAATTTTTTGGAGGTCAAATAAATAAAATATATATCTCAATAACTTTTTGGTCCCAGAAACAAGGCCGCGTGTTCTGGGCTCTTTCTCCGCTGCCACAAACGGCAACTCTCAGATTCCAAGAGGGCAGCAAGACGGCGGAGGCAGGCAACTAGCAGCGGCTCCGTCTCGTCATCGTGCGGCCAGCGCCTCCTCTTCCAGGTGAGAGCCGATCTCTCTTCCCGAATCCTCTAGAGAATCTTCCTTCCTTTTGTACAGTAGTTGACATCTAGGCTGGATGTAGCGGGGATGGCTCGATCCGTACGCGAGGGCCGAGACAGGGTAGGGAACGGCGACGGGGACGGGGAGATTTCATCCCTATATCGGAGATGGGGATCGGGAGGGGAATTTTCATCTCTCGGAAGGAGTTAAATTTGCTCAAATCTTGGCGTTGAGTCTGTCTGTTCTACGCAGCTTTGGTCGACGGCAAGATGATGGCGAACGGGAAGCTCCAGAAGCAGGCGCTGCTGCCACCGCACAGCCCATTCCCGACGGCGGCGGCGGCGTACGCTGACCAAGCCCTGATCACACGGCCGCAGGGCGCTTCGCACCACCGCCGTCCTCATGGCCACGGGCACCACCAGCGCACATCGTCGGAGAGCTTCGTTGAGGAGCAGCCGTCGTGGCTAGACGACCTGCTCAACGAGCCCGAGACACCGGTGAGGCAGCATGGCCGGACCGTCCACCGCAGGTCATCGAGTGACTCATTAGCTCTGTTCGACGGAGGTGCTGCTGGTGCCAGTGCTTATGCCAATGGCTTTCAGGCCACGAGTGGAGGAGGTGGGAAGGCAACACCTTGGCGCGGTGTGCAGGAGTACTATGCTAAGCCAGGTTCATTTGGTAGGCCGCAGGGTCGGCCTTGGGAGCAAGGCGTGCCAAATTTGGGGGGTTACAGGCATGGAGATACCCTACCCATGCCGGTGAAGGAGAAACCTGGTGGGCATCATGGTCCGCCAAGTGTGTTGAGGAATCACGACAATGTCATGGACAATAGAGCTCCTGCTCATGCAGGGCATGACCAAAAGTTTGGGCTGAAGGAGGGGGTGCTGCCGAAGCATGCACAGTTAGAGGCGGACACAAAGCATGCTAAACAGTGAGTGTGATTGCTGTTCTGTTGCGGATATCACATTCAAGAACTATCTTTGTGTTCTAGAATTTCACACTTGCATATTACAATTATGATAATTGAAAATAGCTTGCTGTTCACTGCAACTATAATAAGCACACTAATAGAAGGATTACCTGGTAACTTATTTAGGCTTTTACGTCATTTGACTTAAATACACTTGTTTGAACGTTACGAGCTGCAGTGTGTGTGCACATGCTGTTAATATGACATTTTGTATATTCATGGATAATGAACAGCAATTTGTGGCAACGTAAATGAGAAACAAAATTTTGAGGTTTTTCCAGTATGGAACTTTTGAAATCTGATTTTTCATCACTTTTCCTCATTTTCAGCTATGAGACTGGCAAAATATTGACAATTCTTTTCATGTTTGTCCTGATTTAATTTGGACATCGAGGTCATACAAGTCAATAGATGAATCAGAACATCATGCGCAACAATCTTATGAAATTGATATGATGATGATGTATGCACTAAAGATTTTCGTCCCCACACTGGTTTCAGGCAATATGCTCAGAGGTCCCGTGTGCGGAAGTTACAGTATATTGCAGAACTCGAGAGAAAAATCCAGGCAATGCAGGTAAGCTTACAACAACAAATTATTTTGGCTTATCTTCAAAAATATGCTGTCGAATATGAGATAAATATTCACCTATGCAGTCGGAAGGGTTAGAAGTGTCTGCTGAAATGGAGTTTCTTACTCAACAGAATATTATGCTAGACCTGGAAAATAAAGCCTTGAAGCAAAGGCTTGAGAGTCTAGCACAAGAGCAACTAATTAAACGATGTAAGTATGTGCTACAATTTTTCTTGTTTGTCCCCATTTAGCTGCAAGTCTACAGTAATAATTTTCTGAACAATTTCCCGTTAACACAAGAAATAAACACTAATTCTGATGTACAGACAATGCTTCCTTTCTTAGTAAGAAGCATATGCCTATGGTTGAACGTTGAACTGAGCTGTACTGAGAGAAGTTTGGTTTCTCATTACTAATAAACATGACCAGTCCTGGTTTAATTTATTGAAAATATGAACCAAAATATGGAAAATCAAACTACTGACTGGTGACTACCCAGCCATGATTACAATACGGGCCCAATCCTGTTTGGCTGTTCTGTCAACCTATCCAAAAAGTTTAAGTGAACCAAAGTTTCCCCTGGTCTCCTGGTGATTAATGGAATTTGTTGACAACTTGGAATCAGCTTGTTTTAGCCAATAATCGATGGAGTTATCTACGCATGTATACACGTTTTGAGGTTTGTCATTAAACATGATGAAGTGAAGGTCCTGGATAACGCAGTGTATTTGTAGGTCCATTATGTGGCTATTCAAATATATGACCAACGCAGTGGTCACATTCATGTATGACATATGGCCTGCATGTGTTGCTAACATTCTTCATCCCCCTTACAAACAAGGAAAACTATGAAATAAATTTGATTTGCTCTCGCACAAAAAAAAAACTTAGGGTCACAGGTTTATCGATTGAGAACTATGGCTTGATATAAACATCGTCTTTGTATTGATCTTTGGTTCAACTGTTGTGGATTGCTTAGTGAGAACTGGATGGCTGCTAAGATTTCTTCTCTGAACTTTTATCCTCAATTTTGCAGTTCAACAGGAAATGTTTGAGCGGGAGATTAGTCGTCTCAGATCACTATATCAGCAGCAACAGAAACAGCAGCAGCCAGCTCCTGTTCTTGGTCGTAGTAATAGCAGAGACCTTGATTCCCAGTTTGCCAAATTGTCTCTAAAACATAAAGATTCCAACTCGGGGCAGGACACACTCTCCGGGCCTCTTCATACTTAGTTCTTTCCAGCCTTCCGTTCTTGTGGGTCCTTATCAGTTGCCACCACTCCTGTGGTTGTCGTCTGCATCAAGAAAGGAGAAGTGCACCTGGAATGCGTGAATAGCCATGGATCTGATCTTTATTCTTTTGGATTATGCACCTGATAGTCACTTTCTGCCAGCGTCCATTGGTGATGCTTGACTAGTCAGAGGTGTTTAGGGTTTCTTTTACCTGGATGCCTTTCGTGCATCATTGTACCATTCTGGGTGCTAGGGTTCTTATAGTTGATGCCCTCTTGTCTAATTTTATGTCTGCGTTGCACTATTAACTGTGTTTGAACTAGTCCGCTCTATCAAAGGACTGTGGAACGCTAGTTAGCATCTAATAAGATGCTTTAAATGTGCCAGACCTTTGACAATTGTATGAACGCTAGTTAGCATCTAATAAGATGCTTTAAATGTGCCAGACCTTTGACAATTGTATGTTGTATTCTTCGTACTCAATAAACTAGTGGGTATGTTGTGTGCATCAGATTCCAAATTTGTGCCTGATACTTAATTGACAAGTGGTCTACCCTCTCTGCATGCTGTTTCTTTTTGCAAGGACAACATGCATTATTCTTGTTGATATAGTTTTATGTCAGAAAACGTAATACCTCTTTTTCCAAGTGCTATCTGGTTAGAAATTTATTTTCAGGACAAGTTATATACTTTGAATGTGAGAATTGGTATGTAATTGGAAAAAAAAGCATTGGTATGTGCTACTCCCTCCATTCTTAAATCGTTACCATTGGAACAATAATTTTCATTCAATTCTAAATTAAATTTATTTTACTTACGACATCAATTTAAGAATAGAGGGAGTATGTCTGGATTGAAACTTATATCAGAAGACCAAACAGTTTCATGCAAGGACAATATGTGAGGTGTCTACAAAATGTTTCATAATATTCAGTCTGTAATTGTGAATGGTGCTTACACTCCATTTTGACGATTTCAATCTGAAACATCTCTATGAATCGGCAACAAGAACGCATTTTGACAAGAGTTCAGTATAGATTGAAGGATGTCAAGACATACAGGCAATTAAAGCAAGCAATGCTGACGAGCTCCAACTTCGCCAAGACAATAGATTTCACGACTTACATCAGAGAAGTTACATTGCGTCCCAGATTTTAGGAAATATCATCTTAAAAAAATAATGTCTCAGGTGACATACTGGTTACAAAAATCTTTTGGCCCTGCCAAACAGCCCAGAAACTTCATTCCTGTTTCGAATCAATGTCCATTTGTTCTGCAGATTTGTTTGATCTATAATCAGCCACTGCATTATCAAAGGTCCCTCTTATATGCTGGCACATAACCATCAGGTCCTGTAAAGCATCTTTCAGTACATCCTTTGCTGGGTCTCCTGCCAACAGAATAAACGTGTCAGGGTGCAGTACCACCTTCAGGGTGCAAGCAGAAATGAACTAGTTAAACGATCAGCTAGTAACAGTGAGATGGCATCATTTTGTTAACCGAGTTAAGATTAAATTAACCAAAACTCTATTAACAGTTACTTGAAGTAAGAAGGAAATGCCACCATAAAAGAAGCAATACATCAGATCTGTTGTATACATAGCGAAGTGAATATAATAAGTTCTCCAATGTATAAATGCAGTTTAGTCTCCCACATGTTGAAAAACTCGATCATTTTCTGTCTGCATTAGAAAACTGTGTATATACTTACTGTCAAGATAAAGGGTTTAGTTGAAGCATAGTAATAACCAAAGTAACGTCAGATTGTAAGGATCGCATGGCAGTTCACATACCTGTAGTCTGAACTCTTATGTTGACTTTGTTGTCAGCAGGATGAGGGATGCTGTAGCCACAAAATGCTACCCTTGGGCTGTAAGAACATAAAGAAGATCAATACACGGTCTTGAATTAGGATAACGCATTGTCCCACTAATGTACCACTGGTAACTGGAAATCTAAAAGACTGGGTGCACCTCTCTTAAACCCTACTGAAATTATGAAAGAAACGATTCAAGTCCAGCAGGTATGGTTCCCAAATAGGGTACACTCAGTCCACGTGGATTGAAGTGAATTGGAGTGAAAAATGAACTAATTTCCTCCTAATAAATGTTCTCAATCCAGACGGATTGGAGTGTATTCTTCACTATCCAAAGAAGCCTAGAGTTCACTTAAATGTTATTCATATGTTTCATTTACCAAATGAAATTTGAATCAGTGAAATCCTAATTATTGGATGTACTAACGTGTTTAGGCTTAAACACCAGGTCCTCATGCCCAACACACCAAGAATAGAAATCATGTTCAGCTACCGGTCTCTGCACGCAGGCTACTATTGAACTGGATGTCCAATTTATCAAAATCAATGGAACTCAGAACGACCCATCCCACAGCTCTTGCATCCACTGTACCCACAATCCAATAAAACCTCACAAATCACAGAAAATCTGATTAAAAGGAACTCTTAGGTTATCCACACTTGTGCACTCTAAAGCATACTCTATACACTACTCACTTTCTAATTTTTCAGTATCTTACTCTAAATCTTCTAAAATTTACACTATCCAGTATGATTTAGACACAGATTCGCAATCTTGAATCTAAAGAAACTCAAATAGGATGGGGGAAAGAATAGGGACATCAAGGAGAAACTTCACTTACTCCTGGTTGAGGACGAATCTAACGGAGTTGGCGAGGGTGTGGTCCTCCTCGACGATGGAGAAGGTGGAGGCGCTGGAGTCCGTGACCGACCCGTGCTCCATCGCCGCGCCTTCCTACCCGCGAGCGAGCTGTTCCCCAAGAAAATAAACGTTGGAAGGCAAAAAAGAGGGAATAAACAAAATGATACGAGCAACCAATGAAACCGCGGATCAAACTCACGCAAAGATTCCTTGAAACTTCCCGCGCGGGAGCTGGGAGCGAGGTGCCGGAAGCGCAGGGGATGGCGGCGCAGTGGGTTGGAAGGGAAGAAGCACGGTCTTCGCTGCTGTCAAAGTGCACAACCCAATAGGCCTCGTGGGCCGTCAGTACAATGTGCATCGGTTGGCTATTTCTTCTCGGAGCGCGAGTGGCTATTTTTTTTTAATTTTGTTTGATTCGATTTTAATGTATTTATCTGTTTACCTTCTTAGGTACTCCCTCCGTCCCATTCCAACTCTATTTCTGGAAACGGTCAAAGTCAAACTCATTTAAGTTTGACCAAGTTTATATAAAAATATATAAGTCTCTAAGATATAAAATAAATATGTTGTGAAAATATAATTCATGGTGAATCTAATAGTACTAATATAGTGTTACGAAAGATAATATTTTTTCGTGTAGATTTGGTCAAAGTTAGATTAGTTTGACTTTGACCAATTCCAGAAATAGAGATGGAATGGGACGGAGGGAGTAGGAAGTTTCTTATGAGATTTGCATCTGTTTTACTGTTCATTTTATGCAATCTTTTCCATTTAAACTTTCTATTTGTCTCCTTCCTTCTGTGTGTTGGACAGGGCGGTAGTGAATAGAATCCTGTTTTTGAACACAGGCACGTACAGGAAGTCATCCTAGTTTTTTGTCCTTTCCCTTATACCTTTTTTTTCCTTAAAAGAGAAATAAGACCGGAGACAGGATGCGGCTTACAAAATACCATGCCATATGGACCTAATTTCATCAGTAGCCACATGATTATGGGCCCAGAGGCCCAAGCTCACAGTGCATGGTTTTAGGTTTTCATTAATTCATGGGAAAACCGTTGGGGAGTCCCGCTATATATTATTGTGTGTTGTTTGATCTTTGTCGAAACCATGCGTTGGTTACGCCTCCGATCATAACGTTTGTTGTGTTGTTTGATCAAGGCACAGAATGAACAGAGCTGCAAATCTCCGATGACATGATGCCGCACTCCAGTGGCGCATGGCTGGAGCATCGCACATTTCAGTCTTCTTGACCAGAGGTGCGAGTTGGAGAAGAAAGAGGAAAAACTTGTTGCGTTAATTTGTCAGATCTAGCTTTTAATTTCGTTTTGTTGTATCTCGTGACTTGTTACTAGATTCTGCTGTTGTTGTCACCGCACTTGCGGTTGTACAGAAAATTTTCTCCATCTTAATATATTCCCACTGCTTCCTGCATGCTTCTATCCATGAAAGTGGCCCCACGCGGGTCAAGGCGACCACGATCTGATCGATCGGGAGCAGCGCCCGCCATTTTATGCTGCGAATGGAGAGAGAGAGAGAGAGAGGTAGGCGGCAGCTTGGATGCAGTGCCGGTGCGCGGTGGCGCCAGGCCTTTGGGGAAAGGAAACTAGCTAGGGAAAGGCGCACGCACGGCACGGTCCAAAAGCAGCTTGCTTGGGTTCTTCATCTCCATCTCGATGCATGGCGGATGGGGGCATGCATGGGGCGGGTCTGTAATAAGGTTGCGGCTATCATGGCGTCTTGGTTGACGAACTGGGTGGGTCTCTCGGGTTTATCATGCATCGGAATGACCTTGACGTAGCTGCTCATATCTCATAATGTTCTCTTGATCCTGTGGCGCCATCCATCCATGCTGCTGAATAGTCAATGGTTGATCCACCTCAGAGTCTGTAGCTAGCTGGAGCATGTAATGCCTCGTGCACGACCATACATGCTGTTCATGATGCATGTGGTGTGTGTGCAAGCTAGCACTACTAGAGCTTTCACGCACCTTTTTGTGGCTACATACTCTCTTGCTACACGTTCTTGCAAATCTTCAAAAGAGAACAATTAATTTCATTTGGGGTTGATTTAGCACCATGGTTTGTTTACGGGAACATGCTGCGGATGAACACTTTGGACTACTACGCACAGTCTAATATATGCTACTGTCATGCATGCTAACACATACCTACAAACTAGAAGAAATACAAACAACCAATAATTTATACGCCAAAGCTCGGTTGCTTTTCTTTTAGCCTAATTTACCACTTTTTGTTTTTCCTTACCGCACTGCTTGATTGATTGGCTTTGTCATTCACTACTACAAAATGCTTCATCGCAGGCGGTTTTAAACATATTATCGCATACGGTTTTAAAAACCGCATGTAACGAAGAGCCTGTGAAAATGATCGATTAACACAGGCGGTGACATAATCCGTCTGTGAAAATGCATTTTCACAGGCGGTCGGTAATAAAAAACTGCCTGTGAAAATCTATTTTCACAGGCGGTTTTTAATTAAAAACCGCCTGTGAAAATGGCTAGTGAAACAAAAAAAAATTCACATGTGCCGCCGGGAGTCAGAAGAGGCCGCGCCGCCTGGAGGCCGCCGCGTTGCCGGGAGCTGGAAGAGCGCCACCAAGTGTCGAAAGAGGTCGCACCGCCGAGAGCCGGAGGAGCCGTGCCGCCCGAAGCCCGACGAGGCCGTGCCGCTTGGAGCCGGAGGAGCCGCGCCGTCGAGAGCCCGAGGTAGACCGCGCCACCGGGTGCCCGAGGTAGACCGCGCCGGATCTGTGCCCGCGCTCATGCCGGCAGGGCGCGCGCTCGCCGGGGGGCGCGCCGGAGCCGCGCCGCCGGGAGCCTGAAGTAGACTGTGCCAGATCCGTGTATGTGCTCGCGTCGGCAGGGCTCGCGCTCGTCGGGAGGCCGCGCCGGGAGCCCGAAGTAGACTGTGCCAGATCCGCGTCTGTGCTCGCGTCGGCAGGGCTCGCGCTCGTCGGGAGGCCGCGCCGGAGCCGTCGAGGTCCGGAGCAACCGAAGTCGTGCCTTAGTCGCGCCTTGAGAGAGGCCGCCGGCAGCCGCGCCGCCGGGAGCCCGATGTAGATTGCGCCAGATCCGCGCCCGTGCTCGCGTCGGCAGGGCTCGCACTCGTCGGTAGGCCGCGTCGGAGCCGTCGAGGTCTAGAGCAACCGAAGTCGCGCCTTGAGAGAGGCCGCCGGCAGCCGTGCCTTGGGAGATGCCGCCGGAAGCCGTACCTTGGGAGGCTGACGGAGGATCACGGACTGAACCGTGGCTGCTGCTGTTATAGACACATCTATCGTGCGGCTTCTAAACTGAGTCGTTGGATCGATAAGTAGCGGACAACGGAGATACGAAGTCCAAGAGTGATCTGTGGGATGAAGCAGCGCACCAATGAGGAGCCATCATTATCACAGGTGGTTTTTATGTTACAGACCGCCTGTGAAAATCATTATATTTTCACAGGCGGTTGTTTGTTACAGACCGCCTGTGATAATGACTATTATCACAGGCGGTTTTTGTTATGGACCGCCTGTGAAAATCAATACATTTTCACAGACGGTTGTTTGTTACGGACCACCTGTGATATTCTATTATCACATGTGGTTATTAACTCATCTGACACCACAGGCGGCACTTTTTATTGACCGTCTGTAAAAAAAATATAGAAGCGTCTGTAAAAATGTTTTTTGTAGTAGTGATTGGATCGGAGACATTAAGTAAGTAATGCAGGCAACAAAAGAAAAGAGAAGAAAAAAGTTTAGAAAAGATGGACACAGAAAGGAAGATAAAGTTATCATTGTCATCATCTTGTTTCTAGTACGCATGTCGCCTCGTGAGTAGCATAAAAGAGGCCTAGATAGGCATAAACTTTCTCATTCTTGTAAGGAGTTTTGATGTGTGTTATATGATAGCGAAAGATCTCACATAATCGTCGTTATTATTAGAGCAGGCATCATACGTGCACCTATTTTCATGTCCTAGCTTATTCTATATACCCACCTTCTAATATAATTTGATGATTATGTGTGTATTTAGATGAAAAAAGCAGGATATGTTTCTGTCGAGATGTCTAACTGACACCTCCCGGACCTGCTCGGAGGCAGCCGCAGAGGTTCGTTGTATTCTCGAGGGCTAGTCCTAGCTAGATCACTACAGGAATATCGATCACTTACGTCGGCCAGAGCAACTTACGTCGGTCTGCCGATGTAAGTTAGTAACTTACGTCGGTGCCTGGTAGCCGACGTAAGTTAATTAAATTACGTCGGTTGGCCGACGTAAGTAAAGAGACCGACAGTAATAAATTTTACTGACGTCGGCCCCGGCCCGCAGTCGACGTAAGCTAATCGACCGATGTAAATTAACACTAACTTACGTCGGCTCTGATGTCGGCCGACGTAAGTAATCCCAGCCGACGTAAGTTGTGGTTAAACCTAACCGTGGGAGCGGTGCGCGCCGTTTCATTTCACGCCGCTCCCGCCCCGCCGACCCCCGAGCCGCCCCGCCGCCGACTACGAGCCGCCCCTGCGCCCCGTCGCTGCCCCGCCGCCGACACGCCGCCCCGCCATCGCGGCCCTGCCATCACCGCTAGGCCGCCACCCCCCCTCCCACCCGCGGCCCCGCCTCCACGGCGCCGCCCCGACCCCCCGCGGCCCCGACCCTGCTGCCGGTCCGCCCCCGCCGCCTCTGCGCTGCCGCCGCCGGCCCGCCGCTGCTGCGCCGCCGCCCCTGCCACTGCCCGGGCCCGCCGCCCCTGCGCCGCCGCTGCCGGCCCGCCCCTGCGCCGCCGCTGCCGGCCCGCCCCTGCGCCGCCGCTACCGGCCCGCCCCTAGCCCCACCGCCCCTGTTGCGCCCTCGCCGCCCCTGCGCCTCCGCGCCCTAGCCACCGCCCGACCCCGCCGCCCCTGCGCCGCCGCTACCGGCCCGCCCCCGGCCCCGCCGCCCCTGCGCCCTCGCCGCCGGCTCGCCTCCGGCCGTCCCATCGATCAGGTACGCACTTCAATTTGGACTCTAAATTTAGTGCTTTCAAATACTTGTTATGCTATCGTTGTATCCTAATTAGAATTGTTAGCTTGATGTCGTGTTTTATTGCTCATGTGATTCTATGATGGCAGTGCTTGCTTAACTATTTATTTAATTATGGTTGTTAATTTTCTTAAATATGCTTAAGTGGTTTGTTATATTATGGTTAATTTGCTTAATTATGCATAATTAAGCTTAAGCGGTTTATTTAATTATGCTTAATTTGCTTATTTTTGCTTAATTTGCTTAATTATACTTAGGTGTGGTTTATTTAATTATGTTGAATTATGCTTAAATTGCTTAAATTTGTTTAATTATGCTTAATTGGTTTATTTAAGTTGTTAATTTGCTTATGCGTTTAATTATGCTGAAGTGGTTTATCTATTTATTATTAAGTGCTTAAGCACCATGAGGAGGGCAGCGTCGGGGGCGGCCCACTGTCGGGTGCCACAGCGTCGCCGGTAGCTACAAGAGAGAGAGAAACCGTGGGTCGTGTGTAGGGGTGAGCAGAGGAGATTGGGGCGGCGGAGGAGCTCGAGGCAGTGGGCGGCACGCAAAAGAAGCTCGCGCCGGCGGTGAACTGAGAAACGCGGTATATAGTTATTAAGGCATCGCTTTAGCGTCGCTTTAGCGATGCTAAAGCGGTAAGGCACTCCGACATCGTAAGGCATCCCTGTTGCCTTGCTTTCTAGGGTAAGGCGGCGGCGGCCAGGGAAGCCGGCGGCGGCAGGGAAAGCTGGCGCCGCGGGAGCAGGGGGATCCGTCGCCTTAAGTCGCCTTACCGCCTTAAGAACGTCAATGACCCGCAATTGTGTGGACGATGGAAATGGATGTGGAATTGTCATCTAAGACCAACTTTCCTCTCAGTCTTTCTCTAGTTCTTTCCTCTCTCTTAAATGACCTCAAAATGAAAATGCGCAACGTAACCTATAGCAATGTGTTACCCATTTCGGATCGGCACGTCTCACATGCCATTGGCATGTGAGACGTGCAGGTTCGGAATTGTCCCTTTTTGGACAGCCTCGGAGTGACCGAGGGGGCGTGGCTTGTGACGAGACGCGGGTCCGGATTTGGATGAGATTTCGGTGGCGTAACCCTGTTGTTCTCTGCTGCACCATTTTTGGGCGTGCAGTGGAGAACAGCGGGGTTATGCTGCCGAAATTTCGTTCGAATCCGGATCACGCGTCTCGTCATGAGCACGCTCCGCTCGGTCACTCTTGGGTGGGTTTAGGATCTATCTGCCTAGGTTGTAGGGCCGTGACACATAACATAACAATACATTAACGACAATTTCTTTAGCGTTAAACTGCAGAGTCAAACATGGGCGAAGACCGTAGTTGGATGTACACTGGTTGGAAGAGCAGAACTGGTGGTCACTCAGATGAGTGGTACGCCAAGACAGAAGCTTTTGTGGAACGAGCTTTTTCGTTGTCAAATAGCGATAAGGCGCGGTGCCCATGTACGAAATGCCGAAACGGAACGTTTTTGGACAAAGTGGAACTTACGTTGCACTTGTGTCGAAACGGTTACGTGTCACATTATGAGTTGTGGAACTTCCACGGCGAGACAGCTTCTCAAGCTGTACAAGAAGTGGAAGCTGACAATGATGATGCTCAAGAGGTTGATATGATGGATGAGATGCTGGAAGCTATACGACCAGAGCTTACAGAAGATACTCAAACAACAGAGGTTAAAGAGTTCTTCAAACGTCTCAAAGATTCAGAAGAGGCTCTGCATGAACACACTAAAATGTCAATCCTCAATTTTGTGACTAGACTTATGGCAATTAAGTCTAAGTTCTTCTTTTCTAACAATTGTTACAACATGCTCATCGATTTGTTCAAAGATGCTCTTCCACAACCCAACAATGTGCCTAAGGATATGTACAACTCGAAGAAAATTCTTTCTGGTCTCGGGATGAAGCACGAAAAGATTGATGTGTGTCCGGACAACTGCATGCTTTTCTGGAGAGAGCATGCCAATGAGAACAAATGTTTGAAATGTGGTCAACCGAGGTTTGTCGAAGTTGTTAATAACGATGGTAATACAGTGACGACGGAAGTCGCACGTAAGCAGCTTCGTTACTTACCTGTGACACCGAGGTTGAAGCGGTTGTTCCTTTCAAAAAAAACGGCTAGACACATGAGATGGCACAAAGAAGGTGAGCGTGAGAACAATGGAGTCATGACGCACCCGTCCGATGGTGAGGCATGGAAGGCTCTGGACCGGTTCGACCCAGAATTCGCTCGTGAAGCGAGAAATGTTCGCATCGGGTTGGCGACAGATGGGTTCACACCATTCAGCACAAACGCCGCACCATACTCCTGTTGGCCCGTCTTTGTCATTCCGTACAATCTTCCGCCGACCTTTTGCATGAAGAATGAGTTTATGTTTCTTAGCCTCATTGTACCTGGGCCAGATCATCCTGGGTCACGTCTCAACGTGATGTTGAAACCGTTGATCGAAGAGTTGAAAATGTTGTGGACAGGAGTCGAAGCGTACGACTGTTACAAGAAACAGAAATTCAACCTCCGAGTTGCTTATTTGTGGTCCGTTCATGATTTTCCGGCATACGGCATGTTTTCTGGATGGAGCACTCATGGTCGGTTGACGTGTCCGATATGTGCCTCGGACACCGATTGCTTTCGACTTACCCATGGAGGCAAGATATCTTACTTCGATTGTCATAGACGTTGGCTACCTCCGAATCACTTGTTTAGACAACAGAGGAATGTCTTCAGAAAGAACACCGTTGTCACTAAAGGACCACCGAAACGTCTTGACGGATCAGAAATATCTGATATGTTGGACAAATTGGTGCCAGATGAAGGTCGTCCTGGATATTTCGAAGCTTACGGAGACAAACACAATTGGACTCACATATGTGGACTTTGGGAGTTACCGTATGTGAAGTCATTGATTCTAAGGCACAACATTGATGTTATGCATCAAGAGCGTAACATGGCCGAATGTATCATAAGCACATGCATGGACATGACGGGCAAAACAAAAGACAATTTAAAGGCTCGAAAGGATCTTGCCGAGCTTTGTAACCGTCAAACTCTTGAGCTCTCCGAAAATGGTGGTAAACCACGCTCTCCTTTCTGTCTTCGACCTAAAGAGAAAAAAGAAGTTCTCGAATGGTTGCAAAGGTTGAAATTCCCAGATGGTTACGCAGCTAGTCTGAGACGAGCCGTGAATGTGAAAACGGGAAAGCTCATTGGGTTGAAGAGTCATGATTATCACATAATCATGGAAAGACTTCTGCCTGTTATGTTTCGAGGCTATTTTGACGATGCAGTGTGGAAGGTGTTAGCCGAGCTTAGCCACTTCTATAGGCAACTCTGTGCTAAAGAAATCACGCCAGAGATGATAACTAAATTGGAAAAGGAGGTTCTGGTACTTTTGTGTAAGATGGAAAAAAATTTTCCTCCGGGATTTTTCAATCCAATGCAACATCTCTTAATTCATCTTCCATTTGAAGCGAAAGTGGGCGGTCCCGTGCAATATAGGTGGATGTATCATATTGAAAGATCACTTAGATATCTGAAACCAATGGTTGGTAACAGGGCAAGGGTTGAAGGTTGCATCGCCGAAGCTTTTACTCTTAAGGAAGTAGGATACTTCTCAAGTGTTTACTTTGCAGAGGAAAACAATGTTAATACTTCGGTAATGCGATACAATATAGATGAGCAACCTCCTTGTAGCGATCTCTCCATTTTTGCAATAAGAGGCACTACTGTTGGTAGTTACACTTCGTATGATGTTAGCGAAAAAGAAAGGCGTGCTGCATTCTTCTACATGTACGCTAATATGGAAGAAATGAATGAATATTTCAAGTAAGTGTTTCTCCTACACTTATGCTTTTCACCATCTTTTCCGACACATGTATTCTAAAAGGTTCTCTTTGTCGTGTAGTATGTTCGACAAGCAAAATTGGAGACATAGACATCAACCCACGAGCAAGCAAATAGAACATATTCGACGGGAAGGAATAAACGGGGGATCTAATTTTCTCTCCTGGTTTCGAGATCATGTAACGTTTTCTCGATAACTAATCAATGTTAACAATGTTTTCTTATAACTTAAGAATGCTTACGTTTTCTAATAATTCCATATCTTGGACAGTGCCAAAAAGATGCCAACGTCCATGAAGATTTGCGACAACTATCCCGTGGAGTGGTTAATGTTAGAAGCTATGGTCGATATGACGTCAACGGATATCAATTCCGTACAACTCAATTTGAATCTCTTCGTCCTCTCGCGGCAACATGTAATACCGTAGTTGTGATGAGGGCAATCGATTCGCAAGATCATGAAACGCAGTACTACGGGATTATTAAAAAAATCCTTGAATTCACTTTTGTCGCAAACAAGCCAATTCGAGCGGTATTCTTTGACTGCGAATGGTTTGATTCCATTCGTGGAATTCGAGTAAACGAATTTGGCATGGTCGAAGTAAAACACAAGGAACGGTTGAAAGGATTCGATTCATTAGTTCTTGCACACCAAGTAGAGCAAGTGTACTATCTACCTTATCCATGCAATAAATTCAAAGCTTGGTGGGTGGTACATAAGGTGAATCCTCGTGAGCGGTTATACGCTCCAGGAGATGATGATTATCACGACGAAGCTGAGGTTGATTGTGTCTACCAAGAGGAAGAGTTGCCAGACTCCTTCTCAGTCGAGCCCGGTGTAGGACTCGATAACTTAGTTGGAGACGCTCAAGATATCGAGGCTGGCACGGAAGCGGAAACAGAATCAGAATCTGAAGATATCGATGACATAGTCGAACCTGCTGATTTGCGCAAACGAAAACGATATGCGCAACAAGAAGATCGATGGGCTGGTTTAAGGAGTAGGGTGCATGATCGTGATGTTGATGAATTTTGAAGTAACATTTTATTCACTAATTTAACATTAATTTTGTATATTATCTTTGTATATTAATCATTTATTCCTTGCAATAGGATGTCGTCAAAGGGGAAGGGGAAGGGGAAGCCAGTGAGAGGGTTTGAGCCGCCAGCAGACCCTTGCTCAGGGAGCTCGTTCCGTTCTAGTCGACGTGAGCTCTTTCTGGCACACGCTCCACCCTCAGCTGTCGTGTGCTTTCAGCAGACAGAGGTAAACTTTAGTTACTATAAAGTTATTTTTGAAATTGCAATTGTTATTAATTATTAATAAAGTCATTCCTTTTGTGCAGTCTGACTCAGAGACTTCTGAGTCTGAGTCAGAGTCTGAGGCTAGGGGGCCGCTACAGGAGCCCGACTCAGAGGCTAGAGGGCCCTCTAGCGCTAGCCTCCCTTCGGAGCCGGCTAGCGCTAGCCTCCCTGGGCAGCCCTCTACCACTAGCCTTCCTGGAGGCTCCGGGGGGTCCGCAGAGCCTTCAGGGTCACAGGACGCGGCAGCGTCGCAGCAGAGGCGACGGACGAGGAGGACCCACTTTGCGGCTCCTCCTCCGGTTACTACTCAGCGGACCACGATCCGTTCCGTTGGAGACAGGTATAAAAACTGTATATAGTATACTAAATATTAGATGTTGTTTTTCTTTACTTAATGATTTAATATATTTTGTAGATGTTGGTACGACTTCTCGTTCACGGGGGCCGAGAAGCACCACAGGCAGGTTAACAGTGTCCTCGGTGCTATCGTCAAGTTGCACTACCCCGGTGTAATTGACGGTTTTCCTGCCCTGTCGTGGGATGACTACGCTCGGGTCTCTCATCCGGTGCACGACACGGTTCAGGGAGCCGTGTGGCATGATTTTATGGTAAGTTTAACTGTTTCGTTTTTTCAACTCCTTTGAATTCTTAATTGCATATCACTTAAATATTTGTTTGCTTAAAGTTGAGGTACCAAGTAGAGGAGCCGGGCATGGAGGACCACGCGAGACGCGTGTTCCATTACAACGCTCGGAAGCTCACGACGGCGGCGTTGTCATACGCCCGGATTCAGGCCGTCAACGCTTACTACAAGCGGCACCCCCGGGAGCAGGAGCAAGAGCAGCAAAGGGGTGTCTTTAGGAAGGACTCGGACTCCTACTTGACAGAGGAGCAGTACGCGGAGGTAAGTTTTTAATATTGTTAAATATTTACAATATCTACGTATGTTAACCGCGTTGATGAAAATGAAATATGTGCAGGTTAGTATTTCCTGGTTACAGGGTAACATCGAGGCGTACTTAGCTCTCTGTCGGTACTGGGCTAGCGACGCTTTTATCAACAAGTCAACGAAGGCTAGACAGTGCCGCATGGGGTCCGAGGGCAAGCACAACTATGGCGGTGACGGCTACTTGCGTTTGGCTAAACGCATGGTAAGTACCTTTTTATTTTATTTATGTGTTCTTAATATATTATTTATCTCACTAACACGGATGTACAGGAGCGAGAGCTGGGTCATGAGCCGACTCCGACCCAGGTTTGGAGGAGAGGTCACAAGGGAAGTGACCCTTCTCAGCCAGGGCAGTGTAGTCAGGTCGCAGCCGACCGACTGGTAAGTTTTCGAAATTCATCAATTTCATTATAACTAATACTATTATTGACATACTTACAAGATTTATTTGTTTTGTAGACAAAGTACGCGCAGGAGGTCGCGAAGATACACGGTGCGGATTACGATTGGGAAAGCGCGCCGATCGACCCCCAAGCCGCGTACGCAAGCGGAGGCGGGAAGGCCCACGGACGGTGAGTTCTTCGTGTGTTTCATTTCTTTTTCAATTAATCTTCTTCTACTTAGTGTTTTCATTCTTTTGCAGGTTTTCCATTTTCGATGGAGTTGTCGACTCGAGGTCGACGCGACCTTTGAGAGGCGCTTCATCGTCGCAGGCTTCGACCGCTGGGACCAGTGGTCGTCTCTCGCAGACGCAGCTGGAGCTCCAGGCCATGAGGGAGTCGCTGACGCAAACTCAGGCAGAGCTGGAGCGGACGAGAGCGGAGGCAAGGGAGGAGCAGCAGAGGACGACATTAATGATGGCCCAGATGCAAGCAACGGTGGCGGTAAGTAATTTAAAGTACCGTAGTTAAATTTCACAACACTTAATAACATATATCCGCTAATATCTTGCAATGACAGGCTCTTGCTCGACAAAGCGGTCAGGACATCCAGATTCCTACGCTTCCGCCGCAGCAGACACCGGAGCAGGTAATATTGTCTATACCTAGGAGTTTGATTCCCTTTTCATTATGTTAAAAAGTTATTTGCATCACATTTAATCCTAATTATGATTCTTTTGCAGGGTTCCGGAACGCGTCGAGATCCCGGAGGCAGTGGAGGGGGTAGCGTGTAGACACTGGAGCAGGTGAGAAATTCTCTTTAAGTGTATCTAATCAAGCTTTAGTAGTTTTTGACCATGATAGAAATGATTAGTATATAGTGAATAAAGTTGTTAGTGCTTCCATTTAACAAAAGAGCTAGTGATTATCACTGATGTTACCTTCTTATGTCGAAACTGATGTTCATTGAGTTAACAAAGGGCTAGTGCTTCCATTTAACTAGTGATATAGTACATTACTTCATTTGAAACTACATCATGCTTCCTTCTTTTGTCACTGATGTTCTTGGCCTCTTATGTTATCACTTAGTTGACATTGATGCTTACTAGTGATTATGTTTGTTTTGCAGGGATCCGGAACGCGTCGGGAAGATCCTGGAGGTAATGGAGGGGCTAGCGTGTAGCCCGGTGTAATTTATTTGGAAAATTGTGGTGTTTGTTGATGTTTTGAACCATGGGCGAACTTATATTGACTGTTCTGTGACTGTATATATCTGTATATATTTTTTGACTGTTCTGTGACTCGCCATCGAGCGAGGTAGACAGTTTCTGTTTTTAAAAAAAATTCGAAAACTTAACTTACGTCGGCTATGAGCATGCCGACGTAAGTTTGCCCAGGTTAACTTACGTCGGTATGGCCAGACCGACGTAAGTTAAACCACTTAACTTACGTCGGTTTGCCCTGGCCGACGTACGTTACAGCACTTAACTTACGTCGGCCTGCCCAAGCCGACGTAAGTCATCCGGCCCAGCCCAAGGCCCATCTCGAGGGTGAACTTACGTCGGCTCCTGCAGACCGACGTAATTAAGGTAACTTACGTCGGTGGCCGACGTAAGTTACCTTAATTACGTCCAAAACCCTACGTCGGCTGAAAGCCGACGTAATTAAGCAAAAACCGACGTAATTAAGTTAATTACGTCGGTTTAAGCCTAACTTACGTCGGCTTTGGCCGACGTAAGTGACCGGTATTCCTGTAGTGGATCGAGCACAACAAAAGATGAACGCAAGTGGTTTAAATGGTTCGGGCCGCCTGGGCGTAATACCCTACTCCACGGTGGTTTGTGTGTTATATTGCTCAAGCGTGTGTCTGGGTGTGAGCAAAAGTGTTTAAGTCGATGGCTATCTGGTCCCTTTATAGTCCAAGACCAGACAACTTACAAGTGGGGCCCGAGACCCGACAGGTGGCCCCGGGAGTAACCAAATCCATTCTAAGATCTGAGAATAAATGCTATCTCCTGACCATGGCCGAGTCTAGAGCTGCAGGACACGTGGCTGCGCCGGACGTCCCCTCAGTGGGGAGGCTGGGTCCGGAGCTTCTTCTTGTATGCGGGGTACCCGGTCTTGAGGGTACCGACAGTTTCATTTCGTAAAGTAAAAAACTGTTAAAATTTTATACATATAAAAATAATATTACAAAAATAACTTCTCTTTTTTGGAAACCAACGTGTGTATTTGAGTGCTTTCATTTCATTTACTTACATAACGGAACGAAGTGCCAGATTCATAAGCTAGCATATAGCTAGGCTTGTTTAGTGCTAATGTAAAGACTGTGTTCATAAAATCAATAGAACATGAGTCCTTTGTAAAAGCACAATAGATTTTTTGTACGTCTGATTAAGTCATGCTTAAGCATTTACGAGCGGCTGACTTCCAAAAAAGGTCGCCTTCAGGTAAGCTCCTCTACTCGTCAACCTCTCATCACTTCTTATTCATGGCTACCAACTAGAGCCGTCAACGAAATCGAGCGAGTTTGCATTCTTAAAATTGAGTTTGAAAAAAACTGTCTCGACTTGAGCTAGTGATCCATTCGATCCCACGTTTAGTCTCAAGCTTGGTTCATTTAGAATTCAGGTCGACCACCAATCAAGCGTAGAGAAAGATTTGAACACGAGGAAGTTATGATCCTCGAGCTTTATTAATAACTCTAACATGATTAGTCTCATGTGCGTCCAAGACAATTCAAATAGGTTTTGGTTCACAGTTGGTGAAGTAGGGAGATGAAGGACACTACCATTTGCTGCTGCTATATAGGAGCATGATACAAGAGACACCTTCTTAATAGGATTGGATAATCTAGTTAACCATTCAAATGCTCCGTTGGTATATGAAGAAAGAATACTGTTAACCCTAATCAGACCAGTTCACTACATGATAGATAGTTAGCTCTTAAGTTCTGATTTAAAGTATAAGATCTTATTGGGGCAACTGCATGATGTTAGGCAATTTAATATTCTATCTGTGCCTTTTTATTTGACCCTCATTTGAACTAATTAGCGTCAAATAAAAAAAATAGAGAGGTATGTCGTAATGATATATTATTTAAATATTATGATATTCCTTATTTATACAGGCTATCTTTAGCAGAACATAATGGTTGTGGTTTTGGACGATACTGCAACATGATGGCAAGACAAAGGAGTCATTCCAGTTGGTGAGTAGAAAATTGGAGACCACTGAGTTAAGAGTTGTTCGTCTCCTACGAACGAAAATATAAAAATAGATTTTGTCTTGCATAATTTTTATATCTTTTATTTTGCTAAATCATCAGATATGTAATTGAAACTATGTAATTAATATATGTTAAAGTGTGTATGCAAACATGTAGAGGCGAAAAGTTTATTCCATTTCTTTTTAAAATGATTAGTGTACATTGTCTCGGTTAGTCGTTTGTACCGACGTCTAAGTTCACTTCTCTGCAGATACGTGGGTACTGATCATCCCATCATTACCATCACTGCGTGACATGATGCAAGCCGATCAACAGAACCACAAATGCGCTCGAGTGTTGGGCCCGTAGTCTGGATCGAAGTGATTGTGTGCTCGATGCCCTCTTTAATGTATTCTTCACATCTATCTACATACACAGGATTACCAATATGCGCACATCATAATGGAGTCATGTAGGAATCAAGATATATGAACTTGCAGGTAGCTATCCAAATGATTATCTGCCCTTTTTTGGTGGGATCAATTAATCATACTCCCTCTGGTTGGTTTTAAATGTTGTTTTCGACAGCTTCGTGAAAAATAAGAAAACGGTGAATTTATGATTTCGCCCTTCCACAGACATTCGCGAGTTGCCCTCGTCCTCGTCGCTGCCGCTCTCCTCGTGTCGCGATCGCCGCACCCCATCTTCACCATGCACCGGCCGTCACCCTCCTCGCCGCTGCCGCAGCTCGCCTCAGTTCCGCCTCCGCGTTGCATCTCCGCCCAACACCGGTCGGCCTCCTCGCCGTCGCCCCATCGCCCGTTGCCCTCCCTACCGCCACACAACGCCGATGCATCCGTCGTCGTCCCTATCGCCAGACATCACCGCCGCACCCATCCCCCTCCACGCCACAGGATCAGTCGCAAGGCGAGCTTGCTGCAACCCGTTGCCTTCCCCGCTGCCGCAACCTTCACCGTTTCTGCCACCATACACCATTTTCACGTCTGTCGTTGTCCCCGTCGTCAGATCTGCGGCAAGGCATCCCTGCTGCAACAACCTTTGTGCTGCTCCCTTGGCCTCGGTCCCAGGCCGGGTCCAACAGGAGCGGAGCCTCCGCCTCGAGCTGATAGAGCAAGAAAAGGTCGCGCTACGGCCTGGTAGGTGAGGAAGGCGAGAAGCTCAAGATCTGGGAGAAGGAGGAGGTGGTGTTGGCCCAGGGCGTCGAGCGCGTGGGACGCCAAGACGCAAATGGGGGCGCGTGGTCTTCGGCGTGGCGCGCGGGACACGGAGGATCAGATGGCAGCGTGCGGTATCCGGCTGCGGAAGCGGAAGGGCAAAGTTGGAAAGAATTTTTTACCATGAGTACCGACGACAATTAAATCGACACTTTTTCAATTGACTATGGACGATATTTAAAACGAAATGGAGGGAGTATATGTGAAGGATCACAATACTCTATCATATGTTGCTTCTATTTTTTTTTTTTGCAAAACCGGTGATTCGGTATTCCATTATAAGAGAGGTAGGAAAAAATGTACAAGGAGCTAAGCTAAGCCTGTGACTTACATTGTACGCCGGTCAGTTACAACAGCAGCCAAATGTTTACATCCAGCCGCGCCCCACAAACCTAAGTTCGCCCCTGATTGCTGACACTATTTGATCATCGGAATTCTCTTAGTCACTGAAAATTTGTGCATTTTTTCCCTCCATATTGCCCAAATGACGGCTATCACAATGGATTGAATGCCTTCACACCGAGTCTCTCCTGAGTAGGCTGCACTACTACAATAGGCTTCATCTCAGGCTGCTACACACGGTTTTCAAAACCGTCTGAAACGAAAAGTCTGTGATATTCGGGACACGCGGCACGCCGTGACGGGGGAATACGCAGACCGAAGGAGATTTAGCTACAGAGGGATCCGGTGCGGCTGGGAATTCTGTAGAACAGGCGGTTCAAAAGATTCGCACCAAACAACAGGCAAGAATATTGAAGCCAAAAGTCTTTACTAATGGGACTATAAGGTATACATATGTTACTTCTACTGGTGAACAAGAACATTTAAAAGAAGCTCTTGCTGATGATAATTGGAAACGTGCAATGGATATTGAACACGAGGCATTGCAAGACAATGGTACATGGCATCTAGTACCTCCAATACAAGGTAACAATATAATTGATTGCAAATGGGTTTATAAAGTTAAAAGAAAGGTTGATGGGTCTATAGATCGATACAAAGCTCGTTTAGTAGCAAAAGGGTTTAAACAGAGATATGAAATAGATTATAAGGATATTTTTAGTTCCGTAGTTAATGTTGCTACTATTTGGTTGGTTTTATCAATTGCTATTTCAAATAATTGGCACTTGAGACAACTCGACGTGCAGAATGCGTTTCTTCATGGCATTCTAGAAGAAGAGGTGTATATGAGACAACCTCCTAGGTATGAAGATAAGAATTTTCCTTCTCATATTTGCAAGCTAGACAATACCATATATGGATTAAAACAAGCCCCCAGAGCTTGGTATGCAAGGTTGAGTTCAAAATTATATCAACTTGGTTTTATTTCTTCAAAATCAGATCATTCACTACTTATTAAAAAAAGCCAGAAGCAAATGTGTTCATGCTGATTTATGTAGATGATATCATTGTGACAAGCTCATCAGAGAAAGTGACAGATCTACTTCGAGAGTTAAAAAGTAGTTTTGCATTAAAAGATTTGGGTGATTTGCATTACTTTATAGGAATTAAAGTTAAAAAATTCAAAATGGTTTGATGCTGTCACAAGAGAAGTATGCTTCTGATATATTGAAGAGGGTTAATATGAGCAAATTTAAGTCAGCCTTTACTCCTCTTGACGGTAGCATACAAGATTTCGGCATATAAAGGGAAGTCCCTGAATAATCAAGACAACACCAACTATAGAAGTGTGGTGGGAGCCCTACAATATTTGACTATCACCAGACCTGACCTTGCATTCGCAGTTAACAAGGTATCACAATATCTTCGTGCTCCTACCTCTGATCATTTGTCAGCCGTTAAAAGGATACTTCGGTATTTACATGGTACACTAAAAACATGACTTGTGTTCAGAAAATCATTGTCAACCAGAATTAATGCTTTCTCTTATGCAGATTGGACTGGTTGCATAGATGATCGAAAAATTACCAGGGTTTTGCCATATAATTCAGTTCAAATCTTATTTCATGGAGTGCCAAGAAACAACCCACCTTTCAAGATCATCCACTAAGGCCGAATACAAATCCATGGCAAATGCCACAGCTGAGGTAGCCTAGTTGCAATTTGTTCTTAGGGAACTTGGAATAAAAGAGAGTAATATTCCTTGACTCTTGTGTGATAACTTGGGAGCTACTTATTTGACAGCTAATCTAACTTTTTATGGAAGAGTAAAACATGTGGAGATTTCTGATCATTTTGTGTGGGAGAAATCTGTCAACAAACAGATTGAAATACAACATATTTCCTCCACAGATCAAGTTGTTGATGGTTTTACAAAACTGTTGACGCTGCAGCTACAAAACAAGTTCAAGAATAATCTTAACTTGATAAGTTATGATTGAGGGGAGCTATTAGAAGAAGAATAAGGATGTGTTTGATATGGCTCCAGAGCCAAACTCCGTGAAAGAGCAGAAAAATGTTGTCAAACACCCTAACTCACTCCAGATAGGGGTCCAACTCCATAGATTTTGTAGAGTTCTAGTTCATTTTTTCAGAGTACCTCTTTCCCTATTTCACAATAGACCCAAAACAAAGTAAACATGGAGTTGTAGGGTTATTACAATATGGAATCATTTTTTTTCTTTCTTTCTTCTATCGGTCAAAGGACGGGACGCCCACGGCGAGCGGTACCACAGGCGGGCGGCGCGGCCTCGCGAGCGCCGATCCCGCAGACGAACGATCGACGCGCCTGGACGGCGCAACTACGGCAGCGCCCGCGGGACTCCACGGGGCAGGTCTTGTCAGCACTGGACGGAGCCCGCACGGGGAACGCCGCTTGCAAACCTAGGGCTGCGCCGGCTAAGGTCAGTACGATGCTGTAACCTCGTTCTCTGTCTGGGGTGAGCGATTGGTTCCATCCGGCCGCAGTTAATCTTTGATCTTCGTTGATAATTACAGTTAAGCAGCAGTCAATCGATCCGTTTTACTAGAGTCTTGTGTTCTGCATCTGCCGCCTTAAGATAAATGACCAAGGCAGGTTCTTCCAATTAATCAATTTATGAATTCAATTTAAGGAATATGTTGTTTAAATTGAGTGCATTTTTAGCAGTATTATGCATTGAATACTTTGATTAGTGTTTATTTGATTATCAATGGTAGCAGTACCATGCATCAGAGTTTGACAAATGACAGATGATGCCATCAGTCAGAAACAGAGAAATCTGGCTATACTTTTTTCACTAATAGATAGAATAATCTAAATGATATCAAATGCCAGTACTGGTGCAGGTATGCTTCCATCTTTGTGGCTGTTTTTATTCCATGGACATCAAACGAAGAATTTTGCGGCTCATGTATTTTGTCATTCGCTGCAATTGTCTGATTGTATTACTCCATTAATTTATATCAGGCCCCAATTGACATCCCATGTATGCATGTCTTTGCAATTGCAAAACTTGCATCAACTTGGAGATGTACATGTGCTGATTCAGTACTCTTTGAAATTTGAACTGTAAGAAAGCATTTCCTCAAAGTAGAAAATATTTTTACAAATACCATTGCGCACCAGGTGTTCTAATTTATGAACACATTGTTGGTGAACTAAAGGCATCGTGGTTATTAGTTAAGTTGATTATCAATGGTGCACAAAACATATTATTGATTAGTGTTCAGAACTTATGTTCTTTTGTTTTTGTGCAGACGACGTTTAGAAACTGAACTACTGTTGTTGTCCATTATTCCAACATTAGTGCAAGGTAATGAGCTTAGGTTCAAGTGGCTCACTAGAAAGTATAAGGATAAGTTTGGGGATTAGTCTATAATATTCACATAATTTTCGACACTTGTCATAATGTCTGAGCAGTAAAATGATTTATGTTTATGTTTTGTTTTTAAAAAAGTAATTGCACCTGTAACATTGCAACAAAAAAACAATGATGTCAGGCATCTACGTTTCACTATACTGATGTTGAAACTACAAAAACAAATAAATATGATGAACTCAAAATACTGGAACCGAAAGAAGGCACATCGTACATGTAGGACTGTAACCAAAAGAAGCAAAAAAAAATACTAGAACACCGCGTACTGTACGTACAACAGCAATGTTAAAACGAAAAGAAAAAAATTATTTGAAAACCACGTCCAGCTGGATCGTGTACTGCGGAAATAAAAAAACAATAAAAAAACATCACCACCAGCAACGTAAATAACATGAGGCATTTCTAACAAATCAGCTAAAAAATTAGCTCAGTAAAGCCCAATAAAGAGAAGGGTACAACTGGCATTTCAGTCAAATATCTTCTTTTCAGAGCTGAGAACCATATTTCAGCCAAACACCTCTAGTGTTAGCTCCTCCACCACAGTAGAGTTACTCTACCCTAGTATTTCAAAGTAGAGTTGCTCCACTGAAGAGTAGAGTGATGCCAAACACGCTCTAAATAGATGGTACGTGTGCTAGAGTTAGAGTCCAGATTGTAATACAAGGGTGTTGTAACAGACCCGGATTCATTTTGTATGTGCACCATATGACTATAAATAAAACCCTGGCAGGTACCTACGGGTACATCGCGCTTCCTCAATCTATTAATTTTTACACTCATCACAAACACGTGGAAGGTATAACAATCACAGAACCGTATCAGAATCAAGTATCAAAAAGGACAAATCTAACTCCAGGAACCTAGCTAGAACAATCATTTTCATAAGATCACGATCGGTCACCAGATCTCTTGATACATATCTATACCTTGTGATTACAACATGGCATAAAGAAATATGCTGCACTTCTCAAGCACTGAAGAACGCAAAAGGGTACATAAAATAAAATTTTAGTCTCTTCAAAGAGTTTAACACCTATAGTTATAAGGCAAGTGACCATCGATCGATGCATGCAAAAAGGATACAATCTTAGTTTTGATTTGAACTCGATGAGATTGCAAATCTGCGAGCATATTTGTGCGTGTGTATATCTTAAATATATTGCAAGCACTGGAAAGTTGGCTAAGGTAGGCCTCCTTTTGGACATTCCCAGTGCAAAGTAGCTCGCAGCAATAATTAAAGGGCAAGGACAAAACAACAAGTACTGCACCGTGGTGGAGGAGATGATGGCCTCATCCCCACCACGTATAAGCTAGCCAGCCGGCACATCCATGACGAAGAAGAAAAGCAAATCAACTGAGATGCAAAAGAGCTTCACCTACATTGTTGCTAAGAGTGCAAACGCTCACTAGTTTGTTACGCTAGCTGAAACGCGGGACTCCATATCCACTGGATTCCGCCAAAATTGAGAACTAACTACTCCCTCCGTTTCAAAATAATTGTCACCGGCTAGTTTATTTTTGAACTAACCGGTGATAATTATTTCAAAACGGAGAGAGTATGTTTAAGAGCTCGTGCTCTGGAACATGTCTATTAAATTACCATTTAGTCAAAAAACAAGCATCAACATTCACTCTCAAGGGCAAGAAATTTTCAAGTCAATTAGAGAAATGGATCAAAATAGATCAGAATACCCACGTCTGACATTATGGAAAATAGATCAAAATACCCAGTGTCAGTACCCTGCAGACCGGATAGTCTCACATACAAGGAAGAAGCTTCAGACCCGGTCTCCCCGCTGAGGCGGGTCCCATGACTGTCACGCGTCCTCAGACTCCGGACTCTTGCTCCCACCGAGGAGGGCTCCGGCCCATATGCTCCTATTAAAAGTATGTATAAGACAAAATTTAAAAGATATATACAATATATGATTAACTTTTTGCAATGAGAAATGAAGGCTAGGCACGCAAATGCACAAGTAGGTTGACTGATTACACAAAAGTTATAAAGTATCGGACACTAAATTTATTTTAAGAGAGATTCAATTGCAGTTTTGAGTAATCGAGAAAATTCAACCATACAATTCATGTAGATGTTGAACACGTGACCTATATTAAAAGGAGAACTAATTCAGTTTTTTGGGTTAAAACATTATAGATATATTTATAACTTCGAAATTAAAGAATATCTGTAGTTGAAGTATTCTCCCATAAGATATAAAAAAGAGACTGTCTATATTTTAAGCGCCTGAAATTTGATAAAAAATTTCAGTCGACTTTAACTAATATATAATCCCTATCATTAACAATTAATCTTTATAATTAACAAATTAATATTTTTTTATAGTCCATACATTACCAAAATTATTTTACAAGTAACATAACTGACAATCAATATAATTAGCAAGTAATTAAGGCCCATCGCTGAAATATCCGTCGCCTGATGCATCACAGGCGACTGAGTAAGAGCATTCCGTATAAAAAATGGCATGCCGATGTATGCAAAACAACATGATGGAACTACTACTCTACCTAGCATGGGTACACATGTGGCTCTCATGCGCATCACCCTCTCATCTTTTTGCAGAATCTTGTGAACAATCATTGTTTCTCCACATCTCTATATCTAGCTACAAACTTACATCTATCTATTCATCAACCACACACCTACCCTGCATATTCTGCCAACATACTAATTCTCCAAACTCAGACCCCTCTAGCCAAACCAACTCTAAAACATAACACAGCCCGCTCACCCTCTCGCTCCTTGACAATACACTCATCACTCCCTTCACCTAACAGTTATTCTCTGTTGCCATCTCAGCAGTCTGTTAATCCATAGTACTTATGATGAATCTAGTACCATTTGGGACTCATCCTCTTCGAAGGCAAGAGAGAGCTCATGCTACAACTACAACGACAACACCTATCATGTCGAAGGATGCAAGCTCCAGGAACACTTTGTTCGAGTACTGTCATCTGGACCTTAGCCTCAGCATGTCCATGTCGCGTGGCGGCGACGGCACCGGATGCAGTGGTGCCAAGGCAAGCGAGGGCCATCATGGAGGAAACATCAGCAGAGACAAAGTTGGTTGCATGCGCAGCGGCGGCGTCGTCGTCAGCACCGTTGCCCCTGCCAATGTGCCTAGCGCAGGACATGGCCATGTCCGTGATGTGGAGGAAGCGGGCGCTAGTTGGACGTCCTCGGTGTTCATGCCGAGCCCAACCGGCTTCATGCACCCGTGGAGCCTCGCCGCACGGCAGCAGAAAGCGGCCGCCGAGCAGGACCGGACGACGACAGCGGCGGCGGCCGTATACGTGCCAAGGTGAGATCTAATATCTTACATATTATGTGACGCAGCGAAGGATTTTTGCATCATTTCGTACGTTAACAGTTCTTTTTTCGTTGGGAGTTAAAGGATTGTGTATGCCTCCTTGTTTGAGCTTGAGCCTCGTATACGTCTTCAGCCATAGCTGACAAGCTAGGTTTATCGTGTATATATATACTTCTAGAATGGGACTTCAATTTTTTGGTAAGGTTAGTCGCGCGCAAAACTGGACTTGCTATGAACCCTTCCTATTTTCGTTATGGTACGGGATGGGTTAGAATGAGAAATTGGGAGAGTACACGTCCGCGCACCATACGTTTGAACTTTCAGTTTTGAATTCCCATGTTAGCTAATTATGATGATATGTAGTTCCTCCAGGTCCATCCTCTCATTATGATATTGGAGCATGGGGTTTTACTTGGGCTAGAATGTAAAGGTATAGAATTGTAATCATGACGACTGGAAAATGGTACCAGAATCAAAGCTAGTGATCATCGTACAGTAGTACAAATGATTGCAGTCGTTAACATTTCACACCAATCATCCAGTACAGTAGTATATTCTACAAGTAATAATACTTGTTGAGAACTAAGCTAGCTCACAACAAAAATTAGTTAGTTTTTTAAAACGATATTCATCATCGGTCCTCTTCACCTGTGGAAGAGATAGCATGTACAAACTTAACTACAGAGAAACTATGTTAATATTACTCATGTAAGTTACCGTTATGCAAATTCTACTACAAGTTCACTATGACCAATGGTTCAACTCCTCTCAAATTTAAAGAAGAAAACTTCTCACACTGTTCAAAATATCATTCTATCCAAAACAAACATTTGGTTCACATGACATCTATATGAAACATTATAGTTCCTATAAATTCAATCACGAATAACTCCATTTCTTAAGCGTTCATTAGAATGGATGAATTAGAATATGCAAGAACATGAAAAACGTAGCAAGATGTTTTGAACGGGGTTGAGCTTAAGTTCTTCACCCCATCATATTGAATTTTTTCCTTGTAGGGTTGCGTTGGAATGCATTACCTAGGAATTTTACATGTTCGTTTCTACATTCCAAACAACCATTGAATAAAAAAAAATCCGAATGATTCAAATGCTCCAAATGTCCTATGCGAGATTTCTACATTAAAGATCAATAAGGAGCCCTTAATTAAGTTTTTTTTTAGATAATGAAGGAGCCCTTAAGCGAAATATATAATTAATTCTCAATTAGAAACATACACGTATGAATATATGTATATCCCGCATAGTTTATGTAAGCATATACGCATATCTGCCTGTAATTGGACAATGACTGGCAGTCTAGATCAGTTTCTGGATACAGAGTCAAGAATTGGTAGTACTGGTATGCTTTCGGGACCGTTATGGTGGAGCAGAGCAGAGCAGAGGCCGTGGAGCAGAGATTAGGGCAGAGAAGCAGGTACGCTGGTGCACAAGAGATCACTAATTGGGCCTGCAAGAGGGAATATTCAGCGCAGGGATGAGAGGTGGCTCGCCGGCCGGCAGCAATCATGAACGCAGCAGGCACGAGTCGCTTGATTTTCGCCCATCCAGTGCAGAGCAGAGCAGAACAATCTTTTCCTTAAAAACCACCTCTTTGTGTAGTGTCACTGCCTTGACTATATGGATGTGTCTTGCAGCTAAAGTAGCTCCCAATCATCCACGCGAACAGCTGTGTTAGTGCCAACGTGGGGAGTCGGAGGCACCTCTAGATACATGGGCAATGTGGTGCTATTTGTCCAATAATTACAACACATTGACCACACGCTACCTCTTAGCAGTAATATTAAGTTTTGTATTTAGGTATCTTCGTATTTTTATTTCAACTCATTGTGATATTTTCTGCATAGATGTTTTACCCAATTTTATTTCTCCTTATCCACAGTGAGTCCCATGTCATCCCATTGCCATCGACCGTTGGATGGCCGCCTGTGCACATATCTCGGCGTAATATCATCACTGCCATTCACTCAACCAAGTGTGATGACACTGTCACGGTTGACGGACTAAAAGATGTAACTATGCCTGGAGGTAACCATAAGAATTTGGCGGTGACCTCGAGAGATAGCAAGGTCGCCCTAGATAAACGGCCACCAGTGAACATGTTTGCCAAGGTTTACATGGAAGGCTACACTATTGCAAGGAAGGTAAACTTGAGAGCCCATTGCAGCTATGACTCCCTCTCTCGAGTGCTAACAAAGATGACAAGAAATTTCTTCTGTCGTAAGTTCCTGGTAACCCACATTATTTCTGTTGATCTTGTTACATCTTCTCATACTTTGCTTGTATTTGATTTTCCTGACATTGAGTAATATCGGATATGAAAATTTAATCCCACCTCATCATAAACATAATTTGAACAAATTTTCTATGGATGTGCACATTTCATATAAAAAGGTATAGTGATGCAAAGGAGGGATGGTGTTTGTTAATTAACAAAATGAAACTAATTTAAAACAATGATCCTAGTATCTCCATCCCTATGTGTGTGTGTGTGTGTGTTGGTGACACTGATACTTTCGAGAAGGATTTCAATTTTAAGTAAATGCAGCTGCAGATTGTTCAATTGTAAATATGGTTGAAGAAGATTTTAGCAACAGAGTAAAGTTCATATTTCTATATGAGGACTTCGAGGGTGACCGAATGCTTGTTGGAGATGTACCATGGGAGTAAGTATTAAAAACTCACTATGTGCAACCATCTCATTTATAGTACAATATCATGTAGTCCAAGATTGCATCAAAAGATTATAACAGATTCAACACATTGATGTTCTGTATGATTGAGCAAGCTTTAATTGCTTACAGTCAAACAAACATCTAAATAATGCTAAAATATTTTATATAGAGCAAGATTCTATAAAAAGGTGAAGATATAATGAATAGTATCATTGTAGTAGTAAATAATAATTGCTTCAGATTCAACCATATCATTAAATATATACATATCGGATAGAGATCGACATTGTATTCAAATACTCAAGGTATATCATTCTTTATATAGATGTAGATTAATACATTTATATTGTAATATTATGATAATTGTATTTTTGTACCAATATATGACAAATACACAATCATAATTTTGTATATAGTGAACGTATCATGCGTATTCATGGAACCGATATTCTTAGCATTTAGGATGTAGTATTGAATTGCCAGTAATAGTGCCAAAATAGAGAAGTAATCTTGATCTGCACTTGTGACAGGTTATTCCTAGCATCTGCTAAAAAATTATACATTACCCAAAACCTGGTACCAGGAGATAAAGGTAATGCACAAATTTGAATGCTTCATATGTTTATTCTATTTTTTCTTACTCATTGCCAATTATGTGGAATATTAACTTATGCTAGCATTTCCTTGTTGTGTAACAGTTTTTTTACCTAACTATTGTCCAATTAATTTATTTCTAGGTCATGGCAACTGTGATAAAGATGAGGCAACTGAGAATGGAACAAAAAAGTGAAGTAACATCTCAAGGCAAACCAATCAAAAATGCATGCATGAGAACATTATATGGTTGGACTTGACACATACTTTTTAGCAAATATTCTATTGTACTAATTTAAGTAGCTATCTACAAAGAGTTAGTCATATGTTGTACCAATTGTGCTTTCTAATCATCATGTGCACCATTTTGAGCAATACATAAGAGTAAGTCACAAATACCTTGGTATTCCTATGCACTATAGAAAGTTACATAATAACGATTGGAAAACAACCGAAGAAAGGTTTCAGAGGAAGTTGAGTAGGTTGGAAAGGGAATACTTGTCTGTGGGGGGGGCCGCCTCGAGCTAGTTAATTCAGTTTTAACGAATTTGTCGATGTTTATGCTTTTATTCTTTGAAGTGCCTAGAGGGGAACTAGAGAGATTGGGCTACTATAGATCCAGATTTTTTTTGGCAAGGTGAAAATCTTAAGAAAAATATAGATTAGTCTGCTGGGACGTGTTGTGTCAGCAAAAAGATCAAGGAGGTTTAGGAGTCCAAAATCTAGATATTCAAAACCAGTGCTTACTTAGGAAGTGGCTACTTAAATTAATTAATGAAGATGATATATGGCAAAGATTGCTAAAATGGAAGTATGTTAAGGATAGCTCAATAGGAAAGACACAATGCAAATCGGGGGATTCACATTTTTGGAGTGGCCTAATGAAAGTCTAAACAAAATTTTACGCTTTGGGAGATTTAAGGTAAACAATGGTAGAGCCACGAGGTTCTAGGAAGATAGTTGGTTTGGGGGATTTTAAACTCAATTATAAGTTTCCCTCTCTGTATAATATTGTTAGACGGAAACATGTGACCATTTGCACAAGTTTCTAGTACCATCCCTTTAAATATTTCTTTCAGATGGGGTACGTAGAGAACGATTTGGAGAGATAGCACATACTTGTTGACTTGGTGGGTCATGTAAGGTTAAACAATACAGAGGATACCTTGAGATGTGAGCTTAACCAAAGTGGTATTTTTTCGGTTAAATCTATGTACACAACACTCATTACCAATGGAAATGTGTGTAGAAATAGGATGATATGGTCAGTTAAGCTGCCACTAAAGATAAAGACCTTTATGTGGTATGTAAAACGTTAAGTGATTCTTACCAAGATAATCTACTAAAACGCAACTGGGAAGGTGATGAAAGTTGTGTTTTGTACTCGTCATGAAACCATACAGCATCTTCTATTTGTCATTTTGCTAAAATTTTTTGGAGAATCGTAAGCATCAGTTTCAATATTTATACACCTTCATCTGTTTCTCACATAATTAATGAGTGGATATTTTCGTTCCCAAAATCATACAGGAAACAAATAATGATTGCAACAACCGCTTTGTGGTGGGCAATTTGGTTATCACGAAACAACTATGTTTCCCATGAAAAACTATTTGCAGGTATTTTTCAGGTATACACGTTGGTGTCCAACCTGGGGCTCGCTGCAAAGAGATGAAGACTACGAGAACCAAATGAGGAGTGCGTGTAGGGCCGTGGAAACAACATCCATGGAAATTTTCTCTAAATTTGGTTGGAGATTCAGACGTAGAATTGCTTTTCAATAATGTTATTCATGTACTACCTCTGTATGGTTCTTGCTGACATTTTTGTGTTCATGAACTATTGTGTTTGCTGGACTTGTAAATTTTTGGCCATAACCTCAGTTTGAGGGGAAGGACAGGTAATCCGTTATCTAAAAAAATTGTTGCACGAATGGTGTTTTACAACAAACAGTGGTCACAGTAGCCGGTTTATTATGTTTATCATCATTCTTAGTTTTAAGTCTACCATATTTATCAAAAATATTTTCAGCAATTAGTCTTATCTTACCTATATTGCATCAAATAAGGCCAGTACTTATTGCACATTTCTTTTTTAAAAAACATATATAGTTAGTTATATAGTACTATTGTGTAGAGCAAAGACAAGCTCTTGGTTCTTCCTTTTGTCTGCATTCCTGAGACTTCTCCCGCAGCAAAATGCAGATACAATGATTGAGAGATAGATCCAACATTTAATAGTAGAATGAAGATTATACAGTATTTAAATTTGTACATACCATTTTAACAATCTTATTTATCATATGAAGACGACAACCTTCACCATTGCAACCCACAAACGTGGACCACAACCTTGTATTATTATTCTTTTGGTTCCACCTAATTATTAATATGAGTAAAATGCATCTGATGTTCATGAATTTGTTCCGCTATGCCATCCAGGCCCATGAACTTTTTTTGTGTTTATAGGTTAATGAACTTGTCCATATGCGTTAATTCGACTTATAAATTCTTTTATAATTATAGGCACATGACGCATCGAGGGGGGGGGGGGGGGAGACGGTGATGGAGGCGGCAGAGGGAGTGAGGGGGGGAGGCGCCGGTGAAGGGAGGAAGGTGGGATGTCACAGCCCAAATTTTAAACAAAGATAAAAATCACTCCGAACTAAATTTTTTGAATAAACCCCAAAACAAACATTAATCTACAATAAAAATCGAGGCGTAAGAGAGTTTAAATACAAACACAAACACATTTCAAAACAAATCAAACCACAAAATAGATTTGAGATGAAAAACTATAGATGAGACTTAAAATATAAGCATATACACATACATGTGAGCTAACCACTGAATAATAAAAGTAAATAAAGGAGAGCAAACAACTGATTAAACATTATAAGAACCTAAACCGAATCAAACTCCAAAACCATATCGATATTAAAGAAAACATGGTTGGCAGTAAATATACACAAAGTAACCTATAGACATAGACACAGATATTATACGCATGGATGCACCAAATAATACGTTAAATAAAAATAAATAAATCCAGTATGAGTATATTTAAATCGAACAGCTAGCAACCCAGTGAGTATAGTTTAAACTTCAATTCTAAGTTTAAAAGGACATAACCCAAACATCACTCAAACTAGACTCAAATTCAAAACCAAGTAACCCAATCACCTTGGAAAATTAGGGAATAGAAATATTTAACTAGATTTAACTTGAGGAAATCATTCAAACCAAAACCAACTTTGAAATCAAATCCAAACTCAAAAGAAATGGAAAAAGAAAAAAGAAAAAGGAAAACAAAAGTGAGAAAAACCCACCCTTTTTCCTCCTGCGCAGCCCACCTTTTTCCTCCCGGCCTGGCCCGCCCGACCTCCCTTCTCCCTCCTTTTCCTAGCCCAACTCACTTTCTCTCTTCTCCAGCGTGCGGCCCGGCCTGGCCCAGCACTGTGCCGACTTCTTCTCCCTCTCGTTCCCCTTCTCAGCCCGACCGCGCCCCTGGGTAAACCGCGACGCGACGTTGCCAGTCGCTTTGCCCTGCGCGCCAGTCCGCACCGCCTCAGAAGCCATCATCACGTCGCCGCCCCACCTTTCCACTTCGTCGTGCGCACCACCGCTTGAGTCACGTCACGCCCGACGGAACGCGAGCGCCAAGCAAGCAGAGCCGCCACCGCCTCGCAGATTACTGCCACTCCAGCGCTATAAAAGGCACCTCCTCCTTCGCCATTTCACTCTCACAATATTCCTCTAGCTCCAACCACTCTTTTCACAGCTCGCGCAGTGTCACATCCGGTTTTATTAACCATAAAACCAGCTGCAAAATACATGTATGCCAGGATCAGTTTTACCATACATGTACGACAAAAGGTGATAAACACTTCTATATCGCATGCAAAAAACATTTATACCTTTAAAAGAGTTTTGAAGTAGCAGCGGAAGAGGAAAAACTTTAGGACAATCACATACAAATTGACTGGCAGCAACGCGACCTATGCACCGTCTTCATTTGTCACTGTCCTCATTAGATCTTCACTTCACTGAGCAGCATAAAAAAATACAATGAAGCAAGTGTGAGTACCATCCCGTGGTACTCAGCAAGTGTGGGAAATAAATGACATGAAAGCCAAATCAACAGAGAAGGCTGATAGTGGTTTAAGCACTAAGCATTAAACCTAACCTTAGCTTTCATTAGCAACCTACATCTAGGTGAGTAATCCAACTGTAATAACAGTAATAGTAATTATAATAATGTCAATATCAATTCTAAGAATTATCCCAACTACCATTCCAACCATTTACTAATTATGAATTCGACACCAAGTCGCTCTTGTCCGTGAGCACGGCTGTCATGACATTTTCTCAATCTCTGCAGAGAACGTATCTGTCGGTACCCTAAAAACTGTACACCCCTTGAGGTTACAAAGATCTCAAAGGAAAGTCATCTACTTGGTTTGAAGATCCTCGGAGGCCCACATGTCAGACATAATCGGGTCCGCTTCTCCAACATGGTTAATCCCTGGGTCACCACGTGTACAACTAAACCGGAGCTATCGCCCACAAGGGGGAAGCTCCGGGCCACGTACCGAAACGGCACCTCCGGACTTAACCCCAGACCGAGAGAAGCTCCGGACCTGACACGTGTCTGGTAGCCCCGGAGCTACCTGTTTCCCACAGCAAGCTCCGGGACTGCCACATGTCCGATCGTCGGATCTTCAGCTTCTAACCTCCGGAAGACCTTGTAACAGCTCCGGATCTTCAAAGGAGAGCCAAGGACTTCAAGACCCGATTAAGTGTCATTAATGCCATATTAATGACACTTAAACGGACGATCTTAACACCAGTAACGGTGCTATCAAAGCCTGTTATAGGGTCATTAAGAGCAATTAAGCGTGTATCAATACTAGTAACCGTCGGGGCCACATGTCGGGCCAAGCTAACTTGTAACGGCATGCCCTTGTACTATAAAAGGACAGGCCGACGATACACACGGGGACGTTCAAGTACACAGGTCTAGGGATCACACGCGCCTCATACACTCGTGGCAAGCTCATATTGCTAATACAACACCAACACACCCGTGGAGTAGGGTATTACGCTCAGGCGGTCCGAACCACGTAAATTCTTGTGTCTCCTGTGTCAAACTCCTATTCACCTTCTTGAATTTCCGCGCGCCCACACCGAACATAAAACTCCCCTATCACTTTAGTAGTGTAGGGAGATCTGTGGGTTCTAACCGCCGACAGTTGGCGCGCCAGGTAGGGGCGCCTAAGATTTCGAGAATGGTGAACTCAGCTGCTGGATCATCCAATGGTCAAACTGCTGCTTAGGCTGTTGGGGGCAATCCCTCCAACAGGCAGCCACCAGCAGGAGCCTCAGCACCAGCAGGAGTCGCACTTCCACCACCATCGTCTCCTCCAGCAAATCGTGCTGGGCAACGTGATGGTGCGCCGGCATCGCTTACTGCGTCGGCAAATCATGACAACCCAGAACACGCTCTCCATGCAGCGCGTGCTCTTCTCCAACGTCCACCACCTCCGGATGCATCTCGGGATGCACTGGAGCAGTGGAGGGCCGATGTGGAGCATTTGGTTGCAGCAGCGGCCGAACGCCTCAACAATCAGGGGCGTCCTCCCTCGGGACGAGCCTCGTCGCAGCGGCGGATTTTGTCCGGAAGACTTGGTCCGCACGTCTCCAATAGTAGGAGACGTGCTGCATCCCAACAAGTGACGTCATTGCCCTCCGGGGCTCGACGCACTCACACGGTATCCAGACTTTCGACTCATGACCTCCGGGCGGAGCTTGATCGCCGATACCGCCAGCAGGATGGCTGTGCCCATATTGAGCGTGCCCGTGAAAGACGGGAAGCTCAGGACCTTTCTACTCTTGAAGGAGTAGGAGGAGGCTGTTCAGCCTTAGCCATGCACCTGCGCATGGTTAGATGGCCACAGAAGTTCCGGCCCCACCTGCCGGAAAAATTCGACGGGACTGTCAATCCCGCCGAATTCCTTCAGATATACTCCACTGCAATCTTGGCAGCTGGAGGAAACGAGGCCGTGATGGCTAATTATTTTCCAGTGGCCTTAACTGGGACCGCCAGGTCCTGGTTTATGAGCCTTCCACCCAACTCAATCAACAGTTGGGAGGAGCTGTGCCGTCAGTTCACTGCCAACTTCGGGAGTTCATACACCCGACCAGGCACTGAACTAGACATTTTTGCGGTCGTGCAAAAAGGGGGAGAATCTTTGCAGTCCTTCATCCAGAGGTTCTCTCAGGTACGAAACACTATCCCTTCTATCTCAAGCGCCTCTGTCATTGTGGCATTCAGACAGGGCGTACGGGACAAGAAGATGTTGGAGAAGCTGGCGATCAAGGAGATCACCAGCGTCACGAAACTCTTCAGCCTGGCAGACAAATGTGCCAGAGCTGCGGAGGGCTGTGAAATGCACTCCAAACCAGCTTCGGAGGGTCACAAGAAATCCTCCAAAGAAGAAGCCGCTACCTCCGGGGGTGGCAAGAAGAAAAAGAAGACCAACGGCAAGAAAAAGCCGTCGGCCGACACATCCAACGTTGCAGCTGTTGCAACTCTGGGTGGCCGGGGGCCACGCCCTGAGAAGCGACCTCGACCGTCTTCTGAAGACGGTGGCAAACACAAAGTGTGGTGTCCCATTCACAAAACGGGCAGCCACGGTTTGGAAGACTGCCGGGAGGTCCAAAACCTTGCCGAGCGCTACAACAAGCGCCGGGAAGGATCTTCTTTCCGACAGAGGGAAGGAAAACAAAAGGTCGACGAAGCTCCGGGTGAAGAGGAGTTAGGGTTTCACGATCCCAAAAAGGTCCTGAAGGCCGTTTACACCTCCGTCGATGATGATTCTGACGCCTCTGACAACGAGCGTCGGAAGACCATGAACACCATTTTTGGTGGGTCATGGGATATCATCTCTCGTCACATCATCAAGACTATGCGGCGGGATATGGCCGTTGTAGCCCCTACAGTCAGGCCGGAACCTCATCGAAAGTGGATGGGCACCTCCATCACTTTTGATGCTTCTGATTGCCCGCAGAGCATGGTTGGAGCAGGTCAGTTACCTTTGATGGTATCTCCTACCATCAATAACATCTAGCTCCACCATGTCATGGTAGACGGAGGTTCAGGGCTTAACCTCATCAGCTTCGAAGCTTTCACTAAGCTTCAGCTCCGACCTTCGGATCTCCATCCCTCTCGACCTTTCTCCGGAGTAGGTCCGGGGGCCATTACCCCACTCGGAGCTATTACTCTCCTCGTTACCTTCGGGACCCGGGAGAAATATCGCACCGAGAAGTTGGTCTTCGACGTTGCTCAGATCAACTTACTATTCAATGCCATCTTGGGTAGACCTGCCCTGAACAAATTCATGGCAGCTGCTCATTATGGATATCTGGTGTTGAAGATGCCAACACCAGTAGGCGTTCTCCGGATCCGTGGAGATCGTACCGCCAGAGTAACTGCTCTGGAAGAACTCCACGCACTCACCACGGCGCAAGAGGAGGACTCCAGGCAGGAGCAAGCTCCAAAACCCCCGAGCATTCGTCAACGAGGCTCGACCTCTGCACCCCGTGTGCAGCCAAGCGGCGACACCGACATTCCCGTCAAAGTCGTCCAAATTGGTTCCGATGTCGCTCAGACCACCCGAATATCGGGAGGATTGAACGACAAATAGGAACTCGCGCTCATCACTTTCCTCCGGGCTAACGTCGACCTGTTTGCTTGGCAACCGTCACAAATGCCTGAGATCCCCAGGGAAGTGATTGAGCACAATCTGAAGATCTACCCCGATGCCCGACCTGTGCATTAGAAGCCTCGGAAGCAATCCGTAGAGCGGCAGAACTTCATCCGACAAGAAGTGAAGAAGATACTCGAAGTCGGATTCATCCGAGAAGTCTTCCATCCAAAATGGCTGGCAAACCCAGTCGTTGTGCCCAAGGCCGGCGGGAAACTTCGGATGTGCATCGACTACACCACATTAAATAAGGCATGTCCAAAAGATCCATTTCCACTACCTAGAATAGATCAGATAGTGGATTCCACCTCCGGGTGTGAATTACTGTGTTTTCTAGACGCATATTCCGGATATCACCAAATCAGGATGTCTAGGGAGGATGAAGAGCATACTTCATTCATCACAGTAGATGGATTGTATTGTTACACAGCCATGCCCTTTGGTCTCAAGAATGCAGCTTTAACTTTTGTACGAGCAATGTACAAAACTTTTGAAGAACTCATTAGAGACATAGTGGAAGTGTACATCGATGACATCGTGGTCAAGGTCAGGAACAAGGAGTCACTTCTCGACACCTTGAAGGCTGTCTTCGACAAGTTGCGGGCCACCCACACAAAGCTAAACCCGGACAAGTGCGTATTCGGAGTTAGCTTCGGAAAACTTCTTGGTTTCCTGGTAAGTCACCGGGGCATAGAAGCTAATCCGGCGAAGATAAAAGTCATTGAAGACATGCGGCCACCAACCTGCATCAAAGATGTCCAAAAGTTAACCGGATGTCTAGCAGCCCTCAACCGGTTCATATCAAGACTGGCGGAACGGGCACTCCCCTTCTTCAAGTTATTGAGGAAGTCCGGACCATTCCAATGGTCCGAAGAAGCAGAGAAGGCATTCCAGGAGCTGAAACAGTTCCTCACCACCCTACCAATTCTGGTAGCTCCGAACCCTGGTGAGCCTTTGTTGCTTTACATTTCAGCTACTGACGAAGTCGTCAATATGGTTCTGGTTGCGGAGAGACCGGAACTACCCCACACTTAGGAATCCAGACCCCTCCGGGAAGGTCCAGGTCATTTCTGAAGAAGTTTCGGGTTCCTCCAGTCAGAACCCGGAGGTACCCGAAGAAAATCCGGACTCCTCTGAGAGGATCCGAATCGATGAAGAGGAAGCTCCGGACCCCTCCGGGAGGGTCCGAACCATTCAACGCCCGGTGTACTTCATTAGTGAAGTATTACATGATGCCAAAACTTGATACCTAGAGGTACATAAGCTGCTCTATGCAGCTCTTATTGCCTCCAGGAAGCTTCGACATTACTTCCAAGCTCACAAAGTCTCGGTGGTGACCTCCTACCCACTTCGAGCAATCCTGCATAATCCCAATTCAACTGGGAATATTGCAAAGTGGGCAACGGAATTGGCTGAATTTGATCTTGAATTTATTTCAAGACAAGCAGTCAAGAGTCAAGCGTTGGCAGATTTTGTGGCAGAATGGACTCCCTCTCCATCAAATCCTGGGGGCCCTAGTGAGCAGAAGACGGAGCATCAAGCTCCAACCTTCATCGAGCCTCACTGGATCCTCTACTTCGACGGCTCCATGCAGAAGCAGGGGGCCGGAGCTGGAATTCTTCTCCTTGCACCGACTGGGGAGAAGGTAAAATACATGGTACACCTTGACTTTAAGTCAACCAACAACATGGCAGAGTATGAAGCACTCATCTACAGACTAAAGGCGGCACTGTCATATGCTGTCAAGCAACTACTGGTCAAAGGAGATTCACAGCTCATCATCAAGCAGGTGAAGGGTGAATGCTCCTGCAACAATCTCCAGCTAGCTGCTTACCTCCTTGAAGTCCAGAGGCTTCAGAAGGACTTTGAAGTCCTAGATCTCCACCATGTTCAGCGTGCCCATAATGCTGAAGCTGACGAACTCTCGACCAAAGCGTCAACCGGAGCTCCGGCTCCTGACGGAATCTTTGTCCGGAGTTTGTCAAAGCCAATAGCTCAGCCTGCCGAACTGAGCGAAGGGGGCGAGATCAGCATCCCGAAGCTGATGGTCCCGATGGCCCTGTTACCATGGCAGCCATCAAGGGTCGTAGGTGCTGCCGGGAGCTCCGAGCAACCCAGCACGCAAGACTCAAAAGCTCAAGCTAGCTCCAATGCATGGATCTCGGAGATCCGGAGCTACTTGAAAGACAACATCCTTTCTGACGATGATGTATCCACTGACCGGGTAGTCAGATTGGCTAAAAGATACACGCTGGTAGAAGGGGATCTCTACCGGCGCAGTGCCAACGGCATCCTAATGCGGTGCATCACAAGGGAAGAAGGCTGCAAACTTCTCGCAGAAATCCATGGAGGCAAGTGTGGGAACCACGCATCTTCCCGCACGCTGGTCGGTAAAGCCTTTCGGCACGGCTTCTACTGGCCTACAGTGCTCCAGGATGCCACTAAGCTGGTGAAGAAATGTGAAGCATGTCAATTTCATGCAAAGCAAATTCATACACCAGCTCAACCCTTACAAATGATACCTCCTACATGGCCCTTCGCCGTGTGGGGGATGGACATCTTGGGACCTTTCCCGAGAGCCGTCGGAGGTTACAAGTTCCTGTATGTCGCCATCGACAAGTTCACCAAGTGGCCGGAAGAGACTCCAGTTGTGACAATCAACAAGCAATCTGCTATCAACTTTCTGCAATCCATTGTAAGCAGATTTGGAGTCCCAAACAAAATCATAACTGATAATGGGACCCAATTCACAAGCTCAGCATTCCAAGGATAGTGCGAAGACCTCGGCATACAAGTTTGCTACGCCTCCGTAGCTCACCCAGCCAGCAATGGCCAAGCCGAGAGAGCAAATGCTGAAATCCTTAAAGGACTCAAAACGCGCACCTATGAGCGCTTGAAAAAACATGGAGCCAACTGGATCGAAGAGCTTCCGCCCACTTTATGGGCCAACAGGACATGTCAAAACCGGTCAACTGGAGAGACACCCTTCTTCCTGGTGTATGGAGCTGAAGCAATCCTTCCTCCAGAAATCACCTTGGGTTCACTCCGGGTCCGGACCTTCGACGAAGTCGCGAAGGACCAGCTCCGGCGTGAAGACCTAGACCTCCTTGAGGAGGGAAGGTGCCAAGCAGCTGTTCGGAATGCCCGATACCGTCAAGCCTTACGGCGTTATCACCAGCGGCATGTACACAACAGACAACTCGAGGAAGGCGATCTGGTGCTACGAAGAATACTATCCAGAGAAGGGTTAAACAAACTCTCCCCCGGCTGGGAGGGGCCCTTCCGAGTGATTAAAGTATCCCATCCCGGAAGCGTTCGCTTGGCTACCGAGGATGGGACACCTCTCCCAAATCCTTGGAACATCGAGCACCTCCGTAAGTTCTACACTTAATACCACGGAGGTGAGTCTAGAGTAACTTGGGGTGTATGTTATATAGTCATTGTACAGAATCGGGTAGTTCCTCCGGGAGAGCAGCCGAACCTTTTCCGAAAGGTCCGCGAAGCTCATGCAACACTTGTCACAGTCTCAGGACTAAAAGTGCGGCTAACTACCCTGGGTCAAACGAGAAATGAAACACACTTAGCCTAGTTCCGTACCCTAAGAGTGTACTTGTTTCCCGTGTACCCCGGACCTATAATGAAAGACATCTTCATGTGAAATAGACTCCACGTGCATTTATTTTGTGCATTTATTTTGTACAGGCTCAACATTTTTATTTTTCTCTTTCTTGTCTATAACAAATACGTGCAATTCTTAAGAAATTTTAGTTCGACCGGTTTATATACGATTCGAGTTGTATTGTCAATTTTTTTGGATTCAAATATCGTTCATGGCCAACTCGCCTGAAAGCCGCCAAGCCAATCTAGGGCTGGAGTGTGCTATCGACTTAGCCTGGTCAAGCAGCCTAAGTACGCCACTCTACCTACACCCCGACAGGCCGAAGTAAGGCGGGTCCATGGACAGTTGAATCTAGAGGAAAAGACAACGCATTCGATTGTATTTAAAATCGCGTTTGACTTAAAGTCTTCTTGAGAATCGTAAGCTGCGACGAAATTATAGACAAGGAACGAATTTTACTATTTTTCTTGGCTTAAGTGTGCAGGAAAAATAAAGTCTACGTCGATGGAGAAAAGCCGGAGCTAACTAAGCTCCGACTCCCCTAAGGGGGGCAACCGTCGACGCTGAATAAAAAATGGTGAGAAGACCCCATAAATGGAGTCTGCTGCCAACAAACCAAGTGTTGGCAAAGGTCACTGCCGGAGCTACTCAGCTCCGACACCCCGGAGGACTAACTATCGATACTTTATGTGTTGATAGAGACTATTGCCGGAGCTATCAAGCTCCAGCGATGGACAATGTCGGAGCTTCTAAGCTCCGACAACCTCAGGGGGCCTTCACTATCGAAGACTTCGGACCAAAATTCTACAAGTTCGGAGCAAATGAGTCTTCAACAAAACACAATATCCTTTTGGTACATGTTCACAATCAAATTGTGTACATCTACCAGGGGGCCAAGTGAAGATAAAAGTGTTGAAGACAAAAAGTGAAATTCGCAAAAATTTAGGGATTTCATTTATCTGGAGACAAGAGATTACATCTGGAGACAAGGGATTACAAAATTGAGGAAGAAGAAGAGAAAATACAAGTGAGAACTACAGAGATGGTCCTAGACCCTATGGAAAAACTGGGCGACCTTTTGGGCGACCTCCGATACGCTAGCTCGGGTAGCTTCGCCTTCTCCTTCAACGGGGCCTTCAAGCACCGGGTCCAGAGGAAATTGGGAGTTCCGGCTGGTGTAGCACGACAGCACATACTCTGTGACGTTCTTTGCCAGGGATTGCCCCTCAACCTCCAGTTGGTCCGCGATGACATCGCCCACCTTGGAGAGCTTGCTACCTGCTGCACTCAATGCCTGCAGCGCAAGGTCCGGCTCCGGCTCCGAATCATCCGGGCGCACGGGGCTGAAACCCATCAGCGTCAGCGCGTGGTTGGCCTTGCCCAGGAACTCCCAAATCTGTAGGGAGTCCGCAGTCCTCAAGCCCTTCATCTCTTCCAGGGATCTCCTAACCGCCGTCAGTTCGGAATTCACGGGCGAGGCGCTCAACTTCTTTGGCGTTTTGCTGAATCTTTTCAGCAACCCGCCTCTCGAGTCTTCCGAGCTCCTCCTCCCGGAGGTGGATCTTGTTCTGGCGGTCAACCAGGTCCTTCTCCCTAGCCTTCACTTTTTTCTCCCGGGCAACAAGGGCACACTCTTGTTCGTAGAGTTCCTGCCCTCGCACCCAGGTCTTCTCTTCTTCCTCTTGGCAGCGCTCTTCCAATTTCTTGGTGCGCTCCTCGAGGCTCTTGTCAGCCAGAGCTACTTTCTCGGTGAGCTCCTCTTCCCTCCTCAGGACATCATCCCGCAGCTCAAGGAGTTTCTGCTCTTCATCCTCGAGCCGTTTCTCCCTCTCTTCAAGTGCCTCTCGGTGCTTGATGAGTGCAGTGTTAATGACCACCAGCCTTTCATGGTGTTCCTCGGCCGCACTGTTGGCTGCTTTGGCATGATTGTAAATTTCCTGGGATTGAGCGTCGAGGGCCCGAGTCATGCTCTCCCTGTCATCCAGCAACTTGCCCCAGTACTCCAGGCGGACCTTCTCCCGCTTGATCCACTCCTTGTCATCCGCTAGCCGCGACTGCGCCAGCTTGGTCTCGAAGTAGAGCCGGTTACGCCACCGCCTAAGGGTTTGGCGCTCCTCTTCAAGAGCCTTGCTGTCGTGGAAGAAGGCCAATTGGACTTGACGTAGACTGGAGCAAGCGTTGTCGATAGACATCGACAGCGGGATGGGCTCCGGACCTGCTGGGGTCTCCTCCGCTGGTTCCAGCGGGTCTTCACATACAAAAATTGGGTCCCACTCGACGAGAGTGGACCCCTGAGCTTCCAAGGCACTGGGGCCGTCCTCCGGGATGGCCTCAGTCGCCATCGAAGAAGGCCCCGCCGCCAAGTCTTCGTTCACCCCCTCAGGCAGGGGGCCAACGACTTCGCTTGGGCACTCCGGCTCGACCGCAGGTACTTCCGACGTCGTCGTTTCCGGAGCAGGAGCTGCTACTGGCTCCAGTCGGGGCACCTCTTCCGAGGGAGGCTCGAGCTCCATCACCTCTTCAACCACCGACTCAGGAGTTGGAAGGTCTTCAACTTCGACCAGCCCTGAAACCGGTGCTCCAACAATAACCGGCTCAATGGCCAGTGCTTCGGAGGTAGCCGGCCCAACTGCCGGAACTACCTCGACTTCCGGCTCGCATGCCGGGGCTTCAGTCATCTCCGGCTCAATCGCCGGGGCTTCGACACTTTCCGGCTCAGAGGTCGGGACTACTACTTCCTCCGGCTCAACAGCCGGAGCTTCCATCATCGTAGCACCAGGACTCGAAGCTTCAACTTCCGGGACAGGTGCCGCTGGCGTGTCTTCACTCCCGTGGTCCGGCGCTACCACGGGAACTTCTGGGGACGAGTCGAGGTCCATGACCACGACAGCTGGCGCCAGAGCTGTCGCAGCCTCGGCCACCACTTGGGGCGGCACCGGGACAGGAGCAGAAGCTCCCACGGCCTCAGACACTGTGGCTGAGGGTGGAGCCTCACTCCCCTTCTTGGGGACACTGCAGATGATGAACGAAGAAAATTAACAAACAATTGCTACCATTAAATAATTGTCCAAGGTAAAGATTAAAAATTACCTTGGAAGGCTTCCGCACCAGCTTGTGCGGAACCTCTTTCCCGGGCGTTCTGGACTGGCTATAGTCGGAGTAGACACTCCGGAAGGCCCCCCCGGAACTTGTCACAGCCACGGGCATTTCCCGGGTCGAGGCTCTCCTCGATCGGGAAGAACCCCCAGACCTGGAGGCTCCCACCGTCCCAGGCGCCGGAGTCGTGCGCCCGGAGCTAGCACCCCAGGAGGATCCCACCGCGGGAACAGACGCGCTCCGGGAGGACCCCACTGCAGGAACGGTCTCGTTCCGGAAGGACCCCACTACGGGGACAGTCGCCACGGTGGTAGAAGATCTTCCCCTCCGGGGAGAAGGAACCGAGGCGGAAGTAGCGGGCCTGACGGACCTTCCGTCGGCATGTTGCAGCTTCCTCTTCCGGCTCTCCGATTCATCCGCCAGCTCCTTGCCCTTGCCGACGACCTCGACCCTTGGCTTTGGGGCAGGGACGGAGCCATATTCGGGCATTTCGGGGATCGCCACCCGGGTGGTTGATCTTCTCTCAACGACACCAAGGTCGTCAAGTGCGGGCACCTTCCGCCGGAGCTCCCTGCTGAACTCCACTTCCACGTTCAGAGGGAGAAAGGCCGACGGTGGATTCAAATCATCACCGTCGACGTCGATGTTGTGCTGGAATTTCTTGAGGTGGAACTCCAAGGTTTTCCCCACCATGTTGGACTTCAACCCGGTCTCAACCCAGTCCTCGTCCATCACGCTGTTGAGGGCCCAAGCGAGCTTCTCCCTCCTCTTCAGCGGCGCCCACCTGTTGACCAGGAAATTGCAAAATACCAACTGAGGAGTCAATCCTCCCTCCACGCATTGGCGGATTCTGGTCAAGGCGGGGTTGAAAGCTTCCGCCAGCACCGGAGCTTCACTCCAGATCGTCGTGTCGATGTCGGGCAGACTGTCGGGCAGCTCCAACTTCTCATGCTCCTCCACCCTGACGACTATCCAATCTTTCTTCCAGTCATCCCACTTCCCGGAAGGAAACGACCGGAGGTACTTGAATGGGCACTTCTTGCGCTTCACGAAGTAGTAGAAGTCAAGGTACTCATTACTCCGGCCGGTGGTGTGGACGGTGAAGAAGGTCCGGAAGAGTTCGATGCAGGGGGGATGCCCACCCACATCTCACAGAAGTGGACGAAGATAGACACAAGGAGAATGGAGTGAGGGCCAAGGTGGTATAGCTGCAGACCATAGAAGTCTAGCAGCATCAAGAAAAAAGGAAGAGAAAGGCGGGATCAACCCCACCATGGCGTATGAAGAAAAGTACACCATTTCGCCGGCGCGCTCCTTCTCGAAGGGGAACTCTCCGCCGGCACGGACCAAGCGGTTGAAGAAGTCCGAGGACCACCCCATGAGGGCCCGCACCTTCTTCAAATCGCCGTTGATCTTCAAGCGACTCTCGCGGAGACCCAACTCCATCGCGGCACGGCTAGGCAGGAGAAGAAGAGCGAAGCACGAGTTGGGAGTTTGAGCGCAAGATCAAATGAGAGGTGTAAAGAACTCCCGACGGTGCGCGCTCTCCTTCTTAAGTAAGCCCTCGCAACGCTTGGATGGAAACCGCAAGGAAATCGAAGATACCATTCAAAAATTTCACCCAGTCGATGACAAGAGGGCCCGAGACCACCCCGACGATCAAGTTGAGGCTCTTACCCAGGCAAACGGTTGTCATCACGAGGCGGGAAACCCAAAGGCGACGACCTGACAAGGCGCACGGAACCGATACGGTTTTCGTATCGGGAACCGGCGACCTTCAATTGTGTGAGATCTGCACGTCAAAGATCTCATCTGCCGCATGAGGTGCGCCACGCGGCGGGGATCTAACTATAAATCCCTGCCAACGGCAACTTCGAAGACCCTTGAGGACTCAATTCAAGAGTCGCGAGGATGGACCCACCTCCGGCGGAATGACTTCACCCCAGTGATCTTCCCCGGAGGTAAGTCCAGGGAGCCACTGTCGGTACCCTAAAAACCGTACACCCCTTGAGGTTACAAAGTCATCTACTTGGTTTGAAGATCCTCGGAGGCCCACATGTCAGACATAACCGGGCCCGCTTCTCCAACATGGTTAATCCCTAGGTCGCCACGTGTACAACTAAACTGGAGCTATCGCCCACAAGGGGGAAGCTCCGGGCCACGTACCGAAACGGCACCTCCGGACTTAACCCCTGACCGAGAGAAGCTCCGGACCTGACACGTGTCTGGTAGCCCTGGAGCTACCTGTTTCCCACAGCAAGCTCCGGGACTGCCACATGTCCGATCGTCGGATCTTCAGCTTCTAACCTCCGGAAGACCTTGTAATAGCTCCGAATCTTCAAAGGAGAGCGAAGGACTTCAAGACCCGATTAATTATCATTAATGCCATATTAATGACACTTAAACGGACGATCTTAACACCAGTAATGGTGCTATCAAAGCCCGTTACGGGGTCATTAAGAGCAATTAAGCGTGTATCAATACTAGTAACCGTCGGGGCCACATGTCGGGCCAGGCTAACTTGTAACGGCCTGCCCTTGTACTATAAAAGGACAGGCCGACGATACACACGGGGACGTTCACGTACACGGGGCTAGGGATCACACGCGCCTCATACACTCGTGGCAAGCTCATATTGCTAATACAACACCAACACACCCGTGGAGTAGGGTATTACGCTCAGGCGGCCCGAACCATGTAAATTCTTGTGTCTCCTGTGTCAAACTCCTATTCACCTTCTTGAATCTTCGTGTGCCCACACCGAACATAAAACTCACCTATCACTTTAGTAGTGTAGGGAGATCTGTCGGTTCTAACTGCCGACAGTATCCTTTACCCACAAGCCGTGATTTCATCCTCCGTTGCCAGGTGGACTAAGTAAACCTCCCTGATGCCAGTGGTGCGCAACCCATATTACACACTTCCATAGGTGTGTGGCCAGGAGATCACTATGAGGTCGTTACAAAGGTTCTCCCGACTAGTAACCGGCCCTCTGAGGTTTCACCGCTCTGGCTCCTAGAGTCCATTTTACCTCCGCCAGGAGAAGCCCCCTCTTGAGCCATGCGGATCACAAGGCAGATATGTTGAACCAATTCTCCGCACCGTCCAACTACCAGCACTAAGTCGGGAGAGGTCTAATTAATTGACCAAGCTGCCCCATACTCAGTCTTGTGATGATACTGTATAGCTTAGTGGCTACTCCACAAACCGGTCCTTAGAATCCGGCAAGGTTCAATCCCCAATTCCCGGGTCTCGTGCGTACTGCACCATACCAATCAAACCAACCCGTCAGATTCCTATTTACTACAATCTATTTCCAACATGATAATCATAATAATAAGTCATGAGTAATAAATATGGTCAATGTTTTTCCACCCAACTATTATGCATGGCTAAGCGTAAAGTAATCCCCAAGTATCACCTTTCCATAACCCAAGCGACAAGGTAATAAGGTAAAACAACAGGGCATAGCATATGATTCATATTAATTAGCATGCAACTAACTAAACCCTTAAAAGGTGCAGGATGGTCAAGGGCACTTGCCTGTTTTTATATAGCTGCTCAATTCTTCTTCATTGAACTCTTGGTCTTCATATATTCGTGTCGCTTCTTCATCGTAGTATGAATGCATATAGAATCTACCATTGAAAGATAAATAAAAGAAATCATTAACAATACACCATACATGCAAACGTGTTGTAAAAGCTATTACGCGGACACTTTACGGTAGACGAGGACCTACACGCGATAACGATTTAAATCGGTGTTATGTGTGTTAATTTTATTATGTTAGATCAATCACTGCTCAAGCCGTGGACGCTAGAAGCGGAGAAGTACCGCGTCGGGGTGGTGCACGAGTTCCTGAGCCTGACGCTGGAGAAGCGCGCGCTGATCCACCACACGCTGCCCGGGCAACGTGCAGGACCTACCACCCGGCGCCCGGTTTGCCGATCATGACGCGCAATGTTACCGCGGCCCGTGGATTGTGACGCGTGGGATCCACTTCCATACACAAATGGTACGTATACCAAACAACGCATCTCGCTTTTCATCAGGCATACGTATGTAGATATGCACTTTATACTTTTATAAAATCAGTAGCACATACGCTACAGTAGATGCTCAATTTAGTCGTCAAACTTTCATGCGAAAAGGACGCCTTGGTTCTTCAATTTTAAAATCACCCAGCCTAGCTAGTCCCTCAAGAAAGTTATTTGACAGTAATACGTAACAGAAACTTAGAGACTAAGCTAGATAATATAGTAAAAGTGAATAATGATAACCTGTATATGGGTACAAAACAAAGAAGCAGTACTGCACTTACGGTGGGCCGGCGGTGGGGCGGCGATGGCGGGCCGGCGGTGGGGCGGCGCCGCGGGCGGGGCAGCGACGCGGAAGGCAAAGGCTAAAACGCAAAACCACGAAGGGTCATGCTACTGACCAATCTAGGTTCCGGGATTCTAATTAGACGGCTCAGATTTTATTAGACGTACCGGTACAGAGGCTTCTAATCTGGGTCGTTGGTGCAAGATCTAGCGGCCAGGTATCTAAGAAGCATTGTGCTTCTTCCCCAAGGAGACAGCACTGAGGCGCCACCATGGGTGCGGCCGAAGCTTTGCCGGAGGACACGAATTCGCAACAACAACGCACTAAACTTGCTGATAAATACTAAAACCGACAGAGCAAGTCGCTAGGGGCTCACCTAGGGTTGTTTCAGGGTCTGAAGCGGCGTGGAAACACCTCACGGCGGCATCGGGCGTCGGTCAACATCAGACTTCATGGGCACGTCGCGCGGTGGCATATTCTTCATCGCCTTCGCGACTGGAGGCTTCTTGCCAAGCTTGACGGGATGAGGCTCGCCGATCTGGATTCTCCACGAGGATGACTGGGGAGACTTGTCGGCATCGGGACTTGGCGAGGACAGGGATCACGGTGGTTGCCGATTTGTTCGGACGGCGCGCGTGCAGATCTTAGCGGCTTGTCTGGGACGGCCGGAACACCGTCCATGCGGCGAAACGCCGAGCTTCATCGGCCTCCCGTTCATGGCTACGGTGGCGGCGCGGCTTCCCGAGACGAAGGTACAGGAGGCGGCGTTTCGGTGAGAGGGCAACACACGAAAGGAATGGAGATCGGGCCAGGAAACTCTTTATGGGCGTGAAGCCTAAAGAGGCAGGCACGAACACCCAGTTTCCGGCGTGATTGTGGGCGCCATTCTCGGTCGGACGTGGGCGTAGAGAGGAAGAAACCAACGCTGATGATGGGGCCCGCAAGCAGAGGGAGCAAACGGCACCGGTTGCTGGGCGCGCGCGCACGAACGAAAACGGTGGTGGCGGCATCGTGCGAGCAGGGGTACGTACGTCTAGGGTTGGCCAAGCGAGCAGTGGTTGCTGGTGCAACCGGTTGGGCCTTGGGCTACGGCTTAGATTTTGCCAGGCTGAGGGAAATGAAAACAAGAGGAGAGAGATGGCCGGTCGAGAGTTTAGGCCTAGTAGGAATTTTATTTTTATTTTTTTCTTTTTGTTTAGATTTTATTTTAGGGTGTTACACGCAGCCCTCCTTCGCCCCAATTTTGAAGCTTCCCCCCTTCTTCCCCAATTCCGGCAACCTCGCCGTTCCGATGTCTCGGAGTCAAGGTAACCAAATTAACCTCTCATTGCTTCCCCATTCTGTAGAACGCTTAGAACGTGTATCGTTTGGTCGCTTAATGCGCATAGGAGTAGACGCCGACGACCCCTAGTCGGCGCCACCGCGCGCCATAGCCGCCGGCGAGCTAGGAGGTCATTCAGCCCAATCCTCCTTGCCATTTAGACTCACCATAGTCTGTCGTTAGTGTAGGTATAACACTACGTGGTGGAACGCGTTCGTGAGTGCGGACGCGACGCGCCACCGTCGGCTCCGCCACCACTCGCTGTCGCCGGCCGCCGTGGACATCGCCCTGGCCAGGCAGAGGGCACCAGAACGCTCGACGCACCCTGGAACACACACTTGGCACACTTATTCATTGATAACACGCACACACGAACAGATCGATGACGCGCCGCCGTGCGCGGCCGCCGTTGCACGCCGTCGGCCGCCGTGGGCGTCATCCCGTCCGATGTGACCACACCACCAGCTTCGCCGCACACTAGCACAAGTCCCCAACAACTTTTTGCTTTGAAACCCTACACCCACACTTCCTTCGCCGAGCGCCACAGTCTCCCTCTGCTGTGCGCCGTCGCCGGCCGCCTTCGGCGCCGCTCCGGCCTGGATGAGCTCACCAGGAGCTTATTTGCGCTAGGGAACACGTCCATGACATCCCTTCTCAGTGAGGACCCAAGCGCACGCATAGTCCCGCAGTGCTCCGCTGCCGGCGAGCTCCCGTGGCCGCCGTTCCCGTTGTCTCCTCTGTTTCGCTTGTGTTGTGTCTACGTGGCACGCACATGACTGTCACAGCAGCGCCACGTCAACGCCACCAGCCACCTCAGCGCCTCCCCGCAGCCCACAGTTGAGTGGACTCAGTCCACGAAGGCCAAAGACCCACATGTCACTGCTGTCTGGGTCCTACGTGTTAGAAGCTGAAGTGCTAGGCACACCAACACTGACCACCGTGGCCCACTGTTCAGCCATAGGAAAATAGGAAACTACTATGTGCACACACTGTCAGCACGACCCACATGTCAGCCCCTCATGGCAACACAGAATATGCTAGGTGCACACACCCGTACACACAACTAGAACAATGACCCACATCCAGCCTTACAGTATGCTAAGAAACTGCTATGTCCACACACTTGTGCACACAGAAAAATATAAACCACATTTCTTGGTTTGATAAAATTATGGAAAATATCCTAAAAACCTTTAATTGCTTTTAGAACAGATTATGAGTGATTTAAAGAAGAAATTAATCGTAGATATTGTGGTAAGTACTATCGGCTTACCTAAAATGAATTAATCAATTAAGGAATTGAAGGGGAATTATGTATAGGTTCCAATTGATAATTTTCCTACAAATAAATGTCTAGAAATTTTCTAAAAATAATTTCACAACAACTAAGAACATGAAAATGGGATTTAGTGGCACACACGAGTTGTAGAAAATGTGGACTCGATGTTAGCTAATAACATCATTCGATTAATTATAAAATAGGAAAATCTATATATATTCCCCAATATGATAAACCCACCAAATTAAATATCTAAAAATTATTAATGGTAAAGATGACTGGAATTAATAATGTAGTAAAGAGTTCCACAAATATAAGATCTGGTGTAATAAAATAATTATCCTCATTATAGAAAATTAATTGAAACGCCGATAGTTAGTAGAAAGCCTAAATAAACCAAACCTCCTCACAAATGATTACCCAAAAATCATTAGAAAATATTGCTACACATATATAATATATTGTAAGTAGAAATTGGCTAATACAAAATACATGATAGGGAATCAATTATCATTCCCACAGGAAAATCAAGTGAATAGTCATAATTAGTAAAGTACATATAGAAGTTCTCAATTGAATAATCTCTCTACAAATGACCTTCTAAACATTCCAAGGAGGATATAACTAGGAATTTATAATAGTAATAGATTAAAATAAAACATGGGATATTGAACCAACTAGGGTCGTTATAGAAAAGCAACTAGAGAGCTATTATATAATTCACATGCAAACTCTAAATAAAATGGACCCTTCCCTAGTAATTCCCGGTCGTCCTAATAGCCATACACTTATGAAGTTCAAAGAAAAGGGTTAATTACTTTTAGAACACATTAAGAAAATAATATATCAAAAATGGTATAAGTTAACGAGTCATACACTATTCATCATAGAGACTGCTAAGATGACTCGAGAATGTTTAGAACATATGCTTAGACCCTAAAGTAAGTGAGTCTTACATTAGTGTAACATCAGTAAATATATTAATATAAAGATAGGCTAATTATAAAGAAGTCTCATAGACGTTGGGGTTAACCCGTTGATCGTAATATAAATAACTTATAATGTAAACTAGTGAATTAATCATAGTGGCTTAAACCATGTAAATAACTAGAAGATCGCTAAAATTGACATAACCTTCCAATGACCATTTGGTTGACCAAAGAAATAGTAATGTTTCCAGATAAGCCACCACTAGAATGACGTATTCTCCGATAAGCCTCCTCAGGCTCTTAGAAACCGTGTTAAAGAACGATTGTTTGTATTTATCAGAATCTTATTTGGATTTCTTGGATCTTCATCGATAAATCGTATTTTCTTCGCATAGCGATGTACTTAGTAATCGGAGAGTTTGTGGAGGAGACATTCAAGACCTAGATCACGAAGAACAAGACAATGACTTTGGTAAACCACTATAAAGGCAAGCTCTAACTCCTTGATCATATCTTACCTATGTTTTGCAATCGCACTTATGGCCTGTTTTCATTGCATGACTGCATGTCTATTTTAAAATGTTGTTATGTTATGAACCACTTGATGTGGTAGCATGAGCTATATTGATGACTGAGTATCGGTGTTAGCTACTAGCAAACGATAAACAGTAACACAATAGTTACTCGCTATCAATGTCTTGAAACAAGACATTGTAATCAGTTACGATAATAGCAGTGACTATCACAATCCCCTCCTTGACCTTGAAAACACAACCCCTTGACAACCAAACAGCTTCATCACTGCGTTATAACAACGATGTGAGCACCTCCTTGTTAGTACTATGCTAAAGAACCCCTGCGATGTTCGCATCGTGAACCACTACACACTGTATACATGATTGTGAAATGTGTTAAAAGGTGTTTGGTGGTGTGAGTTAGGTTATGGGTGGGATATAAATGAATTGTGTGTGTGAAGGGGGTAGGTGGTCGAGGCGGGTATGGTGATGGGATGCTGCGGGCTCCCTAAGAGGTATACCAGCTGCGGCTGTGTGTTCGGTGTAATCCACCGATCGGCGCTAAGTGCTTCAGTAATAGTCTGATGATCATGCTTTCCGGACTAGGCTTGTGCTGAGTACTTTAGTTTAGTCTGATGTTGGGTGTTCCGAAGTAGTCCTTTTGCCAAGGACGGATGGAGCCGCCTCACTAATATAAGGACCAGTTCATTTGACCTCAACATAGTGATTTCGTACAACCACAAAACCTGTATGGGCGGGACTCGCCCTACCTTTCTGGTAACTGCCACATGAGAAAACCTGTAGAGCCATAGAGGACACAGTTGACCAGGAAATGGCACAGAGACCGAGGGTCGTTCGGTGTCTGGTTGGGTAGTTAATGCCCGAATAGCCCCTACGTTGGGCCGAGGTGTGAATGTGGGGTTACTCGGGGAAGATGGGATGAGCTTCATGTCATACCCTGGTTAGGTGTGCATGGCTTGTGGGTAAAGTGTACAAACTCTGTAGAGTCTTAATCTATTCAGATAGCTGTTGTCACAGTCTTGGCAGACTATGCTTTGAGCTCCTATTGATTAGCATTAGCACATCCTTGAAGTGTGTGTGGGTGGCCGAGGCCCCCGTGTTTTGGGAAAGAGTTGGCATGCGTGCCAGAGTCGTCATGGCCTTGGGTCCAAAGAGTAAGGGAACTGGCGGGATGGTCTGAAACTCCCCCAGGCCCCGCCAACTATAACAATACTGATTCAAATACTTCTCCCTCTTATTGCAAAACTCTTTTCAAAGAGAACCTTGCATAAAATGCTTTTCGGCAAAACTAAGTCGTATGGCCTTTCCTTGCTACAAGCCTCAATGCATGAAACACCTCCCCTTGAGTAGTGTTAGGGCTTGCAGAGTACCTTATGTACTCACTCTTGCTTTATATGTGGTTTTATCAGAAGACAAAGAAGCTGAAGTGTGTGAGGATGACAATTAGGTCTAGTCCTATTTCCCAAGTCTGCCTGTTGGGCATGGCGCCGTTCTGCTCCGCTATTTTGAAGATTTGTTTTCTATTTTGGTGGTCATCTCCGATCACATTCATTGTAATATAGATCATGTTTGTAAGACTTTTATTGATTATAAATAAATATTCGTTGGATGGATCTCGATCTATTATGTTGTGCGTACCAAGTACTAATCCAGAGATTGATACGGGATGCACAAGTGGACCCTCGAAAGGCGGGTCTTGACATGGGAGGGAGGCGCTACGTATACTTTGGGCCCATATGTATGGATTAAGTGTGGTTCTTTATGTATGCTCCGTGTCTTGCACCTAATAATTAATATGGGTAAAATGCACTATAGATTCATGAATTTGTCCAGCTCTGTAATATAGATGCACAATTATTATCTTTTTTTGCATTACAGGTCCATGAAATTTAAATTGTCCAGTTGTGCTAATTACGGCCATGAACTTTTTTTTTTTGTTATAGATGCTTGAATGTTTTAAATAGTATGCTACACATTCATATCCTTTCATCGAACATGTAAATCTGAAGTCAAGGCTTATCAGGTCTCGCTGGAGATGAGCAGCGAGTTAAACCTCTTCTGCTATGTGCTTGGGTTCGTGTAGAAAGAGCTGCATGCAGTCACCATTGTTAGCATAAACAGTCCGATGCGAGCATGCTCTAAGGATCCCTAGTCTACTGCACTCTTTGGAGTCCGACTTGGTGAAGGATAATATACAGTATGGAGAGGTGAAGGAACCCATGATGTTTTCTGTAGGGTTACTCTCGAAATAGAGCAGCAACCCTACTGATTCTCAGTAGCGCTGCTTAGCCAGATAGAGAATGAAGAGTGACATTTGGAATGCAATGTGTTAGGACTACAACAATATGGGCCACATCATTTAAGAAGTATGAACCCTTCAGTGCAACAATTAAAAGGTTCATGCACATAGATTTGTAAAGAAAAAGTTCATGGATCTAAATGACACGGGTGACAAAGTTCATGTATGTAGAAATACAAAATAAAGTTCATAGACCTAGATGACATAGCTAGACAAGTTCATGTACCTCTGGTGCATTCTACTCTATTAATATAAATTAGTGTTACTCCGGTTCATGTACACAAAATAAAGTTCATGATCTAGATGACACGGTTGTACAAGCTCATATATGTACACAAAATAAAGTTTATGAATCTAAATAATACAGCTGTACAAGTTCATGTACTTCCGGTGCATTCTACACTGTTTTTTCAGTCAACTACCAACTACTCCCTCATTATCTTTTTAATTGACGTTCAGACACAAATCATAGTTCATTTTTAGTTTAAAACCTTGTCTGAAACGTCAAATAAAAGAATCAGGAGGGAGTACCTCAACGCCCATCAATGCCCAGCCCCCATTTTTGTGCTATTTAAACCCATCATGGTGCCTCATTCTCTCCACAAACACTGAACACACTACTATCTGATCATCGATTGCTCAACATACTCCTAGAGTTAAGCGTGATCGATCATGGCTCTGAAGAACAACCAGATGGCCTTGGTGGTGGCCTTTTCGGCCGTGTTTGCTTTGCTGCTGGCTTCGGAGGCATCAGCGGCGATCACCTGCGGTCAGGTAGGGTCAGCCCTTTTGCCGTGTGTCCCCTATGTGACAGGCAAGGGTACGCTCACCCAAGGATGCTGCGACGGCGTGCGCAACATAAACAGCATGGCGAGCACAACCGCGGACAAGCAGGCAGCGTGCAAGTGCCTGAAGAGCCTGGTTGGCACCATCCCCGGTGTCGACAAGAACGCCATCGCCGGAATCCCTGACAAGTGTGGCGTTTCCGTGGGGTACCCTATCAGCCCGTCCACTGACTGCGACAAGTACGTATTGTTCACATATATGTTTATGAAGAATATTTTTACAATGAACATATATATTTATGCCGGAGATCGTTCTTTGGTGCACGCAGGATCCAGTAGATGAATCCTACTACCTGATGGAGTGAAGCTGGCTAGCAAAGATAAGGAATAATAAAGCTGGGGTTGTGGCACCAAAGTGCCATCTATAGTTTTTTGCATGTATCGTGTGTGCGTATATTTACATGTATACTTTGTGCACGATGTATGCTTGATGTATTGCTCTTTATGTACTGTTCTGTGGGTTCAACCTAATTATAATATGAGTAAAATGCATTAGAGGTTCATCAATTTGTCTAGCTGTGCATTCCAAGCTAGTCCATGAACTTATATTTTGTGTCCATAGGTTCATGAACTTGTCCATACGTTTTTAATTCAGTTCATGAACTCTTCTTTGTAGTTATAGGCCCACTAACCTTTTGTGTAGTATATTACATATCCATAACCTTTCATCAAACATTTAAATTAGAAGTCAAGTCGCATCGGTTCTTGCTGGAAATAAGCGGCAAGTTGCAACTGCCTCTGACGTGTGCCAGGGTTCGTGCAGAAGTGTCTGCAGTCACTACTCCCAACATCAACATTCCATTGCCTTGGATGTACTGGAAAATGAGTTTTCAACACAAGGGGGCTCATGAGAATCTTGCATGCAGAGACAGACCTGCTGCACAACATAGGTGATATTAGAGTAAGTAAAAACAAAATATCACTACAGGAAACCCGACGATTTGCGATGGCCAGGGACGTCGCAAATAAGCCAAATGCGGTCGCAAATAAGCAATTTGCGACGGTTTTTGGCCGTCGCAAATAAGTCGTCGCAATTAAGCTTATTTGTGATGGCCACCGTCGCAAATAACCTTATTTGCGACAGCTAGCAGCGGCTGTCGCAAGTTATTGCTAGGGGCTAGTGGGCCCTGCAACTATATTTGTGACAATAGATGACGGACAATTTTATAGACGACGGGACCGTCGTCTTTAAATTTATAGACGACGGTACATTTCAGCTGTCGTTTGACGACGGTTGACCTAGAACCGTTGTCAATTACTTAAATACGACGGTAGGCCGTCATCTTTTGATGTCCGTCGTCAATAACGGGCTGAACCGGGCCCGCTCTAAGTCTTTATAGACGACGGTGACCAGGGGCCGTCGTCTATAAGGTCTAATATACGACGGTTGAATTTTACCGTCGTCTATTATGGACTATTTTCAGCTCGTCCGCGGCTAAGTTTTCATTTGGCTTCCTCCGTTCACTCTCGCCGCGCCGCCGCCGCCGAGGTACGCCGCCTTCTCCCCACCCCGGGCTGCCTCTTCCCACCACGCGCCGCCCCCTCGCAGCCGCCTCCTTCCCACCGTGCGTCGCCGCCCCCTCCCCGTCCGTCATATGGGCAGCTTCGTCCCTGCCGCCCACTCCCTGTCGCTCCCTATAGGCAGCCCCGTCCCCGCCGCCCTCCACCTTGGGACACCGCCCCCCCCCCCCCCCCCGCCGCCCTCCACCGTGGAACACCGCCCCCCGCCGCCCTCCACCATGGGACACCGCCCCCCCCCCCCCCCCCCCCACCGCCCTCCACCGTGGAACACCGCCCCCCCCCCCCCCCCCCCCGCCGCCCTCCACCGTGGGACACCCCCCCCCCCCCCCCCCGCCGCCCTCCACCATGGGACACCGCCCCCCCCCCCCCCCCCCCCCCCGCCGCCCTCCACCGTGGAACACCGCCCCCCGCCGCCCTCCACCATGGGACACCGCCCCCCCCCCCCCCACCGCCCTCCACCGTGGAACACCGCCCCCCTCCCCCCCGCCGCCCTCCACCATGGAACACCGACCCCCCCCCCCCTGCCGCCCTCCACCGTGGAACACCGTTGCTTTTGAGGTTTTGTCTTAGTTGTTAAGGGTAGTTTAGGGTTAGTTGTCTTAGTTTTTATCTATTATCAAAATGTTCCAGTGTCACGAGTATATAGCTACTAAAATGTTGATCATGTATTGTGGTACTTCACTGATATAATGCCAATGTATGCAATTTATTGGTATTGTTGTTCCCTTTAGTAATGAGGTTTAGTTTTATGTGGATTCTTCCTCTCATGTCTTTTGATTCAATTATCATCTTCTTACATGATTAGCAGGATGTCCTGATCTCTCAATTTTGAGAAAAAAGGAACAACACCCGTACATGTTTAGCGCGTGCTTGGCTGTAGCAGAACTTCTTCGTACATTACTGCCCTTCTAGGACACCATGATTATGTGCTAGTAAGCTGCTGGTAGTTAATTTAGGAATTGCTAAGCCTGCATGTTAATCATGGTCTTAGTTAATCATGGAAGTAGTTAATTTTGGAATTGCTAAGCCTGCATGATATTGTAAACTGAAAATCGTCCGGATCATAATCCTAAAAATAATTTGCTATTTTTAGTGACTAAACACCACTTACTTTTAACTACTGTTCTGCGGTTATTTTTTTGATGTCATTAGGCATAACAGTTCTGCTCTTTTCAGTTGTATTGAACGTGTAATTGTTTATTAGTTGGTTTGTTTATTAATATGTAAATATACGGGTTCTGGGTTGGCCCGACCCGACACAACACGACACGGAATAAGTACGTTCGTGCCATATAGACAGTTGTAGTCGTAATGTATGTGTCGAGACGACAAGGAATCGAACGACGATGGTGAGGAAGTCAATCACCCGCGATTGCGCAGACAGTGGATCCGGACGTGGAATTGTCATCTAAGACCAACTTTCCTCCCCTTTCTCTCGTTCTTTCCTCTTGTAAATGACTTAACAATGAAAATGAGGAATGTAACCTATAGCAATGCGTCACCCGTTTCGGATCGGCACGTCTCACATGCTATTGGCATGTGAGACGTGAAGGTTCGTAATTGTCCCTTTTTGGACAGCCTGGGAGTGACCGAGGGAGCGTGGCTTGTGACGAGACGCGGGTCTGGATCTGGACGTGATTTCGACGGTATAACCCTGTTGTTCTCTGCTGCACCATTTTCGGGCGTGCAGTGGAGAACAACGGGGTTATGCTGCCGAAATTTCGTCCGAATCCACACCGTGCGTCCCGTCATGAGAACGCTCCGCTCAGTCAGTCTTGGATGGGTTTAGGACCTATCTACCTAGTTGTAGGACCGTTATGTAACATAACAATGAAACTAATAATGATTTATCTACTTTGAAGGTATACCCTCAAACATAGCTGGAGACCGCACTTGGATGTATACTGGTTGGAAAAAGGATGGGAGTCACTCAGATGAGTGGTTCACCAAGACGGATGCTTTCATACAACGAGCTTTTTCGTTGTCAAACAACAGCAAGGTGCGGTGCCCATGTATCAAATGTCAAAATGCGAAGTGTTTCGACAAAGTGACATTGACGTTTCACTTGTGTCGAAATGGTTTTATGCAACGTTATGAGTTGTGGACCTTTCACGGCGAGACACCTTCTCAAGCCGTAGAAGATCGAGATGGGGATGATAGCACTGGTGTTGATAGGATGGACGAGATGCTTGAAGCCATAAATCCTGAATTGACGGAGGATTCTCCTACAACGGAGGCAAAGGAGTTCTTCGAGCGTCTCAAGGCATGAGAACAACCGGTGCATGAACACACCAAAGTGACGACCCTCAATTTCATAACTAGATTTATGGCAATTAAGTCTAAGTATTTCTTCTCCAATAATTGCTACAACGACCTCATCAAATTGATCAGCAATGTCCTTCCGCAGCCCCATAAATTGCCTAAGGATATATATCATTCTAAGAAATTGATTTCTGATCTTGGTATGAACTATGAGAAGATTGATATGTGTCCAGACCACTACATGCTTTTCTGGAAAGAGCATGCCAACGAGAACAAGTGCTTAAAATGTGATAAGGCGAGATTTGTCGAAGTTATTAATGAAGACGGTACAAAAGTAATGACTGAAGTTGCACAGAAGCAGCTTCGCTACTTACCTGTCACACCTAGGTTGAAGCGCTTGTTTCTCTTAAAAAAACAGTCAGACACATGAGGTGGCACAAAGAAGGTGTACGCGAGAATGACAGAATGATGGTGCACCCGTCCGATGGTGAGGCATGGAAAGCGCTTGACCGCTTCGATCCAGATTTCGCCAATGACGTGAGAAATGTTCGCATCGGGTTGGCGACAGATGGCTTTTCACTGTTCAGTACAAACGCAACACCATACTCTTGTTGGCCCGTGTTCGCTATTCCGTACAACTTACCACCATCTCTTTGTATGAAGTACGAGTTCATCTTCCTATGCCTTATTGTACCTGAATCAGATCATCCCGGTTCACGACTAAACGTGATGTTGAAGCTGTTCATTGAAGAGTTGAAAATGTTATGGGCAGGAATTGAAGCGTACGACTGCTACAAAAAACAGAAATTCAACCTTCGAGCTGCATACTTATGGTCTGTTACGGCATGGTTTCTGGCTGGAGCACTCATGGTCGTTTGATATGTCCAATATGTGCTTCGGACACGGAATGTTTTCGTATAAAGCATGGTGGCAAGATTTGCTACTTTGCTACTCCTAAGATGCGAAAACGAAAACGAAAACGGGCAACTTCCACGACAGAAGATCGATGGTCCGGTTTACGGAGTAGAGTACACGAGCGTGATGCTGATGAATTTTGAAATTGAGTATAAGTAAGGTTTGTTTCATCTCTTCTTTATTCTTCTATATTTTCCATTACATTCTTTAATAATTTTTTATTAAACGGGATGTCATCGAGCAGCAGCAGACGACGAGGGACAGAGGCACGGAGCTTTCTGTCATCGAGAGCCACAAGAGGAGACGACGTCTTCCAGGGCAGTCAACTTAGCGGAGGTAGACGGTCTCAGTTGGTGAGCCATCTACCGCAGTCGTCACGTGGTCAGGTAAAGAACATTTAATTACATAAATTATATAATTAATTCTTTATTCTCTAATATGAATCTTTGAAATTGTCAGGACGACTCTATGTCTGAGGACTCAGGCTAGGATGCCTCTTTTGGTGCCTGCTTTGGAGCCTCCTTCTTTGGTGCGTGCTTCAGAGCCTTCTTCTTCGGTGCCACCTTGTTCAGAGCCAGTGCAGTCGGGTGACCCCACTTCTGGGTCACCTGATGTGGAGTCAGCTGCACAGCGACGGACTAGGAGGAGCCACAATGTGGCTCCTCCTCCAGCTCCTGCAAACCCAGACGATCGGATTGTTATTCGTCCTATTGGCGAGAAGTAAGTAAATCTTTAACAATTCAGATATTTAAAGGCTTATATATATACTAATTGAGAATCATGTATCAGGGCTTGGGAGGATTGTTCGTTCACAGGGCAAGGACACCATAAGTAGGTGAATGGTGTCTTGGGCAGTCTAGTCCGTTTGCACTACCCCGGTGTAGTGAACGGACAACCTGCCATGTCTTGGGACCATTACGCTACGGCCCAGGGCATTGCTTACGGCAACCACCAGGAGGCTGTGTGGCACGACTTTATGTTAAGTATGAACAAATATTTGTGTAATACATATTTATTATAAATTAAATACATTTACTTGTATATTTGTTCTTCCAGGCACAGTACCATTTGGAGAACGAGGCCGAGTAGACGGATCAAGCTCGTCTTGTCTTCCATGACTGCGCCAAGAAGCTCGTGACTCAGTCACTATCGACGGCTCACATTCAAGCTACGAAGGCGTATTTCAAGTTGCATCCGGAGGAGGGTCGGCCAGAGAAGTACAGGGAAGGGGCCGACAAGTACTTGACGGAGGCGCAGTACGCAAAGGTAAAGTGTTTATTGTACTTTACTTCATTATATGATTGTGATCAATGCTTTCATTTAATAATAAAATGTGTGCAGGTCGGTGTAGCATGGCTTCACAGCTGTCCGGACGCGTACCATGCCTTGTGTGCTCGTTGGGGGAGCCAAAACTTCTAGGGCGTGTCTAAAACCCATCGAGTGGGTAGAGGGACGGACGGAAAACATCGTATGGGTGGGGACAGCTACATACGTCTCGCTAAACGAATGGTAAGTGTGACTTGAATTATATTTAAGTAATTTTATAATCTTTCATTGTGCTAACATGTATCGATAGGAGCACGAGAGGGGTCAGGAGCCGTCACCTATTGAGGTGTGGAAGAGGGGTCACTTGGGAAGTGACCCTTCGCAGCCTGAGCAGCTGTCTTCTCAGACGGCGACTCAGACGTTGGTGAGTTATTTCATTAACTTAATTGAATTTTCTTTAATAGTTTCAATAATGTTATTTTACTGTGTTTCCAGGCAAAGTACGGGCAGGAGGCGCGGAGGCTTCGAGGTGAAGAGTTCGGTTGGCAGAGCGCGCCAATTGTCCCCAAAGCCGCGTATGCAATCGGTGGCGGGAAACCTCACGGACGGTGAGTTTTGTTAATTTTATTTTACTGTCACGGACTTTGAGTTACAAAAATTTAATCATCTTACTTCTTTGTGCAGGTTGGCCATCTTCGATGGAGTGGTCGACTCGAGGCAGGCGCGGACTTCCTCGAGAGCCTCTTCATCGCAGTAGGGCGGGTCCAGCAGCAACCGTACGGGACGAGATCTGGAGCTCCAGAGTCTTTGGGAGGAGCTCCAGAGGACGCAAGAAGCGCTCCAGACTAGGGACGAGATGCAGGCAGCGGCGCTCAGGGCTAGGGACGAGTATCAAAACTCGTACATGCTACAGTGGTAAGCTGCCTTCCAGGTAAGTTCTGAATGTTGTACTTAATATTTGTAATATACAAATGACAGTTATAATGATTTGATTTGTATTTGTAGGCTATGAGCGCAGGACAGTCGGCTGTGTTTCCGCAGTGGGTGCCGCCATCGACGGAGCTGCCACGGGTCTCGATGACAGGAGCACAGGTACAAAATTATTCAAAATAAATGAAACTAGTTAAACTTGTTCAAATTTAGTAAAATATGCATTTTTGTACTTATAACTTGTCTAACCACGCTTGCATATCACAGAGATCGGGGACGGAGGCTCAAACTCCGTCGCCCCAGGTTCCGGTGCTTGGACGACTGTCGGAGGAAGATTTTCTGAACTCCGGCGATAGCGGACGGGGTAGCGTGTAATATTCAGATCAGCCGATTTGAAATCTACTTGCATGTTAATTCTTATCATGCACGCACATCCATTCTGCAATCTATTCCCTGTCACCGTCTTTAATTGTTCAAGATGCATCAGAGAGTCTCCTCTTTGATACAATGCAATATAATCCAAAATGCACAATGTAGTAATATAATCAATCACAACATACCAATTTGTACACAACTTATTCTCTCACACTTTCAACTGCATCTATGGCTATTGCCTGACTGTATCATACTGAGAACTACTCCAACCAAGGGGCATATGCTGATGCTTTAATTTGTTCAGGTTCTAAGGTTCTTTGACTTTGAGAATAACATGCAGGAGTTACTAATTAAAAGACTGACATTATTCATAGGATTACTATCAGATACTACTGGAGCTAAAATAATCTAGACTCGTTTCCTTTCTTTGTTGCTGTTCCTCTCTGAAGATACACTTAGTATTTGTCAAAGCTTTTCTTATATATCCTCTCCTCCATTTGATGCATGGGGTCATTATAGTCCCTGCAGACAAGCACAAGAAAACACCAATAACACAACCATCAGGATGGTCCGACAATAAACCTATTTTTACATGATGAATCATCATTGAGTTATTGATTGGTATAATTGTATACTAGCACACTGCAAAAGGACAGGGCTCTTGATACTTACTCCCAGCTTTTATGAGGAAAGTTGACCCCTTTTTCTATATCAGATTAGAAGATCAGAATAAACCTATTTTTCTCAATAGTTTACATGATAGTCAGACTAGTTGATGGTATTCTGACAAATTGATTCATGATATTGTATAGGTTGCTGTAAATGAAGTATGGCGTCTTCCTAAGAAGAGGAAAGCAGTCGTCAAGAGCATCCAGAAGGAACTGGACGAGTACATTGCACTTTGCGATACTGTTTTTGTGACTGTGATACTGTTTTTGTGATCTGTACTGAAGGATATGTACTGTGTGTTTTTGTGATACATGTATATGTGTTCTGTATCTGTGTGAAACCTATATAATATCTAATTTCTGTTTTTTTAAGCAAAATTAATAGACGACGGTTCCTCTGAAGCCGTCGTCTATAAGTAACTCTTATAGACGACCGCCCCGGTGGAACCGTCGTCTTTAAGGTACTTAATATACGACGGTATCTCAAAAACCGTCGTCAATAAGTGTCGTTATAGACGACGGTGTCTAAGATCCCGTCGTCAATAAGGTTTCTATGCTGACACGTGGTGGAGCTAACTTATTGATGACAGCTAAAGTCGGCCGTCGTCAATTAGTTAAGTGACGACGGTAACCGTCGTATATAAGGTTATAGATGACAAATAGTCGTCGATGGCCTTTTACCGTCGTCAATAAGCTTATACCGTCGTCTATAAGTTATAGACGCCGGCACAAGCCTTATAGACGATGGTTCTCGGCCGTTGTCTATTATTGTGATTGCTGTAGTGAGGTTCATGCATATAAATTTGTAAAGAAAAAGTTCATAATCTAAATGATACGGCTGTACAAGCTCATGTATGTACACAAAATAAAGTTTATGTATCTAAATAATAATACAGCTGTACAAGTTCATGTACTTCCGGTGCATTCTTCACTGTTTTTTCAGTCAACTACCAACTACCTCAAGGCCCATCAATGCTCAGCCCCCATTTTTGTGCTATTTAAACGCATCATGGTGCCTCATTCTCTCCACAAACACTGAACACACTACTATCTGATCATCGATTGCTCAACATACTCCTAGAGTTAAGCGTGATCGATCATGGCTCTGAAGAACAACCAGATGGCCTTGGTGGTGGCCTTTTCGGCCGTGCTTGCTTTGCTGCTGGCTTCGGAGGCATCAGCGGCGATCACCTGCGGTCAGGTAGGGTCAGCCCTTTTGCCGTGTGTCCCCTATGTGACAGGCAAGGGTACGCTCACCCAAGGATGCTGCGACGGCGTGCGCAACATAAACAGCATGGCGAGCACAACCGCGGACAAGCAGGCAGCGTGCAAGTGCCTGAAGAGCCTGGTTGGCACCATCCCCGGTGTCGACAAGAACGCCATCGCCGGAATCCCTGACAAGTGTGGCGTTTCCGTGGGGTACCCTATCAGCCCGTCCACTGACTGCGACAAGTACGTATTGTTCACATATATGTTTATGAAGAATATTTTTACAATGAACATATATTTATGCCGGAGATCGTTCTTTGGTGCACGCAGGATCCAGTAGATGAATCCTACAACAAGGCTACTACCTGATGGAGTGAAGCTGGCTAGCAAAGATAAGGAATAATAAAGCTGGCGTTGTGGCAACAATCTGTTGTCTATAGTTTTATGCATATTCGTTCTTATGTGCATATGTTTACAAGTATACTTTGTGCATGCATGTGTGCATGATTATGTATTGCTCTTTATGTACTGTTCTGTGGGTTCCACCTAATTATAATATGCGTAAAATGCATCAGAGGTTCATGAATTTGTCCAGTTGTGCAGTCCAAGTCTGTGAACTTTTTTTTTGTCTATAGGTTCATGAACTTGTCCATACGTTTTTTATTCAGTTCATGAACTCTTCTTTGTTGTTATAGGCCGACTAACCTTTTGTGTACTACTAGTACACTACATGTCCATAACCTTTCATCAAACATTTAAATCTAAAGTCAAGTCTCACAGTTCTTGCTGGAAATGAGCGGCAAGTTGCAACTGCCCTTCTGACGTGTGTCAGGGTTCGTACAGAAGTGTCTGCAGTCACTACTCCTAACATCAACATTCCAATTCCTTGGATGTACCAGAAAATGAGTTTTCAATACAAGATGGGGCTCCTGAGGATCATGCATGTAGAGACAGATGTGATATTAGAGCAAGTAAAAATGAAATATTGTAGGGTTCTAACAAAACCACGGTAGTGAGTAGCATTCGAAATGGGCACACGATCGAATGATAATTTGGTGCTAGTGTCAAATGGAGCGGAACATGGTTTGTAATCAACCATGCCTGTGAGAGAAAGAATCCAACACCTATTGTTAACTGAAACGAAAAAAACTGATGGGGTTGCTTGAACCTTTCCTCAAGAACTCTGAGGAAAGAGCATCAATAATGGAATTAAGAAGCAGTACTGAGGAGGCAATCAGAATAATGTCATCTACGTATAACAACATGTATGTTGTGTCAGCACTATGTCGGTAGACAAAGAGAGAAGTATCTGACTGAGCACCAACAACTCCAAGTGAAATAATATGAGAAGAAAATTGGTCGTACCAAGCACAAGGACCTTGCTTCAAACCATACAGGAATTTGTTGAGGTGGCACACAAAGTCCAGATGCGCTGAATCAAGAAAACCAAGCGTCTGTCAGTGTCACCATTGACCAGCGCCTCCGCAACCTCAACCGCCTCAACTAACTTGGATGGATGAAATCAGAATTTTTTTTTGAGGCAATCGACAGGTGCTCTGTCTTTTCATTAAAGAAGGAGAAAATTAGACAAAGTACAAAATACGGACATAGTTACTGGCAGCCTCAACTGTCGTAACCCAACAAACCATACGCACTAACTGACTTCGCAAATCGAGAAGAGGTTCACAACGGATAAGATAACCAATAGTGAGCATTGTGCCATGACGACGAAAGGTCTACCGTTATACCTCCCAGCTACTCACGACAGCAAACTGTAGAGTGGGAGAGGCGAGAGAGAAGAAGATCCGCTCCTTCTCTACAGCATTGCCGCCATCAGTAGTTAAGAGGCAAACAATAAGCTACTAGTTGTCTCGTAAGTAGATTGAAATGGACCTCCAATAACGACATCTCCAAGAAGGAAAATGACATACAAGTGTCGTCGTCGCTCGTCCAGTGCACATGGACATATGTTTTCACCTGGAGGAAGCCAACGAGGGCAATGGATAGATGAAACCATCCTCAAGAAGATCACGACACCCACAGATGTCGTTGTTGCCGATTCAAACTATCATCGGACAAGGCTTTTGCCTATAGCCACCGCCATCCACATCCATTTGACTACTACACAAAGACCACCGTCATACACCACGACCATCTTGCGATGCACCAACTCATTGAACAACCGCGCCGCACTAGTTGGCGCCACGGCCGCGTCCTACTGCCGACGCCCCCAACTCATCACGTCGTCCACGCCAGGCGCACTACATCACATCCACTGCAAGTGTCGAGAGTAGTTGAGAGGCAAACAATAAGCAACTAGTCGTCCCGTAAGTAGATCGAAATGGACCTCCAATAACGATGCCTCCAAGAAGGAAAACGACATACAAGTGTCGTCGTCGCTCATCCAGTGCATATAGACATAGGTTTTCACCTGGAGGAACAACGAGGGCAATGAATAGATGACAACATCCTCAAGGAGATCATGACGCCCACAGGCGTCGCTGTTGCCGGTCCAAACTATCGTCGGACAAGGCTTTCCCCTATAGCCACCGCCATCAGCATCCATTTGACTACTATACAAAGACCACCGTCATACACCACGACCACCTTGTGGTGCACCAACTCACCGAACAATTGCGCCGCACCAGTCGGCGCCACCGTCGCGTCCTACCGCCGACACCCCCCAACTCATCACGCCGTCCACGCCAGGTGCACTACATCACCTCCGCCGCCAAGTGTTGACCCATTGTAACATCCCATTTTTCATAAATTAATAATCCGTAGCCACATGGTTAATCACTGAGAATATTATGTGAGATAATAAAACTGCGTTATCAAACAAGAAATAATAATAAAACTAGAAAGAGATATAAAATAATAATAATAATATAAATATGTATAACCATTAATTTAATCAAAGGTGAATAATTATTTTGGTTATAAAGCGAATAAAATGAATAAATGAAACAAAGTAATGAACATGATATGCAAATAAAGAAACAAAACTAAGGTAATAACAGCCATAACGTTGAGATAAGAATAAATAAAAGGAAAACAAAGGAAAAAAAAGGGAAGGCGCATGCTGCTGTCCATGCAGCAAACAGAAATCACGTCACCCTGTTGCATTTTTCAATCTGCCCCTCCCACTTTTCCTATTCACAGAGAACACCATTTCTTCTTCCTCCCAAAACAACAGAGCATCACGATTCTTCTCTGACCAGAAACAACGAACAACACCCATCACCCATGGCGGCAGCAAGCTTGCCTTATCCCCCTTCTCTACGTCTCTAGAAGCTCCCGGAACGCCCGCGCGTTAGCCCGCCCAGCCACTGTCCCGGTGAAACAACATTTTCCTATCTCTTTCACTCACGTCGCGACACCGACGCCAACCATCACCGGTAAAACGACGACAGGCCGACGGGGCAACTCGTGCAGGCGCGGTGAAGACCGCTCGCTAGGCGATGCGCCACCACCCGACTGAGTTCAGCACATGCTTGTACGGCGAATGAACTGCAGCCGACCGACCTCCGTCGAAGCCGGCCGCCTGCCACCGCCTTTCTCCGCCTATAAATCGGCCCGACCGATTCCAGCCTCGGTAAGCCTTACTAGCACCCAGCTCGCCATGCTCGACCACCCAAGTCGTCGTTGTTTTCTTCGTCCCCCCGCACTGCGAAGGCGCCGTGTCGATCTCCAACGAGGAGTCTTTCCTTGCTCGCTTGCGACCAAGGTGAGCACCTCTGGTACCGACTCCACGTCCCTAACCTGACCCTGTGCCAGTTTCCGTTCCATTTTAGCCTCGCCGCGAGCACCACCTGCCATGGCCGCCATTCTTCGAAATTGCTTTGTTCCTCATGGCCTCTTCTCAAATTGATATCTCACCCGGGCGAGCCATGGTACCAGCATATGATTTCCCCTTTTACCTGACCACTTTCTCCCAATTTTCCCAGCCGATTTGAGCCCCAGCAGCCTTCTTTCGTGATGAGAGGGAAAAGAACAGAGGAAGACTAAGACCTCCGTAGGCTGCAGTGGAGTTAGAGGATTAGTTAGCTAATACAACATAAGTTAATTAAAACCAGGCCCACATGCGTGAGCACCAGCCCAACTAACGGCCTCCACTGGCCTGGGACGTCTGATCCGGCCACATGGGCCATTTTCTAAATTAAATAATGATTTTCGTAATTAACCCAGCTACCCCACTCAAAAATCAATATCTTATTCGCACAAGCTCCGTTTAATCTTATTCTTTTTCTAAAATTCAAATAAAATCATAAAGTATTTAATAAAAATAATTTTGTATAATGTATTGATGTGTGCTTGATTGCTTGTATGACTGCTTGTGTATGCGCTTCGGCACAGACCTAGTACCGGAAGGGAATCCGGAGGAGCCAGCTGACCAGGAGCACGACGCCACGGACGGTAGCGAAGGCAAGTTCTACTGACCTCTTTTGATCATATTGTTCCTATGTGAGGTTCATCCATTGTGGCTAGTAGATTATGTACTTGCATTTGTTGCACATGAGATAGTTGAGGGACAGGGAGAAGCCATATTACCTTCTATTATTGGATATTATTATGATGAGATTACACATGATGATAATTCTCCTTGTGTTGTTGTATGGGTGGCGAGAGTCTGAGTTGTGACCGGGGCAGACGGGTTAGTGCTAGTGTAAGTGCTACTGTGGTGGTAGACTTATGATGAGTTCTATCATGAGGACAGACTCATGTGTTGAGTATGTAGGCTGCCGTGGTGAGCCTTAAGGACCGAATTGTTTTGACATCTCACCTAGCTTTCTTCAGTACGACCACATGTCCCTGTATGGGCGGGACTTAGCCTAATCCCGGTGGCTAGCCCGACAGTCATCCACAGTGGAGAGAGAGATACATGATTGAGATTATATCAAGATGTCATGACACTGACGACTGGTTTGGGTGATGTTTCGAGTGGGTGTCGGTTATGACGGGTTGTCTTTGATGGCGCGTGCGTGTGGGTAAAGTGTACAACCTCTGCAGAGTGTAAAACCCGTTCGGACGGCCGTATCCTCGGCATAGGACAGGTTATGGTGTGGTCCTAACAACTAGAAAGCCACCTACAGTGAGATTGAGTTGAGATGAGTCTTGGGTTGAATTAAGTGGTTGCATTAGTTTGCATTATTATTTATTTTATGCATTGCATTCATATTTGTTATAATCCCATCCCGTAGGGCGAGGTGGAGCTTGCTGAGTACTTTTGTACTCAAATGTTGTTGATATGTTTTTTTCAGAGGATCCTGACTTCGTTCTGGAGGATTTCGAGTAGGGTCGCGTCCGCACCCAAGTTTGTGTGTAGTGGAACCATGGACGACGAGGAGATACTAGTCGTGTTGGCTACTATTATAGTTATGTTGCTAGCCGTTTTAGTGTTTATTCATAAAGTTATGCCGCTATAATAAATTTATGTACGGTTGTGGTTCCACTTGTAATGTAATATTATGTATCGAACTCTGTTCTTGGTAATAATATTACATGTTTAGTTCCGATCTTACGGGTCGAGACGCTTCACCCATCACCGCTACAGCAACCATCTTCATCGGTGCCCTGATCTTGTCTTCAAGCTTCAAAATCGACAACAGCTCCGCAGCGTCCACCACGTGGAACCTGCACCTTGGTCTCACCAACCCGCTACTGCCTCCTTCAGAGTAGTCGCCATCCTGAATCTCGTCACCAGCACCCGTAACCACCTCTGCCCGCGCCTGCGGAGCCACCGGCCCAAGAGTAGATGTGCCGAGCGCCAAGCTCCCCACCGGTCCAGATCCATGCCCATGGACCTCCTCCCGTGCTCACGATCAGGGGCTCATGCCCCCGTGGTGTCGAGCCTCCGTCACAGCACCCGAGTCTGTCATATGTCGTAGTCCTCCTCCTCGTTGTCGAGCTCGACCTCCGGTGAGGCGACGAACGCGGCCTCCTCGCCGACAAATCTGGCGCCGAGCCGTCTCCACCACGCACGACCATCTCCACCACTCACGATCGCGGTCGGTTGCCAAGCCGTCGTCTTCCTCCACCCGCGCATGCCGCCTCCATGGCTGGATCTCCCTCGCGACCACTAGATCAGGCCTTCAAACCGCCGGATCCGCCCGTCGGACAGCCGGATCCGCCCGTCGCCTTCAACAGCGTCCTCCATGCATGGCCGCTGCCTTCGTCACCACACCGTTAGGTAGCGCCTCACCGCCGCCTTCCTTGTGAGGCGCGCAACTCCGGCGGCCCACTCCGGCAGCGGCATGGCAAGGAGAGGCAATGTCGTGTGGCGGCGGCGGTTCTTCTTGCTTTTTTGCTCTAAACTGAAATCAGAAATTTATAACGGGGATCTTGTTGGTATTAGACATGAAAGCCTTCAGGAAACCACTAAAGCAACAGTGTAAAGCCAGACTGACGATCTCTTCACATAGCCTGATGGGTGTGGCCGCCGGCGGAGGAGTGCTCACTCGCTCAACTCTCTCCGTTTGGACAAGAGACCTGTGGAAGAGCACTGAACGACAGGTCTCCGGTCTGTCGAGGGCGACACCACACCATGGATATTCCCAAGCCGTTTCTTTCTCGAGCAGGGCGGGATTTGGAGCCTCCTGCCGTATCTCATTTCTCCAGCCTTTGACCTAGAAGAAAAAAGAACACTATCGAACTGTCACTTATCAGTTCTATCAGTATCCTCTGGGCCGGGTTGCTGTAGCTTCTAGCTAGGGAATCTAGGCAGCTTATCCAGTGCCCTGAGAAAGATAGCTTCCCGTGCATGATAATCCTATCTATGTTCGTCTCATCTCCGCTAATGGCAAGGAGTGGGCAAGGAGGAGCAGCATTGACCTGATGGTCAAATCTTGCTGGTGGTGAGACTCCTAGCTAATCGCCGATACACCTGACAAGGAAGAAGCGAAATCGAATCCAAAACTTGCCAGTTCAAATTGAGACGACGCGAGACTACGCCCTATGGGTGATTTGGGTCCCTATTATTATTGCCCTCTAAACTTGGGTCACTATCAGACTCATGTTTCATCCGGCAGGCTGCACGCAAACTAATCAATAGGTTTATCTCCTCCAGCTGCCTTTCGAAGCAAAGCGAAAATTATTCACAGTTGCTAACGGCCACGTATTGTAGTCGTTAGCAGCCAAGCTGTTTGAAAAGGGACGTTTCTTCTCGCACTCGTACTCCAACGACCGAAACATGCATGTCACCCATCTGTCCATCCTTCTCCGAACCTGTCACTAACACAAACATCAGTCCACGTTAACCCCATCGAGCAGAGTCTTCATGCACCTTATTAATAATACTTTCTCTTTTCTTAAAAGATTGTTACTTTTAATTCATTTTTTAAATTAAAGATGACAATCTTTTGAGAAATAAAGGAATAATTAACATGTGTTTGAGAAGCTCTGTTCAACTGCGGTCCACGACTATATAGAATTTCGCCAGTTTTTTTCGCGAAGAAAAGAAAAAACATCTTGCCAGTTCAAACTCGTGCACGAAGTTCTAGGGCGCGTATGGAAACATATTATTGCCGATCGAGTGGATTGCCAACCCGCGACCTATCGCTTTTATCTGGAGGATTTGTCTTTATAATTTGGCGCTATTTTTCCTTTTTAATTTTCCACTAGCTTAGCAGCCTCGCAAAGATGCTCATGCCAGTTGGTTCAAAAACAAAAGGAGAAGAAATTGCCTAAACCAAGCAAAGTTGGACACTGCTATTTGTAAGAGGAAAGAGAAGTTTCTCAACATGACCTGTTCAAATTCCACTCACATCCTAGAGGAAGTACATGATGTGCTCAACTAATCCACTCCAAACTCACCCCCACTTCTTCCATCCTTCCTCCTCTAGCTAGGTCTGTTTATCCCACTATCTTCCACCAAAACGTGCAAAAATCTGTACATTTATTTAGTTAAGAAGTTATCATGCCTTGGACAAAGAAGTCCAATAAGCCACCACATTGGTAATTAATTTAGGAATTGCTTATTTAACGAAGTAGAAAGTGGGCTCGGACTCCAGAACAGCACTGAGTTTCCTTACCAGCTGCCCCTAGGCTTCAGTGAATCTGTCAGGTTCTCAGAGATCAAATGGACGGGAGGGAGGATATACTTCAGCAGAAAAGCAGCAGTCAGTTACAGTACAAAAAGAAAAAGAATTACCCTGTGACTGTGAGTTGGCCGTCGTTCAATCATCAGCTGAGCTGACCGTTACTCGCGCTGGGTTTCACTTTTCAATTTAATCCGTTAAGTAAGCAGCCACTTTCACTTGCCAAAATCGGAGAAATATCCACGTGCACAGAAAACAAAAGGTTGCAACTCACGGTACTAGTATTATACTCTTATGAATGAGTCCGCTGTTCTCAGACGGTGGTCAGTAGTTGTCAAAGATTGGCATCCTACGGAAGCAAGCAAGCAAAGCAATCAACCAAGCATGATCCTCTGTCGCATGCAGCAGCAGTTTCTTTCAGCTATTAGCAGCCCTAATCATCACACTGCTTTAGCCATCACTCACTAGAAATTTAATTAGACACTGGCTAACTGGCTACACGCAATCACTTTGATGCGGTACAACCATGGAGTGCAGTGCAGCCAAGGGAGTGATGAGCAGCAGTTGAGCTGAGCCATGTCACGCCCGGTCATCGTAAAGATGCACAGACGCTAACCACATGTACGCCAGGATCAGTTGAATCGTACATGCGTTGACGAAAGTGAAATACCATTACATTGCCATGTTCGGAATACATAAATAGTCTTACAGCACGACCCGAAGGTCTACAAATACACACCACAAATATTCACAACACTAAACAGTTCAACACTAATGAAAGCAAGATAGATAAGCGGGATTCGTCTCCACAGGCAGCCGTTGCGCGTGAGGTCGCCAGCCTAGGCCAAGTCCTCCGAGTTGACGTAGAAGTCCTCCGGTGCAGCTTCTTCTTCTTCATACTCTAAAGGAGAATTAAACACTTGAGTACATAGAGTACTCAGCAAGTGCGGGAAGAGAATGATATGATTGGCTAGGGCAAGGAAAGGCCAAATATGGCTTAGCACTATGCTTAGAACCTATCCTTAGCTTTCAATTATCACTATCATAATTCAATAAATAATCACGCATGATTAATGATAATGAAAGTACTTGCATCATAATGAACCATCATTTCCCAACCATAGTCTAATTATGAACTGGCCCCAAGCCGCTCTTGTCCGTGAGCACGGCTGTCATGACAGTTTTACCAAATCTCTGCAGAGAGTGTACCCTTTCCCCACAAGCAGTGATTTCATCCCCTGTTGCCAGGTGGACTAAGTGAACCTCCCTGAATGCCCGTGGTAGCTAACCACATTACACACTTCCTTTGGTGTGAGGCCAGGAGATCACAACATGGTCTTTACAAAGGTACTCCCGACTAGTGCTAGCCCTCTAAGGTTTCCACCACTGAGGATTCTCGGAGTAACCCTCCGCCCCAGAGCCCCCTCTTGAGCCTTGCGGTTCCAAGAGCAGATCACCCGCATCATTCCCCGCACCATCCAACCACTAGCAGTTCATCGGGAGAAACCTAATTAATTGACCAAGCTGCCCCATCTCAGTCTCGTGGTGGTACTATAAGGCTTAGTGGCTTCCTCCATAAACCGGTCCTTAGAATCCGGTGGAATCAAACCCCAATCCCGGGTCTCGTGCAAAATGCACCATACCAAAACCAACCAACCACCAGATTCCTATCCACTAACATTATGTATGTTCATCACCAAATTAAAGTACCATAAAGTTGAGCATAGAGTATTTGTGTGAAAACCCAATCCCAACATCTAAGCATGGCTAAGCATAAATAAAGCCTATCTACTTCCCAACCCATTTCAGGTAACAAGGAATGGTAAGGAACAGGGCATGTAAACATGAAGTAGGACATCAAATTAATTAGCATGCAACTAGCTAAATCCCTAAAATAGGTACAAGATGGTCAAGGGCACTTGCCTTCGTTGGAGACTTGAGAATTGACGAAGTCTTGGTCTTGGAAGTTGAGGTTAGGGTCGTAGAACGACTCTAGATATATGCCCAAGCAATGGCAAGAATACAATAAAGCTAAATAAGTAAAGGCACGCAAAACAATGCATACACACATACACATAGGCACCAAAATCCTACACTAATGCGTCCCTACGAGGTATTTATCATTTAACAAGGCCAAAATATGCAATTTATATTTTTCCTACAATTTTGGGATTTTATTATAGCCTAAAACCATTTTTATTGAATTTTCTATAGCAAAAATGTATTTTAAAACATTTATAATAATTAATCCAGGGACCAAATATATTTTATCTGAATACTACAATTAATTCACAACATAAAATAATTTATAAACATTTTCCATAGCATTCCTACACTTATTCTTCATTTTTATCTAATTTCTATACCTTAAATACAATTAAAAACCCTATTCAGCAAATAAATGAAAGTCCAGGGGCTAGATAAATAGTTTCCTACACTGCACAGGGCCTACATACACTATTCTACCAAATTACAGGGGTTAGAATGCTTAAATAAATGATTAAAACCAATTTTTAGGGTTCCAGGGGCTAGTCTGCGAATTCTGGGGGCTAGATTTCAATTCTGGAGAAGTCCAGGGGGTAGCAGCGAAGTTTCCAGGGGCCTGGGTGTAAATGCAGAGGCGGGAAAAGGGGATTTGAATGTGGGCCGTTGGATCCGAAGCGAACGGCCCGGATTTTATTATGCCGAAACGGTATGGGGTTTTAATCGTGGCCGTAGGGGTGAAACCGATGGCCCGGATTGGGCCACGTCGCCCCCGGCGACGTCGGCGGCGGCCGGCGCGGCGGCGCTAAGCGCCCGCGGCGGTGAACTCGCCGGAGACGGCCAAAACGGCGAAAGCTACGCCTAACTCACGCGCCAAAAGCACAGAATGAAAGAGGGGAGGCTAGGGAACTCACCACGGGGAGTAGCTAGGCTTGAATTCGGCCGGAGAGGGGTCGGCGACGAGAAATGGCGGCGGTGCTCGTCGGAGTTAGGCGATCCGGCGTTGCAGTGGTGATTCACCCGAGCAAACACGTCCGGCGTGTCCCTGGTGAGGCGGTGATCATGTCAGGTAAGGAAAAATGGGGAGGAGGGGGCTACGGCGACGGGAACGCGAGCGCCGGCGACTCACCGATGATGGAGGTCTAGGGTTCCGGGGAGAGCTCGGGGAGAGGGGAAAATGAAGGCGTCGGTTCCTCTTAAGCGCAGAGGGGGGGTGCAGACTCGATGGGCGCACGAAAACCGTCCGGGAGAGTGGAATTCGGGGGAGGGAACGTGGGCGCGGGGCGTCGGTTGCGCGCGGCGGTTGCGCAGCGCGGGAGAGAGAGAGGGAGGTGGTTGGGAGGGATGATAGGCGGGGCCCGGCTGGCGGTGAGAGAAGGAAGGGGGGGGTTCGGCTGGGCCGGCGGGAGGGGGAAAAAGGGAAAATGGGCCGGGGGAGGTTATTCGGCCCAGGGGGGGTTTTTAACTTTTTCTTTTTCATTTTCCATTCATTTCTTTTGATTTTGAATTCAAATTCAAATTTGAACGTTTGCTACTCGTTTGAACACCAAAAATTCACAAGAAAATGCATGCTACAATGATCAAGGTTTGGGCAAATTTTTGTACAAGAATATGGGTGTTACAACTCTACCCCCCTTAAAAGGAATCTCGCCCTCGAGATTCGGACGCTCTAAGAGAATAGATGAGGAAAATCCGCTTTGAGAGCTTCTTCTCTTTCCCATGTTGCTTCTGCCTCAGAGTGATGCTTCCATTGCACTTTACACATGCGAATGACTTTGTTCCTCGTGACTTTTTCTAGTGTCTCAAGTATTTTGACAGGCTGCTCTACATAAGACAAGTCTTCCTGTACATCCACAGCTTCCATGGGCAATTGCTCTTCAGGCACTCTTAAGCACTTCTTAAGCTGCGACACATGGAACACATTGTGCACATCGGCCAGGTGTGGCGGAAGCTCAAGCTGATATGCCACTTCACCTCGTCTTTCGAGTATCTTGAACGGACCAATGTATCGGGGTGACAGCTTGCCTCTTACTTTGAACCTTCTCAATCCTCTCATAGGTGACACCTTCAAGTATACATAGTCACCAACTTCAAATGTGAGATCGCGTCTTCGTGTATCCGCATAACTCTTCTGTCTTGTTTGAGCTGCTTTTAGATTCTTCCGAATTTCTTGTACTTGTCTTTCAGCCTCTTGTAATACGTCAGGCCCAAAGACTTGACTTTCCCCCGTTTGATTCCAAAACAACGGTGTCCTACATTTTCGCCCATACAATGCTTCAAAAGGAGACATCTTCAAACTGGCTTGATAACTGTTGTTGTAAGAGAATTCGGCATATGGCAGATTCTTGTCCCAACTCTTGCTATTCTTTAAAGCACACGCTCTCAACATATCTTCTAATATCTGGTTGGTGCGTTCTGTCTGACCATCAGTTTGAGGATGATACGCCGAACTGAAATTTAGACGGGTATCCATTGATTCATGCAACTTCTGCCAGAATCTTGAGGTGAATTGGGTGCCTCTGTCTGAAATGATCTTCTTAGGAACTCCATGTAAGCACACAATCCTGGAGATGTACAGTTCCGCCAACTTGGGGCCATTATAGGTCTCTTTCACAGGAATAAAGTGAGCCACTTTAGTTAGACGGTCCACAATAACCCATATAGAATCATATCCAGACTGTGTTCTTGGTAGTCCCACAATGAAGTCCATACTAATTTCTTCCCACTTCCATTCTGGCACTTTGATTGGTTGCAATAACCCTGCTGGTCTTTGATGTTCCGCCTTAATCAATTGACATGTATCACATATGGCCACATATTCGGCTACATCCCGTTTCATTCCATGCCACCAATATCGATCTTTAAGGTCTTGATACATCTTTGTGCTTCCGGGGTGAATGGAGTATGATGAGTCATGAGCTTCTCTTAATATCAACTCTTTAATCTCCTTGACATCTGGAACACAAATCCGCTTTCCAAGCCATAAGGTTCCTTGTTCATCCTCTCTAAAGTTTGGAGCTTTCCCTTTCTTCATCAACTGTTTGATCTCCTTGACCTTCTCATCATTCTTCTGCCCTTCTCGTATATCACGCTCAAGGGTTGAGTCCACTTCCATAGCAACTGCTTCAGTGCTAGACACTAGACATAGATTTAACCTTGCAAACTCTTCACATAGCTGGGGTTGAAGAGCTTGTACTGACAAGTTATTGCTTTGTCCCTTCCTGCTTAGAGCATCAGCGACCACATTTGCTTTGCCCGGATGGTAGTTGATTCCCACATCAAAATCATTGATTAATTCCAACCAACGACGTTGCCTAAGGTTAAGATCCGGCTGTGTGAATATGTACTTCAAACTTTTGTGATCTGTATATATCTCCGTCCTTTTTCCCATTAAGTAATGTCTCCATATCTTCAAAGCATGAACAACAGCTGCCAATTCTAAGTCATGTGTTGGATAGTTCCTCTCATGTTTCCGAAGCTGTCTTGAAGCGTAAGCCACAACATGTCCTCCTTGCATTAAGACACATCCTAAACCATGACCAGATGCATCACAATAGACCACAAACTCCTTTTGCATATCGGGCATCACCAATACCGGTGCACTGGTTAACCTCTTCTTCAATTCGGCGAAGCTTACCTCACATTCGGGGGTCCACTTGAAAGTAACTCCTTTCTCAAGCAACTTGGTTAGTGGTCGAGATATCTTTGAAAATCCCTCGATGAATCGACGGTAATAACCAGCCATACCTAAGAATCTTCTTATATCATGTACACTCTCAGGCGTTTCCCACTTAAGGACATCGGCCACTTTGCCTGGATCCACTGCTATACCTCCTTCAGATATAACATGTCCCAAAAATGATACCTCCTTTAGCCAAAACTCACACTTGCTAAGTTTGGCATACAGTTGATGTTGGCGAAGCTTCTGTAGGGCCATCCTGAGGTGCTCCTCATGCTCTTCTTCAGTCTTGGAGTAAATAAGTATGTCATCGATGAATACCACTACGAACTTGTCCAAGTACTCCATGAAAACCTTGTTCATAAGATACATAAAATACGCCGGAGCATTGGTCAATCCGAACGACATAACGGTATATTCATATAATCCATACCGAGAGACGAATGCCGTTTTGGGAATATCCGACGGTCTAATCTTCAGTTGATGATAGCCCGAACGGAGATCAATCTTGGAAAACACACATGCTCCTCTTAACTGATCAAATAAATCTTCAATCCTTGGTAGTGGATATTTATTCTTGATGGTTACCTCATTTAAAGCACGATAGTCCACACACAACCTTTGGGTTCCATCCTTCTTAGGTACAAATATAACTGGTGCTCCCCAAGGTGATGAGCTAGGACGAATATATCCTTTTGCTAATAACTCCTCAATATGATCCTTTAGTTCAGCCAATTGTTTAGCATCCATTCTATATGGCCTCTTATATATTGGGGCCGTTCCAGGTACTAATTCAATGATAAATTCAATCTCTCGATCAGGGGGCATACCTGGTAAGTCATCTGGGAATACGTCCGGAAATTCTTTCACAACCCTGATGTCTTTAGTACTCTCAAGATGGTTGAGTTGCACTATTGCTTCTTGTGTCTGATCTGGCTTGAATTCTACTGTGGTGCCATCCGGGTGTGTTAAGCAGACTGTTCTAGTTGCACAATGAATTACTCCTTGATTCTTTGTCAACCAGTCCATTCCCAGAATGATATCTAATCCTTGTGAGTCCAACACTATTAGGTTGGCCCAAAAGACTACCCCCCTTATGTTTATACTCACTTTTCGGCATAGATGCCTTGCCACCATCTCTCCTCCAGGAGAGTTTATCAATAATGGCCCATTCAAGAATGTAACTACCATGTCATGCTTCTTTATGAAATCCTTGGATATGAATGAATGTGTAGCACCTGAATCAAACAATATGGTGGCGGGGTGGGAGTTGACAGAGAACGTACCGATCACCACATCAGGTGCTTCCTGTGCTTGCTCCAGAGTCACATGGTTGACACGGCCAGTTGGATTTTGCTGCTTCTTTGGACAACTGCTGGCATAGTGTCCCCATTCTCCGCACTTGTAGCATTGTACTCCTGCAGCATTATTTGGGCCCTTGTTGCCTCCTGACTGGTTTCTTGGGGGTTGGCCACTTGGACGGTTAGCTGGGGCTGAAGGGCGGGGTGGCTGCATCTGCTGGCGTGGGGGTTGCATTGGCTGGCGTGGTGGCTGCTGCTGCTGCTGGCGCATTGGCTGGTTGTAGGGAGTGGGTGGCCTGTAGTTGGAGTTGGGAAACCTCTGTCCCGAGTAGTTCATGGGACGAGTCATGTGAGTTGTAGGTGGAGGGTTGAGACGAGGGCGTACATTGCTGCTAGAGGCATGTGCTGCTAAAGTCAACTTCCTCTTTCTTTCGTCATCTTCCAGTTCCTTCTTAGTCCTTTCCACTTCAAAAGCTTTGTCCACTAACTTCTGGAAGTCGCCGTAGTCGCTGGAAGACATAGCAAACTTTAACTCTTTGTCCAGCCCATTCTTGAAGCGGAATTGCTTCTTGGCGTCGGTATCCACGTCTGTTGGGGCATAGCGGGATAGCTGGGTGAAGGCATTCAGGTAGGCCCTCACAGTCATACGGCCTTGCTTTAGCATCAGGAATTCTTCACGCCTGGCTTGTATCTCTCCTTCAGGTACGAAGTGATTGCGGAAGTTGGTTCGGAATTCTTCCCATGTAATATTTTCCGGGTCCTGGTGGGCTTCGGTGAAGGCGGTCCACCAGTCAGCTGCTGGTCCTTGAAGTTGATGGGAGGCTAGTAGCACTTTCTCCCTTCCTTCACAGTGGATGAGCCTCAGCTTGCTATCAATGGTACGGAGCCAATCATCGGCGTCCATGGGTTCGGTAACGGTGGCAAAAGTGGGTGGATGGGTGTTCAGGAAGTCCCTAAGGAATGACCTCGGTGGAAAAGGTGGTGGTGGCGGAAGGTTGTAGTTTGGTGGTGGTGGGGTGGGGCTTGTTGCAGGTTGGTGACAATCTGGGTGAGGTTGTTAAGCAACTGGGTTTGTAGAGCCATCATCTGTTGCATTTGTTGAGAGGCTGGGGCTCCTCGAGCACCCCTTGCATTCCATCCAGGAACACCTCCAAGTCCTTCATCCAGAGGTGGGTTACCACGACCACGGCCTCTACCTCTTCCTCGTCCAGCCATCTGTGATAGAGAAGTTCATTGAGGTCTTAGAATAATAGATGAGATGAGAAAGGATATGCTAAGGTAACACGGTCCCAACTATATGCATCAAGGGTAATAGACATAAAGCAAGCTCATTAACCAACTAGTGTGGAGGTGGACAAGATGCCTAAGCATTCCACCACTCACACGACACATAAACAAGACTAAAGACACGGATGTGGACAGGATGCCGAAGCATTCCACAACTCATGTCGCAACCAACACACACAACATAAAGCAACTACTAGCATTACACCATAAAAGACACAACTCAAGACTAGAGAGGGCGTAGCTACACGCTCCTACAAACTAAGGATAACTGTCCTGAGTCGACCAGCGGGGAAACGAGTCCACTCCTACTCGTCGGAGTCCTCCTCAACCTCCATCTCCGGGTCTTCTTCTTCTGATTCTTCTCTTGAGTTCTCGGGGGAGTTCATGCGGCGATCCGGAGAGTTCGGGTCCCAAGGCTCCACGTCTGAAGCGTACTGCTGAGAGTTAGGATCAACTCCAGTGATCCTCGTGTAGCGTCGGCGAAGTCGCTCGTAGCGGTCGACCAGGTCCCTACTGTCTTGCAGCTCCCGCTGACAACGCTGGAGTCGCGAAGACAACTCCACAACGTCGTCCACCAGCCTCTCGCACTGGGGGTGAGTCAAGCGTCCCTCGACGTCACGTCCAGTGAAGGCGGCTGTGCCACTAGGGCGCTGAGGGGTGTACGCGTGCTCCGTGCACCCAAGAAGGAACCTGTGGGCGTGGCTCCAGTAGGTGGTCGCCTCCCACGTGGCGTCCTCCTCAGCTGCACGCTGGGAGCTCCTCCAGGCCGGAGAGAAGTGCGAGTGCAGCAACTCCGAGTCGTAGTAGACGGCCAGCTGAGAAGTCCACTCCAGCTCACCAGTATAGGGTGCAAAGACCCTAGTGGTGTGGTAGACTAAGCGGACACGGTACTCACGGTACCCCGCAGCTCGAAGAAGAGAACGAAGACGGACGCACATCCTTGAAGCAGCACTCCCGTTGGAGAGCAGCGTCGTCTCCCTCCGGGGTGTGTAAGGTGCGGAGCGACTGGCTAGGGCGTGCTGAGGGACACGACCTCCAGTCGACTTACGGGCCGTCTGCTTGGTCCGCGCCATCTACAAACATTTGAAAAGAAGAGAGTGAGATTAATAATTAATAAATCAATTTAGAATAAAAACAATAAGCAAAGTAAGGTAAGAAGCACAAGGGTTGAGGTGGAGAGCACAAAGTTTTGGAAATACTATTTCATACGAAAATAGTATAGTCCTTAATTTTCGGCCATTTCTAACTAGGCTTGCGTCCTACGGGCAACACGGCTCTGATACCACTTTGTCACGCCCGGTCATCGTAAAGATGCACAGACGCTAACCACATGTACGCCAGGATCAGTTGAATCGTACATGCGTTGACGAAAGTGAAATACCATTACATTGCCATGTTCGGAATACATAAATAGTCTTACAGCACGACCCGAAGGTCTACAAATACACACCACAAATATTCACAACACTAAACAGTTCAACACTAATGAAAGCAAGATAGATAAGCGGGCTTCGTCTCCACAGGCAGCCGTTGCGCGTGAGGTCGCCAGCCTAGGCCAAGTCCTCCGAGTTGACGTAGAAGTCCTCCGGTGCAGCTTCTTCTTCTTCATACTCTAAAGGAGAATTAAACACTTGAGTACATAGAGTACTCAGCAAGTGCGGGAAGAGAATGATATGATTGGCTAGGGCAAGGAAAGGCCAAATATGGCTTAGCACTATGCTTAGAACCTATCCTTAGCTTTCAATTATCACTATCATAATTCAATAAATAATCACGCATGATTAATGATAATGAAAGTACTTGCATCATAATGAACCATCATTTCCCAACCATAGTCTAATTATGAACTGGCCCCAAGCCGCTCTTGTCCGTGAGCACGGCTGTCATGACAGTTTTACCAAATCTCTGCAGAGAGTGTACCCTTTCCCCACAAGCAGTGATTTCATCCCCTGTTGCCAGGTGGACTAAGTGAACCTCCCTGAATGCCCGTGGTAGCTAACCACATTACACACTTCCTTTGGTGTGAGGCCAGGAGATCACAACATGGTCTTTACAAAGGTACTCCCGACTAGTGCTAGCCCTCTAAGGTTTCCACCACTGAGGATTCTCGGAGTAACCCTCCGCCCCAGAGCCCCCTCTTGAGCCTTGCGGTTCCAAGAGCAGATCACCCGCATCATTCCCCGCACCATCCAACCACTAGCAGTTCATCGGGAGAAACCTAATTAATTGACCAAGCTGCCCCATCTCAGTCTCGTGGTGGTACTATAAGGCTTAGTGGCTTCCTCCATAAACCGGTCCTTAGAATCCGGTGGAATCAAACCCCAATCCCGGGTCTCGTGCAAAATGCACCATACCAAAACCAACCAACCACCAGATTCCTATCCACTAACATTATGTATGTTCATCACCAAATTAAAGTACCATAAAGTTGAGCATAGAGTATTTGTGTGAAAACCCAATCCCAACATCTAAGCATGGCTAAGCATAAATAAAGCCTATCTACTTCCCAACCCATTTCAGGTAACAAGGAATGGTAAGGAACAGGGCATGTAAACATGAAGTAGGACATCAAATTAATTAGCATGCAACTAGCTAAATCCCTAAAATAGGTACAAGATGGTCAAGGGCACTTGCCTTCGTTGGAGACTTGAGAATTGACGAAGTCTTGGTCTTGGAAGTTGAGGTTAGGGTCGTAGAACGACTCTAGATATATGCCCAAGCAATGGCAAGAATACAATAAAGCTAAATAAGTAAAGGCACGCAAAACAATGCATACACACATACACATAGGCACCAAAATCCTACACTAATGCGTCCCTACGAGGTATTTATCATTTAACAAGGCCAAAATATGCAATTTATATTTTTCCTACAATTTTGGGATTTTATTATAGCCTAAAACCATTTTTATTGAATTTTCTATAGCAAAAATGTATTTTAAAACATTTATAATAATTAATCCAGGGACCAAATATATTTTATCTGAATACTACAATTAATTCACAACATAAAATAATTTATAAACATTTTCCATAGCATTCCTACACTTATTCTTCATTTTTATCTAATTTCTATACCTTAAATACAATTAAAAACCCTATTCAGCAAATAAATGAAAGTCCAGGGGCTAGATAAATAGTTTCCTACACTGCACAGGGCCTACATACACTATTCTACCAAATTACAGGGGTTAGAATGCTTAAATAAATGATTAAAACCAATTTTTAGGGTTCCAGGGGCTAGTCTGCGAATTCTGGGGGCTAGATTTCAATTCTGGAGAAGTCCAGGGGGTAGCAGCGAAGTTTCCAGGGGCCTGGGTGTAAATGCAGAGGCGGGAAAAGGGGATTTGAATGTGGGCCGTTGGATCCGAAGCGAACGGCCCGGATTTTATTATGCCGAAACGGTATGGGGTTTTAATCGTGGCCGTAGGGGTGAAACCGATGGCCCGGATTGGGCCACGTCGCCCCCGGCGACGTCGGCGGCGGCTGGCGCGGCGGCGCTAAGCGCCCGCGGCGGTGAACTCGCCGGAGACGGCCAAAACGGCGAAAGCTACGCCTAACTCACGCGCCAAAAGCACAGAATGAAAGAGGGGAGGCTAGGGAACTCACCACGGGGAGTAGCTAGGCTTGAATTCGGCCGGAGAGGGGTCGGCGACGAGAAATGGCGGCGGTGCTCGTCGGAGTTAGGCGATCCGGCGTTGCAGTGGTGATTCACCCGAGCAAACACGTCCGGCGTGTCCCTGGTGAGGCGGTGATCATGTCAGGTAAGGAAAAATGGGGAGGAGGGGGCTACGGCGACGGGAACGCGAGCGCCGGCGACTCACCGATGATGGAGGTCTAGGGTTCCGGGGAGAGCTCGGGGAGAGGGGAAAATGAAGGCGTCGGTTCCTCTTAAGCGCAGAGGGGGGGTGCGGACTCGATGGGCGCACGAAAACCGTCCGGGAGAGTGGAATTCGGGGGAGGGAACGTGGGCGCGGGGCGTCGGTTGCGCGCGGCGGTTGCGCAGCGCGGGAGAGAGAGAGGGAGGTGGTTGGGAGGGATGACAGGCGGGGCCCGGCTGGCGGTGAGAGAAGGAAGGGGGGGGTTCGGCTGGGCCGGCGGGAGGGGGAAAAAGGGAAAATGGGCCGGGGGAGGTTATTCGGCCCAGGGGGGGTTTTTAACTTTTTCTTTTTCATTTTCCATTCATTTCTTTTGATTTTGAATTCAAATTCAAATTTGAACGTTTGCTACTCGTTTGAACACCAAAAATTCACAAGAAAATGCATGCTACAATGATCAAGTTTAGGCAAATTTTTGTACAAGAATATGGGTGTTACAAGCCACCACCACAGCAACAAAGATTACTTACCAAATCCACCGTCTGACGCACCCAGACCAGACGCAACCTGTCCTGCTCTGCTCTGCTCTACCTTACCATGTTCCCCCACCTGCCGCTCCTCTCCTTCCCAACATGCGTTTGCGCGCCCCGATGCCGCCGACGCGCCGGTTCCATGGCCGACTCGTGGTCCTCCTGCTGCTGCTGCTGTTTCTATTCGCGAGGTGGTGGAGCCCTGCATCGGCGTCGTCGCTCTCCACCTTCGCCTTGGCCAAGGCGGACGACACGACCATAGTATGCGGCCTCCTGCCGTCCCGGGAGTCGCCGCTGCTCGTGGACCTCAACTGCACGGCAGCCGGCGGCGACCACCAGCGGCAGGAGACTTACCCGTCCACGCATCCCTTCTCGGGTCTCGCCGGCGGGGAGAACTTCCTCTGCGCCGTGGGGCCCTCGGGCGATGAGGGCGCCAGCGCCGTGGACATGCTGTGGTGGGACCTGTCCAAGAACGGCAGCAACAGGCCCAAGCGAGTATACGCCGGCCCGCCGCTCAGGGCGCTGGACTCCGGCGAGTACCGCGTCTGCGGTGTGCTGGCGACCGGGGAGCTCCACTGCTGGCGCTGGCGCGGGCTGGCGCTGCCCGCCGGCCTCCGGTTCGTCGCTGTCGCCGTCGGGGATGGGTTTGTGTGCGGAATCCTGGCGGGCTCGGCGGCCTCGATCCGCTGTTTCGGCGACAACTCGACGGACGAGGCCGTCGCCGGTGCGCCGCGGGGCGGGAGCTACGACGTGGTCGAGGCGTTCGGCAGCCGCGCGTGCGCGCTGTCGACGGGGGGTGGGCTCTGCTGCTGGGGACGTGGCGCGCCGGCGGTCGGCGCCAACGCTGCGGTCACCGGGTTCGCCGCACTGGCATTGGGCGAGACCGGCGTCTGCGCGCTCCGCACCAACGGCACTATCCGCTGCTTTGGCGACGGCGTTGTGCCCGGACCGCCGGGCAGCCTCGCCGAGTTGCAGTACATCAGCGTTCAGGCGCAGAACAGGGCGTTCTGTGGCGTCCTCATGGCGAACTACTCCCTCGTGTGCTGGGGCGGTCGCGAGTTCAACGCCACCAACCGCCTCGTGTTCAGCCGCGTCATGCCAGGCCCGTGCGTGCCCATGTCCTCGTGCCAATGCGGCGTCTTGGCGGACTCCGCCAACCTCTGCGCCACGGGCCTCTGCGTCTGCCTGGACTGCGCGTTTGAGCTCAACGTTGCCGTGCCCAAGGCGCCGGTCAAGAGCGGCCGGAGTAGTAGGAGGACCATGTGGATTGCCATCGCTGCGGCAGCTGGCTTCCTGATCGTGTTGCTGGTGGCAATGCAGATCGCTCTGTACCTCTGGTGTCGCCGACGACGCAAGAAACGCATGGGCGAAACGACCGGCGGCGAGCAGCTGCCGCTGATGCTGCCGCGGCTCGGGTCCAGCAGGAGCAAGGGGCCGGGCAGCGTGGTGGAGCACTTTACAATCGAGGCGCTCGAAGCGGCGGCGGACGGCTTCTCCGACGACCGTCGGATCGGGTCCGGCAGCTTCGGGTCAGTGTACCGCGGCACGCTCCCCTCCGGACGCGAGGTCGCAATCAAGCGCGCCGAGGACCTGGCCAAGCCGTCGAGCTCAGCGGCGCGACGCCGCGACCGCGAGACGGCGTTCAACTCGGAGCTGACCGCTCTGGCTCGCGCCAACCACAAGAACATCGTGTGCCTCCTCGGATGCTGCGCCGACTCCGGCGAGCGCGTGCTCGTGTTCGAGTACATGGCCAACGGCACGCTGCACGACCAGCTCCACAGCCGCAACCCCCTGGCGCCGCCGCTGGCGTCATGGCGCGGCCGCCTCGCCATCGCGCTTGACGCGGCGCGCGGCATCGAGTACATGCACGTCTACGCCGTGCCGCCCATCATCCACCGCGACGTCAAGTCGGCCAACATCCTGCTGGACGACTCCTGGACGGCCAAGATCGCCGACTTCGGGCTGTCCTCCGTCCTGGACGGCGACGACAGCGCCAGCAGCCCGCAGGAGCCGCTCTACACGGGCGGCACGGTGGGGTACATGGACCCGGAGTACTACCGGCTGCAGCACCTGACGGACAAGAGCGACGTCTACAGCTTCGGCGTGGTGCTCCTGGAGCTGGTGTCCGGGTGCCGCGTCGTGCGGCGCTACGGCGAGAGCGTGACGCCGAAGAACGTGGTCGAGTTCGCCGTGCCGCTCATCCTCTCCGACGACGTCGCGCGCGTGCTGGACCCGCGCCTCCCGGCGCCGACGCCCGACGAGGCCGAGGCGCTGGCCTACGTGGGCTACCTCGCCGCCGACTGCGTGGGCCCCGTCGGGTGCGACCGCCCGTCCATGACGGAGGTCGTCGACGCTCTGGAGCGCGCGCTCGCCGCCTGCTCGCCCGCCCCGCTCTCCCGCGTGGGCACCGCCCGCCGCGCGCTCTCCCGCTCCGGCACTTTCGACCTCACCGACACCGACTAGCACCAAAACAAACATCCTGTACTGTACCTGGGCCGCCACGGTCCATGTGCGAAAAGGAAGAACGGAATCGAAGACCGAGGTGACGAAAGCATCTTCGTCTTCGATTCGATTGTGCTGCGGAAATCCTCCATTAACTCGGCAACAGCGACGGGGCACCGGATCGTCGTGCAGGTGAAACAAACGGTTGAACACGACCCGGCGTGCACGATGGAAAATATCATTCTTTTCTTTCTCTCTTCTGTAGTACGTATATGTTTTGGCATTTCCTTTTTGGGCGGCTTCTGTGGCCGCCAGATTCTTTTACCGATGTGCATAGCATAGATTGGAGAAACGAAAAACAAAATTACTACAGTGGACGTCCCAATTATTTATTTTTTTTAGAAAGGCATCAGTGTTTCAATTCAATGTAAGGATTCTTAGGACTTGTCTATTAAATTGTATCGACAGGAGCTGTAAAGAAATCGAGAGTTGTAAATTGAAAGGGAAAAGGAGAAACTGCGAAGTTTTTTTTTTTGCGAAGATGGTGATGATTACATATTTGAAAGGTCAACTGATGTTGACGGAGCTCGTTATGTGCGATGCTGAGGTCTAAAGATAACTTTTTCCCTGCAGTGCCTGCTCATCTTTTTCACTTTCCAGACACCTCCACTCGAGCAAAGCATAGGCTTCAATCAGGTACGGGGCTACTGATCAGAGCTTGTTGTCAACTCGCTGTGCAGGTTCCGGGAATTCGTGGAGCGCGAGCACTAGCTCATTTCCTTTCCAATTCCACCTGCAGGCACATGAAGAACTAGCAGTGTTCCTTTCGGGGACATGGCACGGGGTGATCAGCAGCAGGCAGCAGGCACCAGGCAGGCAGCTCAGCTCTCTTGCAGCTGATCACCGGCGACGGGGCTTTGACCGCCGGCGGGGTAGCTCTGTCCGTCCGTCCGTCCGTCCGAGAACGATGCGAAAAATGACGTCGTCGTCGCCGTCGTGTTCCATTACATGTCACGCCCGGTCATCGTAAAGATGAACAGACGCTAATCACATGTACGCCAGGATCAGTTGAATCGTACATGCGTCGACGAAAGTGAAATACCATTACATTGCCATGTTCGATTACATAAATAGTCTTACAGTATGACCCGAAGGTCTACAAATACACTCCACAAATATTTACATCACAACTAGATTAACAAAGACCAAACTACAGCAGAAGACTAGTAGGTGAGGGTAGCTTCATCTCCACAGGCAGCCGTTGCGCGTGAGGTCGCCAGCCTAGACCAAGTCCTCCGGATTGACGTAGAAATCCTCCGGTGCCGCTTCTTCTTCATCATATTCTAAAGGAGAATTAAACGATTGAGTACATAGAGTACTCAGCAAGTGCGGGAAGAGATGACATGAATGGCTAAAGCAAGTGAAAGGCCCAATATGGCTTAACACTATGCTTAGAACCTATCCTTAGCTTCCAATTATCAATATCATAATTCAATAGATAATCAACACATGATTAATGATAATGAAAGTACTTGAACCATAATGAACCATCATTTCCCAACCATAGACTAATTATGAACTGGCCCTAAGCCGCTCTTGTCCGTGAGCACGGCTGTCATGACAGTTTTACCAAATCTCTGCAGAGAGTGTACCCTTTCCCCACAAGCAGTGATTCCATCCCCTGTTGCCAGGTGGACTAGAGTAAACCTCCATGTAGCCCGTGGTGATCAACCACATTTCACACTTCCGTAGGTGTGTGGCCCGGAGATCACTACATGGTCTTTACAAAGGTACTCCCGACTAGTGCTAGCCCTCTAAGGTTTCTGTCGGTACCCTAAAAACCATACACCCCCTGAGGTTACGAAGATCTCAAGGGAAGGACATCAACTCAAATTGAAGACCCTCGGGGGCCCACTCGCCAGACGTGACCGGACCCACTTCTCCAACATGGTTAACCTCTAGGTTACCACGGGTACTGTCAGCCCAGAGCTATTACCCGCAAAGGTGAAGCTCCGGGCCAAGTACTGAAACGGCACCTCCGGAGGTAGCCCCTGACCGAGAGAAGCTCCGGACCTGACACGTAGCAGGCCGCCCCGGAGCTTCCCGCCTCCCTCGAGCAAGCTCCGGAGCTGCCACGTGTCCATACGTCGGAGCTGGCCGCTTTAAACCCCCGGGAGACGTTGTAACGGCTCCGGATCTCCAAAGGACAGCCACGGACTTCAAGACCCGGTTAATTATCATTAATTCCACATTAATGATATTTAATCGGATGATCTTAACACCCGTAACGGCACTGTCAGAGCCGTTACAGGGTTATTAACAACAATTAATCTTGTGTATCAATGCCAATAACCGCCAGGGCCACATGTCGGGCCAGGCTGACTTGTAACGGTTTGTCCTTGTACTATAAAAGGACAAACCGCCGATACACGAGGAGAGGACTCTCGAACACTTGAAAGCTCACAAGTGAATACAACACACACACACCCGTGGAGTAGGGTATTACGCTCAGGCGGCCCGAACCACGTAAACCACCGTGTCACTCGCGTCCAAACCGCATTTCATTTTCTTAGATCTCCGCGCGCCCAAACCGAACCACAAACTCCTTCAAACACTTTCATAGTGTCAGGGGATCTGCCGACTCCAACAGTCGACAGTAGGCGCGCCAGGTAGGGGCGCCTGAGATCTTCAAGAATGGTGAATTCTGCGGCTGGATCATCCAACGGGCAACCTGCTGCTCAGGTTGTCGGAGGCAATCCCTCCAACATGCAACCACCGGCAGGAGCCTCAGTTCCAGCGGGAGTCACACTCCCACCACCGCCATCTTCTCCGGCAAGACATGCCGAACGACATGATGGTGCACTGGCGTCTCATTCTGCGCCGGCAAGTCGTGACAACCCAGAACACGCGCTCCATGCAGCGCGTGCTCTCCTTCAGCGACCACCACCTCCGGATGCATCTCAAGGTGCCATGGAGCAATGGAGAGCTGATATTGAGCATTTGGTCGCAGCAGCGGCCGAACGCCTCAACAATCAGGGTCCACCTCCTTCAGGGCGGGCCCCGTCGCAGCGACGAACGTTGTCTGGAAGACTTGGTCCACATGTCTCCAACAACCGGAGAAGAGCTGCGTCACAGCAAGTGACGTCGTTGCCCTCTGGAGCACGACGTGCCCATACTGCGTCTCGGCTTTCGACACACGACCTCCGGGTGGAGCTTGATCGCCGATACCGCCAACAGGATGGCCGTGTCCACATCGAGCGAGCTCGAGAAAGACGAGACGCTCAAGACCTTTCTACTCTGGAAGGAGTAGGAGGAGGCTGTTCCGCCCTAGCCATGCACTTGCGCATGGTTAGATGGCCACAGAAGTTCCGGCCACACTTGCCGGAAAAATTCGACGGGACTGTCAATCCCGTAGAATTCCTACAGATATACTCCACTGCGATCTTAGCAGCTGGAGGAAACGAGGCCGTAATGGCCAATTACTTTCCAGTGGCTTTAACTGGGACCGCCAGGTCCTGGTTTATGAGCCTTCCACCCAACTCTATCGACAGTTGGGAGGAGCTATGCCGCCAGTTCACCGCCAATTTCGGGAGTTCATACACCCGTCCGGGCACCGAACTGGACCTTTTTGCGGTCGTGCAAAAAGGAGGAGAATCTTTGAGGTCATTCATCCAGAGATTCTCTCAGGTACGTAACACAATCCCTTCTATCTCAAGCGCTTCTGTCATTGTGGCATTCAGACAGGGTGTACGAGACAAGAAGATGTTGGAGAAGCTGGCGATCAAAGAGATCACCAGCGTCACGGAGCTCTTCAGCCTGGCTGACAAATGTGCCAGAGCTGCGGAGGGTCGTGAAATGCACTCCAAACCAGCCCTGGAGGATCATAAAAAATCCTCCAAAGAAGAAGCCGCTACCTCCGGGAGTGGCAAGAAGAAAAAGAAGACCAACGGCAAGAAGAAGCCGTCGGCCGGCACATCCAACGTTGCAGCCGCTGCAACTCCTGGTGGCCGGGGGCCACGCCCCGAGAAGCGACCTCGACCGTCTTCTGAAGACGGTGGCAAATCCAAGATGTGGTGCCCCATTCACAAAACGGGCAGCCACAGACTGGAGGACTGCCGGGAGGTCCAAAACCTTGCCGAGCGCTACCACAAGCGCCGGGAAGGGTCTCCCTTCCGACAGAGGGAGGGAAAACAAAAGGTCGATGAAGCTCCGGCTGAAGAGGAGTTAGGGTTTCAAGACCCCAAAAAGGTCTTGAAAGCCGTCTACACCTCCGTCGACGATGATTCCGATGTCTCCGACAACGAGCGTCGAAAAACCATGAACACCATTTTTGGTGGATCATGGGACATCACCTCTCGTCGCGTCATTAAGACTATGCGACGGGATATGGCTGCTGTAGCTCCTACAGCTAGACCGGAGCCACATCGAAAGTGGATGGACACACCCATCACTTTTGATGCTTCGGACTGTCCTCAAAGCATGGTCGGAGCTGGCCAGCTACCCTTGATGGTATCTCCCACCATCAACAACATCCAGCTCCATCATGTCCTGGTAGACGGAGGTTCGGGGCTTAATCTCATCAGCTTCGAAGCTTTCACTAAGCTTCAGCTTCGACCTTCGGACCTCCAGCCCTCTCGACCTTTCTCCGGAGTAGGTCCGGGGGCCATAACCCCACTCGGAGCTATTACTCTTCCTGTTACCTTCGGGACCCGGGAGAAGTATCGCACCGAAAAGTTGATCTTCGACGTCGCTCAGATCAACTTACCATTCAATGCCATTTTGGGTAGACCTGCCTTGTACAAATTCATGGCAGCTGCTCATTATGGATACCTGGTGTTGAAGATGCCAACACCAGTAGGCGTTCTCCGGATCCGTGGAGATCGCACTGCCGGAGTAACTGCTCTGGAGGAACTCCATGCACTCACCACAGCGCAAGAGGAGGACTCCAGACAGAAGCAAACTCCACAACCTCCGAGCATTCGTCAACGAGGCTCGACCTCTGCACCCCGTGTGCAGCCAAGCGGCGACACCGACATTCCCGTCAAAGTCGTCCAAATTGGTTCCGATGTCACCCAAACTACCCGCATATCGGGTGGCTTGAACGACAAATAGGAACTCGCGCTCATCACTTTCCTCCGGGCTAACGTTGACGTGTTTGCCTGGCAACCGTCACAAATGCCTGGGATCCCTAGGGAAGTGATTGAGCACAATCTGAAGATTTACCCCGACGCTCGGCCTGTACACCAGAAACCTCGGAAGCAATCTGTAGAGCGACAAAACTTCATCCGACAAGAAGTGAAGAAGTTGCTCGAAGCCGGATTCATCCGAGAAGTCTACCATCCAAAATGGCTGGCAAACCCAGTCGTTGTGCCTAAGGCCGGTGGGAAACTTCGGATGTGCATCGACTACACCACACTGAATAAGGCATGTCCAAAAGATCCATTCCCACTACCTAGAATAGACCAGATAGTGGATTCCACCTCCGGGTGTGAGTTACTGTGTTTCCTAGATGCATATTCAGGATATCATCAAATCCGGATGTCTAGGGAAGATGAAGAACATACTTCATTCATCACAGTGGATGGGTTGTATTGTTACACAGCCATGCCTTTTGGTCTCAAGAATGCGGCTTCAACTTTTGTACGAGCAATGTACAAAACTTTCAAAGAACTCATCAGAGACATAGTGGAAGTGTACGTTGATGACATCGTGGTCAAAGTCAAAAACAAGGAGTCCCTCTTGGACACCTTACAGTCTGTCTTCGACAAGCTGCGGGCCACCCGCACGAAGCTAAACCCAGACAAGTGCGTCTTCGGGGTTAGTTCCGGAAAGCTTCTTGGTTTCCTGGTAAGTCACCGGGGTATAGAGGCTAATCCGGCGAAGATAAAAGCCATTGAAGACATGCGGCCACCAACCCGCATCAAAGACGTCCAAAAATTAACTGGATGTCTAGCAGCCCTCAGTCGGTTCATTTCAAGACTGGCGGAAAGGGCACTTCCCTTCTTCAAGTTGCTGAGGAAGTCCGGACCATTCCAATGGTCTGAAGAAGCAGAGAAGGCATTCCAGGAGCTGAAACAGTTCCTCACCACCCTACCAGTCTTGGTAGCTCCGAACCCTGGTGAGCCTTTATTGCTTTACATTTCAGCAGCTGACGAAGTCGTCAGTATGGTTCTGGTTGCGGAGAGACCGGAACTACCCAATACTCAGGAATCTAGATCCCTTCGGGAGGATCCGGAGGTTCCTGAAAGCGGGTCTGGGTCCCAGCTCCCAGACTTGGGCCCACAAGAAGCCACTTCAGAGGACCTGGATCCTTCCGATAGGATCCAAGTCATTCCTGAAGAAGCTCCGGGTTCCTCCACCCAGAACCCGGAGGTCCCCGAAGATAGTCTGGACCCCTCTGACAAGGTCCGGATCAATGAAGAGGAAGTTCCGAACCCCTCCGGGAGGGTCCGGACCATTCAACGCCCAGTATACTTCATCAGTGAAGTGTTACATGATGCCAAGACTCGATACCTAGAGGTGCATAAGCTGCTCTACGCGGTTCTTATTGCCTCAAGGAAGCTTCGACATTATTTCCAAGCTCACAAAGTCTCGGTGGTAACCTCATATCCACTTCGAGCGATTCTGCATAATCCCAATTCAACTGGGAATATAGCGAAGTGGGCAGCGGAACTGGCTGAATTCGACCTCGAATTCATTCCAAGACAAGCAATCAAGAGTCAAGCGTTGGCAGATTTCGTGGCAGAATGGACTCCCTCTCCATTAAACCCTGGGGGCCCCAGCGAGCAGAAGAAGGAACCACAAGTTCCGGCCTTCACTAAGCCTCACTGGACCCTTTACTTCGACGGCTCCATGCAGAAGCAGGGAGCCGGAGCTGGAATCCTTCTCCTCGCACCAACCGGGGAGAAGGTAAAATACATGGTGCACCTTGACTTCAAGGCAACCAACAACATGGCGGAGTACGAAGCACTCATATATGGATTGAAAGTGGCACTATCCTATGGTGTCAAGCAGTTGCTGGTCAAAGGAGATTCACAACTTGTCATCAAACAGGTGAAGGGTGAATGCTCCTGCAATAATCTCCAGCTGGCTGCTTATCTCCTTGAAGTCCAGAGGCTTCAGAAGGACTTCGAAGTCCTAGACCTTCACCATGTTCAGCGTGCTCACAACGCTGAAGCTGACGAACTCTCGACCAAGGCGTCAACCGGAGCTCCGGCTCCAGACGGAACCTTTGTCCGGAAGATGTCAAAACCCACAGTTCAGCCTGCCGAGCTGAACGAAGGGGGCGAGATCAGCATCCCGAAGTTGACGGTCCCGATGGCCCTGTTACCATGGCAGCCATCAAGGGTCGTAGGTGCTGCCGGAAGCTCCGAGCAACCCAGCACGCAAGACTCAAATGCTCAAGTCAGTTCCGATGCATGGATCTCGGAGATCCGGAACTACTTGAAAGACAACATCCTTCCTGACGATGATGTATCCGCTGACCGGGTAGTCAGATTGGCTAAAAGATACACGTTGGTAGAAGGGGATCTCTACCGGCGCGGTGCCAACGGCATCCTAATGCGGTGCATCACAAGGGAAGAAGGCTGCGAGCTCCTCGCAGAAATCCATGGAGGTGAGTGTGGGAACCACGCGTCTTCCCGCACGCTGGTCGGAAAAGCCTTTCGGCACGGCTTCTACTGGCCTACAGCGCTCCAGGATGCTACTGAGCTAGTGAAGAAATGCAAAGCATGCCAATTTCATGCAAAGCAAATTCATACACCTGCTCAGCCCTTACAAATGATACCTCCTACGTGGCCTTTCGCTGTGTGGGGGATGGACATCTTGGGACCTTTCCCAAGAGCCGTCGGAGGTTACAAGTTCCTGTATGTCGCCATCGACAAGTTCACCAAGTGGCCGGAAGCTACTCCTGTTGTGACGATCAACAAACAATCTGCAATCAATTTTCTACAATCTATCGTAAGCAGATTCGGAGTCCCAAACAAGATCATCACTGATAATGGGACTCAATTCACAAGCTCCGCATTTCAAGGATATTGCGAAGACCTCGGCATACAAGTTTGCTACGCTTCCGTAGCTCATCCTGCCAGCAATGGGCAAGCCGAGAGAGCAAACGCAGAGATCCTTAAAGGATTAAAAACGCGCACTTATGAGCGTTTGAAAAAGCACGGAGCTAATTGGATCGAAGAGCTTCCGCCCACTCTATGGGCTAACAGGACTTCTCCAAGTCGGGCAACTGGAGAAACACCCTTCTTCCTGGTGTACGGAGCGGAAGCGATCCTTCCTCCGGAAATCACCTTGGGTTCCCTCCGAGTCCGGACCTTCGACGAAGCCGCGCAGGACCAGCTCCGGCGTGAAGACCTAGACCTCCTCGAGGAGGGAAGGTGCCAAGCAGCTGTTCGGAACGCCCGATACCGCCAAGCTCTACGGCGCTATCATCAGCGGCATGTACACAACCGACAGCTCGAGGAAGGCGATCTGGTGCTACGGAGAATACTATCCAGAGAAGGGCAAAACAAACTCTCCCCCGGCTGGGAAGGGCCCTTCCGAGTGATCAAAGTATCCCGTCCCGGAAGCGTTCGCTTGGCTGCCGAGGATGGGACACCTCTCCCAAATCCTTGGAACATCGAGCACCTCCGTAAGTTCTACACTTAATTCCACGGAGGTGAGTCTTAAGTAACTTGAAGTGTATGTTATAGAGTCATTGTACAGAGTCGGGTAGTTCCTCCGGGAGAGCAGCCGGACCTTTCCCGAAAGGTTTGGAAAGCTCATGCAACACTTGATACAGTCTCCGGACTAGAAGTGTAGCTAATTACCCTGGGTTAAACGAGAAACCGAACACGCTTAGCCTGGTTCCGTACCCTAAGAGTGTACTTGTTTCCCCTGTACCCCGGACCTATAATGAAAGACATCTTCATGTGAAATAGACTCCACGTGCATTCATTTTTGCATAAGGCTCGACATTTTTATTTTTCTCTTTCTTGTCTATAACAGAAACGTGCAATTCTTAAGAAGTTCTAGTTAAACCGGTTTATGTATAATTTGAGTTGAATTGTCAGATTTTTTAGATTTAAATATCATCTGTGGCCAACTCGCCTGAAAGCCGCCAAGCCATTCTAGGGCCGGAGTGTGCTATCGACTTAGCCTGGTCAAGCACCCTAAGTACGCCACTCTACCTACATCCCGGCAGGCCAAAGTAAGGTGGGTTCACGGACAATTGGATCTAAAAGAAAAGACAATTCATCCAATTGTACTAAAAATCGTGTTCAACTTGAAATTCTCTTAAGAACCGTAAGCCGCGACGAAGTTATAGATAAGGAACGAATTTTACTGTTTTTCTTGGCTTAAGTGTGCAGGAAAAATAAACCCAACATTGATGAAGAAAAATCGGAGTTAACCAAGCTCCGACTCCCACTGGCGTTAACTTAAAGATGGTGAGAAGACTCTATCACTAGAGTCTGTTGCCAGCAAGCCAAGCGTGGCAAAGGTCATTGCCGGAGCTACTAAGCTCCGACACCTTGAAGTATTAACTATCGACACTCAACGTGTTGGTAGAGGCTATTGCCGGAGCTACTAAGCTCCGACGATGGGCAATGCCGGAGCTTCTAAGCTCCGACGATTTCAAGGGACCTTCACTATCGAAAACTTCGGACCAAAACTATACGAGTCCGAAGCAAATCTGTCTTCAACAAAAATCAATATCCTTTTGGTACATGTCCACAATCAAATTGTGCACATCTACCAGGGGGCCAAGTGAAGACAAAGATGTTGAAGACAAAAAATGAAATTCACGAAAAATTGAGGATTTCATTTCATTTGAAGACCAGAGATTACATCTGGGGACAAAGGATTACAAAATTGAGGAAGAAGAGAAGATACAAATAAAGGCTAAGAGAGATAGTCCTAGACCCTATGGAAGAACTCGGCGACCTTCTGGGCGACCTCCGACACGCTGCCTCGGGTAGCTTCGCCCTCTCCTTCGACGGGACCTTCAAGCACCGGGTCCAGAGAGAATCGAGGGTTCCGGCTAGTGTAACACGTCAACACATACTCTGTGACGTTTCTAGCCAGGGATTGCCCCTCGACCTCAAGCTGGTCCGCGATGACGTCGCCCACCTTGGAGAGCTTGCCACCCGCAGCGTTCAACGCCTGCAGTGCAAGGTCCGGCTCCGGCTCCGGATCATCCGGAAGCACGGGGCTGAAACCCATAGGCGCCAGCGCATCGTCGGCCTTGCTCAGGAACTCCCAAATTTGCAGGGAGTCCGTCTTCCTCAGGCCCTTCATCTCTTCCAAGGACCTCCGGGCCGCCGCCAGCTCCGAATTCTCACGGGAGAGTCGCTCAACTTCTTTGGCGTTTTGCTGAATCTTCGCAGCAACCTGCTTTTCGAGTCTTCCGAGCTCCTCCTCCCGGAGGTGGATCTTGTTCCGGCGGTCGACCAGGTCTTTCTCCCTAGCCTCTATTTTCTTCTCCCGGGCGACGAGGGCACACTCATACTCGTAGAGTTCCTGCCCTCGCACCCAGGTCTTCTCCTCCTCCTCGAGGCAGCGCTCTTCCAATTTTTTAGCGCGCTCCTCGAGGCCCTTGTCCGCCAGAGCTGTCTTCTCGGCAAGCTCTTCTTCACGTCGCAAGACGTCGTCCCGTAGTTCCAGGAGTTTTTGCTCCTCATCCTCGAGCCGCTTTTCCCTTCCCTCAAGTGCCTCTCGGCGCTTGATGAGTGCGGTACTGATGGCTTCGAGTTGATCGAACCGAGCGTTGGCTGCATCATTGGCAGCCTTAGCTTGGTCATGGTACTCCCGGGATTGGGCGTCGAGGTTGTGAGTCATGCTCTCCCTCTCGTCCAGCATCTCACCCCAAAGCTCCAGGCGGATCTTCTCCCGCCTGATCCATTCCTTGTCCTCAGCAATCCTCGACTGCGCCAGCTTGGTCTCGAATTGGAGTCTATTACGCCACCTCCTAAGGGTTTGGCGCTCCTCTTCAAGAACCTTGCTGTCGTGGAAGAAGGCTAGTTGGACTTGGCGCAGACTGGAGCAAGCGTTGTCGATGGACATCGACAGCGAGATGGGCTCCGGACCTTCTGGGGTCTCCTCCGCTGGCTCCAGCGGGTCTTCATTTACAAAAATTGGGTCCCACTCTACGAGAGCGGAACCCCGAGCCTCCAAGGCACTAGGGCCCTCCTCCGGGATGGCCTCAGTCGCCACCGAAGAAGGTCCCGCCACCAAATCTTCATTCGCCCCCTCAGGCTGGGGGCCGGCGACTTCGTTCAGGCACTCTGGCTCCGCCACGGGTACCATCGACGTCGTCGCCTCCAATGGCTCCGGCCGTGACGCTCCTTCCGAGGGAGGCTCAAGCTCCCTCGCCTCTTCAACCACCGGCTCTACAGCCGGTGCCTCCACCATCACCGGCTCTGCAGCTGGCGCTCCAATAACCACCGGCTCTGCGACCGGAGCTTCAGAAGTAACCGGCTCAATTGCCGGAACCACTTCAACTTCCGGCTCGCACGCCGAGGCTTCAGCTACCTCCGGCTCAACCGCCGGGGCTTCAGCACTTTCCGGCTCTGAAGCCGGGACCGCTACTTCCTCCGGCTCGACAGCCGGAGCATCTACTTCTGCTGCACAGGGGCCCGGAGCTTCAACCTCCGGAGCGGGTGCCGCTGGCGCATCTTCAGTTCCGTGGTCCGGCGCTACCACGGGAACTTCTGGGGATGAGTCGAGGTCCATGACCACGACAGCCGGCGCCGGAGCTGTCGCAGCCTCCGCCTGGGGCGGCACCGGAGCTGGAGCAGAAGCCCTTGTAGCCTCAGACACTGTGGCTGAGGGCGGAGCTTCACTCCCCTTCTTGGGAACGCTGCAGATGAAGAATGAAGAAATTGAGCAAACAGTTACTATAATTAAAAATTAATTGAGGTAAGCAAGAAAAATTACCTCGGGAGGCTCACGCACCAGCTTGCGCGGAACCTCTTTCCCGGACGTTCCGGGCTGGCCACGGTCGGCGTAGGAGCCCCGGGAGGACTCCCAGGACTTGCCGTAGCCACGGGCGTTTCCCGGGTCGGAGCTCTCCTTGACCGGGAGGAACTCCTAGACCTGGAGGCCCTCACTGCTTCTCGAACCGGAGTCGCCTGTCCGGAGCTGGCACCTCCGGAGGGACCCATCACGGGGACAACCGCACTCCGGGAGGATCCTACCGCCGGAACAGTAGCGCTCCGAAAAGATCCCACCACGGGGACAGACGCTACAGCAGCGGAGGATCTTCCTTCCTGAGGACGGGGAACTGGCGGGGAAGTAGCAAGCCCGACGGACCTTCCGTCAGCATGTCGCAGCTTCCTCTTCCGGCTCTCCGGCTCCTCCGCCAGCTCCTTGCCTTTGCCGGTGACTTCAGCTCTTGGCTGAGAGACAGGGGCGGAGCCGCCTTCCAACAACCCGGGAATCGCCAACCGGGTGGTCGATCTTCTTTCGACGACGCCAAGGTCGTCAAGCGCGGGCATCTTCCGCTGGAGCTCCCTGCTGAACTCAACTTCCACGTTCAGGGGGAGGAAAGCCGGTGGCGGAGTCAGGTACTCTCCGTCTACATCGATGCCGTGCTGGAATTTCTTGAGGTGAAACTCCAAGGACTTCCCCACCATGTTGGACTTCAACCCGGTCTCAACCCGGTCTTCGTCCATCACGCTGTTGAGGGCCCAGGCGAGCTTCTCCCTCCTCTTCAGCGGCGCCCACCTGTTGGACAGGAAGTTGCAGAACACCGCCTGGGGAGTTAATCCTCCCTCCACACATTGGCGGATCCTGGACAGGACGGGGTCGAAAGCTGCCGCCAGCACCGGAACTTCGCTCCACACTGACGTGTCAATGCCGGGCAGACCGTCTGGCAGCTCCAACCGCTCGTGCTCCTCCACCCGGACGACTACCCAATCTTTCTTCCAGTCATCCCACTTCCCGGAAGGGAACGACCGGAGGTACTTGAACGGGCACTTCTTGCGCTTCACAAAGTAGTAGAAGCCAAGGTACTCGTCACTTCGGCCGGTGGTTTGGACGGTGAAGAAGGTGCGGAAGAGCTCGATGCAGGGAGGGATGCCCACCCACATCTCGCAGAAGTGGACAAAGATGGACACAAGGAGGAGGGAGTGAGGGCCAAGGTGGTATAGCTGCAGACCATAGAAGTCCAGCAGCATCAAGAAGAAGGAAGAAAACGGTGGGATCAGCCCCACCATGGCGTACGATGAAAAGTACACCATTTCGCCGGAGTGCTCCTTTTTAAAGGGAAGCTCCCCGCCGGCGCGGACTGAACGGTTGAAGAAGTCCGATGACCACCCCATGAGGGCTCGGACCTTCTTCAGATCGCTTTCCGTCTTCAAACGACTCTCACGCAGACCCAACTCCATCGCAGCACAGCTAGGCGAGAGAAGGGAAGCAAAGCACGAGTTGGGAGTTTGAGCGCAAGAACAGATGGAAAGCGTAAAGAACTCCCGACAGTGCGCTTTCCTTCTTAAGTAAGCCCTCGCAACGCTTGGATGGAAACTGCAGGAGAGTCAAGCATACTATTCAAGAATTCAACCCAGCCGATGACAAGAGGGCCCGGGACCACCCCGACGATCAAGTCGAGGCTCTTACCCAGGCGAACAGTTGTCATCACGAGGCGGGAAACCCAAAGGCGGCGGACTGACAAGGCGCGCGGAACCGATACGGTTTTCGTATCAGGAACCGACGACCTTCAATTGCGAGAGATCCGCACGTCAAAGATCTTATCTGCCGCCTGAGGTGCGCCACGCGTCAGGACTTAACCGTAAAGCCCCGCAAAAGGCACCTCTGAAGACCCTTGAAGACCCAGTTCAAGAGTCGCAAGTGTGGACCCACCTCCGGCGGAATGACTTCATCCCGTTAGCCTTCCCCGGAGGTAGGTCCAGGGGGCCACTGTCGGTACCCTAAAAACCATACACCCCCTGAGGTTACGAAGATCTCAAGGGAAGGACATCAACTCAAATTGAAGACCCTCGGGGGCCCACTCGCCAGACGTGACCGGACCCACTTCTCCAACATGGTTAACCTCTAGGTTACCACGGGTACTGTCAGCCCAGAGCTATTACCCGCAAAGGTGAAGCTCCGGGCCAAGTACTGAAACGGCACCTCCGGAGGTAGCCCCTGACCGAGAGAAGCTCCGGACCTGACACGTAGCAGGCCGCCCCGGAGCTTCCCGCCTCCCTCGAGCAAGCTCCGGAGCTGCCACGTGTCCATACGTCGGAGCTGGCCGCTTTAAACCCCCGGGAGACGTTGTAACGGCTCCGGATCTCCAAAGGACAGCCACGGACTTCAAGACCCGGTTAATTATCATTAATTCCACATTAATGATATTTAATCGGATGATCTTAACACCCGTAACGGCACTGTCAGAGCCGTTACAGGGTTATTAACAACAATTAATCTTGTGTATCAATGCCAATAACCGCCAGGGCCACATGTCGGGCCAGGCTGACTTGTAACGGTTTGTCCTTGTACTATAAAAGGACAAACCGCCGATACACGAGGAGAGGACTCTCGAACACTTGAAAGCTCACAAGTGAATACAACACACACACACCCGTGGAGTAGGGTATTACGCTCAGGCGGCCCGAACCACGTAAACCACCGTGTCACTCGCGTCCAAACCGCATTTCATTTTCTTAGATCTCCGCGCGCCCAAACCGAACCACAAACTCCTTCAAACACTTTCATAGTGTCAGGGGATCTGCCGACTCCAACAGTCGACAGTTTCCACCACTGGGGATTCTCGGAGTAACCCTCCGCCCCAGAGCCCCCCCTTGAGCCTTGCGGTTCCAAGAGCAGATCACCCGCCTCATTCCCCGCACCATCCAACCACTAGCAGTTCATCGGGAGAAACCTAATTAATTGACCAAGCTGCCCCATCTCAGTCTCGTGGTGGTACTATAAAGCTTAGTGGCTTCTTCCATAAACCGGTCCTTAGAATACGGTGGTAACAAACCCCAATCCTGGGTCTCGTGCAAAATGCACCATACCAAAACTAACCAACCACCAGATTCCTATCCACTAACATTATGTATATTCATCACCAAATTAAAGTAACCATAAAGTTGAGCATAGAACATTTGTATGTAATCCCAATCCCAACATCTAAGCATGGCTAAGCATGAATAGAGCCTATCTACTTCCCAACCCATTTCAGGTAACAAGGAATTATATAGAACAGGGCATGTGAACATGAAGTAGGACATCAAATTAATTAGCATGCAACTAGCTAAATTCCTAAAATAGGTACAAGATGGTCAAGGGCACTTGCCTTCGTTGAAGACTTGGGTGTTGTCGAAGTCTTGGTCTTGGAGGTTAAGGTTTGGGTCGTAATACGACTCTAGACATATGCCCAAGCATGGCAAGAATAGAATAAAGCTAAATAAGTAAAGGCACGCAAAACAATACATCACACATACACATAAGCACAAAATCCTACACTAATGCATCCCTACGAGGTATTTATCACTTAACATGGCCAAAGTATGCATTTTATATTTTTCCTAGAATTTTGGGATTTTATTATAGCCTAAAACCATTTTTATTGAATTTTCTATAGCAAAAATGTATTTTAAAACCTTTATAATAATTATTCCAGGGACCAAATATATTTTATCTGAACACTACAATTAATTCACAGCATAAAATAGATTATAACAATTTTTCATAACATTCCTACACTTAATTACCATTTTTATCTAATTTCTACACCTCAAATGCAATTAAAAACCCTATTCAGCAAATAAATAAAAGTCCAGGGGCTGAATAAATAGTTTTCTACACTGTACAGGGTCTATATACATCATTCTACAAAATTACAGGGGTTAGAATGTTTAATTAAATGATTAAAACCAATTTTTAGGGTTCCAGGGGCTAGTCTGTGAATTCTGGGGGCTAGATTCGAATTACCGAGAAGCACAGGGGGTAGCAACTAAGTTTCCAGGGGCCTGGGTGTAAAGCTGGCGGCGGGAAAAGGTGTTTTGAATGCTGGCCGTTGGATCCGAAGCGAACGGCCCAGATTTTATTATACCGAACCGTTATGGGGTTCTAATCTCAGCCGTTGGGGTTCTACCGACGGTCCAGATGGGGCCACGTCGCCCCCGGCGACGTCGACGGCGCCCGACGCGGCGGCGCTAGACGCCCGCGACGGCGAGCTCGCCGGAGACGGCCAAAATGGCGAAAACGCCACTGATTCTAAGCGCCAAGTACACAGAACGAAAGAGGAGAGGGTGAGGAGCATACCTAGGGGGGTTGCGAGGTCCGAAGTTGGCCGGAGAGGGGTCGGCGGCGAGAGGGGCGGTGGTTGGCGTCGGTGCACGTCGGATCCGGCGATCCTCCAGCGATCTCCCCACGCAGACTTGCCTGGCGTGTTCCTGGTGACACGGCGACGAGGTTAGCGGGGTAGATGAGGTGCTGCAACTGTCGGCTAGCCGGGAACGCGCGAGACAGACCTGGGGACGGCGAGGCTAGGGTTATGGCGCGGGGAAGGGGAAACAGAGGGGGAAGGGCTGAATTTATAGGTCCGGGGGAGGCGGTGGTTGCTGGCGCACGCGATGGGGGAAGTTTCCCGGGGTGATCACGTCGTGGGAGGGCGGTTGGGTGCGGAGTGGGCGCGGGGGGTGGCGGTTGCATGCGCGGCGCGGGAAAGAGAGGGGAGAGAGGTAGGGGATGGCGCCGACATGTGGGCCCCGCCCGGCAGAGAGAGGGAGAGAGGGGAAAGGCTGGCTGGGCCGCGGGAGAGAGGAGGGGAAATGGGCCAGGGGAGGGAAATTCGGCCCAGGGGAGGGTTTAATTCTTTTCCTTTTTCTTTTTCCATTTCTTTTCTTTTGATTTGAATTCAAATTCAAATTTGAACGTTTGCTACTCGTTTGAACACCAAAAATTCACACAAAAATGCAGGCTACAATGATCAAGGGTTTGAGCAAATTTTGTACATAAAATATGGGTGTTACAGCTCTACCCCCCTTAAAAGGAATCTCGCCCTCGAGATTCAGACGTTCTAAGAGAATAGATAAGGGAAATCCGCCTTGAGATCTTCTTCTCTTTCCCAAGTTGCTTCTGCCTCTGAGTGATGCTTCCACTGCACCTTACACATGCGAATGACTTTGTTTCTTGTGACCTTTTCCAGCGTTTCAAGTATCTTGACAGGCTGCTCCACATAAGATAAGTCTTCCTGTACATCCACGGCTCCCATAGGCAATTGCTCTTCGGGCACTCTTAAGCACTTCTTAAGCTGTGATACATGGAACACATTGTGCACATCTGACAAGTGTGGCGGAAGCTCAAGTTGATATGCCACTTCACCACGTCTTTCGAGTATCTTGAACGGACCAATATAGCGTGGTGACAACTTGCCTCTTACTTTAAATCTTCTTAACCCTCTCATAGGTGACACCTTCAAGTACACATAATCACCAACTTCGAATGTGAGATCACGTCTTCGAGTATCTGCGTAACTCTTCTGTCTTGTTTGAGCTGCCTTTAGATTCTTCCGAATTTCTTGTACTTGTCTTTCAGCTTCTTGTAACACGTCAGGCCCAAAAACTTGGCTTTCCCCAGTTTGATTCCAAAACAACGGTGTCCTACATTTTCGCCCATACAATGCTTCAAAAGGAGACATCTTCAAACTGGCTTGATAACTGTTGTTGTAAGAAAATTCGGCATATGGCAGATTCTTGTCCCAACTCTTGCTATTCTTCAAAGCACATGCTCTCAACATGTCTTCTAATATCTGGTTGGTGCGTTCTGTCTGACCATCAGTTTGAGGATGATACGCCGAACTAAAATTTAGACGGGTATCCATTGATTCATGCAACTTCTGCCAGAATCTTGAGGTGAATTGAGTGCCTCTGTCTGAGATGATCTTCTTAGGAACTCCATGTAAGCATACAATCCTGGAGATGTACAGTTCCGCCAACTTGGGGCCGTTGTAGGTCTCTTTCACAGGAATAAAGTGAGCCACTTTAGTTAGACGGTCCACAATAACCCATATAGAATCATATCCAGATTGTGTTCTTGGTAGTCCCACAATGAAGTCCATACTAATTTCTTCCCATTTCCATTCTGGCACTTTGATTGGTTGCAGTAACCCTGCTGGTCTTTGATGTTCCGCCTTAATCAATTGACATGTATCACATATGGCCACATATTCGGCTACATCCCGTTTCATTCCATGCCACCAATATCGATCTTTAAGGTCTTGATACATCTTTGTGCTTCCGGGATGAATGGAGTAGGATGAGTCATGAGCTTCTCTTAATATCAACTCCTTAATCTCCTTGACATATGGAACACAAATCCGCTTCCCAAGCCATAAGGTTCCTTGTTCATCCTCTCTAAAGTTTGGAGCTTTCCCTTTCTTCATCAATTGCTTGATCTCCTTGACCTTCTCATCATTCTTTTGCCCTTCTCGTATATCACGTTCAAGGGTTGTGTCCACTTCCATAGCAACTACTTCAGCGCTAGACACTAGACATAGGTTTAACCTTGCAAACTCTTCACATAGCTGGGGTTGAAGAGCTTGTACTGACAAGTTATTGCTTTGTCCCTTCCTGCTTAGAGCATCAGCGACCACATTAGCCTTGCCTGGATGATAGTTGATTCCCACATCAAAATCATTTATTAACTCCAACCAACGACATTGCCTGAGGTTAAGATCCGGCTGTGTGAATATGTATTTCAAGCTCTTGTGATCTGTGTATATCTCAGTCCTTTTTCCCATCAAGTAGTGTCTCCATATCTTCAAAGCATGGACAACAGCTGCCAATTCTAAATCATGTGTTGGATAGTTCCTCTCATGTTTCCGAAGCTGTCTTGAAGCGTAGGCCACAACATGTCCTCCTTGCATTAAGACACATCCTAAACCATGACCAGAAGCATCACAATAGACTACAAACTCCTTCTGCATATCAGACATCACCAATACCGGTGCACTGGTCAACCTCTTCTTCAATTCGGCGAAGCTTACTTCACATTCAGGGGTCCATTTGAAAGCAACTCCTTTCTCAAGTAGATTGGTTAGTGGTCGAGAGATCTTTGAGAATCCCTCGATGAACCGACGGTAGTAACCAGCCATACCTAAGAATCTTCTTATATCATGTACACTCTCAGGTGTTTCCCACTTAAGAACATCGGCCACTTCGCCTGGATCCACTGCTATACCTCCTTCGGATATGACATGTCCCAAAAATGATACCTCCTTTAACCAAAACTCACACTTACTAAGTTTGGCGTACAGTTGGTGTTGGCGAAGCTTCTGCAGGGCCATCCTGAGGTGTTCCTCATGCTCTTCTTCAGTCTTGGAATAGATAAGTATGTCATCGATGAATACCACTACAAACTTGTCCAAGTACTCCATGAATACCTTGTTCATAAGATACATAAAATATGCCGGAGCATTTGTCAATCCAAATGACATAACTGTATACTCATATAATCCATATCGAGAGACAAATGCCGTCTTGGGAATATCTGATGGTCTAATCTTCAGTTGATGGTAGCCCGAACGAAGATCAATCTTGGAAAACACACATGCTCCTCTCAACTGATCAAACAAATCTTCAATCCTTGGTAGTGGGTATTTATTCTTGATGGTTACCTCATTTAAAGCACGGTAGTCCACACACAGCCTTTGAGTTCCATCCTTCTTAGGTACAAATATAACTGGTGCTCCCCACGGCGATGAGCTAGGACGAATATATCCTTTTGCCAATAGTTCCTCAATATGATCCTTTAGTTCAACTAATTGTTTAGCATCCATTCTATATGGCCTCTTATATATTGGGGCCGTTCCAGGCACTAATTCAATGATAAATTCAATCTCTCGATCAGGGGGCATACCTGGCAAGTCATCTGGGAATACATCCGGAAATTCTTTCACAACCCTGATGTCTTTGGTACTCTCAAGATGATTGAGCTGTACTACTGCCTCTTGTGTCTGATCTGGTTTGAATTCCACCGTAGTGCCATCTGGGTGTGTTAAGCAGACTGTTCTAGTTGCACAATGAATTACTCCTTGATTCTTCGTCAACCAGTCCATTCCCAGAATGATATCTAATCCTTGTGAGTCCAACACTATTAGGTTGGCCCAAAAGACTACCCCCCTTATGTTTATACTCACTTTTCGGCATAGATGCCTTGCCACCATCTCTCCTTCAGGAGAGTTTATCAATAACGGCCCATTCAAGAATGTAACTACCATGTCATGCTTCTTTATGAAATCCTTGGATATAAATGAATGTGTAGCACCCGAATCAAACAATATGGTGGCGGGGTGGGAGTTAACAGAAAACATACCGATCACCACATCAGGCGCTTCCTGTGCTTGCTCCAGAGTCACATGGTTGACACAACCAGATGGGTTCTGTTGCTTCTTTGGACAACTGCTGGCATAGTGTCCCCATTCTCCGCACTTGTAGAATTGTACTCCCGCAGCATTATTTGGGCCCTTGTTGCCTCCTGATTGGTTTCTTGGGGGTTGGCCACTTGGACGGTTAGATGGAGATGAAGGGCGGGGCGGCTGCATCTGCTGACGTGGGGGTTGCATTGGCTGGCGTGGTCGCTGCTGCTGTTGCTGCTGCTGCTGGCGCATTTGGTGGTTGTAGGGAGTGGGTGGCCTGTAGTTGGAGTTTGGATACCTCTGTCACGAGTAGTTCATGGGACGGGTCATTTGGTTTGCAGGCGGAGGGTTAAGACGGGGGCGCACATTGCTGCTAGAGGCATGTGCCATAGTCAACTTCCTTTTTCTTTCTTCATCATCTAGTTCCTTCTTAGTCCTCTCCACTTCAAAGGCTTTGTTAACCAGCTTCTGGAAGTCGCCGTAGTCGCTGGAAGACATGGCAAACTTTAACTCCTTGTCCAACCCATTCTTGAAGCGGAATTGCTTTTTGGAGTCAGTGTCCACGTCGGTTGGAGCATAGCGGGACAACTGAGTGAATGCATTCAGATAGGCCCTCACAGTCATACGGCCTTGCTTTAGCATCAGGAACTCTTCACGCCTGGCTTGTATCTCTCCTTCAGGTACGAAGTGATTACGGAAGTTGGCTCGGAATTCTTCCCATGTAATATTTTCTGGGTCTTGGTGGGCTTCGGTGAAGGCGGTCCACCAGTCAGCTGCTGGTCCTTGGAGTTGATGGGAGGCCAACAATACCTTCTCTCTTCCTTCGCAGTGAATGAGCCTCAGTTTGCTTTCAACAGTTCGGAGCCAATCCTCGGCCTCCATCGGTTCGGTAACGGTGGCAAAAGTGGGTGGGTGAGTGTTGAGGAAGTCCCTTAGGAAGGACCTAGGCGGGAAAGGTGGTGGTGGCGGAAGGTTGTAGTGAGGGGGTGGTGGTGGTGGGGCTTGCTGCAGGTTGGTGACAATTTGGGTGAGGTTGTTAAGTAACTGAGTCTGAAGAGCCATCATCTGTTGCATTTGTTGAGAGGCTGGGGCTCCTCGAGCACCCCTTGCATTCCATCCAGGCACACCTCCAAGTCCTTCATCTTGGGGCACAGCACCCCTTCCACGACCTCTACCTCTACCTCTTCCAAACATCTGTGTAGGGAAGAATTGAAATTTTAGAACAATAGATGAGATAAGAAAGGATATACTAGAGTAACACGGTCCCAACTATATGCATCAAGGGTAATAGATATAAAGCAAGTTCATTAATCAACTAGTGTGGAGGTGGACAAGATGCCTAAGCATTCCACCACTCACACGACACATAAACAAGTCTAAAGACATGGATGTGGACAGGATGCCGAGGCATTCCACAACTCATGTCGCACCCAACACACACAACGTAAAGCAAATTGCTAGCATAACCACATAAACGACACAACTCAAGACTAGGGAGGGCGTAGCTACACGCTCCTACAAACTAAGGATAACTGTCCTGAGTCGTTCAGCGGGGAAACGAGTCCACTCCTACTCGTCGGAGTCCTCCTCAACCTCCATCTCCGGGTCTTCTTCTTCTGAGTCTTCTATTGAGTTCTCGGGGGAGTTCATGCGACGGTCTGGAGAGTTCGGGTCCCAAGGCTCCACGTCCGAAGCGTACTGAGAAGAGTTAGGATCAGCTGCAGTGATCCTCGCGTAGCGTCGGCGAAGTCGCTCGTAGCGGTCAACCAGGTCCCTGCTGTCCTGCAGCTCCTGCTGACAACGCTGGAGTCGGGAAGACAACTCCACAACGTCGTCCACCAGCCTCTCGCACTGGGGGTGAGTCAAGGGCCCCTCGACGTCACGTCCAGTGAAGGCGGCCGTGCCACTAGGGCGCTGAGGGGTGTACGCGTGCTCCGTGCACCCTAGAAGGAACCTGTGGGCGTGGCTCCAGTAGGTAGTCGCCTCCCACGTGGCGTCCTCCTCAGCCGCACGCTGGGAGCTCCTCCAGGCCGGAGAGAAGTGAGAGTGTAACAGCTCCGAGTCGTAGTAGACGGCCAGCTGAGAACTCCACTCTAGCTCACCAGTATAGGGTGCAAAGACCCTAGTGGAGTGGTAGACCAGACGAACACGGTACTCATGGTACCCCGCAGCTCGAAGAAGAGAGCGAAGACAGACACGCATCCTCGAAGCAGCACTCCCAGTGGAGAACAGCGTCGTCTCCCTCCTGCGGGCGTAGGGTGCGGAGCGACTGGCTAGGGCGTGGCGTGGAACACGACCCCCAGTCGACTTACGAGCCGTCTGCTTGGTTCGCGCCATCTACAAACATTTGAAAAGAAGAGAGTGAGATTAATAATCCATAAATTAAATTAGAATAAAGCAAATAGCATAGCAAGATAAGAAGCACAAGGTTTGAGATAGAGAGCACAAAATTTTGGAAATACTATTTCATAAGAAAATAGTATAGTCCTTAATTTTCGGCCATTTTCTAACTAGGCTTGCGTCCTACGGGCAACCTGGCTCTGATACCACTTTGTCACGCCCGGTCATCGTAAAGATGAACAGACGCTAATCACATGTACGCCAGGATCAGTTGAATCGTACATGCGTCGACGAAAGTGAAATACCATTACATTGCCATGTTCGATTACATAAATAGTCTTACAGTATGACCCGAAGGTCTACAAATACACTCCACAAATATTTACATCACAACTAGATTAACAAAGACCAAACTACAGCAGAAGACTAGTAGGTGAGGGAGCTTCATCTCCACAGGCAGCCGTTGCGCGTGAGGTCGCCAGCCTAGACCAAGTCCTCCGGATTGACGTAGAAATCCTCCGGTGCCGCTTCTTCTTCATCATATTCTAAAGGAGAATTAAACGCTTGAGTACATAGAGTACTCAGCAAGTGCGGGAAGAGATGACATGAATGGCTAAAGCAAGGGAAAGGCCCAATATGGCTTAGCACTATGCTTAGAACCTATCCTTAGCTTCCAATTATCAATATCATAATTCAATAGATAATCAACACATGATTAATAATAATGAAAGTATTTGAACCATAATGAACCATCATTTCCCAACCATAGACTAATTATGAACTGGCTCCAAGCCGCTCTTGTCCGTGAGCACGGCTGTCATGACAGTTTTACCAAATCTCTGCAGAGAGTGTACCCTTTCCCCACAAGCAGTGATTCCATCCCCTGTTGCCAGGTGGACTAGAGTAAACCTCCATGTAGCCCGTGGTGATCAACCACATTTCACACTTCCGTAGGTGTGTGGCCCGGAGATCACTACATGGTCTTTACAAAGGTACTCCCGACTAGTGCTAGCCCTCTAAGGTTTCCATCACTGGGGATTCTCGGAGTAACCCTCCGCCCCAGAGCCCCCCCTTGAGCCTTGTGGTTCCAAGAGCAGATCACCCGCCTCATTCCCCGCACCATCCAACCACTAGCAGTTCATCGGGAGAAACCTAATTAATTGACCAAGCTGCCCCATCTCAGTCTCGTGGTGGTACTATAAAGCTTAGTGGCTTCCTCCATAAACCGGTCCTTAGAATCCGGTGGTAACAAACCCCAATCCCGGGTCTCGTGCAAAATGCACCATACCAAAACTAACCAACCACCAGATTCCCATCCACTAACATTATGTATATTCATCACCAAATTAAAGTAACCATAAAGTTGAGCATAGAACATTTGTATGTAATCCCAATCCCAACATCTAAGCATGGCTAAGCATGAATAGAGCCTATCTACTTCCCAACCCATTTTAGGTAACAAGGAATTATATGGAACAGGGCATGTGAACATGAAGTAGGACATCAAATTAATTAGCATGCAACTAGCTAAATTCCTAAAATAGGTACAAGATGGTCAAGGGCACTTGCCTTCGTTGAAGACTTGGGTGTTGTCGAAGTCTTGGTCTTGGAGGTTAAGGTTTGGGTCGTAATACGACTCTAGACATATGCCCAAGCATGGCAAGAATAGAATAAAGCTAAATAAGTAAAGGCACGCAAAACAATACATCACACATACACATAAGCACAAAATCCTACACTAATGCGTCCCTACGAGGTATTTATCACTTAACATGGCCAAAGTATACATTTTATATTTTTCCTAGAATTTTGGGATTCTATTATAGCCTAAAACCATTTTTATTGAATTTTCTATAGCAAAAATGTATTTTAAAACCTTTATAATAATTATTCCAGGGACCAAATATATTTTATCTGAACACTACAATTAATTCACAGCATAAAATAGATTCTAACAATTTTTCATAACATTCCTACACTTAATTACCATTTTTATCTAATTTCTACACCTCAAATGCAATTAAAAACCCTATTCAGCAAATAAATAAATGTCCAGGGGCTGAATAAATAGTTTTCTACACTGTACAGGGTCTATATACATCATTCTACAAAATTACAGGGGTTAGAATGCTTAATTAAATGATTAAAACCAATTTTTAGGGTTCCAGGGGCTAGTCTGTGAATTCTGGGTGCTAGATTCGAATTACCGAGAAGCACAGGGGGTAGCAACTAAGTTTCCAGGGGCCTGGGTGCAAAGCTGGCGGCAGGAAAAGGTGTTTTGAATGTTGGCCGTTGGATCCGAAGCGAACGGCCCATATTTTATTATACCGAAGCGTTATGGGGTTCTAATCTCAGCCGTTGGGGTTCTACCGACGGTCCAGATGGGGCCACGTCGCCCCCGGCGACGTCGACGGCGCCCGACGCGGCGGCGCTAGACGCCCGCGACGGCGAGCTCGCCGGAGACGGCCAAAACGGCGAAAACGCCACTGATTCTAAGCGCCAAGTACACAGAACGAAAGAGGAGAGGGTGAGGAGCATACCTAGGGGGGTTGCGAGGTCCGAAGTTGGCCGGAGAGGGGTCGGCGGCGAAAGGGGCGGTGGTTGGCGTCGATGCACGTCGGATCCGGCGATCCTCCGGCGATCTCCCCACGCAGACTTGCCTGGCGTGTTCCTGGTGACACGGCGACGAGGTTAGCGGGGTAGATGAGGTGCTGCAACCGTCGGCTAGCCGGGAACGCGCGAGACAGACCTGGGGACGGCGAGGCTAGGGTTATGGCGCGGGGAAGGGGAAACAGAGGGGGAAGGGCTGAATTTATAGGTCCGGGGGAGGCGGTGGTTGCTGGTGCACGCGATGGGGGAAGTTTCCCGGGGTGATCACGTCGTGGGAGGGCGGTTTGGAGAGGGGGGTGCGAAGTGGGCGCGGGGGGTGGCGGTTGCATGCGCGGCGCGGGAAAGAGAGGGGAGAGAGGTAGGGCATGGCGCCGACATGTGGGCCCCGCCCGGCAGAGAGAGGGAGAGAGGGGAAAGGCTGGCTGGGCCGCGGGAGAGAGGAGGGGAAATGGGCCAGGGGAGGGTTTAATTCTTTTCCTTTTTCTTTTTCCATTTCTTTTCTTTTGATTTGAATTCAAATTCAAATTTGAACGTTTGCTACTCGTTTGAACACCAAAAATTCACACAAAAATGCAGGCTACAATGATCAAAGGTTTGAGCAAATTTTGTACATAAAATATGGGTGTTACACATCAAGTGGTACAAGGTGCTAACGAACAATGCAGCAGGTAGGGTAGGGTAGCCGCTTTGTTCGAGATTAGTGTTACCAGCGACCTGCTCCATTCCGGCCGTGGGTCCCGCGAGCCACGAGGCATTGGTGGTCGAAGGCCGGCGCTGACCGAGAGGAGTGGATGATGAAGGTTCGTAGTCGTGCAGCCCGTCCATCGTCTCAGGCCATTCGGTAGTGTTACTGTGTAAAGCATATTTAAAATTTTTATAAATGTATGTATTGAAAGTATATAATATATAAAGTACTTCCTTCCGTCCCAAAAAGTTTGTCACTTTGTAGTACAAAAATGAACTACAAAATGACAAGTTTTTTGAGAATGGAGGGAGTATGGTTTAAAGAGTAGAATGGTTTTAACCCGCGTGCGACATGCCTTTATTTTGGAGCGTGGGGATCGGGTGAGGTCCCACTACTACGGGTATGATTTCGACGTGTGACCCATAATCAACTACGACCTCTACGTCTGATCTGAAATTATTGACGTCACGATGTCAATAATAATCCGAGTTGATCTAATTTTGCACTAACTTTGTTGTCCGGATGTCAATAAAAGAAATATAGATGCAGAGTTTTATAAACGGTGATGGTTCACGTGGATCGGCCGTACGTAAAGATCGAGTATGTTTCAATAAGTGGTTCACATATGTTTTTAGATGCGAGTCCTGTACTGTAGAGGAAGCTATGTCGGGATAACAAATATAGTAGTAGTGTCCTTAAACAGGATTCCTACTTCCCTTTTAGGATCCTATGTTTTGCTCTCAACAGTAGCAATTAAAAGCAAAGCCCTATTCATTTATCCTCTTGTTTTTTATTTATTTCATGTGTATTATTCATATACGACAGCATATAAATTTAGATTTTAGATATAAATATTTCTAACACATATAATTCAACTTATTGAAATATTCAAATTTAGTTTCAAACAGTTGCAAGTAACAAAGCGGCATAAATTAAGGGTCTATCTATTTGTCAGACGTCCGAAATTTAGGAAAATTTCAGGCGTTGGGTAATTAGCAGCTAACTACAATCATTAACTATTAATATTGTAATTAATTGTTAATCCTTCATTCTATAGGTTAATCAATTACAAAAAAATTGTTTGCTTGTTTTACAATTAACATAATCCAACAATCTAAAAATTAACAATTTACAATCCTACAAATTACAGATTAACAATTAACAAAAATAAAAACTTACTTTTCTCCCTCCCCTCTAGCAGTCGTCGGCCGCCGCAGCCGCCGCCGTCGTGCCTCTCTGCCGGCACCTCTGTACTGTGTCGCCGCCGCAGAGGGGTTGCACCGCCGCCGTCACCGCTCGTTGGCGCGCCAGCCGTCGCGCCGCCCATCGGCTGCCGCTGACGTCAGCCATCGCTCCTGCCGCCGATCGCGGCCTGTCACCGCTGCGCCGCGCTCGAGCGGCCGCCGGCCCGCACGCTCGAGCTTAAGCGACCGCTGCCGGTCTGAGTCGGATGAATGGGGGCAGTGTTAGAGTTGGGAGGAAATATAGTGTATTACTCGCACAACTCTTGAAGCTCATCTAATGGTTGTGAACGTAGCCTGAAATTTTTTAACAAATTAGACATCTTATATCTGTAAATTAAATGATACACAACCAATAAAATGGAGGGAGGCAGAGAGATAAAAAAGTAGATGGGGCCCACACTAGCTGGCTTTTAGGGGTCTGAATTAATAGCATGTCTACCCGGATATATATGCCGGTCTACCCGTGTAAAACATATTATACACTTCTTCCTGCTTAATATATATGCCGGTCTATTCGGATCTTTGGGTAAAAGAAAAACTTAAAGAGCCCTTTGGAATAGGGGCAGACCCGCGGTGGCGACATGGTCAACGCTGAGGGCTCTTCTCCATGCTTTCTCTCAAAAGTTGATCGGCTTGCTTAGGAAATACTCCCTCCGTCTCCATGAACTTGTCGCTTTGTAGTTCAAAAATGAACTACAAAGCGACAAGTTCATGGGGACGGAGGGAGTACTCCCTCCGGTCCGATTTATTTGTCGTCATAAGTCGATGCAGGATGTATCGTCTTATTTGTCGTCGATAGTTCCGTCCATTTATTTTTTCCATCAATGCCCTGAACCTCCATCTCGGACTCCGTCCGTCCACCTGCTCGCTCGTATCGAGGCCTGGCCTTTCTTCTTCACTCCAGGGCAGGCTACGGCCAGGCTAGCTCCTCTTCCATCTCGTCTCCTCACTTCCGGCCAGGCTAGCTCCTCTTTGCGCCTCCTTCATCTTTCCCTGAGTTTTTGTTCCGCTGGATCTGGAACCCGCGGGTTGTGCGGTGCGGTGGAGCGGCCGGAGGGAGTAGGCTGGAGGCGGCGGAGGGCCGAGGGTCTGGCGCGGTGCGAAGGAGGCAGCAGGAGGCGCAGGTACGGCACCGGATCTGGGCTGTAGCTCTCATTCTTCCGGTGAAGATTGGAGCTCGCTGTCTACGGACAGAGGTAGGAGACGATGGCAGAAATGTAATTTCGTCGCTTCCTTAATCTAATCGAACTTGTCGGAAACGACAAATAAATCAGACCTGAGGGAGTAGGAAGTTTGGGCATGATTAGAATGTGATCATCATAACTACCAATGTGTACCCCTACTTATATATGAATTGTAGGGACGCAAGAGGGAGTCTCTCAAATGATTCGATTGGATGTGTCTCCCGATCAAAACATATCGATTAAATCTGGTTGTGTCCCTTTGAATTAGGACATATGATCAAGGAGATCTAACACGAGATCAACACTAACATGTGTACCTCCCAAATCTTCTTACGCAACATGTTCACATACACAATTTCCGACATGATAATCGCATCACATAGTATGCATCCTCCTATATAATACTGATACACTTAGGATGATATGGGGGCAATTATCGGTGCCTTGGAAGTTGGACTTAATTGTTAGTGCAAGAGATAATGGATTCCATTATGAAAATTTTGATGACTTACTACTCCCTCTGCTTTTTCTTTTGTTGCAATCGGTTAGAACAAATTTGCACTAACCAACATAAACATTAGAAAATCTGGTTTTCAGATCGGTTGTTTTGCTACCTTGCTGTGATGCACTCCCTCCGTCCCCATAAACTTGTCGCTTTGTAGTTCATTTTTGAACTACAAAGCGACAAGTTCACGGGGACGGAGGGAGTATGCAGTTTCTTATTTGTTCAGTGTGTGTGTGTGTGCGAGTCTTTTGCAATTTCTTATTTGCTGTTCAGCAAATTGTTCTGTATGTGCATTTTCCATTAACTTCATTCAATTTTTTACATCAGTCCGACTGGAATATATAATCTGAATCCTATCTCAGTGCGAAGTAATCTCCAGCTTCGAGTGTTTATACAGATAGCAGAGGCCAACAGAGTAGAGAAAAACTGCAGTAATAATCCCGTGTTCCGAAAACATACATACCAAAATATGAAAAAATGTGGATGCTACGAGTGGATAAAATACCATTGAAATTTCAGTACAGAAGGAAAATGGCTACATCAACTGGCATGTTCAGTCTTAATGCAGATACAGCAAGGTAGTAAAACCTGTCTTTTGGAAGATAAACTAGCTCGGGCTTAATTTCCGGTACAGCAGCGGACTATATTTTGCTAAATTAAGATAACTTATCCTCCTGAAGATGAAGAACATATACACAAAACAATAGTTGAAGGAACATAAAAGCACCTGCCATTCGTTGTTGCGAACTCCAAAGGAACAACAGAGACAGTTGTCTTATAGCTAGACGCAGTGTAGTGTCGGTGGTAGAAGCTCGAAAGCAGGTTTGTTTGCATGGATTTTGAGTTGTTCCTCCAAGTGCCCCATGAGCTGGCTATTATGCAGACCTGAAAGCTGGACTTTTCTTAGCTTAGAGAAATGGCTTAACTGGTCAAACTGCAATGTTAACCCAGCAGTAGCGCAGCGAGCCACAAGGTGCTCGAGTTTTTTCATCGCTTGTGATCCAAAAGACACTAGTACAGGGAAGCTGCTATCAATCTCAAGGACCTTGACCTTTTCGTAGGAGCGGTCCTCCACCCCTTCCTTCTTGACAAGAAAGTCCAGCTTACCATCTTGACATGGGTCGTCGCGTGAACTGACACAAAGGCGCAGAATAAGTAGTTCCGGCAGACCCCCAATCACTGTCATGTCAATAATTTCCGTTGACGACATGGTTATCTCAACATCCAACTTCTTCAGCTTCGGAAGCATATTGATACTCTGTGGCAACTTATCCACAAGTCCATACAATTTAAGGCTCTGTAGATTCTTTGGAGGTATTCTGAAGAGATCGTCCTCCAAACAAATTGGATCATCGTCCTTGTTGATCATCCACAGTGACAAGGATTCAATATGAGCGTGACCAGAGATGGCTGAACACAACTCTGTGATGTTGTTCTTGCTGACACCGGACACCCCGAGCTTCCGAAGTTGGCTGAGATTACCTGCCTCTAATAGGATGTCTTTCCCCCTTGCAGTGCCGACATTGATCACACCAAGCGTGTGCAATGCTGTCAGGTTCTCAAGCCCTGCCCCTGCGGGCAATTCAACACCAACGACTACCTGATGATGTGTGCAGGGCTCGGTGGAGGTGCTGATGCCTGCACGGATGTACTGTAGCTTCTGCAGCTTGGTGATGGTCTTCGGAAAAAATTTAATAGAAGTGTCTCTGACGTCAAGGATCTGGAGCTGCCTCAAGTTACCCAATGAGTCTGGGATATGGGAGATGGCACGGCATTTTCTCAGAGATAGAAACTTGAGGCGCGGCAGCAGCTTCAGCATATTGTCGAGGTCTTCATTTCTTACACCTGACGCATCCTCCAGGTCGAGTACCCGCAGAACCTTCATGCTTTTACAGATGAAAAATGGCCTCCACTCCCCGAAAACAGTCAGAGATCGCAAACGAGAGAAATCGATGCTCTCAAATACAATCTTATCTCTGTCCCAGCTTTTCTCTATGATAAGGTGTCTTCCTGTGCGTCTGGTTGTTTTCCGGCAGCAACCCTCTAGTGCAAAGACCTCTAGTGCAAAGGTAATGTTCTCTTCCGTTGGTCGTGAGATGATGTATTCATGGAAGAAAGCACTGACGCGGCATAAGACCATTCTAGTTTGTGTGGTGGTGATTGTCTGAGGGGGTGGCTGGACCATGCTCATCTCAACAAGCTTTGAGAAGAGCTCTTCGCCGGTCTCCTCTGAAGTAAGACTGTCGCTATCCTTGGAGTATCCCTCTGCAACCCACCGCATGACCAGGCGCCGACGCCGAATGTCACAGTAGCCTGGGAAGATTGATAGGTAGAAGATGCATGGCCTGAGGTAATCAGGGCAAGTGCGGAAGTAGGAACCCATCCAACCAAACAGACTTTGTAGAGGAGCAAACTCTGGCTTGGTCTCAAGGTTGTGCATAAATTCTTTATTCTTATTCATTGATACCGCAGTCTCCTTCCATTTAAACAACAGTGGGGCCAAAAAGTCAGCTAAAGTAACAATCACTTTTGGAAGTCCACCGCACTTTGAAATAAGTGTCTGTATCTCAACATTCGTGTCAACAACATTGGCAGGAAATCTTGGATTCTTTGTTTGGATCTACGGTTAAAACAAAACATTACATTAATTAGATTATAATGCCTCAGCTGTGAAATGTAGAGGAGCATGACCACCACTTGGCATGACATTTCAAGCCGGCCCCTTTAAATTGTGTTAGTCACTCACTGTTAACCCTAATTCATAACTGTAACAACATATGTTTCTTTTGTTATTATCTACTACCCACTCTGCCAATATGTAAAAACATGAGTACAATGTTCATTTCCAGCTGAGAGAACTACCACTCAGATAACTTTGCTGACTTAGTGTATAGTATGCATTCATACACTTCACGTTGAACTAGTATAAGTTTGTGATAATTTTGTTACACCAAATCCTTGCAATGCATTATTTAAGTCGAACGACAGAAGTCCTAACACAGTTATTCATTAGAGGAAAATTCTATATACTAATCTTGTGGCACACATTGGAGGAAATGGGAGTAGACCGCGACAAGAGATTCAAGCTTGTAGTAATTAAGATGCATGCAGAACTGCTGAAGTAGTGGCATTAAGTGATGAACTTTAACTAGTAACTGAAAATTTATTTTGTGTAACGCACCTCCCTTTTGAAGAGATCGAAGGCTGCCCAAGCTTCTAGGCATTTGACGTTGAACACGAGCTCTTTTCTATCGGCACAGTGGAAGGCGATGCTTGCCTCATTTGTAATAACAATAAAAATGCTTTCAGAGGGTCTGGATACCAACGCAGCTTGTATCAAGTCCCACTCCCCTGTCGACTCCAGACCATCAATAACGACGAGACATCGTTGATCTCTGAGAATAGTGTTACACACTTTGACTGGATCTCTGATTCCCGCTGTATCACAGTATACAGCTTCATCTGCTTGGAGTGAATCTGTATGAATAAGTTGCAAAAGTAGGCTCTGACAGAAGTTCCTTAAATGGAATGGATGGGATATATCAACCCAGCCATGCTTTTCATATTGACGATTCCCTGTTAACTTTCTGTGATATACGTTTCTAACAAGAGAAGATTTGCCAGCACCGGCTATCCCCCACACGGACATCACTTGCCAGGCGTTCACACGTGCTTTAGCCGGATACTTGGGAAGTTCGTTGATTTCCTTCTTGCGTCCAATGAGGTCCGTCGATATCATCGCTCTATTTGTCGCATTATTGGCACCGGGATCAATTATTTGAGGAGCCTGCAAGTATGAGTTGTTTAGGAGGTGTTGGCGAAAAAGATGAAGCAATCTGATTTGACACCGAAGTCATCAGAACTTGGTTAAGAATTTGGGCTATTTGAGGATCCAAATCTTTAACTTGGTTAAGAATTTGGGCTATTTAATTAGCAATGACATGTGTTATTGCCTGAACGAAATTGATGAAGTAATGTTTTTTGCATAATTAAATGGATGATGATGATGTTCCAGGCATATATACCTTCTGTTTGGAGAAGACACAGAGTGAGTCATCAGCTGAGAGCCTCTGGAAATACGGAAGTCCTGTGCAGAAGCTGGCAATGTCAAAATGCTGTGTTGACACAAGAATGTAACTCCCATTCTGTTTGTCTGGAAGGTACTTTCGAATGGCGTCCCACTCTACCAAAGTGGACACGCCTTCCAGGACAAGGAGGTATTTCTGTTTGCTCACTTGCTGCAAGAACTCCTGGAGGAGATTGAGATTGTCGTCTTCTCCCTTCTTCGCTGCTGCCTCCCTAATTGTCAGCCGCAAGGCGTCAACGCCAAGGATCAGTCTCTCATCATGATTCTCCTGATGAGGAGGAGAGTTTGCATAGAATTGATCCAACATGCTCCTGATGATGTGTTGGAGGTTGAAAGGACGATGCTCATCAATCTTTACCCAAGCACGGCATCCAAAGATACCCCATATCTTGGGGTTGTCATAGGCCTTCCTCATAATTGCTGTTGCTGTTGCCCCAACAAGATCGTCATCCCCCATCGTCCACACTGAGATAACCTGAAGACGAAGGGCGGCCGTGCCTTCCATGGTGATGAGTCCCGTGATAGCATCTGAGTCGTCTCGCTGCTGCTTCATCATCATTGACGACGCTTCGCCGCCGGACGACGACAGGGCCAACACCGTCGTCTGCTTCGTCGTCGCCACGACGACGGGCGGCGGTGGGGCAGAGTCACCACCGATGATAAGGTTGTACCGGGAGTTCCTCTGGCTCACATCTTGGACCCTCGCCTTAAGCTGCTCTATCATACCAACCGCCTCATCCAGGGGCAGATCTGACGACCGCAAGAACGGCGGGACCAGCAAGCGGCGCCACCAGTCGGTTTTGGGGTCGAGGTGCAGCACGAACTCGATGCAGTCCTCCACATCGTAGGCGAGGTCACGCACCTGTGTGACCCAGGTGCTCACCACGTTGTTCCTGATGTGCTCTTCCGTGGTGACGCTGAGGAAGGACTGCATCATCTGGAACTCTCCGACGATGAACACCAGGTCACGCTGCGTGCTCTGCCGCAGCTTCGACTCCTCCTCGATCGCGGCTTGAGCCTTGGTCAGCGTCCCTTCCACCAAGGACTTGGCCACCCCAAGCACTAGGTCCGCCATTGCTCTCTTTCTCTCTCTCTCTCGTGTCTGCGATGTGAATAGCAAGCGCAGCTACCAATCGACGATGTGTTATTGCTCCCAAGTGTGCATCTTCGAAGCACGGCAGATGGTGGGCTAATGAAGGTGAGATCAGCTATTAAACAACTAATTTGGACATTGTTTAGGGGGACTAGAAAAACCTATATGATGGTTCGGTCGTTGACGAACTAATTTAGCAATGATTCCACGAACTTCGTCTCGCCAATTCAGCCCTCAAGTTAACCAGTTGTGCAAAAGCTGACGCCACCGCCTGGTCAACTACTCTGCACGAACACCAGTACCTTAGCTTACTGCAGTTATTTTCAGAATAGAAAATTGCATAGATAATGTTGAAACTGAACGATTGCACATGCTACGACATGGGGCAAAATAATGGACCGATCGATAACATTAAACAATTTCTTGATCTAATCATGAAAATAGTTTTACTAGACCACACTATCTTCATCTTATACTAATTGTTTATTTCATTTGATCTCTTTCATCTAATAATGATGTCCATACTTCATTATTTTTGCTAAAGTTGTATTGGTTAGATGAAGGGTTAAGTGAAAAAAAACAAAAAAAGTTGTTTACATGATTGTATTATAATCATTAAAAAAACAAATTTAGCAATAATTCCACCAACTTGATTGTAACACCCACTATTATTGAGAAAAAAAAATTTGTAAAATGAATTTTTCAAGAGATAAAAACATTTTCTTGGGAATAAAATTCATATAAGGCAAGTTGCATCATGTTTGAATGATTGTGTGAATTTTTGAAAATTTAAAATTCGCTAGAAACTCAGTTTACAAATTCAAAACATAAAATAGAAGAAAAAGAAAATAGAAAAGAAAAAGAAAAAGAAAAGAAAAAGAAAAACTCCTCCCTAGGCCGAATCCCCGCCCCGACCCACTTCCCTCCTCACCCCCGCGCCGGCCCGCACCCCCTCTCCCCTCCCTCTCTCTCTGCCGCCCGGGCCCCGCGCGACAGCTGCCCGCACCCCTCTCTCCTCCCGCTGCCAACCGGCCCCACACCTCAGCTTCGCCTACCTCGCGCCCCCGCCGCTCCCGTAACGCGCGCGCACGACACCGCCCTCATTTCCTCTTTTCAATGCCATTCGTTTCTCTGTAATCAAGCACCGGCTAGTGCCCTATGATGGCGCCATCAGTTTCTCAGCCGAAGCCCTATAAAAACCCGGTCGATCCCCCTCAGATTTCACCGCTGACGCACCAAACCCTAGCTCCGACGAGACTCGGTAATGGCGCCACTGTTCCCGACATTCCACCCACTATTTCTCCTCGGGAGTTCATCTAACATCTTCCCCGTGTTGTTAGGAGCCCGTCGGACATCACCGTTGGGGTGGAACGCTACTGCGTCGCCGATTCCATCGGGCACCGACGAGCTCCGCCGCTCCCCTTCGTCGCGGGCTAATCTCCAACCAATTTCCGGCCTCGCGACAACCTTCGGTGAGACCCCCTTGCTTCCCTCTTCGTTTTGCGCTACTTAGATGCACCCAGTAGCCTCTGCGGCGTGGGTTTTGGCTGCCTCCGGCGAGCCGCCGCCGTGCGCGCGTCGCCGCCGCCGCGCACCGCCACTCGACCCTAATCGGGGCGACGTGGCTCAATGCCCGTCGTCCATTTAAAACCAGCGGCTGAGATTAGAACACCCCGTACCCCTTCGGTTAATTAAATCTAGGCCCTCTATTTTAAATCCGACGGCCCACATTCAAACCCTTTTTCCCGCCGCTGGTTTTGCGCCCAAGCCCCTGTAAACTTGCGGGCTACCCCCTGGGTTCCTCTGGAATTCAAGTCTAGCCCCTAGAAATGTCAAACTAGCCCCTGGACTTTCTGGAAATTAGTAAAATGCTGGTTAATTGAATAAAAAGTGTTTTTAAGTCCCTGGAAAATTATAAAATAGCAAATAAATTCTGGAAAATTGTAGAATAAACCCCAGACTTAATAAAAATTATTTTTAACGAATGGAACAGTTCTGTTTTTACAGAAAAGCTCCTGTTAGTTCTAGCAATTAAATAAAAGTCCTTAATTTGTATAAAATAATTATAAAACAGATTTAAATATGTTTTATTTATTTTCATTTCTGTATTATTTTTATTAATTCATTTAATTTGCTGAAATAGTCATAAAAATACTTTTAAGTATATTTAGTTCATAAAAATTGTTTTGCACATAGAAATAATTAATAAAAATAGTGTAAAAATTGTAAAATTTACATTATTGATTATAAATCTAATTTAAGCTTATTTTGAAGGATAAAAATTTCAAGAAAATAATATTAGGGTTCTAATAAATATAACAATGGTATAAAAATCACTAAAAATATGTTTTACTTAATAAATTTCATTTAACTTTAAATTCTCATCAATGGATGTATGTGTATAATATAAACCAACCCTAAAATCACTTTTGCGTAGGAATTTGCGTTTATTTGAATTGTTTGCATTTTGTTATGTTCTTATTGTATGTTATTTTTCGTGCATCATTGTAATTTTAGAGTCGGGGCCATAACCCACTTTTAATCTTCAAGAGCAACAATTTCCCGACGACCTCGAAGCATAATTTGGAGGCAAGTTCCTTGAACATCTTGCACCCTTTTTGTTAAGTTTTAGTTAGTTGCATGCTAAATTAAAATATGAATCCTATGTTATGTTTTCGTAGAATTTCCACAATATTCCTTGTCAACATGGTTTGGGTGTTTTACTAATAAATTAGTTTACGCTTAGCCATGCTTTAATGAAATGTGGTCTATTATACAATATTACATTTGAAGTACTTTGATTCATGAATTGATGGCTATAATGGAACTAGTAGATAGGAATCTGATAGGGGGTTTTGTATGGATTGGTGCATGCGTGCACAAGACCTTCGTTTGGGGCTTGACACATATCGGATTCTAAGGACCGGTTTATGGAAGAAGTTGCTAAGCCTTTTAGTATCACCACAGAATTATATATGGGACAACTTGGTTTAGTAATTTGGTCTCTCCTGATGTAGCATAGGTAATTGATCGGGCGGGGAATGGGCTTTGCCTTGGGATCCGCATGGCTCAAGAGGGGGCTTCTCCTGGCGGAGGGAAAATAGACTCCAGGTGCCGGAGCGGTGAAACCTTAGAGTACCCATTGCAAGTCATGAGAACCATCGGAAACACCTCATAATGAACTCTTGGCCACACACCTACGGAAGTGTGTAATTGTGGTTAACTACCACGGGCATCAGGGAGGTTTACCTTAGTCCACCTGGCAACAGGGGACGAAATCACGAACTGTGGGTAAAGGATACACACTCTGCAGAGTTTTGTCAAACTGTCTAGACAGCCGTGCTTACGGACACGAGCGGCTTGGAAACCAAATTCATAATTAGCACATGGTTACATAATGGATGGTTTGGGTTTGGCTTTACCTGGATAAATTTTGGGGATGTTGGTTGAGATTTCACCTAGATGCAGGTGCTTAATAAACAATTAAGAGTAGGTTGTTACTGCTATAGTGCTTAACCTATTAATTGCCATCCTTGTTTTGAACCACACATGTCATACTTCCCAACTTGCGAGTGTCGTTGGTACTCAAACTTGTTAGTTGCATACTTTTCCCCCCAGTCTACGAAGACGTTGAGGTGGAGAACCAGAACTTCTATGGAGATCCCGAAGAGTTGTTCTAGGCTGGCGCTCCCCTGTGCAACGCCTGTGTTGGAGCCCTTTGTTATGTTTTTCCGCTGCTTGTGTACTTTTATTTTAGACCTGAAAGGTCATTTATGTAATAAGGTGATGTACTCGAACATGATATTTTATTTGGTATTTCACTTTCATCTACACATGTATGAGTTGAACTGATCCTGGCATACATGTGGAAAGCATCTGGTTGTCTTCTTATTACCAGGTGTGACAGAGTGGTATCAGAGCCGTGTTGCCCGTAGGACGCAAGCCTAGATAGAAAAGGACGATTTAAGGACTTTACTATTTTCAAATATTATTAATTATAAATTTTCTTTGTATTCTTTACCTTGAACTTGTTTCATTTACTCCTTAATTTGTTTTATTACTGACACTCTTCTATTTCAAAATTTTAGATGGCCAACTTCAGGAGAACCGCTCGCATTTCCACTGGAGGCTATGTCCCTAACCGAAGGATTGCTGCCCGCCGTACCCCGCTCAACGATCCTCGACGTGCGATGGTGATACGTACTGATGGGAGAGCTGCAGGACGACTCCGACGTCGACTTCAGGCCATACTGCACGATGCCGGCTACAGGCACGAGAGGGTGACACTCACCTACCACTCCATCAGGATGCAGCGCCCCTACCGGATTAAGTGGTCATGGAAGCTATTCGTCTACTATGGGGATGGACTACTCAAGGTGCACCGTACTCCTGCCGCGAGGAGCTACCGACGTCACGCTGAGCAGGATGTCAGTTGGGAGGCCATCACCTTTTGGAGTCACACTTACCGCTTCCAGCTTTGGAACTCGGTGCACGCCTACACTCCTCAGCGTCCCAGCGGCACTGGCAACTTCGTCACCAGGTACGTGGAGGGGCCCCTGACCCTTCCACAGACTCACCAGACAGTTGATGACGTGGAGCGCCTAAGCATTTGCCTCCATAAGGCTCAGCAAGAAATTCAGGATGTCCGTGACCTTGCAGCTCACTATAAAAGGCAGGTGAGGAGGTACCGTCGGATCACTGACGAGGACCCAGATGGGTATGCTTCAGACACCTCCACTTGGATTTTGGACTCTCCTGATCGCCGTGTCGGACGTGGCAACACTAACTCTCTGGACCAATCTTCAGACAAGGAGCCGGATTTTGAGTAGCCTTCTGTACCGCAGTAGCCAGTCAACTCTCCTCCGCATGGCAATGAGTCTCGTGGCAGCAACTCGGGATATGATGGAGATGATGATGAAGACCCGGACGAGGAGGAGGATCTCGAGGAGTGAGAGTAGACTCCGACCTGCACTATGACTCAAGATCAAGACACTTACCCATGATTTGTAACAAGAGCGATGTAGTAGCTATCTATGTAATCTGAGTTGTATGATTTTGCTTTGAGAACTTGTTTATCCATGTTTGAGTTTGCTTAATGAAATGACCTCTATTTCTCTTATTCCTTATTGATGCATATAGTGGGAAATTCGTATAGAATAGCTTCTATCTTATCTCCTCATTCTATAACAACGCCCCAATCTCAGATGACAGGAAGAGGAAGAGGACGTGGACGTGGTGTGCCACCCAATCAAGACAATGAAGTCCCGCTACCTCAATGGAATGTGTTGGTGGTTTGGAACCGGCAGATCTCCCTACACTACTAAAGTGATAGGGGAGTTTGATGTTCAGTGTGGGCGCGCGGAGATTTAAGAAGGTGAATAAGAATTGACACAGGAGACACAAGAATTTACGTGTTTCGGGCCGCCTGAGCGTAATACCCTACTCCACGGAGGTGTTGGTGTTGTATTAGCTGCTTGAGCTTGTGTTTAGCGTCAATGGTGTGTGTGTGTGTGTGTGTTCAGCCCCTATGTGTATCGTCGGCCTGTCCTTTTATAATACAAGGGCAAGCCGTTACAGGTTAGCCTGGCCCGACATGTGGCCCCGGCGATTACTAGTATTGATACACGTTTAATTGCTCTTAATGATCCTGTAACGGGCTTTGACAGCACCGTTATTGGTATTAAGATCGTCCGTTTAAGTGTCATTAATATGGCATTAATGACACTTAATCGGGTCTTGAAGTCCTTAGTTCTCCTTTGAAGATCCGGAGTCGTTGCAAGGTCTTCCAGAGGTTAGAAGCTGAAGATCCGATGATCGGACACGTGGCAGCTCTGGAGCTTGCTGTGGGAAACAGGTAGCTCCGGGACTACCCGACACGTGTCAGGTCCGGAGCTTCTCTCGGTCAGGGGCTAAGTCCGGGGGTGCTATTTTGGTACATGGTCCGGAGCTTCCCCCTTGTGGGCGGTAGCTCCGGTTTGGTAGTACACGTGGCGACCCAGGGATTAACCATGTTGGAGAAGCGGGTCCGGTTATGTCTGACATGTGGGCCTTCAAGGGTCTTCAAACCAAGTAGATGATTTTCCTTTGAGATCTTTATAACCTCAAGGGGTGTACGGTTTCTAGGATACCGACCCCCTGGACCTACCTCCGGGGAAGTCATTCCGCCAGAGGTGGGTCCATCTTCGCGACCTTTGAACTGATTCTTCAAGGGTCTTTGAGGGTGCCGTTGGGAAGGACTTGGAATTAAATCCTCACCACGTGGCGTATCCCGCGTGCGGCAGATGAGATCTTTGGCGTGCAGATCTCACGCAATTGAAGGTCGCCGGTTCCCGATACGAAAACCGTATCGGTTCCGCGCGCCTTGTCAGGCCGCCGCCTTTGGGCTTCCCGCCTCTTGATGATAACCGTTCACCTGGGTAAGAACCTCGACTTGATCGTCGGGGTGGTCCCGGGCCCGCTTGTCATCGGCTGGGTGAAATTTTTGGGTGGTACCTTCAACTTCCTTGCGGTTTCCATCTGAGCATCGCGAGGGCTTACTTAAGAAGGAAAGTGCGCACCGTCGGGAGTTCTTTAAGCCTCTCATCTGTTCTTGCGATCAAACTCCCAAATTGTGCTTCGCTTTTCTTCTTTTGCCTAGTTGTGCTGCGATGGAGTTGGGTCTCCGCGAGACTCGCTTGAAGACCGACGGCGATTTGAAGAAGGTCCGGGCCCTCATGGGGTGGTCCTCAGACTTCTTCAACCGCTCAGTCCGCGCCAGTGGAGAGCTCCCGTTCGAGAAGGAGCACTCCGGCAAAATGGTGTACTTCTCCTCGTACGCCATGGTGGGGTTGATCCCACCTTTTTCTTCCTTTTTCTTGATGCTGCTAGACTTCTATGGTCTGCAGTTGTATCATCTCGGCCCCCACTCCATTCTCCTCGTATCCATTTTCGTCCACTTCTGCGAGATGTGGGTGGGCATTCCCCCCTGCATCGAGCTCTTCCGGACCTTCTTTACTGTCCATACCACCGGTAGGAGCAATGAGTACCTTGGCTTCTACTACTTCGTGAAGCGCAAGAAGTGCCCATTCAAGTACCTCCGGTCGTTCCCTTCTGGGAAGTGGGACGACTGGAAGAAGGACTGGATAGTCATCCGGGTGGAGGAGCACGAGAAGCTGGAGCTGCCCGAAGGCCTCCCCAACATTGACACAACGATCTGGAGTGAAGCTCCGGTGCTGGCGGATGCTTTCGATCCTGTTCTGACCAGGATTCGCCATTGCGTGGAGGGAGGATTGACTCCTTAGGCGGTATTTTGTAATTTCCTGGTCAACAGGTGGGCGCCGCTGAAGAGGAGGGAGAAGCTCGCTTGGGCCCTCAACAGCGTGATGGACGACGACCGGGTTGAGACCGGGTTGAAGTCCAACATGGTGGGGAAAACCTTGGAGTTCCACCTCAAGAAATTCCAGCACGGCATCGACATCGACGGTGATGACTTGACTCCCCCGTCGGCGTTCCTCCCTCTGAACGTGGAAGTGGAGTTCAGCAGGGAGCTCCGGCGAAAGATGCCCGTACTTGACGACCTTGGTGTCGTCGAGAGAAGATCAACCACCCGGGTGGCGATCCCCGGAATGCCCGAAGATGGCTCTGTTCCTGCCCCAAAGCCGAGGGTTGAGGTCGTCGGCAAAGGCAAGGAGCTGGCGGGCGAACCCGAGAGCCGGAAGAGGAAGCTGCAGCATGCCAACGGAAGGTCCGTCAGGCCCGCTACTTCCGCCTCGGCCCCTTCTCCTCGGAGGGGAAGGTCTTCTACAACCGCGGCGGTTGTTCCCGTAATGGGGTCTTCCCAGAACGAGACCGTTTCTGCAGTAGGGTCCTCTCGGAGCGTGGCTGTCCTCGCAGTAGGGTCCTCCCGGGGTGTTAGCTCCGGGAGCGCGACCCCGGCACCTGGGCCGGTGGAGGCCTCCAGGTCCGGGGGTTCCTCCCGATCGAGGAGAGCCTCGACCCGGGAAACGCCCGTGGCCGCGACAAGTTCCGGGGGGCCTTCTGGAGCTTGTACGCCGACTATGGCCAGCCCAGAACGCCCGGGAAAAAGGTTCCGCGCAAGCTGGTGCAGAAGCCTCCCAAGGTAATTTTTAACCTCTACCTTGGGCAATTATTTTAATTGTAGCAACTGTTTGTTAATTTTCTTTGTTCATCATCTGCAGCGTCCCCAAGAAAGGGAGTGAGGATCCACCCTCAACCACATTGTCTGAGGCCGTGAGGGTGGGAGCTTCTGCTCCTGTCCCGGTGCCGCCCCAAGTGGTGGCTGAAGTTGCGACAGCTCCGGCGCCAGCTGTCGTGGTCATGGACCTCGACTCGTCCCCAGAAGTTCTCGTGGTAGCGCCGGACCATGGGAGTGAAGTTGCACCAGTGGCACCTGTCTCAGAGGTTGAAGCTCTGGGTCCTGGTGCTGCAATGATGGAAGCTCCGGCTGTTGAGCCGGAAGAGGTAGTAATCCCGGCCTCTGAGCCAGAAAGTGTCAAAGCCCCGGCGGTTGAGCCGGAGATGGCTGATGCTCCGGCATGCGAGCCGGAAATCGAGGTAGTTCCGGCAGTTGGGCCATCTACCTCCGAAGCACCGGCTGCTGAGCCGGTCATTGTTGGAGCTCCGGTCACAGGGCCGGTCGAAGTTGAAGACCTTCCGGCTCCTGAACCGGTTGTTGAAGACATGACGGAGCTCGAGCCTCCCTCGGAAGAGGTGCCCAGACCGGAGCCAGTAGCGGCTCCTGCTCCAGAAGCGACGACGTCGGAGGTACCTGCGGCCGAGCCGGAGTGCCCAAGCGAAGTCGCTGGCCCCCTGCCTGAGGGGGTGAACGAAGACTTGGCGGCGGGGCCTTCTTCGATGGCGACTGAGGCCATCCCAGAGGTCGACCCTAGTGCCTTGGAGACTCAGGGGACCGCTCTTGTAGAGTGAGACCCGATTTTTGTATCTGAAGACCTGCTGGAACCAGCAGAGGAGACCCCAGCAGGTCCGGAGCCAATCCCGTTGTCGCTGTCCATTGACAACGCATGTTCCAGTCTGCGTCAAGTCCAATTAGACTTCTTCCACGACAGCAAGACTCTTGAAGAGGAGCGCCAAACCCTTAGGCGGTGGCGTAATCGGCTCTACTTCGATACCAAGCTGGCGCAGTCGAGGCTAGCGGACGACAAGGAGTGGATCAAGCGGGAGAAGATCCGCCTGGAGTATTGGGGCAAGTTGCTGGATGACAGGGAGAGTATGACTCGTGCCCTCGACGCTCAATCCCGGTAGATCTACGATCAGTCCAAAGCTGCCAATAACGTGGCCAATGCACGCCACAAACAACTTGAGGCCATTAACACCGCACTCATCAAGCGCCGAGAGGCACTTGAAGAGAGGGAGAAACGGCTCGAGGATGAAGAGCAGAAACTCCTTGAGCTGCGGGATGATGTCCTGAGGAGGGAAGAGGAGCTCGTCGAGAAAGTAGCTCTGGCTGACAAGGGCCTCGAGGAGCGCGCCAAGAAATTGGAAGAGCGCTGCCAAGAGGAAGAGGAGAAGACCTGGGTGCGAGGGCAGGAACTCTACGAACAAGAGTGTGCCCTTGTTGCCCGGGAGAAGAAAGTGAGGGGTAGGGAGAAGGACCTGGTTGATCGCCGGAACAAGATCCACCTCCGGGAGGAGGAGCTCGAAAAACTCGAAAGGCGGGTTGCTGAAAAGATTCAGCAAAACGCCAAAGAAGTTGAGCGCCTCGCCCGTGAGAATTCCGAACTGACGGCGGCCAGAAGATCACTGGAAGAGATGAAGGGCTTGAGGACTGCGGACTCCCTACAGATTTGGGAGTTCCTGGGTAAGGCCAACGACGCGCTGACACCGATGGGTTTCAGCCCCGTGCACCCGGATGATCCGGAGCCGGAGCCGGACCTAGCGCTGCAGGCGTTGAGCGCAGCAGGTAGCAAGCTCTCCAAGGTGGGCGATGTCATCGCGGACCAACTGGAGGTTGAGGGGCAATCCCTGGCGAAGAACGTCGCAGAGTATGTGCTGACGTGCTACACCAGCCGGAACTCCCAATTTCCTCTGGACCCGGTGCTTGAAGGCCCCGTCGAAGGAGAAGGCGAAGCTACCCGAGCTAGCGTATCGGAGGCTGCCCAGAAGGTCGCCCAATTCTTCCATAGGGTCTAGGACCATCTCTGTAATTCTCACTTGTATTTTCTCTTCTTCTTCTTCTTCAATTTTGTAATCCCTTGTCTCCAAATGTAATCTCTTGTCTCCAGATAAATGAAATCCCTAAATTTTGCGAATTTCACTTTTTGTCAATGAAATCCCCAAATTTTGCGAATTTCACTTTTTGTCTTCAACACTCTTATCTTCACTTGGCCCCCTGGTAGATGTACACAATTTGATTGTGAACATGTACCAAGAGGATATTGTGCATTGTTGAAGACTCTATTGCTCCGAACTTGTAGAATTTAGGTTCGAAGTCTTTGATAGTGAAGGTCCCCTGAGGTTGTCGGAGCTTAGAAGCTCCGGCATTGTCTATCGCTGGAGCTTAGTAGCTCCGGCAATAGCCTCTATCAACACATAGAGCACCGATAGTTAGTCCTCCGGGGTGTCGGAGCTGAGTAGCTCCGGCAGTGACCTTTGCCAACACTTAGTTTGTTGGCAGCAGACTCCATTTACGGGGTCTTCTCACCATCTTTTATTCGGCGTCGACGGTTGGCCTCCCTTAGGGGAGTCGGAGCTTAGTTAGCTCCGGCTTTTCTCCATCAACGTAGATTTTATTTTTCCTGCACACTTAAGCCAAGAAAAATAGTAAAATTTATTTCTTGTCTATAACTTCGCCGTGACTTATGACTCTCAAGAAGATTTTAGGTCAAACGTGATTCTAAATACAACCGAATGTGATGTCTTTTCTTTTAGATCCAACTGTACACGGACCCGCCTTACTTCGGCCTGTCGGGGTGTAGGTAGAGTGGCGTACTTAGGGTGCTTGACCAGGCTAAGTCGATAGCACACTCCGGCCCTAGATTGGCTTGGTGGCTTTCAGGCGAGTTGGCCATGAACAATATTTGAATCCAAAAGAATCGACAATACAACTCGAATCGTATATAAACCAGTTGAACTAAAAATTTCTTAAGAATTGCACGTCTTCGTTATAGACAAGAAAGAGAAAAATAAAAATGTTGAGCCTATACAAAATAAATGCACGTGGAGTCTATTTCACATGAAAATGTCTTTCATTATAGGTCCGGGGTACAGGGGAAACAAGTACACTCTTAGGGTATGGAACCAGGCTAAGGGTGTTTCATTTCTCGTTTGACCCAGGGTAGTTAGCCACACTTTTAGTCCCGAGACTGTGACAAGCGTTGCATGAGCTTTGTGGACCTTTCGGGAAAGGTCCGGCTGCTCTCCCGGAGGAACTACCCGACTCTGTACAATGACTCTATAACATACATCTCAAGTTACTCAAGACTCACCTCCGTGGTATTAAGTGTAGAACTTACGGAGGTGCTCGATGTTCCAAGGATTTGGGAGAGGTGTCCCATCCTCGGTAGCCAAGCGAACGCTTCCGGGACGGGATACTTTAATCACTTGGAAGGGCCCCTCCCAGCCGGGGGAGAGTTTGTTTAACCCTTCTCTGGATTGTATTCTCCGTAGCACCAGATCGCCTTCCTCGAGCTGTCGGTTGTGTACATGCCGCTGGTGATAACGCCGTAGGGCTTGACGATATCGGGCATTCCGAACAGCTGCTTGGCACCTTCCCTCCTCAAGGAGGTCTAGGACTTCACGCCGGAGCTGGTCCTGCGCGGCTTTGTCGAAGGTCCGGACCCGGAGTGAACCCAAATTGATTTTCGGAGGAAGGATTGCTTCAGCTCCGTACACTAGAAAGAAGGGTGTCTCTTCGGTTGACCGGTTTGGAGATGTCCTGTTGGCCCATAGAGTGGGCGGAAGCTCTTCGATCCAGTTGGCTCCATGTTTTTTCAAGTGCTCATAAGTGCGCGTTTTAAGTCCTTTAAGGATTTTAGCTCTCTCGGCTTGGTCATTGCTGGCTGGATGAGCTACGGAGGCGTAGCAAACTTGTATGCTGAGGTCTTCGCAATATCCTTGGAATGTGGAGCTTGTGAATTGGGTCCCATTATCAGTGATGATTTTGTTTGGGACTCCAAATCTGCATACAATGGACTGCAGAAAGTTGATAGCAGATTGCTTGTTGATTGTCACAACTAGAGTTGCTTCCGGCCACTTGGTGAACTTGTCAATGGCAATGTACAGGAACTTGTTACCTCCGACGGCTCTTGGGAAAGGTCCCAAGATGTCCATCCCCCACACAGCGAAGGGCCATGTAGGAGGTATCATTTGTAAGGGCTGAGCTGGAGTGTGAATTTGCTTTGCATGAAAATGACATGCTTTGCATTTTTTCACCAGCTCAGTTGCATCCTGGAGTGCTGTAGGCCAGTAGAAGCCATGCCGAAAGGCTTTACCAACCAGCGTGCGGGAAGACACGTGGTTCCCACACTCGCCTCCATGGATTTCTGCGAGGAGCTCGCACCCTTCTTCCCTTGTGATGCACCGCATTAGGATGCCGTTGGCACCGCGCCGGTAGAGATCCCCTTCTACCAGTATGTATCTTTTAGCCAATCTGACTACCCAGTCAGCAGATACATCGTCGTCAGGAAGGATGTTGTCTTTCAAGTAGTTCCGGATCTCCGAGATCCATGCATCGGAACTAACTTGAGCATTTGAGTCTTGCGTGCTGGGTTGCTCGGAGCTTGGCAGCACCTACGACCCTTGATGGCTGCCATGGTAACAGGGCCATCGGGACCGTCAGCTTCGGGATGCTGATCTCGCCCCCTTCGCTCAGTTCGGCAGGCTAAGCTGTGGGTTTCGACAATCTCCGGACAAAAATTCCATCAGGAGCCAGAGCTCCGGTTGACGCTTTCGTCGAGAGTTCGTCGGTTTCAGTGTTGTGGGCACGCTGAACATGATGGAGGTCTAGGACTTCGAAATCCTTCTGAAGCCTCTGGACTTCAAGGAGGTATGCAGCTAACTGGAGATTATTGCAGGAGCATTCACCCTTCACCTGCTTAATGATGAGCTGTGAATCTCCCTTGACCAGCAATTGCTTGACACCATATGACAGTGCCACCTTTAGTCCGTAGATGAGTGCTTCATACTCCGCCATGTTGTTGGTTGCCTTGAAATCAAGGTGTACCATGTATTTCACCTTCTCCCCAGTCGGTGCAAGGAGAAGGATTCCAGCTCCGACCCCCTGCTTCTGCATGGAGCCATCAAAGTAGAGGGTCCAGTGAGGCTCGGTGAAGGTTGGAGCTTGATGCTCTGTCTTCTGCTCACTGGGGCCCCCAGGGTTTGATGGAGAGGGAGTCCATTCTGCCACAAAATCTGCCAATGCTTGACTCTTGACTGCTTGCCTTGAAATAAATTCAAGATCAAATTCAGCCAATTCCGCTGCCCACTTTGCAATATTCCCAGTTGAATTGGGATTACGCAAAATTGCTCGAAGTGGGTAAGAGGTCACCACTGAGACTTTGTGAGATTGGAAGTAATGACGGAGCTTCCTGGAGGCAATAAGAACTGCATAGAGCAGCTTATGCACCTCTAGGTATCGAGTCTTGGCATCATGTAGTACTTCACTAATGAAGTACACTGGGCGCTGAATGGTCCGGACCCTCTTGGAGGGGTCCGTAGCTTCCTCTTCACTGACCCGGATCCTCTCGGAGGAATCCGGATTTTCTTCAGAGACCCCCGGGTTCTGGCTGGAGGAGCCCGGAGCTTCCTCAGAAATGACCTGGACCCTCCCTAAGGGGTCTAGGCTTCCTGAAGCGACTTCTTGTGGATTCGAATCTGGGAGCTGGGACCCAGACTCGCTTTCAGGAACCTCCGGACCCTCCCGAAGGGGTCTGGATTCCTGAGTATGAGGTAGTTCTGGTCTCTCCGCAACCAGAACCATGCTGACGACTTCGTCAGTAGCTGAAATATAAAGCAATAAAGGCTCACCAGGGTTCGGAGCTACCAGAATTGGTAGGGTGGTGAGGAATTGTTTCAGCTCCTGGAATGCCTTTTCTGCTTCTTCGGACCATTGGAATGGTCCGGACTTCCTCAATAACTTGAAGAAGGGGAGTGCCCGTTCCGCTAGTCTTAAGATGAACCGGCTGAGGGCTGCTAGACATCCAGTTAATTTTTGGACGTCCTTGATGCAGGTTGGTGGTCGCATGTCTTCAATGGCCTTAATCTTCGCCGGATTAGCTTCTATGCCCCGGTGAATTACCAGGAAACCAAGAAGTTTTCCGGAGCTAACCCCGAAGACACACTTGTCTGGGTTTAGCTTTGTGCGGGTGGCCCACAGCTTGTCGAAGACAGCCTGCAAGGTGTCAAGGAGTGACTCCTTGTTCCAGACCTTGACCACGATGTCATCGAAGTACACTTCCACTATGTCTCTAATAAGTTCTTCAAAAGTTTTGTACATAGCTCGTACAAAAGTTGAAGATGCATTCTTGAGACCAAAGGGCATGGCTGTGTAACAATACAATCCATCTACTGTGATGAATGAAGTATGCTCTTCATCTTCCCTAGACATCCTGATTTGATGATATCCGGAATATGCATCTTGGAAACACAGTAATTCACACCCGGAGGTGGAATCCACTATCTGATCTATTCTAGGTAGTGAGAATGGATCTTTTGGACATGCCTTATTTAGTGTGGTGTAGTCGATGCACATCCGAAGCTTCCCACCGGCCTTGGGCACAACAACTGGGTTTGCCAGCCATTTTGGATGGAAGGCTTCTTGGATGAATCCAGCTTCGAGCAACTTCTTTACTTCTTGTCGGATGAAGTTATGTCGCTCTACGGATTGCTTCCAAGGCTTCTGATGCACAGGCCGAGCATCGGGGTAGATCTTCAGATTGTGCTCAATCACTTCCCTGGGGATCCCAGGCATTTGTGACGGTTGCCAAGCAAACAAGTCGATGTTAGCCCAGAGGAAAGTGATGAGCGCGAGTTCCTATTTGTCGTTCAATCCTCCCGATATACGGGTGGTTTGAGCGGCATTGGAACCAATTTGGACGACTTTGACGGGAATGTCGGTGTCACCGCTTGGCTGCACTCGAGTTGCAGAAGTCGAGCCTCGTTGGCAAATGCTCGGGGGTTTTGGAGCTTGCTCCTGCCTGGAGTCCTCCTCTTGTGTCGTGGTGAGTGCATGGAGTTCTTCCAGTGCAGTTACTCCGGTAGTGCGATCTCCGCGGATCCGGAGAATGCCTACTGGCGTTGGCATCTTCAACACCAGATAGCCATAATGAGCAACCGCCATGAATTTGTACAGGGCAGGTCTACCCAAGATGGCATTGAAGGGTAAGTTGATCTGAGCGACTTCGAAGACCAACTTCTCGGTGCGGTACTTCTCCCGTGTCCCGAAGGTAACAGGGAGAGTAATAGCTCCGAGTGGGGTGATGGCCCCCGGACCTACTTCGGAGAAAGGTCGAGAGGGGTGGAGATCCGAAGGTCGGAGCTGAAGCTTAGTGAAAGCTTCGAAGCTGATGAGGTTAAGCCCCGAACCTCCGTCTACCATGACGTGGTGGAGCTGGATGTTGTTGATGGTAGGAGATACCATCAAGGGTAACTGTCCTGCTCCAACCATGCTCCGGGGACAATCCGAAGCATCAAAAGTGATGGCTGTGTCCATCCACTTTCAATGAGGTTCCGGCCTGACTGTAGGAGCTACAGCAGCCATATCCCGACGCATAGTCTTGATGACGCGACGGGAGGTGATATCCCATGATCCACTGAAAATGGTGTTCATGGTCTTCCGACGCTCGTTGTCAGAGACGTCAGAATCATTGTCGACTGAGGTGTAGACGGCCTTCAGGACTTTTTTGGGATCCTGAAACCCTAACTCCTCTTCAGCCGGAGCTTCGTCGACCTTTTGCTTTCCTTCACTCTGTCGGAAAGGAGATTCTTCCCGACACTTGTTGTAACGCTCGGCAAGGTTTTGGACCTCCCGGCAGTCTTCCAAACTGTGGCTGCCCGTCTTGTGAATGGGACACCACACTTTGGGTTTGCCACCGTCTTCAGAAGACGGTCGAGGTCACTTCTCGGGGCGTGGCCCCCGGCCACCCGGAGCTACAGCAGCTGCAACGTTGGATGTGCCGGCCGACGGCTTCTTCTTGCCGTTGGTCTTCTTTTTCTTCTTGCCACTCCCAGAGGTAGCGGCTTCTTCTTTGGAGGGTTTCTTGTGACCCTCCGAGGTTGGTTTGGAGTGCATCTCACGGCCCTCCGCAGCTCGGGCACATTTGTCAGCCAAGCTGAAGAGTTCTGTGACACTGGTGATCTCCTTGATCGCCAGTTTCTCCAACATCTTCTTATCCCGTATGCCCTGTCTGAATGCCACAATGACAGAGGCGCTAGAGATAGAAGGGATAGTGTTTCGTACCTGAGAGAACCTCTGGATGAATGACCGCAAGGATTCTCCCCCTTTTTGCACGACCGCAAAAAGATCCAGTTCAGTGCCTGGCCGGGTGTATGAACTCCTGAAGTTGGCAGTGAACTGATGGCACAACTCCTCCCAATTGTTGATAGAGTTGGGTTGAAGGCTCATAAACCAGGACCTGGCAGTCCCAGTTAAGGCCACTGGAAAGTAATTGGCCATCACGGCCTCGTTTCCTCCGTCTGCTAAGATTGCAGTGGAGTATATCTGAAGAAATTCGGCGGGATTGACAGTCCCGTCGAATTTTTCCGGCAGGTGAGGCCAGAACTTCTGTGGCCATCTAACCATGCGCAAATGCATGGCCAAGGCTAAAGAGTCTCCTCCTACTCCTTCAGGAGTAGAAAGGTCCTGAGCTTCCCGTCTTTCACGGGCACGCTCAATATGGACTCGGCCGTCCTGCTGGCGGTATCGGCGATCAAGCTCCGCCCGGAGGTCGTGAGTCAAAAGCCTGGATACCGTATGAGTGCGTCGTGCCCCGGAGGGCAACAACGTCACTTGTTGTGACACAGCACATCTCCTGCTATTGGAGACATGCGGACCAAGTCTTCCAGACAAAGTCCACCGCTGCGACGGGGCTCTTCCTGAAGGAGGAGGGCCCTGGTTGCTGAGGCGTTTGGCTGCTGCTGCAACCAAATGCTCCACATCGGCCCTCCACTGCTCCAGTGCATCCCGGGATGCATCCGGAGGTGGCGGGCGTTGGAGAAGAGCACGCGCTGCATGAAGCGCGTGTTCCGGGTTGTCATGATTTGCCGACGCAGTAATTGACGCCGGCGCACCATCACGCTGCCTAGCACGATTTGCTGGAGGAGACAGTGGTGGTGGAAGTGTGACTCCTACTGGTGCTGAGGCTCCTGCCGGTGGCTGCCTATTGGAGGGATTGCCTCCAACAACCTGAGCAGCAGGTTGGCAGTTGGATGATCCAGCAGCAGAGTTCACCATTCTCAAAATCTCAGGCGCCCCTTCCTGGCGCGCCAACTGTTGGTGGTTTGGAACCGGCAGATCTCCCTACACTACTAAAGTGATAGGGGAGTTTGATGTTCGGTGTGGGCGCGCGGAGATTCAAGAAGGTGAATAAGAATTGACCCAGGAGACACAAGAATTTACGTGGTTCAGGCCGCCTGAGCGTAATACCCTATCCACGGAGGTGTTGGTGTTGTATTAGTTGCTTGAGCTTGTGTTGAGCGTCAATGGCGTGTGTGTGTGTGTGTTCAGCCCCCATGTGTATCGTTGGCCTGTCCTTTTATAGTACAAGGGCAGGCCGTTACAGGTTAGCCTGGCCCGACATGTGGCCCCGGTGATTACTAGTATTGATACACGTTTAATTGCTCTTAATGATCCTGTAACGGGCTTTGACAGCACCGTTACTGGTGTTAAGATCGTCCGTTTAAGTGTCATTAATATAGCATTAATGACACTTAATCGGTTCTTGAAGTCCTTGGTTCTCCTTTGAAGATCCGGAGCCGTTGCGAGGTCTTCCGGAGGTAAGAAGCTGAAGATCCGACGATCGGACACGTGGCAGCTCCGGAGCTTGCTGTGGGAAACAGGTAGCTCCGGGACTACCCGACATGTGTCAGGTCCGGAGCTTCTCTCGGTCAGGGGCTAAGTCCGGGGGTGCCATTTCGGTACATGGTCCGGAGCTTCCCCCTTGTGGGCGGTAGCTCCGGTTTGGTAGTACACGTGGCGACCCAGGGATTAACCATGTTGGAGAAGCGGGTCCGATTATGTCTGACATGTGGGCCTTCGAGGGTCTTCAAACCAAGTAGATGATTTTCCTTTGAGATCTTTATAACCTCAAGGGGTGTACAGTTTCTAGGATACTGACAGAATGGACGAGGTGCCCGTGGAGCACCAGCTGCAAATCAAATGCAGCATATGATGGCTATGCAACTTCAAATGATGCAAAATTTAACACAAATTGTGAACAACATGCAACAGGCCCAGCAAGCACCCCCACCCCCTCCACCACCACCCCCACCCCCACCTCCAAGGTTTTGCTTAAGGGACTTAATGAACACTCAACCTCCACGCTTTTCCAACGCCGTGGAACCTATGGATGCTGACGACTGGATTAATACAATTGAAAGTAAACTGAGGATTGTTCAATGTGAAGGAAGGGAAAGGGTGTTTGAAAGCATCTAGGCCCCCATGAGGTATGCTTTCGGTGATTAATGATAACCGTTAGTGATTACTAATGAGTTTGTGGATGCGAGGTCTCATGTAAAACAAATCAAACGTAATGAATCATCTCTCATATCATCTACTGCTCATTGGATACAAATGGAGACCCCCCAACGATATATTCTAAGGGGTTATTCGATTTTCATGAAGAATAAATGAAGAACTCATTCAACGACGTTATTCTATCAAAATTGGCAACACAAGAAGATTAACATTCATCAGAAGAACAAGTCTAACAATTGTCAAAGAGGTCACTCGAGAAGATTCCAAAAGATCAACTCAAAACAACTCGAAGCAAACAAGTTTAACTCACCGGATCATCCGATGTCTTGCAAAATGACTACATCAGTCGAGTTTGAGTTTGCAGAAGAAGAAGACCTCAGAGTCAAGTACACACCGGATCATCCGATTGAAGGAAGTGGCACATCGGTTGGATCCAACAGAAGGGATGATCTTTGAGTAATTCTGGAGAAGTACACACCGGATCATCCGATGATCATCCAAGTGTACATCGGTCCAATTCAACAGAAGCTATTATTTCTGGACCAAGTCTGAAGATCTACTCACCGGTTCATCCGATGATGAAGAGGATGTTACATCGGTCGATAACGGTCATATCTGACACAGTGATGTCAGCTAATTGAAATCGACCGATGCTCAATAAAGGGGTGCATCGGATCATCCGATGTTAATAGTAAAGTTAATCAGCCTACTTTTCCAACGGCTAATTTGGGAAGGCTGGCTATTTAACCCCCTCCAACCAGTCATTTCGACATGTCTTGATCACCTGAAGCCAACTACACATCCAAGAGCATTCAAGACTATAGAGCATACATTTCCACACTTTTAGATCATTTGTAATAGGCTAGAGAGAAGCTTGTGTGCGTTCTTTCTTTGTGATTGAACTCTCTAGGCTAGTGAGAAGTTGAAGAAGATCGTTCCGGAGCTTGCCAAGGTGTGTGTGGAAGTCCGGAACATCGAAGGTTGTACAAGGCTTGAGCTCCACCTTGCCGGAGATGGCGAACGGAGAAGATTAGTGAAGACTCCATTGTCTCGGTGACATTGGAAGTGGCAAAACCCTTCGGTGGGTGCCACAACGTGGACGTAGGAAGATCCTTGCGATCTTGCCGAACCACGGGATAAACCTTCGTGTCCCCTAGCATTTGCATTTCTCTCCCTTTCTTTACATTATGCAATCTTTACTTCACAAGTTATATCTACGTTGATTGCATAGTTAGAACCGCATTGGGAATTGGGCTTAAGTAGTTCGTTTTTAATTGCCTTAAAATTTGAAAGAAAGCCCAATTCACCCCCCCTCTTGGGCGTTTCGATCCTTACAATTGGTATCAGAGCAAGGTTGCTCATAGGATCATTCTAGCTTCACCGCTAGAGAGCAAAAATGGCCAAGGTTGGGGGTTCGGTTCCTATCTTCGAGGGCAAGAATTGTGCCTATTGGAAAGCACGCATGCGCGCTTACCTTGAGGCTATTGCCCCCGAAGTTTGGGAAGCGACTCATGCGGGATTTGGAGAACTTAACTATGTGGGTGATCAAGTTAAGTGGGATGCCAAGGCTAGGAATGCTATTTATGAATGCATAAGTCAAGATGTCTTCTCTAGGATTGTTAGTAAGGAGAAAGCTTGTGAAATTTGGGCTTGCTTGATAGAAATTCATGAGGGCTCATCTCGTGTAAAGGAACTTAAATATCACATGCTCAAAGCTAAATATGATGAATTTAAGATGCTTCCTCATGAAAATGTTAATGAAATGTTTTCACGCTTAAATGTTCTTATTGAGGAAATTAATGCTCTTGACATTGCATCTCTTGGCAAGGGACTTATTAACCGCAAGATCCTCATGCTCCTTCCCAAGCCGAAGTACAACATCATCAACTCCATGCTCCAAAAGGAATCACTTGACAACATTGAAGTTTCGGAGCTCATTGGAGAAATACACGCTCATGAGATGAGTGTACTTGGGATGATCGAGCAATCATCATCAAAAACAATTGCTCTAAAGGCCTCCACCAAGAAGGCAAGCTTCAAGAAGAAGAAGGTGGTTGAGCCTAGCTCAAGTGAAGAAGAGCAAGCGTCAAGTGAAGATGACGATGATGAGCTTGCCTTGATGATGAGAAAGTTCTCACGCTTGAACTCCAAGATCACCAAAAAGGGATACACCTTTGATCCCAAGAAGAAGGCATTTCTACCAAGAAGAGACGATCGCAAGATATGCTACAATTGTGGAGATCAAGGCCACATCTCCTATGATTGTCCAAAACCGGACAAAAGGAGAGAGAACCACAAAGGCAAGCAACGCAAGCTTGAAGAAAGTGATGATGATGAAGAAGAAGCCAAGCCCAAACCAAGAGCCTTTGGGAAGAAGAAGCAAGACAAGGGCAAGAAGGCAAGACTCTTCCCAAAGAGGAGAAGTGGTCCACAAAAGGTGTTTATGTGTGAGGCAAATGAATGGGTCACCGACGAAGAAACAAGTCATGAAGAGAGTGAAGAAGAAGAAGAAAGCTTGGTCGGCCTTGCCATTGCCAATCATTATGACTCACCTCTTCCTCCACCACCCATGTGCCTCATGGCTAAAGGTAACACCAAGGTATGTGACGACTCTAGTGATGATGAGCTTTCCCCCGATGATTTAACTTCTTTGATTAATGAATATCATGCTATCATTAAGAGAGAGAAGAGTAAGGTTAAAACTCTTGAAGAAATTCGTGCTAAACTTGAGAGTGCTAACCTTGATTTGCTTGACAAGTATGAAAGCATACTTAAAGAGCATGACACGCTCAAATCTCATGTCAAGCAAATTGAGGAAGAAAATGCTAAAATCAAGGTAGACAATTATGAGCTCAACATAGCACACCAAACTCTCTTGGAGGAGCACAACAAGCTAACTCAAGAATACCAAACACTTAACATTGCTCATGACATGCTTGATCAAGAGTTAAAAGATGCAAAGAAACAAACTCTTAATGATAAGATATCCATTACTTCGCATGTCTCTAATGTCTTGGACAAGTCTTTGTCTTTGAAAGCTAATGCTAGGGAGAAGGACTTGTTGGAAGAAATTGAGAGTCTCCGCACTAGTGTGGCTAGACTTTCAAAAGGTGAAGTCAAGCACAAGGAAATCCTCTTCCAACAAGCAAAAGCCTTCAACAAAAGAGGACTTGGATCCTTCCCGGTGCCCAACAAAGGAAAGGTGCCCTCACCGGAGCTTAGAACAAGCTTCATCAAGGAAGTTGGTTCTTATTGCCAACATTGTGAGGTCACCGGTCACTACACAAGGGAGTGTCCTCTTCCTAACCGACCTTCACCTAAATTGCCTATTAACTACAAATCTATTTTCAATGATCGCTATTATCTTCTTAGCAAAGTGAATGGCAAGGTGAAAGCTAGGTTCATTGGCAAAGACATGAAGAGCATGAAGGGGAAGCTCCCCAAGCAACTTTGGGTCCCAAAGACACTTGTATCTCACATACAAGGACCTAAGTTGGCTTGGGTGTCTAAAGTCAAAAATTAACTTCATGTGTGTAGGTGAACTACAAAGCCGGAGGAAATCATTGGGTACTCGATAGCGGGTGCACTCAACACATGACCGGCAATGATGGTATGTTCACCACCATAGAAAACCCCGGTAATCATGAACAAGTCACTTTTGGTGACAATTCTAAGGGTAAGGTAATAGGATTAGGTAAAATTGCTATCTCTAATGATTTATCCATTTCTAATGTGTTGTATGTTAAGTCGCTTAGCTTTAATCTACTTTCCATTGCACAACTTTGTGATCTTGGACTAACATGCACATTTAGCAAAAATGATGTTGTTGTGAGTAGTGAGGCAAGCAAAGAGCTAATCTTCAAAGGTTTTCGGCATGGACATCTCTACTTAGTAGACTTCTCCAACAAGAATGCTAGCCTAACCACTTGTCTTTTCACTAAGACAAGCTTGGGTTGGCTATGGCACCGACGCATGGCGCACATTGGAATGAGCAAACTCAAGAAGTCATTCAAGCTTGGGATGGTGACCGGTGTGAAGGATGTGACGTTTGAGAAGAACAAGCTTTGTAGCGCTTGTCAAGCCGGGAAGCAAGTTGCTTCACACCACCCAATGAAGACAATGGTGTCAACCTCCAAGCCACTTGAACTACTCCACATGGACCTCTTCGGACCGTCCACATACCAAAGCCTTGGCGGTAACCTCAATTGTCTTGTTATAGTTGATGACTACTCTCGCTATGCTTGGACTCTATTTTTAGGTGACAAGAGTGAAACTCCGGAAGTGTTCAAGACCTTCGCCAATCGTGCTCAAAGGGAATTCCAACTTACCATTATCAAGGTCCGGAGTGACAACGGCACCGAATTCAAGAACTACAACATTGGGGAGTGGTGTGACCGTGAAGGTGTGAAGCATGAATTCTCCGCCACATACACTCCTCAACAAAACGGTGTCGTTGAGAGGAAGAACAAAACCCTCATCACTCTTACAAGAGCAATGCTTGATGACTACGGCACGTCGGAGAAGTTTTGGGCCGAAGCAATCAACACGGCGTGCCATGCCGCAAACAGGGTCTATCTTCACCGACTACTCCAAAAGACCCCATATGAGCTTCTCATTGGGATAAAGCCCAATATCTCCTACTTTAGAGTCTTTGGGTGCAAATGCTACATCTACCGCAAGAAAAGGCTCGGTAAGTTTGAAAGAAGATGTGATGTTGGCATTTTTCTTGGTTATGCATCAAACTCAAAAGCATATCGAGTATTCAACCAAACCTCCGGTCTAGTTGAAGAAAGTTGTGATGTTGAGTTTGATGAGACTAATGGCTCCCAAGAGGAGAGTTTTGGTCATGATGAAATAGATGATGAGCCTCTACGAGAAGCCATGAAGAACATGACCATTGGAGACATAAAGCCGGAAGTTGAAGAGGGCCATGATCAAGGGGGAGCTTCAAGTTCCAACAACAACACCTCCATGACGCCTCAAGTAGACGAAGAGGAGAAAGATGATCCATTGCCAACTCATGACTCACAAGCAATACAACATCAAGATGAAGAAGAAGTCCATGATCAAGTCCAACCACAAGAGGAGCAACACGCTTCACCACCGCCAAGTGCTTCACAACCACTTATGAGGCATGGACGCATCTCCAAGGTGCATCCAATGGACCAAATCATTGGAAGTCCTTCAAGGGGCGTAAGTACTCGTTCCCGCCACGTTGCTTCGTTTTGTGAGCACTACTCGTTTGTTTCGTGTGTAGAACCCACTCATATAGAGGAAGCACTCCAAGATCCAAATTGGGTGATGGCCATGCAAGAAGAACTCAACAACTTCACCCGCAATGAAGTTTGGGTGTTGGAGGAGCGACCCAAGGACAAGAACGTCATCGGAACGAAGTGGGTGTACCGCAACAAACAAGACGAGAATGGCGTTGTGGTCCGCAACAAGGCAAGACTTGTGGCCAAGGGTTTCTCAAAAGTTGAAGGACTAGACTTTGGAGAAACATTCGCTCCGGTCGCTCAGTTAGAAGCTATTCGTATACTCCTTGCTTTTGCTTCGCATCACAATATAATGCTTTATCAAATGGACGTTAAAAGTGCCTTTCTTAATGGTTATATTAACGAGCTTGTTTATGTTGAGCAACCTCCCGGGTTTGAAGATCCGAGGAATCCTAATCATGTGTATAGGTTACACAAGGCGCTCTACGGGCTCAAGCAAGCACCTAGGGCGTGGTATGAACGTCTAAGGGATTTCTTGGTCATGCAAGGATTCAAGATCGGGAGGGTGGACACTACACTCTTCACCAAGGACATCAACGGGGATTTATTTATTTGTCAAATTTATGTTGATGATATTATTTTTGGCTCAACTAACAAATCTCTTAGCCATGAGTTTGGCACCATGATGTCTAGGGAATTCGAGATGTCAATGATTGGAGAGCTCAACTTCTTCCTTGGATTTCAAATCAAGCAACTTCAAGAGGGGACCTTCATCTACCAAGAGAAGTACACCAAGGACCTCTTGAAGAAATTTGAGATGGGAGATTGTAGCTCAAGAAGTACTCCAATGGCGACAAATTGTCATCTCGATGCGGACTTGGACGGTAAACCTATTGATCAATCTCACTACCGTTCCATGATTGGTTCATTGTTATATCTTACCGCATCTAGGCCCGATATCATGTTTAGTGTGTGCTTGTGTGCTCGCTTTCAAGCGGCACCTAAAGAATCGCATCGTAAGGCGGTCTTTAGGATACTTCGGTATCTCAAGCATACCCCAAGTGTAGGTTTGTGGTACCCCAAGAACGCTAGTTTCCATCTCTTGGGTTACTCGGATTCGGACTTTGCCGGATGCCGTGTGGATCACAAGAGTACCTCCGGTGGGTGCCACTTACTTGGGCGTTCCCTAGTATCTTGGTCGAGCAAAAAGCAAAATTGCGTGGCCTTGTCCACCGCGGAGGCGGAGTATATAGTGGCCGGTGCATGTTGTGCCCAAATCCTATATATGAAGCAAACCCTTTTGGACTTTGAAATTAAATTTGGTTGTGTACCTCTCCTTTATGACAATGAAAGTGCGGTTAAGATAGCTAGAAACCCCGTTCAACACTCCCACACTAAGCACATTGATATTCGCCATCACTTCTTGCGGGATCATGAGGCTAAAGGAGACATCTCTTTGCAAGGTGTTAGGTCCGAAGAACAATTGGCAGATATCCTCACTAAACCACTTGATGAGAAAACTTTTTCTAGACTTAGAAGTGAATTAAATGTGCTAGATGCATCTAACGTCATGTAAGTTGCCATGTTCATGTAAGGATGCATATCATATAGGTCTTGTCTAACTCCCAAAGGATAGGGGCGAGCTAGAAATAGTTTTCCCTGAGGAAGCCTTTGGAAGGTTTAAACTTGGCAAGATAGATTTATTTTATGCCTTGCATGATCCCTGCCATATAAACTTGCACTCATTTAATATCTTGCATTAATTGTTTGGCATTGCATACGGTAGATTTTCACAAAGGGGAACCCACATCATGAGAAGAATACTTGTTTAAAATGCAATATCTCAACTCATATGATGTGGAAAGAGCAAAATTCTAAAGGAACATGCTTTAATGAGATAGAAGTTTTCCATACTCTAGCTCACAAAGCATGGGCCTTACATTCCCTTGAGTTTACCCTCCTAACTCTCTTTGTGTGCTCCTCTTGCTTAAGGGCTTAGCCAATATGTGGCACTATATTTGAAGCCTTCTATTAGAGGTTAGGAGTTGCCCAAAAAGTCCTAGGACTCGCTCCTCTCTTTGTGTGTTTTAGTCCAAGGACATATATGGGTTGTCTTAGAAGTTCTGTAGTCATCGGATTATCCGATGCTAGGGCCAGCAGTGTCATCGGATCAACAGGTGCTTCAGCTCAAAGTTCAGATCAGTCAGAATTCAGAGATCGACCGATGAGTTCATCTCAGAAAACATCGGAGCATCCGGTGTTCAGTTTTCTTGTGCCCTCGAGGAATCGACCGATGATGGACACCTCAATGTCGGATCATCCGGTGTTCAAAGAGAATTTTTGGAACAACTCTCTGTTGAACTCAACCGATGCATCCTCCGATGCGCATCGGTCCATCCGGTGTTAAGTCTGTGGCTAGGGTTTGCCCGTTCTTTAAAACGGTTCGGCCGTACCCCCTTTTTGTCTTCCTTCTCCCGATCCCGACGCCGCCAACCGATCTCCTCGCGCCCTCCATCTCCTCCGCCGCCGGACGCCGCCGCCATCGCCCTCAGGCCGCCGCCTGTGCCCGCGCACCACGCCTCCTCCCTCGGCTGCCACCGCACCCGTGCGCCGCCACCGCGCCCTCCCTTCGCGCCGGCCGTGCCCGAGCGCCGCCATCGCCTCCCAGGCCGCCGTCTCCGCTTCCCAGCTCGCCACCGCGCCACCACTCCTGTAGCATCCACCGCCGGCCTCCTAGCACCTTCACCCGACCACCGTCTCTCACTTCGCACCCGGCCCCCGCGTGCTCTCTGCCGCTAGGGTTTGCCCGACCGTGCGTCGTCGCTTTCGTCGATTCGCGCCCCTAGTGCTCGTGATCGCTCGTCGCTAAGGTTTTCTCCGTGCCATGCGACGTCCTTCGTTGTTTTTCGTCGTTTATTTTCATCGTCGCTAACCCTAGCTCTCCATTGCATCAAGATGGGTCGCGATCGCAAAGGAAAGGGCAAGGCTATCGAGGAGACCGCCGCGAAGAAGCAGAAGCTGTCCAAGGACGCCCGTCATGTGGAGTTGGCCGATCGCGCCGCCGATGAGCGTGAGCGCGACCATCGCGGTTCCTTGCGGATCCGCGAGTCTCGGCAGAGGCAGGAGCAGCCTCTGGTCCAGCCGGTGCCTCCCGAGGACTCCGACGAGGAGGAGACCGAGGTGAAGCCTCTTGTCCGTCGGCGCACTCTGAGGACTCGTGGGGGTGGACAGACCCCTACGGCGAGTCAGCGCCCCTCTGCAGCTGACTGCGCCGAGGACAGAGAGGCCCAGAGGGCCATCTACCAGATGGATACTGCCGTCAGAGTTGCTAAGGATGTCAGACTGACAGATTACAAGAAGTTCAAGGCAAAGCAGTTGAAGAGGCTCAGATGGACAGCGTTGCCTGAGGAGTGGTTCCCGCAGCCGAGGGACACTCGAGTGGATCCCCGCTTCTGGACCCTGACACAGGCGTCCCTGTACGAGACATACAGGCATCGGGGCCACAAGCTCTTCCAGCATAACAGTATTGATTGGAATCAGCTAGCTGCAGCAGTCGGACACATGATCAGACCATTCTTTGAGAGATACAGAGGTCTGGTAGGGCTGTTTTCACACCAGCGGAGTGCCTACATCGAGGAGTGGGTCCGAGTCTTCTACGCCACTCTCTACGTCTCTGAGGGTCGTCGTTCGATCCACTTCATGTTCTTGGGGCAGCGCCACGACGTGTCTAGAGATCTGTTGGCCAGACTGCTTGGTGTGGACACCTCTACTACCTGTCTGCACCAGATCGTGTACGGAGACGCAGATCCACCGAGGAGGCCACTGACTGGAGGAGTGTCACCATCGTTCGACGAGATCAGTGGGCTGTTCACTCCGCCCTCCACTCCAGACCAGCCAAGGGTGCCAGCGCTACTCACTCCAGCGGCTCGCACAGTTCACCACATACTGCGCCACACACTGCTTTCGAGGTCTGGCTACCTTGAGGGTTTCACGAGCCTACAGCAGACTCTCCTGTTCTATGTGATGAACGGGATGGAGTTCGATATCGTGGACATCCTGATCTGCGAGATGGAGGATGTGATCACTGATGGAGTTGGGATGCTTTGACAGTTGGTCTTTGGTCACTGGATCTGTCACCTTCTTCACCAGCTAGTTCCAGAGGGTTCTCTAGGCACTGCTCCTTTGACAGAGCTCCACGTTACTCGGTTCAGCCACTACCGAGTCCCCGCTCCTGGAGACCGGCGCCTTGGCCGTCCAGTCGAGCGTCAGGTCTGGGCTAGACTTTCTGAGGAGGACTGGGCAGACTTGGCCAGGGAGGACGCAGAGCTTGCACAGGCAGAGGCTCAGGGTGGAGACCTATAGCATATCTGGTCAGACAGTGACACCAGCGACAGCGTCGAGGAGTACTTTCCTCATTCTTCTCCTCCACCGAGACAGCATGACGCGGAGGCGGGAGGACCAGCTGCTCCACCACCTACACCACCTCCGGTGTCAGAGGCACAGGTGTCACAGCCTTCTGAGCTCTCGTCCCTACTTCAGCAGATGATCGAGCAGCAGCGTCAGCAGGCCGCACGACACGAGGAGCTTCAGAGGCAGAAGCAGGAGATGCAGCTGGAGATAGCCCGTCAGAGGCGAGAGGACACCGACAGGTTCACTACCTTTGTTGATTAGATGACCAGGCGCACTCTCGACCAGCAGCAGCAGACTCAGCAGGCTATGATGGCCATTCTCGGGTTGATCACCAACCTCTACCAGCAGACCGGGATCGCCCTTCCACCTCAGCAGCCGGGACTTGGTCAGACTCCCGGAGCACCTCCTCTGGCACATGCTGCAGCCCCAGTGCCGACCTCGCCTATTCCGAGCTTCAGTATGTCGCCTCTGCTTGACTCGACTACGCCGATTCTCTCACCTGTGCTGCCACCGACGTCGTTCCAGTTCTCACCTACTCCAGTGGTTAGCACACTCTTACCGACAGTTCCAGCTCCACCGGCGCCAACAGTCTCAGCGGATCCCCCAGCACCTTCAGTGGCTCCTCCAGCTCCTTCAGCTCCAGCTCCAGCGACCTCCGCCTCGAGCAGCTCCGACGACAGCGCCGCCGACGCTGACCGCTTCACCATCGCCAGGAGCGCGCCAAAGTCGTAGGCACTCAACTTCCCTTTTTGGTGTCTTGATGCCAAAGGGGGAGAAGAGTTAGAGTCAGGGGGAGGTTAGCTCAGTTTTAGGGGGAGTCTTTCCTTGTGTCTACTTGTTATTATCTGTCATTTACTATCTTTTGCCATTTTTTTTTGTACTCAGTCTGCTACTTTGTGCTCTTGTGCTTTATTGATCATTATTTGAGCCTTCGAGCCTCTTGTGTTGCAAATTTGTACTTGTTATATTCTTTTAAGAGCATTTCGTCTTAATTTCATTACTTCTATGCTCTACTTGTTGTGTTGTCATTAATCACCAAAAAGGGGGAGATTGAAAGCATCTAGGCCCCCATGAGGTATGGTTTCGGTGATTAATGACAATCGTTAGTAATTACTAATGAGTTTGTGGATGCGAGGTCTCACGTAAAACAAATCAAACGTAATGAATCATCTCTCATATCATCTACTGCTCATTGGATACAAATGGAGACCCCTCAACGATATATTCTAAGGGGTTATTCGATTTTCATGAAGAATAAATGAAGAACTCATTCAACGACGTTATTCTATCAAAATCGGCAACACAAGAAGATTAACATTCATCAGAAGAACAAGTCTAACAATTGTCAAAGAGGTCACTCGAGAAGATTCCAAAAGATCAACTCAAAACAACTCGAAGCAAACAAATTTAACTCACCGGATCATCTGATGTCTTGCAAAATGACTACATCGGTCGAGTTTGAGTTTGCAGAAGAAGAAGACCTCAGAGTCAAGTACACACCAGATCATCCGATGTGAAGGAAGTGGCACATCGGTTGGATCCAACAGAAGGGATGATCTTTGAGTAATTCTGGAGAAGTACACACCGGATCATCCGATGATCATCCAAGTGTACATCGGTCCAATTCAACAGAAGCTATTATTTCTGGACCAAGTCTGAAGATCTACTCACCGGTTCATCCGATGATGAAGAGGATGTTACATCGGTCGATCAACGGTCATATCTGACACAGTGATGTCAGCTAATTGAAATCGACCGATGCTCAATAAAGGGGTGCATCGGATCATCCGATGTTAATAGTAAAGTTAATCAGCCTACTTTTCCAACGGCTAATTCGGGAAGGCTGGCTATTTAACCCCCTCCAACCAGTCATTTCGACATGTCTTGATCACCTGAAGCCAACTACACATCCAAGAGCATTCAAGACTATAGAGCATACATTTCCACACTTTTAGATCATTTGTAATAGGCTAGAGAGAAGCTTGTGTGCATTCTTTCTTTGTGATTGAACTCTCTAGGCTAGTGAGAAGTTGAAGAAGATCGTTCCGGAGCTTGCCAAGGTGTGTGTGGAAGCCCGGAACATCGAAGGTTGTACAAGGCTTGAGCTCCACCTTGCCGGAGATGGCGAACGGAGAAGATTAGTGAAGACTCCATTGTCTCGGTGACATTGGAAGTGGCAAAACCCTTCGGTGGGTGCCACAACGTGGACGTAGGAAGATCCTTGCGATCTTGCCGAACCACGGGATAAACCTTCGTGTCCCCTAGCGTTTGCATTTCTCTCCCTTTCTTTACATTATGCAATCTTTACTTCACAAGTTATATCTACGTTGATTGCATAGTTAGAACCGCATTGGGAATTGGGCTTAAGTAGTTTGTTTTTAATTGCCTTAAAATTTGAAAGAAAGCCCAATTCACCCCCCTCTTGGGCGTTTCGATCCTTACAGTGTTATTGGCATCACATCAACTCCATGGACCTGCAGCTGATTGGTGGACCGCTTATACTGCAGCCCATGGCAACCCAGACAACATCACTTGGGAGGAGTTCAGAGAAAGCTTCCGCAATCATCACGTACCTGAAAGAGAAATTCAAGCCAAACGTCTGGAGTTCCTAGCATTGCAAGGGAACATGAACATACGGGGGTATTTGAACAAGTTTACACAACTATCTCGGTACACCCCTGGAGATGTTGACACTGATGCCAAGAAACAATTTTGTTTCAAGGAGGGACTGGACAAAGAGATACAGTTGATGATGTCTTCCAGTGACTACGCTAGCTTCCAACATCTGGTGGACAAAGCTTTTATAGTAGAAAGAAAGAAAAAGGAATGCGAAGGAGAATACCGCAAAAGGAAGATGATGATGGGGCAGTCTTCAAGCAACAATCGTCCTCGCTTCAACCCGCAGCAGTCAGGACACATGAATCGTCCCATGGGTAATAATCAAGGTCAGCGGTACATCAACAACTCTTCATTCAGGCCTCAAGCTCAGTATGCTCGTCCACAGTACCAGCAGATGCAACCGCAACGCCCTCAAATGTATCAACAGTGTCCTATGACTTCAAACCCTCGACCAACTGGGCAATCACAGGAAAATCAACAACGAAACAGGGCTCAAGACACTAGTACTCGGGGAGCTTGCTACATATGTGGTGATAAGGGACACTACTCCAACAACTGCCCGAAGAAGCTATCACAGCAGAACCTGTCTAGAGGAAGGGTCAATCATGTTGTTTTGGAGGAAGCCCAAGACACATCAGATGTGGTGATCGGTACGTTCCCTGCTGATTCCCATCCTTCTACAGTATTGTTTGACTCTGGTGCAACACATTCATTCATAGCAAAAGAATTCATAAGAAGACATGGAATGATTGTTACATTAATGAATCAAGTATTAGTAGTCAACTCTCCTGGAGGAGAGATGTTGACAAGGCAAGTATGCCCTAATGTAAGCATAAGCATTAGGGGGGGTAGCATTCTTAGCAAACCTTATAGTGTTGGAGTCACAAGGAATAGACATTATTCTCGAAATGGATTGGTTAACCAAGTACAAAGGAGTTATCCACTGTGCCACCAGAACAGTATGCTTAACTCATACAGATGGCACAAACGTGGAGTTTCGTCCTGAGCAAGCCCCAGTTCAGAAAATACGACTCAATCAAGTTGAAGGAGTACAAGAGATCAAAGTTGTTTGTGACTTTTCAGATGTGTTTCCTGAGGAACTACAGTGTATGCCCCCTGACAGAGAGATTGAATTCATCATTGAATTAGTGTCTGGTACAACACCAATTTACAAGCGACCATACAGGATGGATGCTAAACAATTGGTAGAATTGAAGGATCATATCAATGAGTTGTTAGCAAAAGGATACATTCGTCCAAGTTCCTCACCTTGGGGAGCTCCAGTGATATTTGTGCCCAAGAAAGATGGCACACAGAGGTTGTGTGTGGATTATCGCGCACTCAATGCAGTAACTATCAAGAACAAGTATCATTTAGCAATGATTGAGGATTTGTTTGACCAGTTGAGAGGGGCTTGTGTGTTCTCGAAGATTGATCTGCATTCAGGGTGTCACCAATTGAAGATACGACCCTCGGACATACCCAAGACGGCATTTGTTTCGAGATATGGATTATATGAGTATACAGTCATGTCTTTTGGCTTGACTAACACCCCAGCTTATTTCATGTACCTTATGAATAAGGTGTTTATGAAATACCTGGATAAGTTTGTCGTGGTATTTATTGACGACATTTTGATATTCTCCAAAAGTGAAGAGGAACATGAGGAGCACCTAAGACTGGCCTTACAAAAACTTCGTGAACATCAGTTGTATGCAAAGCTAAGTAAATGTGATTTCTGGTTGAAGGAAGTGTCATTTCTGGGACATGTTATATCACAAGGAGGAATAGCAGTAGACCCTAGTAAGGTGAAAAATGTTCTGAATTGGAAGACACCAGAAGATGTTGGGGAAATCAAGAGTTTCTTGGGTATGGCTGGCTATTATCGCCGGTTCATCGAAGGATTCTCAAAAATATCTCGTCCATTAACAAAGTTACTTGAGAAGGGAGCTGTATACAAGTGGACACCAGAATGTGAAACCAGTTTTTCAGAGCTAAAGAAAAGATTGACCACTGCTCCAGTGTTGATTATGCCTGATATGCGAAAGAATTTGCAGTCTACTATGATGCAACCGGCCAAGGACTGGGATGTGTATTAATGCAAAAGGGACATGTAGTAGCATATGCTTCACGTCAACTCAGAAAGCATGAAAGAAATTATCCCACTCATGACTTGGAGTTAGCAGCTGTAGTGCATGCATTGAAATTATGGAGGCATTATCTGATTGGGAAAAGAATTGAAATTTATAAGGACCACAAGAGTTTGAAGTATATCTTCACCCAACCAGATCTAAATCTCAGACAATGTAGATGGTTGGAACTTATCAATGATTTTGATGTCGGAATCAACTATCATCCTGGGAAAAGCTAATGTGGTCGCAGATGCATTAAGCAGATCAGCTCAATGCAATAGCTTGGCACTGCAAGGTCAACAACCGCAGTTATGTGAGGAATTCGCAAGGCTAAACCTTAGTATCGTGACTAATACTGAGGTAGTGTCTATGGAAGTAGATTCCACGCTGGAGAAGGATATTCGTGAAGGGCAAAAGAATGATAAGTGGATTCAGAAGATTAAGCAACTAATGAAAGAAGGAAAAGCACCAGACTTTAAAGAAGATGAACAGGGAACTTTATGGCTGGGGAAGAAAATATGTGTACCTGATATCAAGGAGATTCGAGAACTGATACTGAGAGAAGCCCATGATTTGTCATATTCTATTCATCCAAGAAGCACAAAGATATATCAAGATCTTAAGGATCGGTATTGGTGGCATGGAATGAAGCGTGATGTGGCAGAGTATGTAGCTCTGTGTGACACATGTCAGAAGGTCAAAGCAGAACATCAAAGACCCGCCTGGTTACTTCAACCAATTAAAATTCCTGAATGGAAATGGGAAGAAATAAGTATGGACTTTATTGTGGGATTGCCGAGAACTCAGTCTGGATACGACTCTATATGGGTCATAGTGGACCATTTGACCAAAGTGGCTCACTTTATCCGAGTAAAAGAAAGCTATTCTGGTTCAAGATTGGCAGAACTCTATATGGCAAGAATTGTATGCCTGCATGGAGTACCGAAGAAAATAATATCGGATAGGGGTACTCAGTTCACTTCCAGATTTTGGCAAAAGTTGCATGAGTTTATGGATACCCGACTGAATTTGAGCTCGGCATATCATCCGCAAATTGACGGTCAAACAGAGCGCACTAATCAAATTCTTGAAGATATGTTGAGAGCGTGTGCTTTGAAAAATAGTAGGAGTTGGGATAAAAACCTACCGTATGCCGAATTTTCTTATAACAACAGTTATCAAGCCAGTTTGAAGATGTCTCCATTTGAAGCTTTGTATGGACGGAAGTGCAGAACACCATTGTTTTGGAATCAAACTGGGGAAAGCCAAGTATTTGGGCCTGAAGTGTTAAGGGAAGCTGAGAGACAAGTACAAGAAATCCGGAAGAATTTGAAGACGACTCAGTCAAGGCAGAAGAGTTATGCTGATACTCAACATCGTGATTTGTCATTTGAGATTGGTGATTATGTGTATCTCAAGGTGTCACCCGTGAGAGGGTTGAGATGATTCAAAGTGAAGGGCAAATTATCACCCCGATATATTGGTCCTTTCAAGGTATTGAAGAAAAGAGGAGAAGTAGCCTATCGGCTCAAGCTACCATCTCACTTATCAGATGTACATGACGTATTCCACGTGTCACAATTGAAGAAATGCTTAAGAGTCCCTGAAGAACAATTGCCATTAGAAGCAGTAGACGTACAAGAGGACCTGACCTATGTAGAACAACCTGTTAAGATTCTCGAGACGTCAGAACGAGTCACGAGGAATAAAGTTACTCGTATGTGCAAAGTTCAATGGAAACATCACTCAGAAGAAGAGGCGACATGGGAAAGAGAAGAATACCTCAAGGCAGAGTTTCCCAGTCTATTCTCTTAGGACGTCCAAATCTCGAGGGCGAGATTTCTTTTAGGGGGGTAGAATTGTAACACCCACTATTTATTGAGAATTTTTTTTTTGTAAAATGAATTTTTCAAGAGATAAAAACATTTTCTTGGGAATAAAATTCATATAAGGCAAGTTGCATCATGTTTGAATGATTGTGTGAATTTTTGAAAAATTAAAATTCGCTAGAAACTCCGTTTACAAATTCAAAACATAAAAGAGAAGAAAAAGAAAATAGAAAAGAAAAAGAAAAGAAAAAGGAAAACCCCTCCTTGGGCCGAATTCCCGCCCCAGCCCACTTCCCTCCTCACTCCTGCGCCGGCCCGCACCCCCTCTCCCCTCCCTCTCTCTCTGCCGTCCGGGCCTCGCGCGATAGCCGCCCGCACCCCTCTCTACTCCCGCTGCCAATCGGCCCCACACCTCAGCTTCGCCTACCTCGCGCCCCCGCCGCTCCTGTAACGCGCGCGCACGATGCCACCCTCATTTCCTCTTTTCAATGCCATCCGTTTCTGTGCAATCAAGCACCAGCTAGTGCCCTATGATGGCGCCATCAGTTTCTCAGCCGAAGCCCTATAAAATCCCGGCCGATCCCCCTCAGATTTCACCGCCGACGCACCAAACCCTAGCTCTGACGAGACTCGGTAATGGCGCCACTTTTCCCGACATTCCACCCACTATTTCTCCTCGGGAATTCATCTAACATCTTCCCCGTGTTGTTAGGAGCCCGCCGGACATCACCGTTGGGGTGGAACGCCACTGTGTCGCTGATTCCATCAGGCGCCGACGAGCTCTGCCGCTCCCCTTCGTCGACGGCTAATATCCAACCAATTTCCGGCCTCGCGACAACCCTCGGTGAGACCCCCTTGCTTCCCTCTTCGTTTTGCGCTACTTAGATGCACCCAGTAGCCTCTGCGGCGTGGGTTTTGGCTGCCTCCGGCGAGCCGCCGCCGTGCGCGCGTCACCGCCGCCGCGCACCGCCGCCCGACCCTAATCGGGGCGACGTGGCTCAATGCCCGTCGTCCATTTAAAACCTGCGGCTGAGATTAGAACACCCCGTACCCCTTCGGTTAATTAAATCTGGGCCCTCCATTTTAAATCCGACGGCCCACATTCAAACCCTTTTTCTCGCCGCTGGTTTTGCGCCCAAGCCCCTGGAAACTTGCGGGCTACCCCCTGGGTTCCTCTGGAATTTAAGTCTAGCACCTAGAAATGTCAAACTAGCCTCTGGACTTTCTAGAAATTAGTAAAATACTGGTTAATTGAATAAAAAGTGTTTTTAAACCCCTGGAAAATTATAAAATAGCAAATAAATTCTGGAAAATTGTAGAATAAACCCCAAACTTAATAAAAATTATTTTTAACGAATGGAATAGTTCTGTTTTTATAGAAAAGCCCCTGTTAGTTCTAGAAATTAAATAAAAGTCCTTAATTTGTATAAAATAATTATAAAAGCAGATTTAAATATGTTTTATTTATTTTCATTTCTGTATTATTTTTATTAATTCATTTAATTTGCTGAAATATTCATAAAAATACTTTTAAGTATATTTAGTTCATAAAAATTGTTTTGCACATAGAAATAATTAATAAAAATAGTGTAAAAATTGTAAAATCTACATTATTGATTATAAATCTAATTTAAGCTTATTTTGAAGGATAAAAATTTCTAGAAAATAATATTAGGTTTCTAATAAATATAAAAATGGTATAAAAATCTCTAAAAATATGTTTTACTCAATAAATTTCATTTAACTTTAAATTCTCATCAATGGATGTATGTCTATAATATAAATCAACCCTAAAATCACTTTTGCATAGGAATTATCGTTTATTTGAATTGTTTGCATTTTGTTATGTTCTTATTGTATGTTATTTTTCGTGCATCGTCGTAATTTTAGAGTCGGGGCCAAAACCCACTTTTAATCTTCAAGAGCAACAATTTCCCGACGACCTCGAAGCACAATTTGGAGGCAAGTTCCTTGACCATCTTGCACCCTTTTTGTTAAGTTTTAGTTAGTTGCATGCTAAATTAAAATATGAATCATATGTTATGTTTTCCTAGATTTTCCACAATATTCCTTGTCAACATGGTTTTGGTGTTTTACTAATAAATTAGTTTACGCTTAGCCATGCTTTAATGAAATATGGTCTATTCTACAATATTACATTTGAAGTAATTTGATTCATGAATTGATGGCTATAATGGAACTAGTAGATAGGAATCTGATAGGGGGTTTTGTATGGATTGGTGCATGTGCGCACAAGACCTTGGTTTGGGGCTTGACACATATCGGATTCTAAGGACCGGTTTATGGAAGAAGTTGCTAAGCCTTTTAGTATTACCACAGAATTGTATATGGGACAACTTGGTTTAGTAATTTGGTCTCTCCCGATGTAGCATAGGTAATTGATCGGGCGGGGAATGGGCTTTGCCTTGTGATCCGCATGGCTCAAAAGGGGGATTCTCCTGGCGGAGGGAAAATAGACTCCAGGTGTCGGAGCGGTGAAACCTTAGAGTACCCATTGTAAGTCGGGAGAACCATCGGAAACACCTCGTAGTGAACTCCTGGCCACACACCTACAGAAGTGTATAATTGTCGTTAGCTACCACGGGCATCAGGGAGGTTTACCTTAGTCCACCTGGCAACAGGGGACGAAATCACGAACTGTGGGTAAAGGATACACACTCTGCAGAGTTTCGTCAAACTGTCTAGACAGCTGTGCTCACGGACACGAGCAGCTTGGAAACCAAATTCATAATTAGCACATGGTTACATAATGGATGGTTTGGGTTTTGCTTTACCTGGATAAATTTTGGGGATGTTGGTTGGGATTTCACCTAGATGCAGGTGCTTAATAAACAATTAAGAGTAGGTTGTTACTGCTATAGTGCTTAACCTATTAATTGCCATCCTTGTTTTGAACCACACATGTCATACTTCCCAACTTGCGAGTGCCGTTAGTACTCAAACTTGTTAGTTGCATACTTTCCCCCCCAGTCTACGAAGACGCTGAGGTGGAGAACCAGGACTTCTATGGAGATCCCGAAGAGTTGTTCTAGGCTGGCGCTCCCCCGTGCAACGCCTGTGTTGGAGCCCTTTGTTATGTTTTTCCGCTGCTTGTGTACTTTTATTTTAGACCTAGAAGGTCATTTATGTAATAAGGTGATGTACTCGAATATGGTATTTTATTTGGTATTTCACTTTCGTCTACACATGTATGAGTTGAAATGATCCTGACATACATGTGGAAAGCATCTGGTTGTCTTCTTATTACCAGGTGTGACATTGATCAAGCCAATTCAGCCTCCAAACTAACCAGGTGTGGAAAAGGTATAGTTGACCAATGGGTGGTGCCGAATCGGCTTAACCCAAGCCCGTCGAGCTCAGTCCAGAAAACCTTCGGCCCAACATGGCCCGCGAAATGACCGGGTCGCCCTAGGTTTGCACGACGGGTCGGAGCCTGCCTACGCCCAGGCATGGTTTGGGGCATTCTTACAAGGGTTGTGTTGAGCCTGGCACGAAATGGATTGTTCGTGTCGAGCGAGCCTGAAGTCCGGTATATAAAAAACACACAGTTTGATATTATGATCAAATTTTGATAGACAATATTGATGTTGACAACAAAATCATACTTCATACCAGTCTAAAGTCTAAATAGCCACCATATTCAGTTTTCGACAACAGAATTTATATAGTTCATACAGCCATCCATGAGCCACCATACTTCAAAGTTCATACAGTCGGAGTTACAACATATTATAGTTACAAAAATGAATGTATTAGTGATCAACATGATTCAAGGAGCTGTTTAGAGATAGTTGATGTCTAATTAAAAATCTTTAGATAAAACCTCGCTTGAAGACAAAATCCTAAAGAAAAAAAGGGAGTACAACTCAACTCTCTTTATGATCCACAAGACTACAACAGTTCTAGTTCAAGAAATGAACCAGGGAACTAAACAAACTCATTCATCTAGAAATAAGTTGGTCGTGTGGTGTCCTCGAGCACTTGATTTATCATATTATATTGTTGTTGAGGGGAGAGGATGGATCCAACGAGAGGAATGGAGGGATCGACGGATCTTGCAAGGGGTCAATGGATCCGATGAGGGGAGGCAGTGATATTCCGAGGAGAAGTCCATGCACGATCCGAGTGACCGAGGGGGAGCGTCATAATGGTGAGCCGGTGAGGAGGACCGTCAGTTGGAGCCCAATGGGGTGAGGTGGAGCACTGGAGCGGAGCGGGAGCGGCTGTCACCAGAACAGTCGAGGACTTAAAGTTGGGAGAAGTGGAGTGGAGGTGGCGTCTATCGACCCAAAGTGATATACAGTTAGAGTTTGGGGGGGGGTAGCTTCGAGTGTCGGAGAAAAAAAAGGGAGTACAACTCAGCTCTCTTTATGATCCACAAGACTATAATAGTTCTAGTTCAAGAAATGAACCAGAGCACTAAACAAACTCATTCATCTAGAAATAAATTGGTCGTGTGGTGTCCTCGAGCACTTTATTTATCATATTATATTGTTGTTGAGGGGAGAGGATTGATCCAACGAGAGGAATGGAGGGATCGACGGATCTTGCAAGGGGTCAATGGATCCGATGAGGGGAGGCGGTGATATCCCAAGGAGAAGGCCATGCACGATCCGAGTGACAGAGGGGGAGTGTCATAATGGTGAGCCGGTGAGGAGGACCGTCAGTTGGAGCCCAAAGGGGTGAGGTGGAGCACTGGAGCGGAGCGGGAGCGGCTGTCACCAGAACAATCGAGGACTTAAAGTCGCGATAAGTGGAGTGGAGGTGGCGTCTATCGACCCAAAGTGATATACGGTTAGAGTTGGGGGGGGGGGGGGGTAGCTTCGAGTGTCGGGCGCGTGCCGAACCGAGTTGTGCTTGACATCAAACCCTGCCTTTAGATCTAGCTGTCGTGGGAAGTGGTCCAGGAAGCTGAGGGCATCATGGCCGTTTGGGAACAGCCGAGCGCCTTAGGGGTGGGAGGAGGAGGCGAGGCGTGACTTCCCGAACACGACGGCCGCGAGGAGTGACTCATCGGGCAGCGGCGGCGAGGGCATGGTTGTGACAAGCGCTGGCGGATGGCGTGTGTGGCTGCTGCTCGTGAGAAAGAAAGAGGAACAGAGTGATTTAGGGCTGCTGCTGCTGGGCCTGAGATCTTGGGCCTCACGTGCTGAGCGCCTGGGCCGTTGATGGGCTGATTTTTAATTATAGTGCGCTAGTTCGATTAACTCGGTTAATTAGAAGAACAAAAAAACTAAAAAATAAACGGTTTCCACTCTCACAATCGAAATTTGCTCCTGTTTAATCAATTCCGGTTCTCCAGTTTCCATCCAGCAGTCGCAAATAATCGCGTTTCCTGTAGTGCATGGCTCCGGCTGACCCGAGCACGGTCTTCTTCAAGCCAGACCGTATCGTGCAGGGTCAAAATCACCGGTATCGGGCGGGCCAATTACAGCTACAGGAAAAGCTGGCGCCGCCCGGTTAACGGATGTGCACGAACATCAATAATACCTTAGGTAATCCAGTTATTATTCGGAAAAGAAAATTGCCCAGATCATGTTGAGCAACGATTGCACATGCTACCACATGGGGGCAAAATAATGGACTGAGAACAATAAATACGGTTGGTATTACTTCAACTGTCTATTTTGATACTGTAACCTTGCTGTCGATCAGCCAGCTTTGAATGAGATGGCAAACAAACGCCAAGTCTTCGGTGCATGGAATTGGACTTTCTTTGGCCCATCCATTCCTCACCAATCTTAGATCCGTTATGAAACAGCAAATTTTGGACGATCTCAAGCAACTAGTGGAGGACCAGTACGAGATAAGCTCGGTTCGTTCCAAAACAATCAACTCTGGTGCAAAGACATGACGATAAGGATAAAAACAGCCATAGGTTGGTGTAACACCCAAATTTTCAAAAATTTGAAAACAAAAGAAGTGTACTAGAAATACATCATGTAGTTTACATTTATTTGAAAATTTTATTTCAAAATGCGCTAGCTGATCGGTTGAATTTGAAATACAATTCAAATTTGCAAAAGAAATGAAAAAGAAAACAAAAAGAAAAAAAAGGAAAAGAACCCACCCTGGGCTTTAACCCCGCCCCAGCCCACATCTCCCCTCCCCCTTCCCTTTTCTCCCCGCCGGCCCAAGGCCCAGCCGCCCCCCTCCCTTTCCCCTCTCTCTGCGCGTGGACCCCGCCGGTCAGCCTCTCCCCTCCTCTTTCCTTCTTCCTCCCGGCGCGCGCGCCGCCTCTGTCGCCCTCGGGGCGACGTGGCTCCATCTCGGCCGCCCAACCAGGGCCGACGGCCGAGATTAGAAGGAGCGTACCCCTTCGGCCATTTTAAATCTGGGCCGCCCCCTTTAGATCCAACGGCCCAGATTCAATTTAGTTTAAACGTTGGCCGTTTTGCGCGTAGCCCCCTGCGCTTATTTTAAGTAATTGCAGATAGGTCCTGGAATTTAGGATTTGGCCCCTGGACTTTTATTTAATTATGTCAGCACTGTTAAATTGATTAAATAAATCATTTTAGCCCCTGTTTTCACCATAAAATATATTTTTGTAGCCTCTGTAAATTATGAATAACCCCCTGGTGATGTTATAAAATATTTCTAGGCTACTGTTCATGTCTGTTTTGCATAAAAACCCCTGGATTAATTGTAAATTACATAAAATCACATGAGAACTCTCTCTTTTTGCACAAATCATTTAGGGTATTATTTTATCATTATTTCCTAACCTCTTTAGGGTAAAATAATGCAGTTAATTTGCTGGTTTTGTTGAATTTCCTAATGAACCCATATAAGCACTAAATTCCACACCTCCACCCACACCACTAAATAAAGTCTTACTAAGGACATAGTGTTAGCGACGTAACTGCGTAGGTTTTCTTTTGTGTTTATTTATTTGTGGTGTGCATTTATTCTCTTGTGCTTATTGTGTGCTACTACTTTCCATTCCACATGCAATGATGTGTATAGAGTCGGTTCTCGAGCCGACTTACAATCTTCAGGACTACCACTTCACCGACCCACCCTCCGAAGAAGGCAAGTTCCTTGACCATTTTGCACCTGTTTTATTAAGTTTTAGTTAGTTGCATGTTTAATAAAATGAATCCTATTTGTTGTACCCTTCCATATAATTCCTTGTCCCCGGGTTGGTTTGGGTGTAGATGTTATTATTTACTTTACGCTTAGCCATGCTTAGAATTTGGGAGGGAAATTTCTCTACTCACTTGTTCTACTATAGATTGTTATGATTATTTGTTGAGTTATGGTGAAATGAATTGTAGTGGATAGGAATCCGGCGGGTTGGTTGTTTGGTATGGTGCAGTACGCACGAGACCCGGATTTTGGGGTATGGACCTTGCCAGATTCTAAGGACCGGTTTATGGAGAAGCCACTAAGCCTTATAGTATCGCCACAAGACTGAGTATGGGGCAGCTTGGTCAATTAATTGGGCCTCTCCCGACGTAGTATTAGTGGTTGGATAGTGCGGGGAATTGGTTCAGGGTGTACTGCCTTGGGATCCGCATGACTCAAGAGGGGCCAACTGGGGTGTTGAGTCGTAGTGTAACAGCTCACACTTTTGTACAGGGGTGAAACCTCAGAGGGCTAGTACGCGTCGGGAGAATCCTTTGTAAAGACCCCGTAGTGATCTCCTGGCCTCACACCAAAGGAAGTGTTCAATGTGGTTTGCGACCACGGGCATCAGGGAGGTTTCCTTAGTCCACCTGGCAACAGGGGATGAAATCACGACTTGTGGGTAAAGGGTACATTCTCTGCAGAGATTTAGAAACTGTCATGACAGTCGTGCTCACGGACAAGAGCGGCTTGGTGTCCAATTCATAATTAGCCAATGTCTGAGAATGGTGGTTTGGATTGGATTGGTTGGTTGGGACTTGGTTTACAAATGGGTTATGTTTGGGTTCATACATTTAGAAGTAGGTGCTAATGAAAGCTAAGGATAGGATGTAATGCTATAGTGCTTAACCTAAATTTGGTCTTCCTTTCTATAAACCCACATGTCATCTCTTTCCCACTTGCTGAGTACCGTTGGTACTCAAACTTGCTTGTTGCTTATCTTTCCTCAGTCTACAATGGAGAAGAGGCAGAGAATGAAGACTTCTTCGCCGATCCGGAGGAGACGTTCTAGGCTGGCGCAACCCCCGGGCAACGCCTGTGCATGGAGCCACACTAGTTTACTTTTACCGTTGTTTTGCTCTGTAATCTTATTGTAGACCTACGGGTCATTATTGTAAGACATTTATGTACTCGAACATGGCTTGTAATAAATGATATTACACTTTCGTCTACACATGTATGATGAGAATCGATCCTGGCATACATGTGGAAGCCATCCGGTTGTCTTGTTGGGACCGGGTGTGACAAAGTGGTATCAGAGTTGTGTTGCCCGTAGGACGCAAGCCTAGTTAGAAAGGGATGACTTAAGGACCCTATTATATTCTAAAAAGTAATTTATAAAATTGCTTTGTACTTCCTACCTTGCCTACTTGTTTTATTTACTCCTTTATTTATATGTTTTGTTACTGACGCTCTCCTGTTTTCAAAATTTGTAGATGGCCCGCACCAAGACGACCCCCCGTAAGTCGACCGGTGGACTTGTGCCCCCGCGTAGGCTGGCCAGTCGCTCTCCAGCTGTCGACCCCCGTCACCCCGTGGTGATCCGTTCTGACGGCAGGGCCGCAGGACGACTGCGACTCCGTCTCCGGGCCATACTCCGCGAGGCTGGCTACCGTCACCACAGCCTCTCGCTCTCCTACCACACCACTGGAGTGTAGCGCCCCGACAGGATGGAGTGGAGCTGCAAGATCTACATTTACTATGGTGATGAGCTGGTGAAGACCCACAGCAGTCCTGCCTGGAGGAGCTCCCGCCGATACGCGGAACAGGACGCTAGCTGGGAAGCAGCCACTTTTTGGAGTCACGCCCGCTGTTTCCGTCTGGAGGACACGGTGCACGCCTTCGTTCCGCAGCGTCCCAGTGGCACTGCGGGCTTTGTCTCCAGGCACGTGGAGGGACCCCTGGACCTCCCGCAGTCTCGTCAGACTGTTGGCGACGTGGCCGAGCTCAGTGCCCGACATCAGAGGGCACATCAGGAGATTCAGGATGGACGTGACCTCGCCCTGCGCCACGAGGCAGTGATCAGGAGGTATCGCCGGATCACCGACGAGGACCCTGACGACTACGCGTCCGACACCTCGACGTGGACCCCGGACTCTCCAGACCGCCGTGGCGGCCAGCGTGAGTCGTTTTTTGAGGAGTCCTCTGACGAGGAGCCTTCCAGTGTGGCGTCTGCCACACCACCACCGCCTGCTGCCTCACCACCTCAGGACCCCGAGGATCCCGAGGACCCCGACGACGACTACGACGACGAGGACCCAGAGGAGTTCCCGCTTGATGATGAGTAGTCCTCGACCTTTGCCACGACTCAAGGATAGGCACACCCTCATTAGTTAAATAAGAGCGACGTAGACGTACTTGTGTGACCTTGAGTTGTGTTATTTCTTTTATGATTTTCGTCTTGGTGTGTTGTGTGAGTTGTGGAACGCCTTGGCGACTTGTCCACAACCGCACCTTTTTGATACTTCTTTAATTAGTGAGCTATTAATAAAGAATTTTCCTTTATATGCATGTTTGCTGTGATTTTTGCATATAGAAAGGGTATCACATAGTAGTCTTCCACTAGTTATAGTAGAATCTAAGACTCTACTCTCTTCGTACTCAGATGGCAGGCAGGGGAAGAGGTCGTGGTTGTGGCCGTGGTATGCCCCTTGGTGATGATGAAGCTGGATTCCAGCTACCGCAATGGAATGGGAGAGGTGCCCGTGGAGCACCTGCGATGAATCATATGCAGCAGATGATGGCCATGCAGATGCAAATGATGCAGAACTTAACACAAGTGGTGGCCAACATGCAGCAAGCCCAGCAAGCCCCTCCACCCCCACCAAATCAGCCCCACCCACAGCCAGAACCAGGACCCCGATCTCGCATGAGAGACTTCCTTAACACCCATCCACCCACCTTTGCCACTGCTAGTGAGCCCATGGAGGCCGACGATTGGCTGAGAACAGTTGAGAGCAAGCTGAGAATTGTCCAATGTGAAGGACGAGAGAAGGTACTGTTAGCCTCGCACCAACTTCAGGGACCTGCAGCCGATTGGTGGACTGCCTTCATTGAAGCCCATCAGGACCCGGATAATATCACATGGGACGAGTTCAAGAATTACTTTCGCAGTCATTTCGTGCCCGAAGGGGAGATCCAGGCGAGACGTGAAGAATTTCTCATGCTAAAGCAAGGCCGCATGAGTGTGCGAGAGTATCTGAACAAATTCACACAATTGTCCCACTATGCACCGGAAGATGTGGACACGGACTCGAAGAAACAGTTTCGCTTTAAGAAGGTCCTTGACAAGGAGCTGAAGTTCGCTATGGTCTCCAGTGACTACAGCAGTTTCCATAAGTTGGTTGACAAGGCCTTCGAAGTGGAAAGGACCAAGAAGGAGCTGGACGATGATGATAGGAAGAGGAAGCTGGCTCAAGCACACAGTTCTGGGAATAATGTGCTCACACGGGACAAAGGTACCCAAACTCCTCCTACAGGCCACCCACACCATACAACCAGCAGATGCGCCAACCACCACAGCCTCCACGCCAACCAATGTAACCCCCTCGCCCAACAGCTCCAGCACCCCGCCCTAATGGTCAGCCGCAACAGAACCCTCAAGGAGGTAACAGATCCCAAGGTAACAACGCGGCGGTGCAGTGTTATAACTGTGGTGAGATGGGACATTTCGCCAAACGTTGCCCGAAGAAGCAACTGCAGCAACCCACACGTGGGAGAGTCAACCACGTGGCACTTGAGGAGGCACACAATGCACCAGATGTGGTTGTTGGTACATTCCCTGCCGACTCTCATCTAGCTACAGTGTTGTTTGATTCTGGTGCTACGCATTCGTTCATATCTAAGGAATTCATGAGGAGGCATGACATGGTAGTGCATTTAATGACTCACCAACTTATAGTTCACTCCCCTGGGGGAGAAATGATAACCCGGCAAGTATGCCCTAATGTAAGGCTAGACATAAGGGGGGGTAGTTTTCCCAGCAAACCTGATTGTTCTGGAATCTCAAGGGCTAGATATTATCCTGGGGATGGATTGGTTAACAAAGTATCATGGGGTGATCCACTGCGCCACAAGAACAGTCTCCTTGACCCACCCCGATGGTACCAAGGTAGAGTTCTCTCCAGATCAAGCTCCAACACAGAGGATCAGGCTAAATCAAACTGAGGTCACCGAAGAGATCCGTGTTGTCAGTGAATTCCCAGATGTGTTCCCCGAAGAGTTACCGGGTATGCCCCCTGACCGCAAAATTGAATTTATCATTGATCTAGTGCCTGGAACGGCCCCGATATATAAGAGGCCATATAGAATGGACGCTAACCAGTTAGCCGAGCTAAAGGATCACATCAACGAGTTGTTGGAGAAAGGATACATTCGCCCTAGTTCATCGCCTTGGGGTGCTCCTGTCATTTTCGTGCCTAAGAAGGATGGCACTCAAAGGTTGTGTGTGGATTATCGTGCATTGAATGCAGTGACCATCAAGAATAAGTATCCACTGCCAAGGATCAAAGATTTGTTTGATCAGCTGCGAGGAGCATGTGTATTCTCTAAGATCGACCTTCGTTCGGGTTATCACCAGTTGAAGATTCGACCATCGGACATTCCCAAGACTGCATTCGTATCTCGATATGGTCTTTATGAGTATACTGTTATGTCTTTCGGGTTGACTAATGCTCCAGCTTACTTCATGTACCTTATGAACAAAGTATTTATGGAGTACCTGGATAAATTTGTGGTCGTATTCATCGACGATATCCTGATCTTCTCCAAGAGTGAAGAGGAGCACGAGGAAAACCTGAGGTTGGCACTAAAGAAACTTAGAGAACACCAATTGTATGCTAAATTCAGTAAATGTGAGTTTTGGTTGAAGCAGGTATCATTCTTGGGACATGTCATATCAGAAGGAGGAATATCCGTAGATCCGGGTAAAGTAGTAGATGTTCTCAAGTGAGAGACGCCGGAAAATGTGGGACGCATCAGAAGCTTTCTGGGAATGGCTGGTTATTATCGACGATTTATTGAGGGGTTTTCAAAGATCTCTCGGCCACTAACCAAGCTACTCGAGAAGGGAGCTACATTCAAGTGGACACCGGAGTGTGAAGCAAGCTTTGTCGAATTGAAGAAGAGGTTGACCACTGCCCCAGTGCTGGTCATGCCAGATATGCAAAAGGAGTTCTCGGTCTATTGTGATGCTTCCGGACAGGGACTGGGATGTGTGTTGATGCAAGCAGGACATGTGGTGACTTACGCCTCGAGACAACTCAAGAAGCATGAGAATAATTATCCAACCCATGATCTGGAATTAGCAGCTGTGGTTCACACATTGAAGATATGGAGACACTACCTGATCGGAAAAAGGACAGAGATCTACACCGACCACAAAAGCTTGAAGTACATATTCACTCAGCCAGACCTTAACCTTCGCCAACGAAGGTGGTTAGAGATCATTAATGACTTCGATGTCGGGATCAACTATCACCCTGGAAAGGCGAATGTGGTCGCAGATGCTTTGAGTAGGAAAACCCAATGTAACAGCATGACGATCCAGACTTATCAACCACAGCTATGTGAAGAGTTTGCAAGATTAAACCTGTGCATAGTGGCTAATGCAGATGCAGTAGTTATGGAAGTGGACTCCACGTTGGAACAAGACATTAGAGAAGGCCAAAAAGAGGATAAGAAGATCCAAAAACTTAAGAAGCTGATGAAGGCTGGAAAAGCTCCGGACTTCAGGGAAGATGAACATGGAACCCTGTGGTTAGGAAAGAGGATATGCGTGCCGAATGTTAAGGGGATCCGAGAGTTGATATTGAGAGAAGCCCACGACTCGTACTACTCTATCCATCCTGGGAGTACCAAGATGTACCAAGACCTTAAGGATAGATATTGGTGGCTTGGTATGAAGCGTGATGTGGCCGAATACGTGGCTTTGTGTGACACGTGTCAGTTGGTTAAGGCGGAACATCAGAGACCTGCTGGACTACTTCAACCACTCAAGATACCCGAGTGGAAATGGGAAGAGATAAGTATGGACTTTATCGTGGGATTGCCAAGGACACAGTCAGGATACGACTCCATATGGGTTGTTGTGGATCGGTTGACCAAGGTCGCTCACTTCATTCCGGTCAAGGAAAGCTACAATGGTTCGCGGTTGGCAGAATTATACATGGCAAGAATTGTATGTTTACACGGTGTCCCAAAGAAGATAGTGTCGGATCGAGGTACCCAGTTCACCTCGATATTCTGGCAGAAGCTACATGAGTTAATGGACACTCGTCTGAATTTCAGCTCAGCGTATCACCTGCAGACGGATGGTCAGACAGAACGCACCAATCAAATCTTGTAGGATATGTTGCGAGCATGTGCCCTGAAGAATAGTAAGAGTTGGGACAAAAACTTGCCTTACGCGGAGTTCTCTTATAACAACAGCTACCAAGCTAGTCTCAAGATGTCCCCGTTTGAGGCACTTTATGGGCAAAAGTGCAGGACACCTTTATTCTGGAATCAGACTGGAGAAGATCAAGTGTTTGGATTGGAGATACTCAGAAAGGCCGAACGACAGATACAAGAGATCCGGAATAATCTGAAAACGGCACAGTCAAGGCAAAAGAGTTACGTAGATGCTCGACGTCGTGATCTAACCTTTGAGGTAGGAGACTTTGTATATCTCAAGGTATCACCAGAAAGAGGTCTAAGACGGTTCAAAGTGAAGGGAAAGCTAGCACCCCGTTACATTGGTCCATTCAAGATATTGGAGAGAAGAGGAGAAGTAGCTTATCGTCTCGAGCTACCTTCTCAACTGTCGGATGTGCATGATGTGTTTCACGTGTCGCAACTAAAGAAATGCTTAAGAGTACCAGAGGAATAGTTACCCATGGAAGCTGTGGATTTGCAAGAGGATCTGTCCTACGCAGAACGACCAGTCAGGATTCTAGAAACATCAGAACGTGTCATGAGAAACAAGACGATTCGCATGTGCAAAGTGCAGTGGAAACATCACTCTGAGGCAGAAGCAACATGGGAGAGAGAAGAAGACCTCAAGGCCGAGTTCCCCGACCTTTTCTCTTAGGACGTCCGAATCTCGGGGTGATTCCTTTTAAGGGGGGTAGAGTTGTAACACCCAAATTTTCAAAAATTTGTAAACAAAAGAAGTGTACTAGAAATGCATCATGTAGTTTGCATTTATTTGAAAATTTTATTTCAAAATGCGCTAGCTGATCAGTTGAATTTGTAATACAATTCAAATTTGCAAAAGAAATGAAAAAGGAAACAAAAAGAAAAAAAAAGGAAAAGAACCCACCCTGGGCTTTAACCCCGCCCCAGCCCACATCTCCCCTCCCCCTTCCCTTTTCTCCGCGCCGGCCCAAGGCCCAGCCGCCCCCCCTCGCTTTCCCCTCTCTCTGCGCGTGGACCCCGCCGGTCAGCCTCTCCCCTCCCCTTTCCTTCTTCCTCCCGGCGCGCGCGCCGCCTCTATCACCCTCGGGGCGACGTGGCTCCATCTCGGCCGCCCAACCAGGGCCGACGGCCGAGATTAGAAGGGGCGTACCCCTTCGGCCATTTTAAATCTGGGCCGCCCCCTTTAGATCCAACGGCCCAGATTCAATTTAGTTTAAACGTTGGCCGTTTTGCGCGTAGCCCCCTGTGCTTATTTTAAGTAATTGCAGATAGGTCCTAGAATTTAGGATTTGGCCCCTGGACTTTTATTTAATTATGTCAGCACTATTAAATTGATTAAATAAATCATTTTAGCCCCTGTTTTCACCATAAAATATATTTTTTTAGCCTCTGTAAATTATGAATAACCCCCTGGTGACGTTATAAAATATTTCTAGGCCACTGATCATGTCTGTTTTGCATAAAAACCCCTGGATTAATTGTAAATTACATAAAATCACATGAGAACTCTCTCTTTTTGCACAAATCATTTAGGGTATTATTTTATTATTATTTCCTAACCTCTTTAGGGTAAAATAATGCAGTTAATTTGCTGGTTTTGTTGAATTTCCTAATGAACCCATATAAGCACTAAAATCCACACCTCCGCCCACACCACTAAATAAAGTCTTACTAAGGACATAGTGTTAGCGACGTAACTGCGTAGGTTTTCTTTTGTGTTTATTTATTTGTGGTGTGCATTTATTCTCTTGTGCTTATTGTGCGCTACTACTTTCCGTTCCGCATGCGATGATGTGTATAGAGTCGGTTCCCGAGCCGACTTACAATATTCAGGACTACCACTTCACCGACCCACCCTCCGAAGAAGGCAAGTTCCTTGACCATTTTGCACCTGTTTTATTAAGTTTTAGTTAGTTGCATGTTTAATAAAATGAATCCTATTTGTTGTACCCTTCCATATAATTCCTTGTCCCCGGGTTGGTTCGGGTGTAGATGTTATTATTTACTTTACGCTTAGCCATGCTTAGAATTTGGGAGGGAAATTTCTCTACTCACTTGTTCTACTATAGATTATTATGATTATTTGTTGAGTTATGGTGAAATGAATTGTAGTGGATAGGAATCCGGCGGGTTGGTTTTGTTTGGTATGGTGCAGTACGCACGAGACCCGGGTTTTGGGGTATGGACCTTGCCAGATTCTAAGTACCGGTTTATAGAGAAGCCACTAAGCCTTATAGTATAGCCACAAGACTGAGTATGGGGCAGCTTGGTCAATTAATTGGGACTCTCCCGGCGTAGTATTTGTGGTTGGATAGTGCGGGGAATTGGTTCAGGGTGTACTGCCTTGGGATCCGCATGGCTCAAGAGGGGGCAACTGGGGTGTTGAGTCGTAGTGTAACGGCTCACACTTTTGTACAGGGGTGAAACCTCAGAGGGCTAGTACGCGTCGGGAGAATCCTTTGTGAAGACCCCGTAGTGATCTCCTGGCCTCACACCAAAGGAAGTGTGCAATGTGGTTCGCGACCACGGGCATCAGGGAGGTTTCCTTAGTCCACGTGGCAACAGGGGATGAAATCACGGCTTGTGGGTAAAGGGTACATTCTCTGCAGAGATTTAGAAAACTGTCATGACAGCCGTGCTCACGGACAAGAGCGGCTTGGTGTCCAATTCATAATTAGCCAATGTCTAGGAATGGTGGTTTGGATTGGATTGGTTGGTTAGGACTTGGTTTACCAATGGGTTATGTTTGGGTTCATACATTTAGAAGTAGGTGCTAATGAAAGCTAAGGATAGGATGTAATGCTATAGTGCTTAACCTAAATTTGGCCTTCCTTTCTATAAACCCACATGTCATCTCTTTCCCACTTGCTGAGTACCGTTGGTACTCAAACTTGCTTGTTGCTTATCTTTCCTCAGTCTACAATGGAGAAGAGGTGGAGGATGAAGACTTCTTCGCCGATCCGGAGGAGACGTTCTAGGCTGGCACAACCCCCGGGCAACGCCTGTGCATGGAGCCACAAGTTTACTTTTACCGCTGTTTTGCTCTGTAATCTTATTGTAGACCTACGGGTCATTATTGTAAGACATTTATGTACTCAAACATGGATTGTAATAAATGATATTACACTTTCATCTACACATGTATGATGAGAATCGATCCTGGCATACATGTGGAAGCCATCCGGTTGTCTTGTTGGGACCGGGTGTGACAGTTGGAGTCGCTGGGCTCACGGCCAAACATTTAACAGTAGATCCGCCAGGAACTTGGTCCCAGTCGTGCAGAAGATGGCACCACTTGGTTAAGGAATCTCTGCAGGACCACTACTAGCTTAATCCACTTGTTATTCAAAAACGAAAATTGGGTTTAGACTACTCTTGCGCCAATCAAGTTGAGGCGGACCTCACATGCTGCACATGGGTTGTCAACCAACTGAGTTTGAACGAGCTTACCTTCTCAAAATCCAACTCGGTAAAATTTTGAGTCGAGCTTGAGCTGGAATTGGATTCCATTCAATCATGCAGTCAAGCTCGAATCCGACTCGATAAGTCTTGTTTATTAAAGATTAAACTCGGTTAAAACTCGTAAAATCTCAAATTCGAGCTTGACATACTCGTTTTAATGATAATAACAATAATAATTAAGGAAAACAATAAAAAAATAATGTTCATAATATAAAATTATATGAACGAACCTTATCAAACTTATCGAGCTCGAGCTCATCAGACTCGCGAGCTTTGAATTAAACTCGACTTCGGCTCATATATTTTTCGAACCGAGCTCGAATTGAGCTTTCTCATAAGTCTCGAGTATCATTGGCACCCCTACATGAGTTGTGCATCTGATCACAATGATGAATGATGGTGAACTCTTGCAATCCCTAGGGACACAGTCTTTTCTATCGAGTGCAGTTTTACTGCTAGGCAAGATTTGAAATAGGTAGGTAAATTGGTGACTTTTCTAAGAAAATAAATCTACTCCATCTTACGTTACGAACTAACTTTAGCAATAATTCGACTAACTTCGTCTCGCAATTTAGCCCTCAAGTTAACCAGTTGTACAAAAGCTGGTGCCACCAAGTTAAAAAAACTGGTGCCACCCCGTGGCCAACTAATCTGCATGAACACCAATACCTGAGCTTAGTGCAGTTATTTTCAGAAAAGAAAATTGTATTAGATAATGTTGAAACTGAACGATTGCACATGCTACGACATGGGGGCAAAATAATGGACCGAGAACATTCATCGATTTTTTTATGTAATCATGAAAATAGCTTTACCGGACCATATCATCTTCATCTTATGATAATTGTTTATTTTAGTTGATCTCTTTCATCTAACAATGATGTCCATACTTCATTTTTTTAATTCGTATTGTTAGATGAAGGGTTAAGTGAAAAATACAGGAGTAGTTGTAGGATGAAGATAGTGTAACGTAGAAGTTGTTTACATTATTGTATTATAATCATTAAAAAAACAAATTTAGCAACAATTCCACCAACTTAGCCAATTCAGCCCTCAAGTTAACCAGGTGTGGAAAAGGTATAGCTGCCTAATGGGCCGTATCGAGTCGGCCTGGCCCAAGCCCGGCCAAGCTCAGGCTGGAAAACCTTCAACCAGACACGGCTTGCGAAATGACCAGGTCGTACCGCACCAGCATAATGGGCCGGACTCTAGGCCCAGGCATGGTCCGAGCAATTCTTACACGGATCATGTCGAGCCTCACCTGAAATGAACCGTTCGTGTCGGACGCGTCCGAAACCCGGTATATAAAAAACACATAGTTTGATACTTTGCTAGACAATATTGATATTGACAAGAAAATCATACTTCATACATATATTCAAATACTCTAAAGTCTAAACAACCATCATATTCAGTTTTCGACAACAGAATTCATATAGTTCATACAACTATCCATGAGCCACCATACTTCAAAGTTCATACAGACAGAGTTACAACATATTACAATTTACAGAAATGACTGTTTCAGTGATCAACATGCTTCAAAGAGGTGTTTAGAGATAGTGGCTGTTTTATTAAAAACATTTAGGTAAAACCTCACTTGAGGACAAAATCCTAAAGGAAAAAAAAGTACAATACAGCTCTCTTTGTGATCCACACGACTATGACAGTTCCAAGTTCAAGAAATGAACCAGAGTACTAAACAAACTCATTCTTCAAGTGTCACAATGGTGAGCCGGTGAGCGGGACCGTCTGTCGGAGCCCAGAGGGGGTGAGGTGGAGCGCTTAAGCGGAGCGAGAGCGACGGTCAGCAGAAGAATCGAGGACTCGAGATCGAGATAAGTGGAGTGGAGGCGACATATGTCCAACACACGATGGACTTGAGAAGCCATCTACAAACACTTTACTCTCAATCACTCCGAATAAGGCTATGTCCAACAGACAACCAAGACCCAATTTGGGACTTGAGGAGCCGTCCAAACATCCTCTAACAGGATATGCAAATAAGATAGCCATTCTGCATATGAGGGAGGATAGCTAAAAATGATAATCCTCTTCCGTCATATGCACTTCCTTATAGCCCACATGTTAATAAGTGAAAATGCATACTCTGTTGGAGATATCCTTATTTGCATTTTTCTATTTATTTTGCCTCTTTAGTTTTACCTTTTCAAAATGCATATCATTGTTACAAATAGCTTAACATTTGCATCTCCTCCGAGCTTTCGAAAAACATTTGCATCCACTCCCTCATTAATACAACAACAACTCCTCATTGCACTGCGCTCTTCAAGAGTGCTTGTTCCCCCCTACCATGGCAAGTCTTTGGGAAATAACTCCAATAGGAAGAAAAAATGAAGAGGTTAAGAGATCCTAGGTTGTGTTCCCATTTCGAGTCAAAAGGATCAAATTATACCTCTATCACCCTAGAATGAGAGGGGCGATCTCGTAGTTCTTAATTTATGAAGAGACATTGTTAGGTGCTCTATTTGGTGCTCTATTTTCCCATTAAAGACAAACCCAACCGATGCTCGAGACATAGCTCTCCGTACACTGATATGGGATATATGGATCTCTCAGTCACAAGATGTTTTCACATAGTCTTATTGAATTCCGGTTGCACATCTTTAGAAGAAATTTGCTTATAGGGTTGTGTGGGAACTAAATGAATGAGATACGAAGATCCATTTCAAGGATATAATCTATGAAGTGGAAAGCGAGAATAGCAAAATGAAACGGTAATAGGATGAAGGAAGTACCGAATTATTTCTATAATTAGCAGGACTTTGTTTAGAGAGGATAGGTATTGAAAAGTTCCTTTTAAAGGTTGACTAAATAGACAACCTATAATTACCGGGACATTTACACACACACACATCAGACCCCACTCATACTGTTAAGAATGCAAATCTTATTGTAAACTGGGTTAACCAGAGACAAGAAGCAATTCAATTCAGTGCAGTTTTTCCATTACAAAAATATGTATTTGGAGTTTTTTCCGAGCTGTTTAGACAAGAAATCAAAATATAACAGTCTCCTTTATGATGCGCTGTCAAAAGCATCTTATTAATTAGAAACAAATGCGGGTACACAAATGGTAATAGAGCATGTCTATTTCATCGACAAGGATTGCCTCCTTGAACCGTGTTGCTTTTAAGCTGCAAATGACCTGAAATTTGTGATATCATATATATATTAGCGGACAGAAAGGTAGAAGAAACTCAATGATTTAAAATGCACTGTTGGAGTAAAATTAATATCAATGGGAAATAGTAGTTCAGACATACTAAGTACATATATTTAAAATCTGGGTTACATATATACATTTGGATAGATCCACATCATATTAAAATGCCACAAAATTCCGTATACCGAACATAATGCACATTGTTTAGTAGGACACTTCCATAAAACCTAGATGGGCCAGAGAGCTGTAGCCTGTAATGATATCTGAGATAAAAAAGGTAAACATTGGACATGAATCTAAAATGTAACACACTTTTGTTTGAGGATGCTTAAGTTTAATCCTTGGAGACTATTTTTTATTATAATGGTGTCATTATTTGTGCCAAAACCACACCATATCTGTTTATCTAATTTATATAATGTATAAGATCATTAGAAATACTTTATATATACATTTTTAATTAACATTCAGCGATGTAGCAACGTGTAATAGCCTTTCCAAACAAAAACGTCCTGGTGTTCATACCTCGTCAACAATGTAGCTTACGCGCGTCTGCCATTAAGCTTATCAACAATCTCCTCTATGGAAGGCCTCTTGGTCCGATCAACCTCCACACACTGTAGTCCAATCTCGATACATAATTTTACTTCCTGGAGGCCGTTTGGATTCAATGATGGGTACTTGGATGTTATATGGTCATCTTTCATCCAATTTTCACGTACCTACAGAATTGTATTATAATCGTTATTGATAGCAGGCAAATGTATATCGTGAGACGAAACTATATTTGGACCTTGAGATCATAAACTAGTGTCGTCTCCTTCTGCAAAGAACAAAAAGAAGAGGGATCTTGCCTTGTCAACGAATTTCCTTGCAGATCTGTCTTCAGGATTTGGACAATTCTTCTCTTTGGTTGTGATCTCAATAATAAGCATACCTAAACTATATATATCTGACATCGTGGAGATTTCACCTCGGTATAGATATTCTGGAGCCATGTATCCACTGGAAAAAAAATTAAATGAGAGTTAAATGTGACTTATATAATTGAAATTCGTTACCCATAATTTAAAGATTTGTTCAGCATACTTTTGGCCCATAACATTTATTGTATTCATCCGGGTCTGTTCTTGACCAAAGAGTCTTGAGAGACCAAAATCTGCTATCTTCGGCACCCAGTCATTATCCAACCATACAGATGTAGGCAGAATATTCATATGAATAAGAGGGCCGTCTGGTTTCTTATGAAGGAAGTATAAACCCTCGCAGATTCCGTTGATTATTTTGAATCTATTGTTCCACCCAAGATCACCTGTAACCCATGCAATAAGTAACTATTTAAGATAACAATATAAACAATAAACAGAAAATGGGCACTATTTTTACAGTTGCATACATTCCAATGTCCTAATAATGATGAATAAGGAGAGAGACAATGTCCATACCATAGAGATGCTTGTCAAGACTTCCTTTAGGCAGGTATCTATACCAGAGAAAACTTTCAATGATGTCTATGACGACGTATCGTCCGTTGTGATTCACCACATCCTTCTTTGCTTCATGGCAGAAGCCAACCAACTCGACTATGTTCTTATGCTGCAACGCCATAAGATTTGTGACCTCGGTATCAAACGTTTTGCCTTGTGGCAATGGCGAGTTCTCGTTCAGCTTCTTCACTGCGATGATGCCCCCTTCTGGCAGAATCCCCTGCAGTTTAATTAGCATCGAATGCGTTACACAGTGGATCTTTAATTACTAGAATTATTTCGAAGTGGAAGTGCTATGGTTTCATCGTACCTGATAAAATTTTCCAAATACGGAGCAACCGAGTAGCCGATCTGCAGAGAAATCATTAGTGATCTTCTTGAGGAAGCTCGCTGGCAGTTCCCTCGGCAATGTATTTGTTATACTCTGCTGGGTCTCCAGGCTTCTGCTGTTGGCATCACTGGCGGCCATCTCTGTAGATCATAGGGTTATGTATGTGAGATTAGCAACATGACTTTGAATCATCACTCACTCTGTTATTGCAATTGAAAGTAACCAGCTCGTTAAAAGCACTAACCTGCAGGTTCAAGCCTTGAAGGATCCTTCGTCCTAGCCGCAGAGAAGAGGATAACCGAAGGGGCTGATTCTGAGTCGAATGCTTCGATGGCTGCATTGAATATAAAGCAACTTAACGCAACCAGACAACGACTGAATAATCAAATATATCTTGACTTGACTCAAGCCTAATTAAGGAGAATGCTTCGATGGCTGCATTGAATATATGAAGCAACACAACTTGTAACTATCCACATATTCATTGAATATCTTGACTTGACTCAACCCTAAGATGTCAGATGTGAATTTGAAAACATGTGAGAACGTGTTTGCATTGGTTATTTTTCCTTATCAGTTGGACAGTAGTTGCCCACTTGCTCCTTTTGTTCTATGATGACAAAAAAGTTATTTTTTTGTGAGATGATTGCCACTAGTTTATCCCGAGGTCTACATGATTGTTAAGAATAAAAAAGTTGTACTGAAGATGCCGACCATGTGAAATCATTGACTTTTTTCTTTGCAACCCATGTTGTTGCATTCAGTGAACATCAATGGTAGACTTATCCTTGCAACTGGCTTCGCGTAAAATAAAACATCAATGGAGCATGTTGAATCTGTATTATTGATTAATTCAAATGAAGAAAAAGGAAATCCACATCCAAGTTATCTAGTTGAATCTGCCATACCACTTAAATACTATAGGTGGGTCTGAGCTTTCGAGAAAACGAAAAAAAAAATATTTTACTACCTTCAAGTATTAGCTTTGTTCACTTAATCCTATAAAGAAATCTTAGTTCAGTTTACCCTAAGTTATTTAGATTGGTTCAATTCACTTCCTTCTATTTTTTTCTCTTTGTATGGGTTACATTTGAAGTTCAAATTTTGCAGGATGGTAGATGATATCATACACTATTATAGAAAAATATTTATATAATTTGTCTTGCATTATTATCACCCAAACGAGATGTGTTTACATGCCTTAAAAATACATAAAAAACTAAAAATACTTTATAATATATTATATGTTGTAAGATATAATCTAACGAAACTTTACTATCAAAAATGATGTTTACAAAAAGAAATAAAAAAGAAAAAAATATTAGTCGTGAATTGAACCATTCTATATAGTTTGGAGGGTAAGCTCAATTAAAAATTTATTTAGAGGTTAAGTGAACAACGTTGACACCGAGGATAAAAAATACAGGTGATCCCATGGCTGCCATGTCTGAACTAGATATATCATGGGAAAACATTACACCTATGTCCTTAAATATAAGGATTTAGGGTTCAAACTTTATCGCAAAATGACATTTTAGATATAGGACAAAATTTGCAACTGATTGGTTAGGTAAATGCTGTTATGGTCAGTGATTGCACACCGCTTTCTTTCGAACAATATATATGTTATGGGTCAATCAAGTATTATCTCGGGTGATCCATATATGTGTTTGTTAATCTGCCATTTGTTGAGCCACATGGAAGGCTGAGCGCGTTTTGAATACAAACTAATTAAGCACCCATATGACATCATCATTTGTCACGCCGCTTGTGTGTTCATGAATTTTGGGCGGGTTTGTGCAAAAGAAGGCATGCAGCAGAATATACGTGTGGGTGCAGATTCTAAGTTGAAATATACCCTGAACGTGATGCGAGATCAGAGCCATCTGCTCAGGTTACGCCACGCACGGAGAATGAAGAAAAGGAGAAGGAAGAAGACGCAATGCAGTTATGAAGAGAAAAAAAGAGCCAATGAATCCCGGTATCTCAATCCTCATCCTCGCCACGCGCTTCCACCGCGAGGGAGCAGCATCGGCCACCCTGGTGGCTCGGGGCGAGAAAAACAACAAACGGCAATGACTCGGGGCATGAATAACGACGCGCAGGGGAGTAGCGTCGTCGTCCACGCGTTGGCCCTGTCGGGGATGGGGCAGTAGTCGCTGGTGGTGGGGGTTCCGAGCGGAGGTCCAATCGGTGGTGCGGCGTCGACATCCAGCGAAAGGGTTAGGGGCTCATTAGTCCAATCTGAGTCATAAGCAATTAGTATACTAATTAGTCTACGATCTAAAAATTCATTAGTACACATATAAATATGAGAGACAGAGTTAGAGACTCATTACTCCACCACGTGACCCTTAGCCTTCACCCTCGCAGGCCTCACCGAGACTCTTGTCGCGCGCGGTGCTAGCACACCGGCACACGACATTCTTCCCCATACGTGTGGATTCTGTGGAGGCGTTGCTGCTACTACTGCACTGATCGGCTATGACGAACGTGATCGTCTACCAGCTACCGTGATGAGGACGAGAATGAGACGAACAAGATCGTCTACTTCCTCTACACCGACACGCGTCTACGTTCTACTGCGTTGTGCGTCTAGTGGTAACTATCTATGACCTATGGACTCACATGTTTTCTGGATGATACGGTAGCATTGCTATAGTAGCGTAACGCTGATTTCCCAACAGCGGCATCAGAGTCGTCTTGCGTAGTTTTTGGTTTGGATCACATTAGTAAATGCGATCTACTGCAAACATGTTCATTCAATGAATTTTTATTGCACGATTTTTGGGTTTGGAATTGGTTAGAGTGGATTATGATCGTATATGACTAAAGGGTTAATTCGTCCTTCTTCTATATTGTGTGCGTAACATTTTCCTACCGGCTAGAATCATCATCGAGACTAATTGCGTACATAACTAATAGATTGAACCAACAGACAATGGTCATGAGTTGCGATCTTCTCCTGAATAACCAATCACATTGAAAATCGAGACATTCTGAATGGCTTGGATCCGTGTTAATTTGATCAATCCGATGAGATTTTTATCGTGACTTCATAGATGTGATCTATGTAATTCTGTTTGGTGTTCAGGCCGTTGTCTTGAAACACGTCATTGATGTCTGCTATAGCGATTACATAATATTGTTTCGCGCTAGAAAACGTTATACGCTTAACTCGTTTTTGCAAGAAATGATGTGAATGATATGGCCTTAATGTGATGTGATGATCTGTGTGCAATATTTGTGCAGTCTACATATTGCAAATTTAATACAACTAGATTGAGGTTGTCACATAATTGTATAACGACCTGCATGTCGATCTATGATGCTTGATCTCTCATGCAATTTATTTGATAGCTGTTAGATATATTAGCTTATTTTATGTTCATAGAGATGTCTTCAAGCATAGTGAAGATGGTGATCACCACAAGAAGAAAGGCATGACAGGGTAGATCATGATCGAACCATGACGATGGAGGCCACTATGATTCTAAAGACCATACTATTCACAATGTGATATGATCATATGCTTGTGATGTTTACATATTACTATTATTTTCATGCTTTTCATATGGTAGATGTTTTGTCATGATAGAATAACTTTTTTCGCAAAAATTGAGTATTTAATGACATTTACCAATAGTTGCACCTATGTTGTTCCGATCGTTGTGTGGATCGTTGTGTGGTAGGTTTGTCAAAGCAAAATACCATCATCTATCATAATGCATAGAGTGAATGTTGGAATTCACATGCATAGTATTGATTGACTCAACAAAGCCATAAAAACGGGTTTGGGCTTTATGGCATAGAGTTGAGAGCCGGAGAATTGGATGTCACCCAACAAACAAGAGTCATATAGAGATATGATTAACAATTGTTGCTTATGTGCGACTTCTGTTGTCATATTTTCACCATCGTCATTAACAACTTTCACAAACCTCGTTTTACCACATTTTAAGCACTTGTTCTCTTTGACAAGCTCTTTCAACAAAAGCATGCAGTAGTCTGAGGACACATCAATCTTTTCATATTTTATACTGAGACCAAAAACCAATTTCATCGAGTGATACATACCTTTAGACACATTATGAGATTGTGGAATGATATCAGATCAATTTGACACATTTTAAGCGGCTCTTCGGAAGATTTAAGAAGCTTGACGAACGCTTCAACCTCCGTTGTAGGAGAATCCTCCGTCAACTCTGTTGTATAGCTTCAATTAAAGTACTAATTAAACAATTATCAAATAAACTACAAATGAAAAAAGTAATCAACTAATTAAACCATTAACTAATTATTCTATTAGTAAAATAAATTACCATTTTACACATGTAATTAATCAAAAAAATTAACATGTACATAACTAAATCAACAAATAAAAAACTACATCAAGAATTCAACAACTACACAAGCAACAATCAACAATTAATATTTAATCAATAACTAAACAATTAAATTGACAATTCAACAACTAAACCATCAACAATCAACAATTAATCAATACATAGCAATTAATCAACAATGGACGGCCGGGTGGGGGTAGGGGCTGGCGTGGGAGGGTTGGGTGATGGTGGGGGGGGGGGGGGGGGGAAGTAGCGGTGTCGCAGGTGAGGAGGGGAGCTTGGGGCAGCATTGTCGTGGTGAGGGTGGAGGGAGGGGACGACCGTGAGGGAGGGGGAGAGGGCACGAGGGGGGAGGGGGGAGGGGTCCGACGGCCATACATGGTAGCGATTAAGAGAAAGAAAGTGAGGTGCGGGCTTTCGAGACTGGATATATGGTCTAATTTACGATGACCAGTTTATTCACGGTGATCCAAAAACAAAGACCGTTGTAAATAAGCTTTATTTACGATGGTTAAAGTCAGCCGTGGTGAATAAGTGTCTTATCTACAACTGCCGTTTTCAACCGTCATAAATTAGCTCATTTATGACGGCTTTCGAAAAACTGTCGTAAATAATTTCGACCTTCGTAAATTTAGCATTTTGTATAGTGTTAGTGTGAAATTATCTTTGGAAACTTGGAAAATGAAGGCAAACTATACTATACCAAAAATTCCAAACAATTTTTTTAGATAAACTTCCACAAAAAGATCAATAAATCCCACACTGTGCACTTTTCCCTCTTAGCTGCCACATTAACCCGTATTTCTGCCATGCCAACATCGGACTGGAACTGACAGACTCATCAACTACTGTACTAGGCACAGACAACTCTTTAATTACTTATATATGATGAACTGTACCCTCTCCATTCTTAAAATGCTGACATAACATAACGCCAACATTACAAGACCGGAGTTTGGTCGGTAAGAAAAGACAGCTTGCTCCGCTGTGACATAACCTGTAACTCGCTCGAAATCTATGTAGAAGCTCATCCATCCACTTTACTTCAGGGACTCCAATCTGTGAATAACGTTTGAAAATTGCTGCCAGAGCTCTGAATTTTATTGCTCAGTCGCTGCATTCGTGGCGAAGCATGGGAACCTGCAGGAGCAAACAGAAGTGAAAACGAATTTCATTATCGATCAGTTGATTACAGTACATATTAAGAACGACCAAAATCAGTCAGCGTGAGTTCAAACATACAAAGGTAGGTTTTGGTGACATGTAAACTAATGGACGTACCATTTGGCCATGAAGCCTGATCGTTTCTTATCAGTATCTGGCGGCGGTGGCAATGCTTCCGGTACCTTGTGTTCTTCCTCCTTCACCGGGCGGCCAAAGAAGTACACTTGGGTTCCAGCTAAAAAAACAAAGTCAACGTTGTGCTCATCAATGCCATACAAAATAATTCAGCGGGGCAGGCACGCACAGGAACATACCGCCAGGAGTTTGGGTGCCCACAGGTTGCTGCTCGCCGTTGGCCTTTGTTTCTTGTTTAGCTTTGGTCTCCGGTGCCACAACCGGGCACTCCGGACGCCCAACATAGTAGTGATCTCCTGCACCAATTAACACCGATCGAAACAAGGCCCTAGATAATAGTACCTTTAATTTCAGCAGAGGAAATGAAAGCTAGAAAAGGCTCATAGATCTGAGGTTGATAGATCATCTCTGACAGGGGTTGATAGATAATGAACTCGTTGACCAGATTCACTAACACAGGGGGAGAGAGAGAGATCCTCACCGTGGCTCATGGCGGAACTCCGAATGGTCAGTTTAGGTGGCCGACTTCGCCGGGAAGGCGAGGGCGAGGAGAGGGACCAAGAGGACAGTATGGAGGAGACAGGAGGCTGGCCAGACTTGCCAGGAGCAAGCTGGGAGTAGAGAGCGGATGCTGCCGCCAATCTGGCAGTGACTCAGCTCGGATTGGAAGGCCAAAATTTTATATCATCCAAGTCGTGAACGACGCCGAGATATTAGTCCGTTTCACATGTACCTGCCAGCTTCGAGCTCAGCTCAATGCCAAGTGTGAACTGCCGCGGCGAAGACCCATGACCACAACAACTTATTGGATTGACTATACTCCTCTTCTGTCTTTGCTGTGTATTATTGTTGTTCTTGTTTCAAGACATGCTAGTAGTAGCAGCAGCATTTCTAGATTAATAAAACATAATTTAGAGAAAACGGAAGCATAATTCCAGCCATTGTTTCATGGAGTGCATGTTGTGCCTGGTTCTTGTTCATCGTTCTACACGCCCAAGGTCATTATTTGGCAGGTTGGGCAAAAATATCAGCGATTTCTTTAAAAAAAATAAAAAATGTTAAAAATATAATCAGAAAACTAAAAGAAACACTCTGAAATTTTAAAAAGTAAGAAAAAAACTCGAAAAAATGAGAAAAATTCTATAAACTGAAAGACTTGTAACACAAAACATAAATAATATGAATATCATGGATTTTAGAGTTACTTCATTACTACACCGTCATTAAGATTTATTTATATATTACAAAAAAATCCTACAAATATTAAATAATGCATCAACATAAAAAACCTTCTCCAGTGGCGCATGAGTTCATCATAGTATAAGAATATATCATTTCAATTGCACTGAACCCAGTACAAAAGATATGCACAAGCTTAACACATGAAACTTTACTAGCTACCATCTCGATTGCAACAGCAAAATCATTCCGGCGACACTGACATAGCTACCAGAATAGGATGAGAGATTAACATATAGTCCAGATTATGTCAAGAGGAAGAATAGAATTGCAAAAAGAAGGTGAAGGAGATGAATAACGAAGGAAGAAGGAAACCAGCCGCTCCTATGTCTATTGTCTAGATCCATCATTGTGCATAAAGGGAATATAAGATTCACAGAAGTTTCACAAAAAGGGGTAGACTTGTGATTATGCGGGGGTGTTATTGATCCAAAAGCTTAACATACTGGCATTAACAACTACATTTATAAGTTGTCGTCTCCCCGCTTTCACTTCTCATCTGCTACTAATTCATTAGCTCCCACTTACCATAATAGATACATTGAGATTTATTAAAAATAATTCGGGATATTGTGGGATATTGCAAGGAAAGTTTGTGGTCTTGATATACGGTGAAGGTGAGGGTTTCAAAGTTGATCAGTTTCCACAGACAATCTTCTTTTCTTTCCAACCTGCCGAGAACTTGTTGTCATTATTCCAGGTCATGGAAATCTTTCACTACTACAAAATGCTTCATTGTCACGCCCGGTCATCATAAAGATGAACAGACGCTAATCACATGTACGCCAGGATCAGTTGAATCGTACATGCGTCGACGAAAGTGAAATACCATTACATTGCCATGTTCGAAATACATAAAATAGTCTTACAGGACGACCCGAAGGTCTACAAATACACACCACAAATATTTACAACACTAAACAGTTCAACACTACAGAAAACAAGATAAGAAAACGGGCTTCATATCCACAGGCAGCCGTTGCGCAATAGGTTGCCAGCCTAGACCAAGTCCTCCGGGTTGACGTAGAAGTCCTCCGGTGCAGCTTCTTCTTCTTCATACTCTAAAGGGAGAATTAAACGCTTGAGTACATAGAGTACTCAGCAAGTGCGGGAAGAGAATGACATGAATGGCTAAAGCAAGGGAAAGGCCAAATATGGCTTAGCACTATGCTTAGAACCTATCCTTAGCTTCCAATTATCAATATCATAATTCAATAAATAATCAACACATGATTAAGGATAATGAAAGTACTTAAATCATAATGAACCATCATTTCCCAACCATATACTAATTATGAACTGGCCCCAAGCCGCTCTTGTCCGTGAGCACGGCTGTCATGACAGTTTTACCAAATCTCTGCAGAGAGTGTACCCTTTCCCCACAAGCAGTGATTTCATCCCCTGTTGCCAGGTGGACTAAGTGAACCTCCCTGATTGCCCGTGGTAGCTAACCACATTACACACTTCCTTTGGTGTGAGGCCAGGAGATCACAACATGGTCTTTACAAAGGTACTCCCGATTAGTGCTAGCCCTCTAAGGTTTCCACCACTGAGGATTCTCGGAGTAACCCTCCGCCCCAGAGCCCCCTCTTGAGCCTTGCGGTTCCAAGAGCAGATCACCCGCCTCATTCCCCGCACCATCCAACCACTAGCAGTTCATCGGGAGAAACCTAATTAATTGACCAAGCTGCCCCATCTCAGTCTCGTGGTGGTACTATAAAGCTTAGTGGCTTCCTCCATAAACCGGTACTTAGAATCCGGTGGTAACAAACCCCAATCCCGGGTCTCGTGCAAAATGCACCATACCAAAACTAACCAACCACCAGATTCCTATCCACTAACATTATGTATATTCATCACCAAATTAAAGTAACCATAAAGTTGAGCATAGAACATTTGTATGGTATCCCAATCCCAACATCTAAGTATGGCTAAGCATAAATAAAGCCTATCTACTTCCCACCCCATTTCAGGTAACAAGGAATTATATGGAACAGGGCATGTAAACATGAAGTAGGACATCAATTTAATTAGCATGCAACTAGCTAAATTCCTAAAATAGGCACAAGATGGTCAAGGGCACTTGCCTTCGTTGGAGACTTGAGAATTGACGAAGTCTTGGTCTTGGAAGTTGAGGTTAGGGTCGTAGAATGACTCTAGATATATGCCCAAGCAATGGCAAGAATAGAATAAAGCTAAATAAGTAAAGGCACGCAAAACAATGCATTCACACATACACATAAGCACAAAATCCTACACTAATGCGTCCCTACGAGGTATTTATCACTTAACATGGCCAAAGTATGCATTTTAGATTTATCCTACAATTTTGGGATTTTATTATAGCCTAAAACCATTTTTATTGAATTTTCTATAGCAAAAATGTATTTTAAAACCTTTATAATAAATATTCCAGGGACCAAATATATTTTATCTGAATACTACAATTAATTCACAGCATAAAATAGATTATAACAATTTTTCATAGCATTCCTACACTTAATCACCATTTTTATCTAATTTCTATACCTTAAATACGATTAAAAACCCTATTAAGCAAATAAATAAAAGTCCAGGGGCTAAATAAATAGTTTTCTACACTGCACAGAGTCTAAATATATTATTCTACAAAATTACAGGGGTTAGAATGCTTAATTAAATGATTAAAACCAATTTTTAGGGTTCCAGGGGCTAGTCTGCGAATTCTGGGGGCTAGATTCGAATTACAGAGAAGTACAGGGGGTAGCAACTAAGTTTCCAGGGACTGCGGTGTAAAACTGAAGGCGGGAAAACTAGATTGAATGAGGGCCGTTGGATCTGAGATGGATGGCTAGGATTTTATGAAGTGAACCGGTATGAACTTCTAATCTCAGCCGTCGGGGTTCTACCGACGGCCCAGATGGGGCCACGTCGACCCCCGGCCGGCGCCAGTGCCCTGTGCGGCGTCGCACGGCGGCGCACGGCGGCGAGGTCGCCGAAGCTAACCCGAAAACATGAAATAGTGCGCAATTCACGGATTTAAGCGCATAGAATTGAAGAGGGAGATCGAGGGAACTCACCGGAGGGCTTGATTGGACTTGGGGAAGAGTGGAGAGCGTCGGCGACGGTCGGAGGCGGGTGAGCTCGCCGGAGTTCGACGAAGATGCCGACGCAGTGGTGATCTACCCAAGCCAACACGTCCAACGTGTCCCTGGTGAAGCGGCGATCACGTTAGGCCAAGAAAATGGGGAGGAGGGGGGCTATGGCGACGGGAACGCGAGCGCCGGGCGACTCACCGACGATGAAGGTCTAGGGTTCCGGGGAGAGCTCGGGGTAGGGGAAAAATGAAGGCGCCGGGTCCTTTATGGCGCGGAGAGGGGGTGCGGTCTCGATGGGCGCACGAAAACTGTCGGGGAGAGTGGAATCGGGGGAGGAAACGTGGGCGCGGGGGTTGGGGTTCGACGTGGGCGCGGCGGTTGTGCGGGGCGCGGGAGAGGGAGGTGGCGGTTGGGAGAGATGACATGCGGGGCCCGCTCGGCAGTGAGAGGAGAGAGGGGAAAGCGCAGTGGGCTGGCGGGGAAGGAAGGGAATTGGGCCAGGGGGAGGGAATTCGGCCCAAAGGGGTTTTAATTCCTTTTCCTTTTTCTTTTTCTATTCATTTCTTTTGATTTTGAATTCAAATTCAATTTGAATCGTTTGCTACTCGATTGAACACCAAAAATTCACACAAAAATGCATGCTACAATGATCAAAGGTTTGAGCAAATTTTGTACATAAAATATGGATGTTACAACTCTACCCCCCTTAAAAGGAATCTCGCCCTCGAGATTCGGACGCTCTAAGAGAATAGATGAGGGAAATCCGCCTTGAGAGATTCTTCTCTTTCCCATGTTGCTTCTGCCTCAGAATGATGCTTCCATTGCACTTTACACATGCGAATGACTTTGTTTCTTGTGATCTTTTCCAGTGTCTCAAGTATCTTGACAGGCTGCTCCACATAAGACAAATCTTCTTGTACATCCACTGCTTCCATTGGCAATTGCTCTTCAGGCACCCTTAGGCACTTCTTAAGTTGCGACACATGGAACACATTGTGCACATCTGCCAGGTGTGGCGGAAGCTCAAGTTGATAAGCCACTTCACCACGTCGTTCCAGTATCTTGAACGGACCAATGTATCGGGGTGACAACTTGCCTCTTACTTTGAACCTTCTCAATCCTCTCATAGGTGACACCTTCAAGTATACATAGTCACCAACTTCAAATGTGAGATCGCGTCTTCGTGTATCCGCATAACTCTTCTGTCTTGTTTGAGCTGCCTTTAGATTCTTCCGAATTTCTTGTACTTGTCTTTCAGCCTCTTGTAATACGTCAGGCCCAAAGACTTGGCTTTCCCCAGTTTGATTCCAAAACAACGGTGTCCTACATTTTTGCCCATACAATGCTTCAAAAGGAGACATCTTCAAACTGGCTTGATAACTGTTGTTGTAAGAAAATTTGGCATATGGCAGATTCTTGTCCCAACTTTTGCTATTCTTTAAAGCACACGCTCTCAACATGTCTTCTAATATCTGGTTGGTGCGTTCTGTCTGACCATCAGTTTGAGGATGATACGCCGAACTGAAATTTAGGCGGGTATCCATTGATTCATGCAACTTCTGCCAGAATCTTGAGGTGAATTGGGTGCCTCTGTCTGAAATGATCTTCTTAGGAACTCCATGTAAACATACAATCCTGGAGATGTACAGTTCCGCCAACTTGGGACCATTGTAGGTCTCTTTCACAGGAATAGAGTGAGCCACTTTAGTTAGACGGTCCACAATAACCCATATAGAATCATATCCAGACTGTGTTCTTGGTAGTCCCACAATGAAGTCCATACTAATTTCTTCCCATTTCCATTCTGGCACTTTGATTGGTTGCAATAACCCTGCTGGTCTTTGATGTTCCGCCTTAATCAATTGACATGTATCACATATGGCCACATATTCGGCTACATCCCGTTTCATTCCATGCCACCAATATCGATCTTTAAGGTCTTGATACATCTTTGTGCTTCCGGGATGAATGGAGTATGATGAGTCATGAGCTTCTCTTAATATCAACTCTTTAATCTCCTTGATATCTGGAACACAGATCCTCTTTCCAAGCCATAAGGTTCCTTGTTCATCCTCTCTAAAGTTTGGAGCTTTCCCTTTCTTCATCAACTGCTTGATCTCTTTGACTTTCTCATCATTCTTTTGTCCTTCTCGTATGTCATGTTCAAGGGTTGAGTCCACTTCCATAGCAACTGCTTCAGTGCTAGACACTAGACATAGATTTAACCTTGCAAACTCTTCACATAGCTGGGGTTGAAGAGCTTGTATTGACAAGTTATTGCTTTGTCCCTTCCTGCTCACAGCATCAGCGACCACATTAGCCTTGCCTGGATGGTAGTTGATTCCCACATCAAAATCATTTATTAACTCCAACCAACGTCGTTGCCTGAGATTGAGATCCGGCTGTGTAAATATGTACTTCAAGCTCTTGTGATCTGTATATATCTCCGTCCTTTTTCCCATTAAGTAATGCCTCCATATCTTCAAAGCATGAACAACAGCTGCCAATTCTAAGTCATGCGTTGGATAATTTCTCTCATGTTTACGAAGCTGTCTTGAAGCATAGGCCACAACATGTCCTCCTTGCATTAAGACACATCCTAAACCATGACCAGATGCATCACAATAGACCACAAACTCCTTTTGCATATCAGGCATCACCAATACCGGTGCACTGGTTAACCTCTTCTTCAATTCGGCGAAGCTTACTTCACACTCGGGGGTCCACTTGAAAGCAACTCCTTTCTCAAGCAACTTGGTTAGTGGTCGAGAGATCTTTGAAAATCCCTCGATGAATCGCCGATAGTAACCAGCCATACCTAAGAATCTCCGTATATCATGTACACTCTCAGGTGTTTCCCACTTAAGGACATCGGCCACTTTGCCTGGATCCACTGCTATACCTCCTTCGGATATGACATGTCCCAAAAATGATACCTCCTTTAGCCAAAACTCACACTTACTAAGTTTGGCATACAGTTGATGTTGGCGAAGCTTCTGTAGGGCCATCCTGAGGTGCTCCTCATGCTCTTCTTCAGTCTTGGAGTAGATAAGTATGTCATCGATGAATACCACTACGAACTTGTCCAAGTACTCCATGAAAACCTTGTTCATAAGATACATAAAATACGCCGGAGCATTGGTCAATCCGAACGACATAACGGTATATTCATATAATCCATACCGAGAGACAAATGTCGTCTTGGGAATATCCGACGGTCTAATCTTCAGTTGATGGTAGCCCGAACGAAGATCAATCTTGGAAAACACACATGCTCCTCTTAACTGATCAAATAAATCTTCAATCCTGGGTAGTGGGTATTTATTCTTGATTGTTACCTCATTTAGAGCACGGTAGTCCACACACAACCTTTGAGTTCCATCCTTCTTAGGTACAAATATGACTGGTGCTCCCCAAGGCGATGAGCTAGGACGAAAATATCCTTTTGCCAATAACTCCTCAATATGATCCTTTAGTTCAGCCAATTGTTTAGCATCCATTCTATATGGCCTCTTATATATTGGGGCCGTTCCAGGTACTAATTCAATGACAAATTCAATCTCTCGATCAGGGGGCATACCTGGTAAGTCATCTGGGAATACATCCGGGAATTCCTTCACAATCCTGATGTCTTTGGTACTCTCAAGATGGTTGAGTTGTACTACTGCCTCTTGTGTCTGATCTGGCTTGAATTCCACTGTGGTGCCATCCGGGTGTGTTAAGCAGACTGTTCTAGTTGCACAATGAATTACTCCTTGATTCTTTGTCAACCAGTCCATTCCCAGAATGATATCTAATCCTTGTGAGTCCAACACTATTAGGTTGGCCCAAAAGACTACCCCCCTTATGTTTATACTCACTTTTCGGCATAGATGCCTTGCCACCATCTCTCCTCCAGGAGAGTTTATCAATAATGGCCCATTCAAGAATGTAACTACCATGTCATGCTTCTTTATGAAATCCTTGGATATGAATGAATGTGTAGCACCCGAATCAAACAATATGGTGGCGGGGTGGGAGTTGACAGAGAACGTACCGATCACCACATCAGGTGCTTCATGTGCTTGCTCCAGAGTCACATGGTTGACACGGCCAGTTGGGTTCTGCTGCTTCTTTGGACAACTGCTGGCATAGTGTCCCCATTCTCCGCACTTGTAGCATTGTACTCCTGCAGCATTATTTGGGCCCTTGTTGCCTCCTAACTGGTTTCTTGGGGGTTGGCCACTTGGACGGTTAGCTGGGGCTGAAGGGCGGGGTGGCTGCATCTGTTGGCGTGGGGGTTGCATTGGCTGGCGTGGTGGCTGCTCCTGCTGCTGCTGGCGCATCTGCTGGTTGTAAGGAGTGGGTGGCCTGAAGTTGGAGTTGGGAAACCTCTGTCCCGAGTAGTTCATGGGACGAGTCATATGAGTTGTAGGCTGAGGGTTGAGACGGGGGCGTACATTGCTGCTGGAGGCATGTGCTGCTAAAGTCAACTTCCTCTTTCTTTCATCATCATCCAGTTCCTTCTTAGTCCTCTCCACTTCAAAAGCTTTGTCAACTAACTTCTGGAAGTCGCCGTAGTCGCTGGAAGACATGGCGAACTTTAACTCTTTGTCCAGCCCATTCTTGAAGCGGAATTGTTTCTTAGCGTCGGTATCCACGTCTGTTGGGGCATAGCGGGATAGCTGGGTGAAGGCATTCAGGTAGGCCCTCACAGTCATACGGCCTTGCTTTAGCATCAGGAATTCTTCACGCCTGGCTTGTATCTCTCCTTCAGGTACGAAGTGATTACGGAAGTTGGTTCGGAATTCTTCCCATGTAATATTTTCCGGGTCCCGGTGGGCTTCGGTGAAGGCGGTCCACCAGTCAGCTGCTGGCCCTTGGAGTTGATGGGAGGCTAACAATACCTTCTCTCTTCCTTCGCAGTGAATAAGCCTCAGCTTGCTATCAATAGTACGGAGCCAATCATCAGCGTCCATGGGTTCGGTAACGGTGGCATGGGTGTTCAGGAAGTCCCTAAGGAAGGACCTAGGTGGAAAAGGTGGTGGTGGCGGAAGGTTGTAGTTTGGTGGTGGTGGGGGTGGGGCTTGTTGCAGGTTGGTGACAATTTGGGTGAGGTTGTTAAGCAACTGGGTCTGAAGAGCCATCATCTGTTGCATTTGTTGAGAGGCTGGGGCTCCTCGAGCACCCCTTGCATTCCATCCAGGGACACCTCCAAGTTCCTCATCCAGAGGTGGGTTGCCACGACCACGGCCTCTACCTCTACCTCATCCAGCCATCTGTGATAGAGAAGTTCATTGAGGTCTTAGAATAATAGATGAGATGGGAAAGGATACACTAGGGTAACACGGTCTCAACTACATGCATCAAGGGTAATAGATATAAAGCAAGTTCATTAATCAACTAGTGTGGAGGTGGACAAGATGCCTAAGCATTCCACCACTCACACGACACCTAAACAAGACTAAAGACATGGATGTGGACAGGATGCCGAAGCATTCCACAACTCATGTCGCACCCCACACACACAACATGAAGCAAACTACTAGCATAACAACATAAACGACAGAACTCAAGACTAGGGAGGGCGTAGCTACACGCTCCTACAAACTAAGGATAACTGTCCTGAGTCGTCCAGCGGGGAAACGAGTCCACTCCTACTAGTCGGAGTCCTCCTCAACCTCCATCTCCGGGTCTTCTTCTTCTGAGTCTTCTCTTGAGTTCTCGGGGGAGTTCATGCGGCGATCCGGAGAGTTCGGGTCCCAAGGCTCCACGTCCGAAGCGTACTGCGGAGAGTTAGGATCAACTCCAGTGATCCTCGTGTAGCGTCGTCGAAGTCGCTCGTAGCGGTCGACCAAGTCCCTGCTGTCCCGCAGCTCCTGCTGACAACGCTGGAGTCGCGAAGACAACTCCACAACGTCGTCCACCAGCCTCTCGCACTGGGGGTGAGTCAAGCGTCCCTCGACGTCACGTCCAGTGAAGGCGGCTGTGCCACTAGGGCGCTGAGGGGTGTACGCGTGCTCCGTGCACCCAAGAAGGAACCTGTGGGCGTGGCTCCAGTAGGTGGTCGCCTCCCACGTGGCGTCCTCCTCAGCTGCACGCTGGGAGCTCCTCCAGGCCGAAGAGAAGTGTGAGTGCAGCAACTCCGAGTCGTAGTAGACGGCCAGCTGAGAAGTCCACTCCAGCTCACCAGTATAGGGTGCAAAGACCCTAGTGGTGTGGTAGACTAAGCGGACACGGTACTCACGGTACCCCGCAGCTCGAAGAAGAGAACGAAGACGGACGCGCATCCTCGAAGCAGCACTCCCGTTGGAGAGCAGTGTCGTCTCCCTCCGGGGTGTGTGAGGTGCGGAGCGACTGGCTAGGGCGTGCTGAGGAACACGACCCCCAGTCGACTTACGGGCCGTCTGCTTGGTCCGCGCCATCTACAAACATTTGAAAAGAAGAGAGTGAGATTAATAACTAGTAAATCAAGTTAGAGTAAAAACAAATAAGCAAAGCAAGGTAAGAAGCACAAGGGTTGAGATGGAGAGCACAAAGTTTTGGAAATACTATTTCATATGAAAATAGTATAGTCCTTAATTTTCGGCCATTTCTAACTAGGCTTGCGTCCTACGGGCAACACGGCTCTGATACCACTTTGTCACGCCCGGTCATCATAAAGATGAACAGACGCTAATCACATGTACGCCAGGATCAGTTGAATCGTACATGCGTCGACGAAAGTGAAATACCATTACATTGCCATGTTCGAAATACATAAAATAGTCTTACAGGACGACCCGGAGGTCTACAAATACACACCACAAATATTTACAACACTAAACAGTTCAACACTACAGAAAACAAGATAAGAAAACGGGCTTCATATCCACAGGCAGCCGTTGCGCAATAGGTCGCCAGCCTAGACCAAGTCCTCCGGGTTGACGTAGAAGTCCTCCGGTGCAGCTTCTTCTTCTTCATACTCTAAAGGGAGAATTAAACGCTTGAGTACATAGAGTACTCAGCAAGTGCGGGAAGAGAATGACATGAATGGCTAAAGCAAGGGAAAGGCCAAATATGGCTTAGCACTATGCTTAGAACCTATCCTTAGCTTCCAATTATCAATATCATAATTCAATAAATAATCAACACATGATTAAGGATAATGAAAGTACTTAAATCATAATGAACCATCATTTCCCAACCATATACTAATTATGAACTGGCCCGAAGCCGCTCTTGTCCGTGAGCACGGCTTTCATGACAGTTTTACCAAATCTCTGCAGAGAGTGTACCCTTTCCCCACAAGCAGTGATTTCATCCCCTGTTGCCAGGTGGACTAAGTGAACCTCCCTGATTGCCCGTGGTAGCTAACCACATTACACACTTCCTTTGGTGTGAGGCCAGGAGATCACAACATGGTCTTTACAAAGGTACTCCCGATTAGTGCTAGCCCTCTAAGGTTTCCACCACTGAGGATTCTCGGAGTAACCCTCCGCCCCAGAGCCCCCTCTTGAGCCTTGCGGTTCCAAGAGCAGATCACCCGCCTCATTCCCCGCACCATCCAACCACTAGCAGTTCATCGGGAGAAACCTAATTAATTGACCAAGCTGCCCCATCTCAGTCTCGTGGTGGTACTATAAAGCTTAGTGGCTTCCTCCATAAACCGGTCCTTAGAATCCGGTGGTAACAAACCCCAATCCCGGGTCTCGTGCAAAATGCACCATACCAAAACTAACCAACCACCAGATTCCTATCCACTAACATTATGTATATTCATCACCAAATTAAAGTAACCATAAAGTTGAGCATAGAACATTTGTATGGTATCCCAATCCCAACATCTAAGCATGGCTAAGCATAAATAAAGCCTATCTACTTCCCACCCCATTTCAGGTAACAAGGAATTATATGGAACAGGGCATGTAAACATGAAGTAGGACATCAATTTAATTAGCATGCAACTAGCTAAATTCCTAAAATAGGCACAAGATGGTCAAGGGCACTTGCCTTCGTTGGAGACTTGAGAATTGACGAAGTCTTGGTCTTGGAAGTTGAGGTTAGGGTCGTAGAACGACTCTAGATATATGCCCAAGCAATGGCAAGAATAGAATAAAGCTAAATAAGTAAAGGCACGCAAAACAATGCATTCACACATACACATAAGCACAAAATCCTACACTAATGCGTCCCTACGAGGTATTTATCACTTAACATGGCCAAAGTATGCATTTTAGATTTATCCTACAATTTTGGGATTTTATTATAGCCTAAAACCATTTTTATTGAATTTTCTATAGCAAAAAATGTATTTTAAAACCTTTATAATAAATATTCCAGGGACCAAATATATTTTATCTGAATACTACAATTAATTCACAGCATAAAATAGATTATAACAATTTTTCATAGCATTCCTACACTTAATCACCATTTTTATCTAATTTCTATACCTTAAATACGATTAAAAACCCTATTAAGCAAATAAATAAAAGTCCAGGGGCTAAATAAATAGTTTTCTACACTGCACAGAGTCTAAATATATTATTCTACAAAATTACAGGGGTTAGAATGCTTAATTAAATGATTAAAACCAATTTTTAGGGTTCCAGGGGCTAGTCTGCGAATTCTGGGGGCTAGATTCGAATTACAGAGAAGTACAGAGGGTAGCAACTAAGTTTCCAGGGACTGCGGTGTAAAACTGAAGGCGGGAAAACTAGATTGAATGAGGGCCGTTGGATCTGAGATGGATGGCTAGGATTTTATGAAGTGAACCGGTATGAACTTCTAATCTCAGCCGTCGGGGTTCTACCGACGGCCCAGATGGGGCCACGTCGACCCCCGGCCGGCGCCAGTGCCCTGTGCGGCGTCGCACGGCGGCGAGGTCGCCGGAGCTAACCCGAAAACATGAAATAGTGCGCAATTCACGGATTTAAGCGCATAGAATTGAAGAGGGAGATCGAGGGAACTCACCGGAGGGCTTGATTGGACTTGGGGAAGAGTGGAGAGTGTCGGCGACGGTCGGAGGCGGGTGAGCACGCCGGAGTTCGACGAAGATGCCGACGCAGTGGTGATCTACCCAAGCCAACACGTCCAACGTGTCCCTGGTGAAGCGGCGATCACGTCAGGCCAAGAAAATGGGGAGGAGGGGGGCTATGGCGACGGGAACGCGAGCGCCGGGCGACTCACTGACGATGAAGGTCTAGGGTTCCGGGGAGAGCTCGGGGTAGGGGAAAAATGAAGGCGCCGGGTCCTTTATGGCGCGGAGAGGGGGTGCGGTCTCAATGGGCGCACGAAAACTGTCGGGGAGAGTGGAATCGGGGGAGGAAACGTGGGCGCGGGGGTTGGGGTTCGACGTGGGCGCGGCGGTTGTGCGGGGCGCGGGAGAGGGAGGTGGCGGTTGGGAGAGATGACATGCGGGGCCCGCTCGACAGTGAGAGGATGTAAGGATCGAAACGCCCAAGAGGGGGGGTGAATTGGGCTTTCTTTCAATTTTTTAAGACAATTAAACACTTAACAACTTAAAGCCCAATTCCCTATGCAATTAAACTATGCAAACAATATAATTTAAAGTTGCGGAATGAAGATTGCATAAGAGTAAAAGGGAGAGGGATGCAAACGCTCAAGAGACACGGAGTTTATCCCGTGGTTCGGTAAGATCACAAGGATCTTCCTACGTCCACGTTGTGACACCCACCGAAGGGTTTTGCCACTCCCAAGTCACCGAGACTAGGGGCTTCTTCACTATTCTTCTCCGTTCGCCAACCTTGGCAAGGTGGAGCTCAAGCCTTGTACACTTTTGGGATCCTCCGGGCTTCCACAATCCACTTGGCAAGCTCCGGAAGTTGCACACACCAAGGGACACTCCCTTGTGGCTCTCACTATGCTAGAGACTCCAATCACCTAGAGTGGAGGCACCCAAGCACTATCTCTAGCTAGTTCTAGCCTATCTCTTGGTGTACAAATGATGGGTAAATGATGTGAAAGTGGTAGCTCTCTTGCTTGAATGCTCTAGGATGTGTAGAGTATGTCTGGGCTTCAAGTCTTGTCGATTTGACAGGTTGAAGGGGTATAAATAGCCAGCCTCCACGAGATAGCCGTTGGAAAAGTAGGCTGACATCACTTGTCTGCGAACACCGGATGATCCGATGTCTCCCCTTCAGTTAACATCGGTCAAAGCCAAATTAGCTGATGTCACTGTGCAGATATGACCGTTATTAGACCGATGCTTCACCTCCTTCATCATCGGAGGATCCGATGAATAGATCTTCAATCTGGTTGAGCTGATAATTTGCTTCTGTTGTAATCGACCGATGTGCATCTTCCTTCAGCATCGGATGATCCGGTGTTCAGTCCTTCAGAACACTTCAGAAAATTTGCTTACTGTTGTATTCATCCGATGTTCACTTGATACACATCGGATGATCCGGTGTGTACTTCATTCTGAGGTCTTCTTCTTCTGTTGAGTCCAAATCGACCGATGCAGTCATTCTTCAGATCACCGGATGATCCGGTGTGTTGAACTTGTTGACTTCGAGTTGTTTTGAGTTGTTTTCAAGTATGAAATGATATCAAGTTAGAGCTTTCACTTCTTGTCATCATATGTTTTGATTTGATCTCATTCGTTGATTCTATATGGGTCTCCAATGTAATTTTGATTTCATTTGATTGAGTGTCATTGAGACCTTGCATTCACAGATTCATTAGTAATATCGAATGGTTGTCATTAATCACCGAAACCGTACCTCATGGGGTCTAGATGCTTTCAATCTCCCCCTTTTTGGTGATTGATGACAACACAATAATTTAAAGCGTAATAATAATGAATTTGATGATAATACACAAGTAGATATGCAATAAGTACAACATAGGACACATGAATCTTGTAAAGGGAAAATGAAAATTATGGTGCGAAAAGCTCAATTGATTAAAATCATAAGCAAAAGAGACAAATGAAAGAGTGCTTAATTAAAATTACAAAAGAGTACTCAAGCAAGAATACAAAAGAAAAACACACACTCACACACTCCCCCTAAACACGTACTCCCCCTGAGACTGCTACTACCACTCCCCCTGACTCTTCTACATCTTCTCCCCCTTTGGCATCAAGACACCAAAAAGGGATCAGAACTCCTACTGACCCTGAGAGCTAGGCGCGAGGACGAACTGAGCACCGTCGCAGACGTCGGAGCTGGAGTCGCCGGTCGAAGGAGCTGCCGGAGCGGTGGGAACTGGAGGGTCCGCTGCCGGTGCTGGAGGAGAGGGAGCAGGTACTGAAGATGCTGGAGGAGCTGGAGGAAGTGGAGCGCTCACCACGGACGCCGGTGTCTGCTGGAACAAGGTCGTCGCCGGCAGTGGTGAGTGAATCGGTGCGCTAGGTGCCAGGAGTGGTGACATGCTGATCGAAGGGATAGGAGTAGTAGGCACCTGAGCGACACCTGGAGCCAGTCCCAGTCCAGGCTGCTGTGAAGGAAGGGCGATCCCGGTCTGAGTGTATAGGTTGGTGATCAACCCTAGGATCCCCATCATGGCCTGCTGGGTCTGCTGCTGCTGGTCGAGGGTACGGCGGTGCATCTGATCTACAAGGGTAGTGAACCTGTCCGTATCCTCTCGCCTCTGTCGGGCGATCTCCAGCTGGAGCTCCTGCTGCTGCCTCTGCAGCTGTGCCAAGTGAGCAGCCTGCTCTGCCCTGGCCTGCTCGGCAGCGAGCCTGTCCTGGCGCTGCTGCTCGATCATCTGCTGAAGAAGGGAGGACAGCTCCGACGGCTGTGACACCTGCGCCTCGGACACAGGAGGTGGTGTCGGTGGCGGAGCAGCTGAGCCTCCTGCCTCGGCGTCGTGCTGTCTCGGTGAGGGTGGGGGTGGAGGAAAGTACTCCTCAACACTCTCGTCTGTGTCGCTCTCGGACCAGACGTGCTGCAAGTCTCCACCTTGAGCTTCTGCCTCAGCCAGACGCTCATCTTCCTTCTCGAGGTCAGACCAATCCTCCTCAGTCAAGCGCGCCCTGACCTGGCGCTCAACTGGACGGCCAAGGCGGCGGTCTCCAGGTGCGGACGCACGGTAGTGACCGAAGCGGGTCACGCTCTCGTCAGCAAGCCGGGTCTGTGCTGTATGTCCTTCTGGCACCACCATAGAGCAAATGAAGCTAATCCAGTGCCCGTAGACCATCTGCCTCATCATGCCCACTCCATCTGTAATAACGTCCTCCATCTCGCAGAGAAATATGTCTATGATATCAAAATCCATCCCGTTCATTATGTAGAACAGGAGGGTCTGCTGGAGACTCGTGAACCCCTCCAAGTATCCTGACCTCGGCAGGAGCGTGCGGCGCAAGGCGAGGTGCACAATGCGCGCAGCTGGGGTCAGGAGTGCTGGGACTCTCGGCTGATCTGGAGAGAACGTGGGGCCAAACAAGGAGCGGATCTCGTCCAGCTGAGGTGCTACCCCTCCAGTAAGTGGCCTTCTCGGTGGATCTGCCTGCCCATAGACCTTCTCGTGTATGCTAGTGTCGTGCAGGTCCAAGCCAAGGATGTGCCCCAAAGTCTGCCTCGTGAGATGGTAGTGCTGACCATTGAACATGAAGGCAATTGATCTTCTGCCCTCTGAGATGTATAGGGTCGCGTAGAAGACACGGACCCACTCTTCCACATAGGCACTCCTCTCATAGTCCAGTAGCTCCACCAAGCCTCTGTACCTCTCAAAGAAGGGGCGGACATCAGTTTCCGCTGCCACTGCAAGCTGCCTCCAGTCCAAGTGGTTGTGCTGAAAGAGCTTGTGCCCCCAGCGCTTGTAGGTCTCATAGAGAGACGCCTGGGTGACAGTCCAGAAGCGACTGTCCACAAGAAGCTCTCGGGGCTGTGGGAACCACTCCTCAAGAAGAACACTCCATCTGAGCTTCCGGAGTTGCTTCGCCTTCATCTTCCGGTAGTCTACAAGACGGACTCCTTCACGGACCCGGACGGCCGTGTCCATCTCATGGATGTCCCTCTCAGCCTCCCTGTCCTCACGACGGTCGGCGGCCGTCGGTCTCGGACGAGGAGCAGCCTCGACATGACCCCCACGCGTCCGGGCTGAGCGCCGGCGGACGAGGGGCTCAACGGGCTCCTCTTCGGCGTCGGAGTCGTCGACCACTGGAGGCGGCCTCGGACGGGCCTCACGGATCCTCAAGGAACCCCCACGGCCACGCTCACGCTCCTCGGCGGCGCGAGCGGCCATCAAGGCCTTCTTCTCATCCTTCGAAAGTTTCCGCTTTTTCGCGGCGGGCTCCGCGATAGCCTTGCCTTTGCCTTTGCGATCACGGGCCATCTTCAAGAAATTCGAGAGCAAGGGTTAGCGAAAAGATGACGGGAACAATGAAGGACGTCGCGCTGCACGGAACAAACCTCGTCGACGAAAAGACACGAGATCGATGAAAGGCGACGAACGGCGACGATCGATGGCTCGGGCGAGAAACCCTAGCAGGGAGAACTGCCGGCGGTGGAGACTGGTGAAGGAGGTGGTGGCGGCGTCTAGAGGAGAAGCGGCGGCGGCGCCCTGGAGGGGCGGCGGCGGCGGCGCGTGGGAAGGGCGGCGGCGCGCGGGAGAGGTGGCCGGCGGCGGTGGCGCGAGCAGGGGTTGGCGGCGGCGTCCGGCGGCGGCGCTGCAGGCGAGGGAGAGGCGGCGGCGCGTGGAGAGGCGGTGGTCGGCGGCGGCGGGAGCACGGGGTGTCGGGGAGAGAAAAGGTCGGGCCGGCGCGCGAGTTTAAATAGTGGGGCCCAAACCCTAGCCGTTTTTCAAACACCGGATGGACCGATGATATATGCAGTGAACATCGGTCAATTGCAACAGTAAGGATATTCAAGAATTGATGTTGACATCGGATGAACCGATGATTAGGGTTTTGAACATCGGTCGAATAGCACAGTAAGGGTGTTCAACTGAGTGATATTGACACCGGATGATCCGACGTTATAGGAAGGTAGACATCGGTTGAATGGATCACAGCTCCAGAAGAGTGAACATCGGATGGACCGATGTTTTCCAGGATGAACGCGTCGGATCATTTGAGGTTCTGACAGAGTTGGGTTTTGAGGGTTGAACACCTATTTGACCGATGAGGGATTGACAGTGGCATCGGATAATCCGATGACAACAGAACGAAAACATCCCATATATGTCCTTCGACCGAACAAACAATTTGAGGAGAAACACATGTCTTAGGACTTTTTGGGCAACTCCTTACCCCTCAAGAAGCTAATATGCCAATAGCTTGGCTAGACCTTAACACAAACGGAACACCAAGAAAAATGGAGGAAAAAATATCCAAATAAAATGTAAGGCCCATGCTTTGTGAGGTAGAGTATGGAAACTTCTATCTCATTAAAGCATGTTCCTTTAGAATTTTGCTCTTTCCACATCATATGAGTTGAGATATTGCATTTCAAACAAGTCTCCTTCTCATGATGTGGGTTCCCCTTTGTGACAATCTATCGTTATGCAATGCCAAACAAATTATAGTGCAAGAGATTAAATGAGTGCAAGTTTATATGGCAGGGATCATGCAAGGCATAAAATAAATCTATCTTGCCAAGTTTGAACCTTCCAAAGGCTTCCTCAGGGAAAACTACTTCTAGCTTGCCCCTATCCTTTGGGAGTTAGACAAGACCTATATGATATGTATCCTTACATGAACATGGCAACTTACATGACGTTAGATGCATCTAGCACATTTAATTTCTAAGCCTAGAAAAGGTTTTTCATCAAGTGCGGGAATGGGGTTTGTCGCTATCTTAGCCGCACTTTCATTGTCACAAAGGAGAGGCGCATAATCATATAAGCATTCATTTAACATGACATGGGGCCTAGATGCGGAAAGATATAGCAATAGACTATTTATGGAATGGTAATTTGATTTGACAATAGGGTTACCGTCCATATCCGCGTTGGGCTCCCATTCTCAACTTTCTTCAAGAGGTCCTTGGTAGATTTTCTTTGATGGTGGAGGTCTCCTCTTGAAGTCACCTCGTGGACGGTCACGTGTTCTTGACTTTAGGCACCCAAGCTAGCTTTGGTCCTTGTATATGTGATACAAGTGCTTTTGGGACCCAAAGTTGTTTGGGGAGCTTCCCTTTCATCCCCTTTACGTTCATGCCAATGAATTTTGCCTTCACCTTAGCACCTACTTTACTCAACAAATAATAGTGATTTTCAAAGGTAGATGTATAGTTAGTCGGCAATTTTGGAGAAGGTCGATTAGGTAGAGGGCACTCCCTTGTATGGTGACCGGTGACCTTGCAATGTTGGCAATAGGAGCCAACTTCCTTGATGAAGCTTGTTTTGAGCTCCGGTGAGGGCACCTTTCCTTTGTTGGGCACCGGGAAGGATCCAAGTCCTTTCTTGTTGAAGCCCTTTGCTTGATGGAAGAGGATTTCTTTATGTTTGTCTTCTCCCTTGGATAGTCTTGCTAAGCTTGTTCGGAGACTTTCAATCTCCTCCATCAACTCCTTCTCCCTAGCATTTTCTTTCATGGGCAAAGACTCATGGAAAGCATTAGTAGCATTTGAAATACTGGGTACCTTGCCATCAATAGCTTCTTTCTCCTTATTTTTTAATTTTAGTTCAATGGCTTCATAAGAGAGATTAAGTGCATGATGCTCTTGAACTAACCCATTGTGCTTATCGGAGAGCGTTTGATGAACTAAGCCAAGCTTATGATTATCTAGCTCAATTTTAGCCTTATCTTCTTCAATTTGCTTGACATAGGTTTTGAGCGTGTCATGCTCTTTAAGTATGCTTTCATACTTGCCAAGCAAATCAAGGTTAGCATTTTCAAGTTTAGCATGAGCTTGTTCTAGTGCCTTGACTTTGTTCTTTTCCCTTTTAATGATGGTGTGATATTCATTTATTAATGAAGTTAATTCATCGGGGGAAAGTTCATCATCACTAGAGTCGTCACATACCTCAAAGTTACCTTTTGCCATGAGGCACATAGGAGGTGGAGGAAGAGGTGAATCATCTTTGTTGGTAATGGCAAGTCCGGCCAAGTTTTCTTCTTCTTCTTCACTCTCTTCTTCACTTGACTCTTCGTCGGTGATCCATTCATTCCCCTCACACATGAACACCTTTTGAGGTCCTTGTCTTTTCTTTGGAAAGAATTTTGACTTTTTGCCTTTGTCAAATTTCTTCTTTCCAAACGTTCTTGCCTTGGGCTTGACCTCTTCTTCTTCATCCTCGCTATCTTCAAGCTTGTGATGCTTGCTCTTGTGGTTCTCCCTTCTCTTGTCCGGTTTTGGACAATCGTAGGAGATGTGGCCTTGTTCACCACAATTATAGCAAATTTTGCTACTTTCTTTCTTGGGGAGGAAGGCTCTCTTGTTGGGATCAAAAGTGTATCCCTTCTTGGCAATCTTGGAGTTCAAGCGGGAGAATTTTCTCATCATTGAAGCAAGCTCATCATCATCATCTTCACTTGATGTTTGCTCTTCTTTGCTTGAACTAGGCTTCATTATTTTCTTCGTTTTCTTGAAAGCCTTGAGAGCAATTGTCCTTGTAGAGGATGAACTCTCCATCATCCCAAGTACACTCATCTCATGAGCGTGTATTTCTCCAATGAGCTCCGAAACTTCAATGTTGTCAAGCGATTCCTTTTGGAGCATGGAGTTGATAATGTTGTACTTGGGCTTGGGAAGGAGCATGAGGATCTTTCGGTTGATAAGTCCCTTGCCAAGAGACGCAATGTCAAGAGCATTAATCTCCTCAATAAGAACATTTAAGCGTGAAAACATTTCATTAACATTTTCATGAGGAAGCATTTTAAATTCATCATATTTTGCTTTAAGCATGTGATATTTAAGTTCTTTAACACGAGAAGAACCCTCATGAATTTCAATTAAGCAAGCCCAAATTTCACATGCTTTTTCTTTACTAGCTATTCTAGCAAATACATCTTGACTAATGCATTCATAAATGGCATTTCTAGCTCTAGCATCCCATTTAATTTGATCACCAATATAAGCATTATCTCCAAATCCCGCATGGGTCGCTTCCCAAACTTCGGGAGCAATAGCCTCTAGGTAGGCACGCATGCGTGCTTTCCAATAGGCAAAGTTCTTGCCCTCGAAGATAGGAATCGAACCCCCATTCTTGGCCATTTAAGCTCTCTAGCGGTGAAGCTAGAATGATCCAATGAGCAACCTGGCTCTGATACCAATTGTAAGGATCGAAACGCCCAAGAGGGGGGGTGAATTGGGCTTTCTTTCAATTTTTTAAGACAATTAAACACTTAACAACTTAAAGCCCAATTCCCTATGCAATTAAACTATGCAAACAATATAATTTAAAGTTGCGGAATGAAGATTGCATAAGAGTAAAAGGGAGAGGGATGTAAACGCTCAAGAGACACGGAGTTTATCCCGTGGTTCGGTAAGATCACAAGGATCTTCCTACGTCCACGTTGTGACACCCACCGAAGGGTTTTGCCACTCCCAAGTCACCGAGACTAGGGGCTTCTTCACTATTCTTCTCCGTTCGCCAACCTTGGCAAGGTGGAGCTCAAGCCTTGTACACTTTTGGGATCCTCCGGGCTTCCACAATCCACTTGGCAAGCTCCGGAAGTTGCACACACCAAGGGACACTCCCTTGTGGCTCTCACTATGCTAGAGACTCCAATCACCTAGAGTGGAGGCACCCAAGCACTATCTCTAGCTAGTTCTAGCCTATCTCTTGGTGTACAAATGATGGGTAAATGATGTGAAAGTGGTAGCTCTCTTGCTTGAATGCTCTAGGATGTGTAGAGTATGTCTGGGCTTCAAGTCTTGTCGATTTGACAGGTTGAAGGGGTATAAATAGCCAGCCTCCATGAGATAGCCGTTGGAAAAGTAGGCTGACATCACTTGTCTGCGAACACCGGATGATCCGATGTCTCCCCTTCAGTTAACATCGGTCAAAGCCAAATTAGCTGATGTCACTGTGCAGATATGACCGTTATTAGACCGATGCTTCACCTCCTTCATCATCGGAGGATCCGATGAATAGATCTTCAATCTGGTTGAGCTGATAATTTGCTTCTGTTGTAATCGACCGATGTGCATCTTCCTTCAGCATCGGATGATCCGGTGTTCAGTCCTTCAGAACACTTCAGAAAATTTGCTTACTGTTGTATTCATCCGATGTTCACTTGATACACATCGGATGATCCGGTGTGTACTTCATTCTGAGGTCTTCTTCTTCTGTTGAGTCCAAATCGACCGATGCAGTCATTCTTCAGATCACCGGATGATCCGGTGTGTTGAACTTGTTGACTTCGAGTTGTTTTGAGTTGTTTTCAAGTATGGAATGATATCAAGTTAGAGCTTTCACTTCTTGTCATCATATGTTTTGATTTGATCTCATTCGTTGATTCTATATGGGTCTCCAATGTAATTTTGATTTCATTTGATTGAGTGTCATTGAGACCTTGCATTCACAGATTCATTAGTAATATCGAATGGTTGTCATTAATCACCGAAACCGTACCTCATGGGGTCTAGATGCTTTCAGAGGAGAAAGGGGAAAGCGCAGTGGGCTGGCGGGGAAGGAAGGGAATTGGGCCAGGGGGAGGGAATTCGGCCCAAAGGGGTTTTAATTCCTTTTCCTTTTTCTTTTTCTATTCATTTCTTTTGATTTTGAATTCAAATTCAATTTGAATCGTTTGCTACTCGATTGAACACCAAAAATTCACACAAAAATGCATGCTACAATGATCAAAGGTTTGAGCAAATTTTGTACATAAAATATGGATGTTACATTCATCGCGCGCAGGCGGTTCTAAATATATTATCACATACGGTTTTAAAAACCGGCTGTAACGAAGAGCCTGTGAAAATGATCGATTAACACAGGCGGTGGCATAACCCGCTTGTGAACACAGACGGTTTTTAATTAAAAACCGTCTGTGAAAATAGCTAGTGAAACAAAAAAAATTCACATGCGCCGCCGGGAGTCAGAAGAGGCCGCGCCGCCTGGAGGCCGCGGCGTTGCCGGAAGCCAGAAGAGCGCCGCCAAGTGTCGAAGGAGGTCGCACCGCCGAGAGCTGGAGGAGTCGTGCCGCCTGAAGCCTGATGAGGTCGTGCCGCTTGGAGCCGGAGGAGCCGCGCTGTCAAGAGCCCGAAGTAGACCGCCCACCGGGAGCCCGAGGTAGACCGCGCCGGATTCGTGCTCGCGCTCACGCCGGCAGGGCGCGCGCTCGCCGGGAGGCGCGTCGAAGGCGCGCCGCCGGGAGCCCGAGGTAGACTGTGCCAGATCCGCGCCCGTGCTCGCGTCGGCAGGGCTCGCGCTCGTCGGGAGGCCGCGCCGGAGCCGCCAAGGTCCGGAGCAACCGAATTCGCGCCTTAGTCGCGCCTTGAGAGAGGCCGCCGGCAGCCGTGCCTTGGGAGATGCTGCCGAAACCCGTACCTTGGGAGGCTGACGGAGGATCACGGACTGAACCGTGGTTGCTATTGTTATAGACACATCTATCGTGCGGCTTCTAAACTGAGTCGTTGGATCGATAAGCAGCGGACAGCGGAGATACGAAGTCCAAGAGTGATCCGTGGGATGAAGCAGCGGACCAATGAGGAGCCATCATTATCACAGGCGGTTTTTATGTTACGGACCACCTGTGAAAATCATTATATTTTCACAGGCGGTTGTTTGTTACGGACCGCCTGTGACTATTATCACAGGCGGTTTTTGCTACGGACTGAATGTGAAAATCATTATATTTTTACTGACGGTTGTTTGTTACAAACCGTCTGTGAAAATCTATTATCACAGACTGTTATTAACTCATTGGACATCATAGACGGCACTTTTAATAGACCTTCTGTAAAAAAAATATTGAAGCGCCTGTAAAAATATTTTTTGTAGTAGTGTTTTAGACTGATCTCAGCATTTCCTTGTACCAGATGCGCCTAGGAGGATAAAAACCTTATATCCAGTTGTGATTATATTGCTTAAGATGGTGCGCCGATTCTAAGATTTGCAATGATGAGCACCAATGTCCCCTCATGCAGGGCTTGATTACATTTTTGTAGACAGAGTTATCGCCATGCTAGATCTAAAAAAATCATACTTGATCTATACTATAGTAATTTGAGATGTCGAATGAATACACCACATATAGGAGAGAGTAAAGGAGAGGAATTTTTTTATTAATATACGATTTTTAAACGTTTTTAACATAAACAACACACAAAACGAAAAATTTTCAAAACTAACCCACCTTCGTATGTGCCACATACGAAATTCAAATTTCGTATGTGCCACATACGAAATTCAAATTTCGTATGTGCCACATACGAAATTCGTTTTAAGCTGACGCAGATATGTTTTATTGAGTTTTGAACCTCAGTTTTGAAATATTTAAAGGTACAATTGCTCCAAATTGTTATAACATAAATTATAGTATTAGTTCTGGTGAGTCTAAGGAACAGATTTCCAATATATTTCGTCCATTGAATTGAGAGATATTGATTTTCGAAGTTGGTATTACGATCACAAAAACTGAATGATTGTGATCGTATTACACAATTCAATATTCAATAACTTTTGATTCCCAATACTACAACTATATGTTCCTCATTGCATAAATAACTTCACAATCTACTCTACATTTTGTATTTTGGAAACACTTTCAAATTCTTACTCTAAATATTTCAAAACTGAGGTTCAAAACTCAATAAAACATACCTGCGTCAGCTTAAAACGAATTTCGTATGTGCCACATACGAAATTTGAATTTCGTATGTGCCACATACGAAATTTAAATTTCGTATGTGACACATACGAAGGTGGGTTAGTTTTGAAAATTTTTCATTTTGTGTGTTGTTTATATTAAAAACGTTTAAAAACGTATATTAATAAAAAAAATCTAAAGGAGAGAGCACACAAATTATAACATAAATCCACACGTCATTTTCAGCCTTACATAAATGAACATGCACAAAGAATTACAGAGATAAATTAGAACGTACTCAATACACCAAGAAAGAAAAAAATTACAGAGAAATGGACGATTTCATCAAACTTGCATTTGCGGTATGGATGTCCAGCTCAAAAACAGAATGTGTTGTAGAGTGCATAAATTGTAACTCAGATAGAGGTTGAGATCCCTCCAAGTTCTAATTTGTTCACTCATTCTTGAAGGGAATAATGACCAGCGACGATAAGCTAGCTTGTGGTTCACCACCTAGCTAGTCACGAACTTCGCTGCCGCCGAAACAGCACCTGTGGAGGAAAGAAAAAGAAGATTACTATCTGTGAAACTGGTGCAAAATGAGCAAATTAAGAAATACAGTAGGCGTCATGTGAGTCGTTGAACTGTTGAAGTGATCCCTAAAAAAATTAATTGCTTATATATGTACAACAAATAAACAGTAGTACTACCATTTGGATCCTGAGCCATTTGTTCTCGTGAGTCCATCACCGGTTGGCTGATCCGGTGCTGGTGGTGGCTGCTGCTGATGGTTTTGTGGAGGCCCGGAGAAATAGTCTTTATTCAGATGAAAATGAAAAATTTTCAGTATATAACAGGTATAGTAGAACAAATTTCAATAACCATGCATATGGTAATGGGGAATAATTGTGGAGCTTAATTATGTGACCTACGTACCGCCAGGAGTCGGGGTGTTCCCAGGATTCTGTTGTTGAACGGCAGCAGCAGGTGCTGCTGGTGGCGGTTGCTGCGGACCGCCAACGAAGTATCCTGTTGTGCACATTTGGAATCGGAAGCTCTTTATTAGCGTAAGGATTGAAAGCCAAGATAGCAAAATCTGGTACAGATCTTTCAGAGAGAGAGAGAAGCAGTGACACGTACCGCCGGGAACGTCGGTCATGGCTGAAGGATGGATCTCCGGCCGGGCAGCAGAGTAGAGGCTCCTACTCCTATGCTCACCCGGCGAGACAAGGAGGAGCGACGACCGAGAGAGACGGGGAGATAGAAGGCTGCCCAGACCCAGACCACGTTTTATTAGCAGGTCCCCTGTGGATCCGTCAGCCAGCAGGGACGATACAAGAGACCATTCCTCTCCCAGGCTGGCAGCAGTTCACAGCGAGATTACAATTACCAACGACGAGCCGAAGACCGATCGAGCAGCTAGCGGCCATTGGCCAGCCAGCTAGCGATTCCACCGGCGCACTTGCCAAAACAATAATTGGCCATCGCCATCACATGGAAGATGCCACAGCTCGGCCCACTTGCAAATATGAAATAGTAGCACCTTGTGGTGGGGGGATATAGAAAGAAACTTGGATGGGTTGACTTGACCCGTCCTGTCTGTCTCGTATCATCCTTTTCTCTTTTTTTCACTGCCTCTACTGGTTAGCCACAGTTTTGACACATGTGAAATTTTGAGTATTTTGTAATCCATTGAGTTTGCCAAGTCTCTGTATTTTTTCTTTTCAGATAAAACTGTTCTTCAAAACAGATTCCTACTACTTCAGATCGATGCATCAAGATACATCCATCCACGACTATTCAGCCGCAGGCTTCGTTGCCACAACAAGAAAAAATGTCAGGATCTTGATGGATTCAAAAATCGCCAAATCTGAGTAAGAAGGATTCCGTTCCAGCATTGTGGTCTACAGCATACTCTGCTCTTACTGCGCCTAGTTTGAGACCAACACCATAAGGAACCATGGCCAGCGCGTCGGAAGAAAGCCGTGGGGTTTCCTTGCACATCCTTGGAGCTCCCGAGGTCAGTGCCATGGTCTGCAAATGCGTACAACTGCGTCGTGTGCCAGTTCTTCTTCACAGTGATAGGGACGCTCAGCTCAGCGGGCAGCACCCAGTTCCTCCATACTGGCTGTAGCCCCTAACAGAGCGTGGTCCTCCAAGTGTGAATGCATCGTACTCCCTCTTTCCCAAAATAATTGTCGTTTTGAACAAAACTTTTAGTTCATTTTGAATTAGAAGTCTTGTCCAAAACGATAATTATTTTGGGAAAGAGGGAGTAAGTGGGAAGATCACCAACACAGCCTGCGTAACGACCGTGAAGCGTCAAAACTGCAGGTGGCGGCTTGTTGCCAGCACCACCGTGCTGCTGCTTCCGTTGTTTATTCAGATTAATGAACTTGGTCACTGAAAGCTGATGGCGGTTGAAGAGTGGGTTCTTGCTTCCAATGCCGAGACCTTGCTCAACCTACGTACATCACCACCCATAAGAAAATTTTATTTATAAAGATGATAGATTTTCAGATAAATACTGTAGGTACTACGTAATTATTTAGTACAAACCAACGACGTAACATGGTTATTAGCATAACGTACCTGGAATATACATCTGCTCCCAACAGTTGCACCATTCACAAACTCTGTATTGTCTCGGGTTATATTGGCTTGTAGAAACGCCATTCGATCTACACCGGTGCCACTAAAGGTTGTGGGAGGTCCAACACCCGAGCTCATGATATCAACAATTGGCAACGACGTCATACGGGAACATGCACGCCTACATATATTCCTCTCTTCATCACGTGCTGTAATTTGCTCTACTACGAGGCCATATGTGAATCTGCTCTGTCTCGTGAAGCTCTGCAGTTTCCACCACATGTAATAAAAATATACAGTATATGCTAAGTTCGTTAGCTGTTCGTTCTCGAAGATAATGAAGCTCGATTATAAAGTCAAATACGTACTAATTAATCAATATATACAAACCTCTGTTATGTTGGCCTTCAATCCAACTCTATCAATCCAAACCGGTGGAGCCTCATACATGGTGGGACCAGCAACAAAGACAGGACTTAATTTCCTTGTGTTGAAGCAACTAGCTTTCAAGGTTCGGTTTCTACTACGGTCCTTCTTCGTACCGTTGTCCAGATAAGGATGGGTGTACTCAAGCTTGAACGAGAGATCATCCTAATACGCCCGCCCAAGATAATATATATGGATAAGTGCATATGCATTTAAAAAGATTCATATATATTCCAAAGTAGAACGTTACCTGAGGATTGAGTAGGTTGCTGAATGTAACATACCCAACAAGAGATCTATTTAGCCCAGCGATGTTACGGTGCTTAAATGACACAGCCCCTCCAGGACAAATGGAAGCCTAAAAGAAAATTATTTTCATTATATGGGAATTAATCCATTGTTTATACGCTCGCAGGTACCTATAACAGTAAGTACAGATCCGTATAGTAGATAACAAGAAGCAGCAGATCGGTGGTGCATTACGAGAGTTGGTCGGCCTTGGCTCCCAGCTGGCACAATACTCCATTCCGTGGTCACTTCCGCCGACTTGGGTTCCGTCTCCCTCATCTTAATTTCAACCACAACAGCACCCTGTTTCGTCTCGTCAGGTCGAGGGATCACTTCTATGTTGGAAAATAAACCTAGTGAATGCAGACGGTTCAGAGCTTGCTTTCCTGCCCCAATGTTATAGATATGGCCAGGTCGAAGCTGTATTGCAGTACATGAGGCACAAGTTAAATTGATGTACTCCCTCATTTCTCGAAAGTTTGTCGCTTTCTAGTTCAATTTTAAACTAGAAAGCGACAAACTTTCGAGAAAGGAGGGAGTAGATTATTGGAAGACGGTAACATCATGGAAAGTAATATCATACGTCATAATCGTCTGAAATTGAACATTCTACTAGTTAACCCCAGCCTGCTTGATATTGATGATGCTTACGAAAATAAGATAATAGACGTCGTACCTGCTGGGGCACCTCCCGGTCAATGACAGGGATGCGAGTGTTCCCCTCGACGATGTTGCCGAGCTTGTCCTGGAACTGGTACTCCAACTTGGTAATGGCCCCTTCCACCACCTCGCACACAACCTCGTCGTCCGCCGTGCCGAGGTTGCCGAAGTTAACCACCTGCGCGCACACAAAGCCCTCGTGTCACGCCCGGTCATCGTAAAGATGAACAGACGCTAATCACATGTACGCCAGGATCAGTTGAATCGTACATGTGTTGACGAAAGTGAAATACCATTACATTGCCATGTTCGATTACATAAATAGTCTTACACAACGACCCGAAGGTCTACAAATACACACCACAAATATTTACAACACTAAACAGTTCAACACTACAGAAAACAAGATAGGTAAGCGGGCTTCGTCTCCACAGGCAGCCGTTGCGCGTGAGGTCGCCAGCCTAGACCAAGTCCTCCGGGTTGACGTAGAAGTCCTCCGGTGCAGCTTCTTCTTCTTCATACTCTAAAGGAGAATTAAACGCTTGAGTACATAGAGTACTCAGCAAGTGCGGGAAGAGAATGACATGATTGGCTAGAGCAAGGAAAGGTCAATTATGGCTTAGCACTATGCTTAGAACCTATCCTTAGCCTCCAATTATCACTATCATAATTCATTAAATAAACCACACATGATTAATGATAAGGGAAGTACTTGAATCATAATGAATCACCATTTCCCAACCATAGACTAATTATGAATTGGCCCCAAGCCGCTCTTGTCCGTGAGCACGGCTGTCATGACAGTTTTACCAAATCTCTGCAGAGAGTGTACCCTTTTCCCACAAGCAGTGATTTCATCCCCTGTTGCCAGGTGGACTAAGTGAACCTCCCTGAATGCCCGTGGTAGCTAACCACATTACACACTTCCTTTGGTGTGAGGCCAGGAGATCACAACATGATCTTTACAAAGGTACTCCCGATTAGTGCTAGTCCTCTAAGGTTTCCACCACTGAGGATTCTCGGAGTAACCCTCCGCCCCAGAGCCCCCTCTTGAGCCTTGCGGTTCCAAGAGCAGATCACCCGCCTCATTCCCCGCACCATCCAACCACTAGCAGTTCATCGGGAGAAACCTAATTAATTGACCAAGCTGCCCCATCTCAGTCTCGTGGTGGTACTATAAAGCTTAGTGGCTTCTTCCATAAACCGGTCCTTAGAATCCGGTGGTAACAAACCCCAATCCCGGGTCTCGTGCAAAATGCACCATACCAAAGCTAACCAACCACCAGATTCCTATCCACTATCATTATGTATATCCATCACCGAATTAATGTACCATAAAGTTGAGCATAGAACATTTGTATGTAAACCCAATCCCAACATCTAAGCATGGCTAAGCATAAATAAAGCCTATCTACTTCCCAACCCATTTCAGGTAACAAGGAATTATATGGAACAGGGCATGTAAACATGAAGTAGGGCATCAAATTAATTAGCATGCAACTAGCTAAATTCCTAAAATAGGCACAAGATGGTCAAGGGCACTTGCCTTCGTTGGAGACTTGAGAATTGACGAAGTCTTGGTCTTAGAAGTTGAGGTTAGGGTCGTAGAACGACTCTAGATATATGCCCAAGCAATGGCAAGGATAAAATAAAGCTAAATAAGTAAAGGCACGCAAAACAATGCATTCACACAGACACATAAGCACAAAATCCTACACTAATGCGTCCCTACGAGGTGTTTATCACTTAACATGGCCAAAGTATGCATTTTAGATTTATCCTACAATTTTGGGATTTTATTATAGCCTAGAACCATTTTTATTGAATTTTCTATAGCAAAAATGTATTTTAAAACCTTTATAATAAATATTCCAGGGACCAAATATATTTTATCTGAACACTACAATTAATTCACAGCATAAAATAGATTATAACCATTTTTCATAATATTCCTACACTTAATTACCATTTTAATCTAATTTCTACACCTCAAATACAATTAAAAACTCTATTCAGCAATTAAATAAAAGTCCAGGGGCTAACTAAATAGTTTTCTACACTGTACAGGGTCCAAATACAACATTCTACATAATTACAGGGGTTAGAATGCTTAAATAAATGGTTAAAACCAATTTTTAGGGTTCCAGGGGCTAGTCTGTGATTTCTGGGGGCTAGATTTCAATTCTGGAGAAGTCCAGGGGGTAGCTAGTGAAGTTCCAGGGGCTCCGGTGCAAATGCGCAGGCGGGAAATGCGATTTAAACTTGGGTCGTTGGATCACAAATGGATGGCTCGGATTTTATTAGGCGAACCGGTATGCACAATATAATCGCAGCCGTTGGCCGCGAATGGGTGGCTCGGATTGAGCCACGTCGGCCCAGTGCCGGCGCCAGCGCTCTGCGCGGCGGCGCACGGCGGCAGCCGGCGGTGATCTCGCCGGGGATCACCCCGATTCATGAATTACGCCCTAATCCTAGGAACAGAGCGCATAGAATTGAAGAGGGGGATCACATGGACTCACCGGAGGCGTCAATTGGACCTGGGGAAGATCAGAGAGCGCCGGCGACGAGGGAGAGCGGCGGAGCTCGCCGGGGAGCGGCGGAATCGGTGATGCAGTGACGATTTCTCCGAGCGGTTGTGTCCGGCGCGTGTCTGGGAGCACGGCGAACAAGTTAGGCTAGGCGCACGGAGGAAATTGCGTTGCAATTGGCGGGAACGTCGGCGACTTACCGAGGGGAGGGGTGGCTAGGGTTGAGAGCTCGGGGAAGGGGTGAAATTAGGGGGTGACAGTGGTTTATAGCCGCGGGGGAGTCGGCGGTTGCGGAGCGCACGCGAGGGAGGTTCTCCCGGGGCGAAGACGTGCGCGGCGTTGGTTGGAGGCGGGGTGGCGCGGTGCAGAACGTGGGCGCGGGCGTCGGTTGCGCGCGGCGTGGGGAAGAAAGGGGGGAGGGAGGGTGCGCCGACAGGCGGGCCCCGCCCGGCAGAGAGAGGGAGAGAGAGGAAGTGAGGGAAGGGCTGGGCCGCGGGGGAGGGAAAGTGGGTTGGGCCAGGGGAAGAATCGGCCCAACAGGGGGGGTTTTATTCTTTTCTTTTTCTTTTTTCCATTTCCTTTCTTTTGATTTGAATTTAAATTCAATTTGAATCATTTGCTACTCGTTTGAACACCAAAAATTCACATGAAAATGCATGCTACAATGATCAAGGTTTGAGCAAATTTTTGTACCTAAAATGTAGGTGTTACAACTCTACCCCCCTTAAAAGGAATCTCGCCCTCGAGATTCGGACGCTCTAAGAGAATAGATGAGGGAAATCCGCCTTGAGAGCTTCTTCTCTTTCCCATGTTGCTTCTGCCTCAGAGTGATGCTTCCATTGTACTTTACACATGCGAATGACTTTGTTCCTCGTGACTTTTTCTAGTGTCTCAAGTATTTTGACAGGCTGCTCTACATAAGACAAGTCTTCCTGTACATCCACGGCTTCCATGGGCAATTGCTCTTCAGGCACTCTTAATCACTTCTTAAGCTGCGATACATGAAACACATTATGCACATCTGACAAGTGTGGCGGAAGCTCAAGCTGATATGCCACTTCACCTCGTCTTTCGAGTATCTTGAACGGACCAATGTATCGGGGTGACAGCTTGCCTCTTACTTTGAATCTTCGCAATCCTCTCATAGGTGACACCTTCAAGTATACATAGTCACCAACTTCAAATGTGAGATCGCGTCTTCGAGTATCCGCATAACTCTTCTGTCTCGTTTGAGCCGCCTTTAGATTCTTCCGAATTTCTTGTACTTGTCTTTCAGCTTCTTGTAATACGTCAGGCCCAAAGACTTGACTTTCCCCAGTTTGATTCCAAAACAACGGTGTCCTACATTTTCGCCCATACAATGCTTCAAAAGGAGACATCTTCAAACTGGCTTGATAACTGTTGTTGTAAGAAAATTCGGCATATGGCAGATTCTTGTCCCAACTCTTGCTATTCTTTAAAGCACACGCTCTCAACATGTCTTCTAATATCTGGTTGGTGCGTTCTGTCTGACCATCAGTTTGAGGATGATACGCCGAACTCAAATTTAGACGGGTATCCATTGATTCATGCAACTTCTGCCAGAATCTTGAGGTGAATTGAGTGCCTCTGTCTGAGATGATCTTCTTAGGAACTCCATGTAAGCATACAATCCTGGAGATGTACAGTTCCGCCAACTTGGGGCCGTTGTAGGTCTCTTTCACAGGAATAAAGTGAGCCACTTTAGTTAGACGGTCCACAATAACCCATATAGAATCATATCCAGACTGTGTTCTTGGTAGTCCCACAATGAAGTCCATACTAATTTCTTCCCATTTCCATTCTGGCACTTTGATTGGTTGCAATAACCCTGCTGGTCTTTGATGTTCCGCCTTAATCAATTGACATGTATCACATATGGCCACATATTCGGCTACATCCCGTTTCATTCCATGCCACCAATATCGATCTTTAAGGTCTTGATACATCTTTGTGCTTCCGGGGTGAATGGAGTATGATGAGTCATGAGCTTCTCTTAATATCAACTCTTTAATCTCCTTGACATCTGGTACACAAATCCGCTTTCCAAGCCATAAGGTTCCTTGTTCATCCTCTCTAAAGTTTGGAGCTTTCCCTTTCTTCATCAACTGCTTGATCTCCTTGACCTTCTCATCATCCTTTTGCCCTTCTCGTATATCACGCTCAAGGGTTGAGTCCACTTCCATAGCAACTGCTTCAGTGCTAGACACTAGACATAGATTTAATCTTGCAAACTCTTCACATAGCTGGGGTTGAAGAGCTTGTACTGACAAGTTATTGCTTTGTCCCTTCCTGCTTAGAGCATCAGCGACCACATTAGCCTTGCCTGGATGGTAGTTGATTCCCACATCAAAATCATTGATTAACTCCAACCAACGGCGTTGCCTGAGGTTAAGATCCGGCTGTGTAAATATGTACTTCAAGCTCTTGTGATCTGTATATATCTCCGTCCTTTTTCCCATTAAGTAATGTCTCCATATCTTCAAAGCATGGACAACAGCTGCCAATTCCAAATCATGCGTTGGATAATTCCTCTCATGTTTCCGAAGCTGTCTTGAAGCATAGGCCACAACATGTCCTCCTTGCATTAAGACACATCCTAAACCATGACCAGATGCATCACAATAGACCACAAACTCCTTCTGCATATCAGGCATCACCAATACTGGCGCACTGGTCAACCTCTTCTTCAATTCGGCGAAGCTCAATTCACATTCGGGGGTCCATTTGAAAGCAACTCCTTTCTCAAGCAACTTGGTTAGTGGTCGAGAGATCTTTGAAAATCCCTCGATGAATCGACGGTAATAACCAGCCATACCTAAGAATCTTCTTATATCATGTACACTCTCAGGTGTTTCCCACTTAAGGACATCGGCCACTTTGCCTGGATCCACTGCTATACCTCCTTCAGATATGACATGTCCCAAAAATGATACCTCCTTTAGCCAAAACTCACACTTGCTAAGTTTGGCATACAGTTGATGTTGGCGAAGCTTCTGTAGGGCCATCCTGAGGTGCTCCTCATGCTCTTCTTCCGTCTTGGAGTAGATAAGTATGTCATCGATGAATACCACTACGAACTTGTCCAAGTACTCCATGAAAACCTTGTTCATAAGATACATAAAATACGCCGGAGCATTGGTCAATCCGAACGACATAACGGTATATTCATATAATCCATACCGAGAGACGAATGCCGTTTTGGGAATATCCGACGGTCTAATCTTCAGTTGATGGTAGCCCGAACGAAGATCAATCTTGGAAAACACACATGCTCCTCTTAACTGATCAAATAAATCTTCAATCCTTGGTAGTGGGTATTTGTTCTTGATTGTTACCTCATTTAGAGCACGGTAGTCCACACATAACCTTTGAGTTCCATCCTTCTTAGGTACAAATATGACTGGTGCTCCCCAAGGCGATGAGTTAGGACGAATATATCCTTTTGCCAATAATTCCTCAATATGATCCTTTAGTTCAGCTAGTTGTTTAGCATCCATTCTATATGGCCTCTTATATATTGGGGCCGTTCCAGGTACTAATTCAATGATAAATTCAATCTCTCGATCAGGGGGCATACCTGGTAAGTCATCTGGGAATACATCCGGAAATTCTCTCACAACCCTGATGTCTTTGGTACTCTCAAGATGGTTGAGTTGCACTACTGCTTCTTGTGTCTGATCTGGCTTGAATTCCACTGTGGTGCCATCCGGGTGTGTTAAGCAGACTGTTCTAGTTGCACAATGAATTACTCCTTGATTCTTTGTCAACCAGTCCATTCCCAGGATGATATCTAATCCTTGTGAGTCCAACACTATTAGGTTGGCCCAAAAGACTACCCCCCTTATGTTTATACTCACTTTTCGGCATAGATGTCTTGCCACCATCTCTCCTCCAGGAGAGTTTATCAATAATGGCCCATTCAAGAATGTAACTACCATGTCATGCTTCTTTATGAAATCCTTGGATATGAATGAATGTGTAGCACCCGAATCAAACAATATGGTGGCAGGGTGGGAGTTGACAGAGAACGTACCGATCACCACATCAGGTGCTTCCTGTGCTTGCTCCAGAGTCACATGGTTGACACGGCCAGTTGGGTTTTGCTGCTTCTTTGGACAACTGCTGGCATAGTGTCCCCATTCTCCGCACTTGTAGCATTGTACTCCTGCAGCATTATTTGGGCCCTTGTTGCCTCCTGACTGGTTTCTTGGGGGTTGGCCACTTGGACGGTTAGCTGGGGCTGAAGGGCGGGGTGGCTGCATCTGCTGGCGTGGGGGTTGCATTGGCTGGCTTGGTGGCTGCTGCTGCTGCTGCTGCTGGCGCATCGGCTGGTTGTAAGGAGTGGGTGGCCTGTAGTTGGAGTTGGGGTACCTTTGTCCCGAGTAGTTCATGGGACGAGTCATATGAGTTGTAGGCTGAGGGTGGAGACGGGGGCGTACATTGCTGCTGGAGGCATGTGCTGCTAAAGTCAACTTCCTCTTTCTTTCATCATCATCCAGTTCCTTCTTAGTCCTCTCCACTTCAAAAGCTTTGTCAACTAACTTCTGGAAGTCGCCGTAGTCGCTGGAAGACATGGCGAACTTTAACTCTTTGTCCAGCCCATTCTTGAAGCGGAATTGCTTCTTGGCGTCGGTATCCACGTCTGTTGGGGCATAGCGGGATAGCTGGGTGAAGGCATTCAGGTAGGCCCTCACAATCATACGGCCTTGCTTTAGCATCAGGAATTCTTCACGCCTGGCTTGTATCTCTCCTTCAGGTACGAAGTGATTGCGGAAGTTGGTACGGAATTCTTCCCATGTAATATTTTCCGGGTCCCGGTGGGCTTCGGTGAAGGCGGTCCACCAGTCAGCTGCTGGTCCTTGAAGTTGATGGGAGGCTAGTAGCACTTTCTCCCTCCCTTCACAGTGGATGAGCCTCAGCTTGCTATCAATGGTACGGAGCCAATCATCGGCGTCCATGGGTTCGGTAACGGTGGCAAAAGTGGGTGGATGGGTGTTCAGGAAGTCCCTTAGGAAGGACCTAGGTGGAAAAGGTGGTGGTGGCGGAAGGTTGTAGTTTGGTGGTGGTGGGGGTGGGGCTTGTTGCAGGTTGGTGACAATTTGGGTGAGGTTGTTAAGCAACTGGGTCTGAAGAGCCATCATCTGTTGCATCTGTTGAGAGGCTGGGGCTCCTCGAGCACCCCTTGCATTCCATCCAGGGACACCTCCAAGTCCTTCATCCAGAGGTGGGTTACCACGACCACGACCTCTACCTCTACCTCGTCCAGCCATCTGTGATAGAGAAGTTTATTGAGGTCTTAGAATAATAGATGAGATAAGAAAGGATACACTAGGGTAACACGGTCCCCACTATATGCATCAAGGGTAATAGACATAAAGCAAGTTCAATAATCAACTAGTGTGGAGGTGGACAAGATGCCTAAGCATTCCACCACTCACACGACACATAAACAAGACTAAAGACATGGATGTGGACAGGATGCCGAAGCATTCCACAACTCATGTCGCACCCAACACACACCACATGAAGCAAACTACTAGCACAACAACATAAACGACACAACTCAAGACTAAGGAGGGCGCATCTACACGCTCCTACAAACTAAGGATAACTGTCCTGAGTCGTCCAGCGGGGAAACGAGTCCACTCCTACTCGTCGGAGTCCTCCTCAACCTCCATCTCCGGGTCTTCTTCTTCTGAGTCTTCTCTTGAGTTCTCGGGGGAGTTCATGCGGCGATCCGGAGAGTTCGGGTCCCAAGGCTCCACGTCTGAAGCGTACTGCGGAGAGTTAGGATCAACTCCAGTGATCCTCGTGTAGCGCCGTCGAAGTCGCTCGTAGCGGTCAACCAAGTCCCGGCTGTCCTGCAGCTCCTGCTGACAACGCTGGAGTCGCGAAGACAACTCCACAACGTCGTCCACCAGCCTCTCGCACTGGGGGTGAGTCAAGCGTCCCTCGACGTCACGTCCAGTGAAGGCGGCTGTGCCACTAGGGCGCTGAGGGGTGTACGCGTGCTCCGTGCACCCAAGAAGGAACCTGTGGGCGTGGCTCCAGTAGGTGGTCGCCTCCCACGTGGCGTCCTCCTCAGCTGCACGCTGGGAGCTCCTCCAGGCCGGAGAGAAGTGCGAGTGCAGCAACTCCGAGTCGTAGTAGACGGCCAGCTGAGAAGTCCACTCCAGCTCACCAGTATAGGGTGCAAAGACCCTAGTGGTGTGGTAGACTAAGCGGACACGGTACTCACGGTACCCCGCAGCTCGAAGAAGAGAACGAAGACGGACGCGCATCCTCGAAGCAGCACTCCCGTTGGAGAGCAGTGTCGTCTCCCTCCGGGGTGTGTAAGGTGCGGAGCGACTGGCTAAGGCGTGCTGAGGGACACGACCTCCAGTCGACTTACGGGCCGTCTGCTTAGTCCGCGCCATCTACAAACATTTGAAAAGAAGAGAGTGAGATTAATAATTAATAAACCAAGTTAGAATAAAAACAATAAGCAAAGCAAGGTAAGAAGCACAAGGGTTGAGATGGAGAGCACAAAGTTTTGGAAACACTATTTCATATGAAAATAGTATAGTCCTTAATTTTCGGCCATTTCTAACTAGGCTTGCATCCTACGGGCAACACGGCTCTGATACCACTTTGTCACGCCCGGTCATCGTAAAGATGAACAGACGCTAATCACATGTACGCCAGGATCAGTTGAATCGTACATGTGTTGACGAAAGTGAAATACCATTACATTGCCATGTTCGATTACATAAATAGTCTTACACAACGACCCGAAGGTCTACAAATACACACCACAAATATTTACAACACTAAACAGTTCAACACTACAGAAAACAAGATAGGTAAGCGGGCTTCGTCTCCACAGGCAGCCGTTGCGCGTGAGGTCGCCAGCCTAGACCAAGTCCTCCGGGTTGACGTAGAAGTCCTCCGGTGCAGCTTCTTCTTCTTCATACTCTAAAGGAGAATTAAACGCTTGAGTACATAGAGTACTCAGCAAGTGCGGGAAGAGAATGACATGATTGGCTAGAGCAAGGAAAGGCCAATTATGGCTTAGCACTATGCTTAGAACCTATCCTTAGCCTCCAATTACCACTATCATAATTCATTAAATAAACCACACATGATTAATGATAAGGGAAGTACTTGAATCATAATGAATCACCATTTCCCAACCATAGACTAATTATGAATTGGCCCCAAGCCGCTCTTGTCCGTGAGCACGGCTGTCATGACAGTTTTACCAAATCTCTGCAGAGAGTGTACCCTTTCCCCACAAGCAGTGATTTCATCCCCTGTTGCCAGGTGGACTAAGTGAACCTCCCTGAATGCCCGTGGTAGCTAACCACATTACACACTTCCTTTGGTGTGAGGCCAGGAGATCACAACATGGTCTTTACAAAGGTACTCCCGATTAGTGCTAGCCCTCTAAGGTTTCCACCACTGAGGATTCTCGGAGTAACCCTCCGCCCCAGAGCCCCCTCTTGAGCCTTGCGGTTCCAAGAGCAGATCACCCGCCTCATTCCCCGCACCATCCAACCACTAGCAGTTCATCGGGAGAAACCTAATTAATTGACCAAGCTGCCCCATCTCAGTCTCGTGGTGGTACTATAAAGCTTAGTGGCTTCTTCCATAAACCGGTCCTTAGAATCCGGTGGTAACAAACCCCAATCCCGGGTCTCGTGCAAAATGCACCATACCAAAGCTAACCAACCACCAGATTCCTATCCACTATCATTATGTATATCCATCACCGAATTAATGTACCATAAAGTTGAGCATAGAACATTTGTATGTAAACCCAATCCCAACATCTAAGCATGGCTAAGCATAAATAAAGCCTATCTACTTCCCAACCCATTTCAGGTAACAAGGAATTATATGGAACAGGGCATGTAAACATGAAGTAGGGCATCAAATTAATTAGCATGCAACTAGCTAAATTCCTAAAATAGGCACAAGATGGTCAAGGGCACTTGCCTTCGTTGGAGACTTGAGAATTGACGAAGTCTTGGTCTTGGAAGTTGAGGTTAGGGTCGTAGAACGACTCTAGATATATGCCCAAGCAATGGCAAGGATAAAATAAAGCTAAATAAGTAAAGGCACGCAAAACAATGCATTCACACAGACACATAAGCACAAAATCCTACACTAATGCGTCCCTACGAGGTGTTTATCACTTAACATGGCCAAAGTATGCATTTTAGATTTATCCTACAATTTTGGGATTTTATTATAGCCTAGAACCATTTTTATTGAATTTTCTATAGCAAAAATGTATTTTAAAACCTTTATAATAAATATTCCAGGGACCAAATATATTTTATCTGAACACTACAATTAATTCACAGCATAAAATAGATTATAACCATTTTTCATAATATTCCTACACTTAATTACCATTTTAATCTAATTTCTACACCTCAAATACAATTAAAAACCCTATTCAGCAATTAAATAAAAGTCCAGGGGCTAACTAAATAGTTTTCTACACTGTACAGGGTCCAAATACAACATTCTACATAATTACAGGGGTTAGAATGCTTAAATAAATGGTTAAAACCAATTTTTAGGGTTCCAGGGGCTAGTCTGTGATTTCTGGGGGCTAGATTTCAATTCTGGAGAAGTCCAGGGGGTAGCTAGTGAAGTTCCAGGGGCTCCGGTGCAAATGCGCAGGCGGGAAATGCGATTTAAACTTGGGTCGTTGGATCACAAATGGATGGCTCGGATTTTATTAGGCGAACCGGTATGCACGATATAATCGCAGCCGTTGGTCGCGAATGGGTGGCTCGGATTGAGCCACGTCGGCCCAGTGCCGGCGCCAGCGCTCTGCGCGGCGGCGCACGGCGGCAGCCGGCGGTGATCTCGCCGGGGATCACCCCGATTCATGAATTACGCCCTAATCCTAGGAACAGAGCGCATAGAATTGAAGAGGGGGATCACATGGACTCACCGGAGGCGTCAATTGGACCCGGGGAAGATCAGAGAGCGCCGGCGACGAGGGAGAGCGGCGGAGCTCGCCGGGGAGCGGCGGAATCGGTGATGCAGTGACGATTTCTCCGAGCGGTTGTGTCCGGCGCGTGTCTGGGAGCACGGCGAACAAGTTAGGCTAGGCGCACGGAGGAAATTGCGTTGCAATTGGCGGGAACGTCGGCGACTTACCGAGGGGAGGGGTGGCTAGGGTTGAGAGCTCGGGGAAGGGGTGAAATTAGGGGGTGACAGTGGTTTATAGCCGCGGGGGAGTCGGCGGTTGCAGAGCGCACGCGAGGGAGGTTCTCCCGGGGCGAAGACGTGCGCGGCGTTGGTTGGAGGCGGGGTGGCGCGGTGCAGAACGTGGGCGCGGGCGTCGGTTGCGCGCGGCGTGGGGAAGAAAGGGGGGAGGGAGGGTGCGCCGACAGGCGGGCCCCGCCCGGCAGAGAGAGGGAGAGAGAGGAAGTGAGGGAAGGGCTGGGCCGCGGGGGAGGGAAAGTGGGTTGGGCCAGGGGAAGAATCGGCCCAACAGGGGGGTTTTATTCTTTTCTTTTTCTTTTTTCCATTTCCTTTCTTTTGATTTGAATTTAAATTCAATTTGAATCGTTTGCTACTCGTTTGAACACCAAAAATTCACATGAAAATGCATGCTACAATGATCAAGGTTTGAGCAAATTTTTGTACCTAAAATGTAGGTGTTACACCTCGTCGTGGTACCACTTCTCGATGCGGTCTCTGATCCTCCGGAGCAGCCTGGCGCTGACCTCTCCCCGCTGCCCCTTCACCATCATCCCCATCAGCTCCTGGCGCACCGGCTCCGCCAGTATGCATGGCCTGGCGCCGCGGACGAGCTGCTGGTAGTCCCTTGCTTGCCGGCGCTGGTACTCCATCCTCTCCCTCGTCGTCATGCCGTCCTTGTCGTCCGGCCCGCCGCCGTAATCGAGCAGCGGCGGCGGCATGAACCCGACGTCGATGCACTTGAGCCGCCGGTTAATGGCGCCGCCGGCCCGCCAGACGTTCTCGGCGTAAGACACGGTGACGCCGAGCGTGCCGTCAGGCCTCGGCTTCGTCTGGAGGCTGACCTGCTCGAACACGCCGGAGAAGGCCATCGTCTTGGCCTCCTGTACAAGCTGCGACCGGGTGTACACGCCGCCGGGGCGCAGCGTGGACATGTCGAACAAGGGGTCCTCGGAGACGGCGACGCCGCCGCCGGCGCGAGGAGCGCGGCGATCGACGAAGGTGAGCTCCGAGATCTTGTACCTCTTCTTCCCATCCAGCCTCGAGAGCGGCACCGGCGTCCTCGTGGCCGACGAGAGCCCGTGCGAGTCCCAGCTGTCGTCCGCCGGTGGCTTCTTCGCTTCGTCCGCGCGCGCGGCCGTGCCGCCGGAGAAGATCCATTGCAGGAACCACATCGCCGTACGTGGCGCCGAGAGGCAGCAAGATGAGGCGAGACAAAGAGGAGCTAGGGTTCAGGAACCGTGCATGCCCTGATAATTATACGTATATCGATCGCCCGCATGAAAACAGCAAAAGGAAAGTATTATGCCGGATTTTGTGCAGCAAACAGAATCTGTAGCAACAATGGAAATTCGAAGGGTTTTGTTGCTGTACGTGTTCCGCAGGTTATAACTTATAACACGACGCTAGCTGCAGATCAGCAGAAGGGCTTTCCTATGTTTCGTCTACACATCAATCGATTGATCATTTTTTTTTTAGAAAGATCCGGCCGGCATATATTAATAAGCAGGATAGGAATAACCAAGTACACTGAGACTTACAGAGTGAGCATTACAGGTGTACCAGAGATACATCCGGAAGTTCCAAGGAGCACAGCCTGCAAGAAACATGCCTTATAAAAGAAAACGGGGGCAGAGCAGTCCCGTCGCTCCGGCCATGAACCAGAGTCTGAATTCTTCTGAAATGTCACTGAGAATTTGCGGCACGGACTTTTCTTTTTGATTGAAGACCCTCATATTTCTTTCGCACCACAGGGTCCAACATACTAGAAGGATGAATAAGAATTGACTCATATTATCATCGGCACATTGTTGGGTTACAACTTGCGCGCGACACTAAGTTTTGCAGATTAATTTTTATGTCCCCGTCATAATCATATAGCCAGTAACTGAAACTGACGAGCCATTCAAAGGTGACCCAATACAGTTATAGGATGGATGGTGCCAATCAGAGCAGACGCGTCAGCAAGTCAAGTCTTGCGTGCTCGGTCAACGCCATTATTTTCCCCTTTCGAAAAGTTTTTATTTTTAACAACATCTTGTTTATATACATTTTCATATCAAGATATTTGTTATTTTCCAGTTCAAAAATAAACTAGAGAGTGACAAATATTTTGAGATAGAAGAAGTATGCGTTTTCAAAAAAATTTAACATTTTTAGTGATACTTTCTAAAAAATGAATAAAGACTTTTTGAAAAGTCACCACAATGACAAACAGAACCTAAACGGGGGGGCCTTCTCTCGAAGCAGCGATGGATGGTTTTCACAAGGTACTTTCTTCCTTGTTAAACAGCATACGATAGAATATCAATGATTTGAAGCACGGCACAAGTCATGAGCCGCACGAATTTATGTTTTTAGTGTCTCAACATATTTTTTCAGTAAGATGATTTTATTATTTTCGTGTTAGTTATACCAAAGTGATACATCTTTCATGAAAACATGCTCTAACTTCTGCATCAAATGGCGCACAAGATCTAAAAATGAAAAAACAAAGACAATAAACATACATGATACTCACTCCTCTCCTAATTAATTGTCGTTAGGACAAATCTTTTAATTCAAAGAGGGAGTAGACTCGTACAAAATAACAATCAAATTTGCTGCTAAATAGGATATTCCTTGTGCAATCCTCTGCTCTTCCACCAAATCATGGCCGTGGTGTCGTGAAGCTCCGGCTATCTCGCATTTCCGCCCCCGGAGAAGCACGCCAAGCTTGAGATGCAAAATAGAGAAGCATCAGCGGCCGGATTCACCGGTAAATCAACCAGAGAATTTCCTTTAGAGAAGCTTGTTTGGATAGAAGTGGATCTACCTCAATCTAAGCAGATTAAAGTGGATTTAAGAGAAAATTGGTTCATTTTCCACTTCAACCCACTTCAATCAACTTACATTGAATGCACCCAAACAAGCCTTTAATATGTTTTTGGTTAAGAAAGTGTGAGATCATGGATCAAAAGTTTGTCATTTTGATACCGTGGACCATGGTTTGGTGTGGAACCTTGTAATGATGAACGGCTATGTGGACCATTCAGTATAAAGGTTGGGATACTTTTTAATATATTCCCTACTCTAAAAAAATTAATAAACCTTAGAATTTGAGTATACACGGAACACCTAACTTGAATGGTATGGACAAATAGATTGTACAGCGCCTAATTACTGCAAATTCGTTGTTCTAGCCAACCTCAAAACACTAGTGAGGAAGGAAGGAACTCCTTCGGTCACCATGAACTTGTCGCTTTGTAGTTTAAAAATGAACTACAAAACGACAAGTTCATGGGGATAGAGGGAGTACTATATATGCATAGTAATCTTGGCCTGAAGTAAAACGAGTTCAGATGAAGCATGGTGTGTTACCATTTGGCAAGGCATCCCGGTTCTCCGTTTTGGTAAGCGGAACTCTGGTCGCTGGCAGCGGGTTTCCTCTGTCCCGCACGGCCAAAATAATACCCTGCTCTTGTCAAATCAATGTGAATGAAGGTTAGAACACAGATGATTTAAGCTGATTCCAGAACGGTGATGATAGATGGTGATTGTAGTAGCAAGCATGATACTACTACAGAAGAAAGAGAAGAAACGAGGAGGAAATGGAACAAGGAACACTTGGATCCGTGTGTTGCACGCACAAGGGACCGGAGGAGCGTCGTCAACGGCCGTCGTCTTCGCCGGCGGCGTGGGCGCTTTCTTCTTCTCGTCGCGGTTCGTCGTTGGACGCCCAACGTAGTAGCCTGCTCCCCGGGGGAGAGGACGCACGAGAAGAGGTTAATTAGCATATAATGGATGCCATGAAGAGGGAGGGGAACGCTCAGTGTGCAGAAATTTTCTCCTTTGATTTCTTTCTACAATTAGTAACAAATGGAATGAATTGTTTCATAAAAATAACAAATGGAATGAAGAATGCTAATATGATTCGGCAATATCCCCTTCAAAAAAATATGATTCGGCCACGTACCACCCGGCTCGGCAGCAGCCATGGCGAACCTCCAACCTCGGCGGCGGCCTTTTTCCCTCTGGAGGTAGGCGATGACCAAGACCAAGATGGAAAAGGTGGAGAAAGACTGCTTACGTTTGTTGGATTGGAGAAGGCAAGTAGCCAAATAAGCCGCTATCGCTTGGCTGGTACCAAACCGCAAGCTCGATAATTAATGAAAAAGAAAGGATCCAACATGCATCCCGGGCAGTAGTATGCTCTAAAATACTACCTCCGGTCTGTTTTAAATGTCGTTTCGGACCAATAATAAAACTAAAAACTAACTAGATGCTGATGTAAGGACGACAAATAATTTGATACAGAAGGAGTATATCACAGTATAATTTAGAGTACATATTGTATTATACTTTAGAGTACGCTGGTACAGATAGCCTAATATGCTCTAACCAAAACAGAGACAAGAACATACTGCTCAATTATTTGCTGAAACGAGATGCTAGACCAATGCAAGGTGGAGATAGATAGGAAAGTGACGGTCGTAGACGACTTCCTCCTTGTGCGGGTCGTCGCCGGTCGTTGGAGTGAATAAAAAAGGAGGGAGCCGATGCCTCTAGGCACCTTCGTGCTCCTCACAAGCAGTAAGGAATTGACTACGGAAACTTCAGACGACGTTCACATGTGAAACAGCCAGCATATTTGATAAGAGATGAATTATGGCTTGGTTTTGTTCATATATATATATATATATATATTATTCTCCTCTTCTCATTTTCCAATATTTATTTTCTTGTGCAGCTGAAGCTCATGGACGTTAAATTTTGGTTTAATTAATTCGTGCGTGATGACCTTCAGCATGTGCGAAAGTGCCATTATTTCGATGTGAACGTGGCAGGATTGGGTTCTCTATTGGAACATATAACTACTGCACGCGCAGTAGTATATTATCTATGAGACGGAGAAGATGAAGAAGCTCAAAGTGCTCGATCGGTTGCTTAAAAAAAGTGCTGGATCGGCCCGTGGTTTGGAGGTAGCAGAGCAGGGCAAAGATATTTTAGCACTGATGACAACCTGTCCATCTAGAGCATCCAAAGCAACAAAAGTTTTCCGGAAGTAGACTAATGTCTCTCAACTTTTAGTACAACATCGACGCATATGATATTCATTGGAAATTATCTATTCAGTGAAATTATGAAAATAATCAAAAACAACATACTTATAAATGTGAACGTGGCAGAATTGGGTTCTCTATTTGTTATTTCTATTTCTTTTAAATGAAGTTTGACTTTGCAACTACAATTTTATATCTTTTAAATGAAGTTGACTATGCAACTGGAATTTTATTTTTGTCTGACCACTTCATATACACGTTTGCAAATTTTCAAAAACAAATAAATCTTACAAATATGTATTTTAAAAGTATTTCCACGATTCTACCGAACAGCTGAATATTTTCTTCACGTGATTTGCCGCGAGCCGCGCCGGACTGGTTGCTCGTGTGGGACCATTGTCAGTGCTACCACTTGCCCCAGTGGGCCTTGCCGACAAGCATGGACTTGACTGGGCAAGTCTACGGTGCACAAGTTCCGAGTCATTGCCTCCTTCGTGAGTACTAGTAGCCGTGTTGCTTCGCCTCTAAAGACTCCAGCTGAAAAAAAACCACCAGTCCAGTCTTCTCCCAAGCAAGCTCCTCCACCAGCGCGCGCCCGATGCAGGAGCCTCAGCTCCAAGCACGAACAGCTTAAGTAAGCATCACACGGGGTGCAGCTGCTCCTGCTAATCGCCCATGGACGACCGATTCGAGGTGAGAGATATTACCTGCTGCTGTTCCAGAGCATCGTTTTTTCATACATCCGCGAGTTCAAAATTGCTTGGTTTTCTGGGTGAAGAAGGAACTGCTCTTCTTGCTTCCCCTCTCGATTTAGTTCAGATTTGAACTTGGGCGGCCGGGCAGATCTTGCGAACTCACAACACCAGCGAATCTTGTCCAGTGTGTCGCACCTGTGTTTTTTTTTTGTTTAGCCTATCCACACTAGGCCCTCTAAAAATATTTTATAAACTATTCTTTTTCTATTTTTACAGTACGTATTTTAAATTACATTTCGAAATAGTATAGTCAGTATTGTTTACAGTGTGCTATTGCAGACAGTCTCAAATAAATTTTATTATTGCAGTGTATCACTCTCAAAGATATTCATTGGCAGTACATACCAGCCACAACATTAAAATAGTGTTTCTAACTTCGCAGGTTCAGGGCCCACATCACTACCGGATTTGAGGTCTAGGACATCTGCATCTCGAGTTACCGGTTTGAAAGAAGGTGACCGCTGCTTATTTGAGTCCTCTTTCTCTGATTTGTAGTCCTTTAAACTTCGAAAGTTTGTCGTTTTGTAGTTTATTTTTAAACTAAAAAAACAAACTTTAGAGACGGATGAAATACATATTTATATGACTCTTATCACTTATGAGTTACAATAGGTAACATGTTATGAATGTTATGAATTGGAGCGCTAGTATTATTATAAGAGCCAGATGGTACAATAAATAGAGGTACAAGGGATTACAAATATGGGGAAACACTCTTATGCAAAAGGGAAAACACAAATAACCCTTACATCTCTAACACCCCCCTCAAACTTAATGTGCGTCACGAACACTGAGTTTGGAGAGATAAAAAATATGCTGAGCTCGAGACTGTGTCTTTGTGAATAAATCAGCTAATTGAAGCTTTGAAGGCACATACTGAAGATCAATAACACTGTTCCGTACATGTGCTCGTGTATAAGAAGCATCGACATCAATATGCTTGGTAAGTTCATGTTTGACCGGATCACGAGCAATACTGATAGCATCTGTACTATTATCAGACAAAAGAGGAGTTGGCATACCAATAGAAACATCAAAGTCTTCAAGCAACCACCGCAAATAAGTCCCCTCTGCACTCACAAGAGTCATGGTACACAACTCAAACTCTGCACTCGAACAAGAAACCGCTACCTATTTCTTAGTCTTTCAAGCAACAAAGAAACTACCAAGAAAGACACAATAGGCAGAAAGAGATCGACGATCAGAGGGATCACTAGCCCAAGTAGCATCAGTGTATGCTTTGAGCTGTAATGAGCTAGAGTGTGAAAAGAACAAGCGTCTAGAGATAGTCTCACGAAGATAACGCAAGACACGAAGCAAGTGACTATAGTGGATCTGAGTGGGAGCCGAAACAAACTGACTTAGAATGTGAACAGAGCACGAGATACCAGGACGAGTGACACCAAGATACACAAGACTCACTAAAATATGACGGTAACGAGTAGGATCATCAAGAGGCTCACCATCAGTGACTTGAAGATGGACATTGAGTTCTATAGGAGTCTCAACAGTCCGGTGATCAGTAAGAGAAGTACAATCAAGAAGATCTCGAATGTACTTCTCTCGAGACAAATAAATTCTCTCAGAGGAGAAAACCTCAATCCCAAGAAAGTAACAAAGAGGATCAAGATCATACATAAGAAATTCCTCACTGAGATAAGCCTTTACAAAGCTATGCACTCAGAATCATCTCCGGTGATGATCATGTCATCAACATAGAGAAGAAGAAGAAGAAGAGTGCGACCACAAGACGAAGTGTGCAAAAAAACGCGGGATCATGAATACTGACATAAAAACCAACAGCAATGACCACATACGCAAAACGCTGAAACCAAACGCGAGGAGCCTGCTTAAAGCTATAAAGAGAACGTCGAAGGCGACAAACCATACTCTCAAGAACAGAATACCCAGGTGGTGGTTGCATATAAACTTTTTTACGAAACTCACCATTAAGAAAGACATTTTTCACATCAAGCTGAGAGATGGACCAGTCACGAACAGAGGTCACAACAAGCAGAGTGCGAACAATGGTCATATGAGTGACATGAGCAAATGTCTCATCATAGTCACGACCATATTCCTGTTGAAAGCCACGAGCGACTAATCAAGCCTTATATCGGTCAAGTGAACCATCAGAGCGGGTCTTAACCTTATAGACCCACTTACATGTGATTGGGCGAATACGTGGGGGATAGGGTACAAGTTTCCACGTGCTGGTGCGCTCGAGAGCAGCAATCTCCTCGGCCATTGCTTGCTGCCATTCCGGATAAGGAACAACATCACGATACGTAGTCGGCTCAGGAAGAGCAGTAGAACCAAAGCTAGAAGGAGAGTACCGATGAGGACGCTGGCGAGGACGATGACCATGTCCAAGTGCTCAGTAGAAGAATCATCGGAAGGAGATGATCCCTCAGGAGAAGAAGACGTATCTGGAAAGGCAGACTGAGCTGGAGAAGCTGAGATATCAGAGGATGACTCAACTGGAGTAGATGACTCATCAGAAGAAGATGACACATCTGAAGAGGACACAACTCGTCGAGTATAGACCTGCGTAACAGGAGCCTTCAAAGTGTAATCGGGAACCAAAGAACAAGACTCTGAAATAAAAAGGAGAAGGGGAGACCGTCGAACGCGACAAGGAGTGTGAGAAAAGTACACTAGCAACGGAGGCATATGAAAATCACATGAACGAAATAGGATCAACTACAGACGTAAAGCATCAGAAAAAGGAAAATGATAGAAAGGATGTGTCTCATCAAAAACAACATCTCGTGAAATCCTCATCCGTCGACCAACTAGGTCCTAACAACGATAACTCTTATGCTCCGAACTGTACCCTAAGAAAACACACTCGACTGACTGAGCAGTCAGGTTAGTGCGCTCACGAGGTGCGAGCAACAGGTAACACACATAACCAAAAAGACGAAGGCAGGTGTAGTCAGGGGTCTTGCCCGTAAGACGCTCAAAAAGAATCCCGGACGAGGGTTGAATGTTAATCAAGAAAGTGACAGCAAAAACAATCTCAACCCAAAAATGAGGCAGGACGAAGGAAGCAATGAGAAGTGTGCGTGCTGTCTCAAGAAGATGACGATGTTTTCGTTCAGCAACGCCATTCTGAGCATGAGTACCAGGGCAAGAATATTAAGCAAGGATACCTTGCTCAGAAAGAAAATCACGGAGAGCATCAGAGGGGTACTCACCAGCAGAGTCAGCACGAAAGACACGAGTGTCAAAATGAGTGCAGATCATAGCCTAAAAAGACTTATAGACAATGCCTCACAATGATATTTCATGAAGTAAACCCATGTGTGACGAAAAAAATCATCTATAAAAATGATAAAGTATTTATGCCCTTATTTGCAAACAAAAGGGGCAGGACTCCAGACATATGAAGGAACAAGGTTAAAAGGACGCTCAAACAGTGACACACTAGAAGGATCTGACGCGGGCCCGGCTGCCCGAGTCTGACGGAGGCGGCACGACGCCGCACTCGAGGAAAACAGCAATGGCAGGTCACGAGCGCGCTTTTGCCCTTGAATCAGGCGGCAGCACGGTCTCTGCTTCGATCTGTGCGCACCAGCGATGAAGAGGCATGTGCTATAGATCTGCGCGCTTTAGACACAAAGAAGCACGCTCCAGATACGAAGCACGACAACACCAATCAAGACGAACATCGGGCCGCCAGCCGTAGAGTCGGCAAGACAAGCCGAAAAAACCTAACGTGGTTGTGATACCATATTATGAATTGTGGTGCTTGTATTATTATGACAGCTAGATGCCACAATAAATAGAGGTACAAGAGATTACAAATATGCGGAAAAGACTTTATGCAAAAGGAAAAATACAAATAACCCCTATATCTCTAACAATAAATAGTACTTGTATTATTATTGGGGCGAAGACCCAAATATATAGAGGTACATGAGAGGTACAATTATGCAAAGAGTCTCTTATACAACATGGAAAATACATAGAGGGATATACTCCTCACACCATCATGGAACAGTGTCAATGCAGTGTCAATTCATTAAATAAAGAAGTATACAAGCAACAGCAATGAATGACTATAGCATAAAAAAGGAAAAACAAACAAAAACATGCTCTCAATAGGGTCAGTCTCCCTGGATCAATTTCTCTAGTCCCCGGGCTCCTGCAAAAGTACATATGCATGCTTCTTCTTTGATCCTCTTTTATGAGCATTCATTTCCTTCCATCTTTTGTTACCCTTCCTATGATTATAATCCAGAGACTCTTTAATTCGTTTATAAGATATGTAACGTGATCCACATTTATGCATCTCAGAACAAATGGCGGAAGCTTTACTAGTTGTTGCCTCAAAGATTAGTTCCACATTATTGGAGGAAACCACAAAAGCTGCCATAAGCAAGCTATCAGCAAAAGTAACAAATCTGAAGGAATTGCCAGGAAAGATTCATGGTATTGGGAAGGAACTGATCATGATGAACTCTGCTATAAAACAGATAGGTGCACCAAGTCTCACTGATGAGGTTGTGAAGGGTTGGATTGCAGAGGTGCGCTCTGTGGCACACCGTGTTGAGGATGCAATCGACAAATATTCATATTATTCACTGAAATTGGAGGAAGAAAATGCTGTGAAGAAGGTCTTCTCGAAACCTTATTATATTGGAGTTTTCAGTGAAATTTCTGAAGAGATTATCCAGATAGAGAAGGAAATTGAAAATGTTGATAAACGGAAAAAGCGGTGGTTGCATCCATCCCAGTTTAGTGCCTATCCGCTTGCTGATACTGAAAGAAAGCATTCCCAAGACTGCCTCCTGGATGTTGTTCCAGATGATATTGTGGGGATTGAAGAAAATAGGATACTACTGACCCAATGGTTGTACTCCAACGAGCACAGTGGCAAAGTGATAACAGTATCTGGTATGGGTGGGCTGGGAAAAACTACCTTAGTAGGAAACATGTACGAGCGTGAGAAAAACAACTTTACTGCTCATGCTTGGATTGTTGTGTCTCAGACATATAATGTGGTTGAGTTGCTGAGGAAACTGCTTAGGAAGATTGGGGGCTCAGAACAGAAACAGGTGGGAGATATGGATGCCCATGACCTGAAAGAAGAAATAAAGGAAAAGCTGAAGGATAGCCGGTGTCTGATTGTCTTGGATGATGTCTGGAACCCAGAGGCATACACCCATTTAAGTAATGCATTCAGGAATTCCCGAGCATACCGTGTTATCATCACAACACGACAAGAGAAGGTGGCAGACCTTGCTGATCCAACACGTCAACTCAAACTCAAACCATTGAAAGACAGTGATGCATTTACTCTATTCTGCAGAAAGGCTTTCTGTAATAGCATGGATTGCCCCCACGAGCTTAAGGACCTAGCCAACAATATGGTGGTTAGGTGCCAAGGCCTTCCACTTGCAATTGTATCCATTGGTGGCCTGTTGTCTGCACTACCACCAATTAAACATGTTTGGAATGAGACATACAAGAAACTGAGAGATGAGCTGACAAACAATGATCACGTTCGAGCAGTTCTAAATCTGAGTTATCAGGATCTACCTGGAGGTCTTAGAAACTGCTTCATTTATTGTAGCTTGTTTCCTGAGGACCACCAATTCTCACGCGAGAGCCTAGTGAGGCTGTGGGTCGCAGAAGGTTTTGCAGTGCAAAAAGAGCAAAGCACACCAGAGGAGGTGGCTCACAAGTATCTCAGGGAACTGATCCAGAGGAATATGATTGAAGTTGTTGACAAAGATGAGCTAGGCAGTGTAAGTACCTGTAAGATGCATGACCTCGTCCGTGAACTGGCACTTTCTGTTGCTAAAGAGGAGAAGTTTGGTTCTGCAAATGATTTTGGCACCATGGTGAAGATGGATAAGGGTGTTCGTCGATTGTCATCATGTGGATGGAAGGACAAAACTTCACCGAAAGTTAAAATCCAGCTCCCACATCTCAGAACCCTTGTTGCAGTTGGAATAATTTCATCCCCTATGTTGTTATCATCAGTTTTGCCTGAATCCATGTACCTTACTGCTATAGAGCTGCAAGATTCTGACATAACTGAAGTGCCAGCATCCATAGGAAATCTGTTTAATCTTCGGTACATTGGCCTGCGGCGCACAAATATAAAATCACTCCCAGAGTCCATTGGGAAGCTTTGTAATCTCCACACACTGGACATAAAGCAAACAAAAATAGAGAAGCTACCACGAAGCATTGTTAAGATCAAGAAGCTGCGACACCTTATAGCTGACAGATTTGCGGATGAGAAACGATCAGAGTTCCGGTACTTCATTGGCATGCAAGCACCAAAAGAGCTAGCCAACTTGGATCAACTACAGACTCTCGAGACTGTGGAAGCTAGTGATGTGTTAGCCGAGCAGCTAAGAAAACTTATGCAACTACGGAGCGTGTGGATTGATAACATAAGAGGTGCTGACTGTGGAAATATTTTCGCTGCATTGTCCAAGATGCCATTTCTATCAAGTTTACTTCTGCAAGCAAGTGCTGAGAATGAAGCACTTTACTTGGAAACCCTCAGGCCAGAGTCAGAAAAGCTGCATAGGTTGATAATCCGAGGTTGCTGGGCAGATAACACACTAGAATGCCCAATATTCTACGAGCATGGCAAATATCTCAAGTATCTAGCTTTAAGCTGGAGTAACCTTCGTGCAGATCCATTGAAGCTGCTTGCACCACATGTGCCGAACCTCTCCTATCTAAGCCTTAATAATGTGAGTAGTGCAAGCAGCTTGGTTCTTTCTGCAGGAGACTTCCCACAGCTGAAGACGCTAGTGTTGAAGCACATGAATGATGTCGACCAGCTGGAGATCAAGGATGGCGCCCTTCCTCAGATTGAAGGTCTATATGTTGTGACACTTCCAAATCTCAAAAAGATCCCCCAAGGCATCGAATCCCTACGTTCTCTGAAGAAGCTGTGGCTGCTGAAATTGCACCGGGACTTCAAATCTCTGTGGGATGGGTATGGAATGCAGTATAAAATGCAGCATGTCCCGGAGCTCTGCATTTAGATGTGGCACTTGTGATCAGTCTGCATTAGCATCAATGCATGGCATATCCAAGAATGGTAATTTGTTCAATAAATTGTCGGTCTTCGGCACTTCTTGCCAAACTTCAATAGTAGCTATAGCATGCTACAAATTTTTATAACATTCATTACGAACCCTTAAACATTGTCTTTCTTTCGACATTGGATGTCACCTACTACAAGTTGTAATGATGTCTGGATCCACATTGAGATTCCAATGTATTAAGAACCTGACCCTTTTTCTATTGAACTGTATAATGTAATAACTTGTTATGTTTTCTGCGCCTGGGAGTGTGGATGGGAGTGGAGAGTGATCCGGGAGGAGGGGATGGATATATGAGGGCATAGGGAAGCCTGTGGGGCGGCTGTGGACTTGAGTCTCCTGCGCTAGAAGGCATTCCGGCCAGGATGATCAAGTGGTCTTGAGTCTCCTGCGCTAGAAGGGATTCTAGGCTGGCTGGACGTCCAACACTCAACAGATTTCAAATTTTATTCCAGAACAGATCACAACAGACTTATTCTCGTCTAACTACAGTAACTAGTACTCCCTCTGTCCCTATGAACTTGTCGCTTTGTAGTTCATTTTTGAACTACAAAGCGACAAGTTCATGGAGACGGAGGGAGTACACCCTAACTAGGCAACAACGGAGGACTTGTATTGTGCTCCATACCGCCATCAGAAATGCTCCGGAATCTACTCATGATGGATAAACTGATTCGTTAAGCATAAACTTTGCATATTGTTGCAGCTGACACCGCGAATCCCTAAGATCGATATAGGCACATTTACAACTCTAATCGAAATGTTGAACAACGAAATTGTATGGAAATGGACAGAGTAACCAACCTGGTTTATCGAATATTGGCTCAACATCGAAGGGTACGCGCGTAGTTGGAAGCGTGGAAGAGGAGCAAGTCGCGGCCGCCCCCGACCCGCGGCAGCGCTGAAAGGGGAGGAGGCCAACCGGGAAATGGAGAGCGGCCACAAACAGGTTCCACGGAACGGAGAGGAGCCTTGGGTTGGGCTGAGGCCACCGCCACAGCCTAATAAGTGGCCCAATGCTAGATTCAGTGGCTTGGTCTACTCAGCCCAAGTACGAAGAAGAATAGGACTTCCGTTGCGATGGTACCTTTAATATGTTAGCATATGAAGTACTGTATTTCAAAAGCATCTAACAGCAATTAAGGTTAATTGCTAGTATTTTAATAATAGAAAACGTCAACAATGAGATATTTGTGTTGACTTTATGAATTTAGGGATCAACCTTCGAATGTACTTATAGGAGTAGGTATGTATGACTCTCTCTCTGTAATACTCCCTCCTTCCCATATTATTTGTCGTTTAGGACAAAAATTTTAGTTCAAAATGAATTAAAATCCTTGTCCTAAACGACAATTAATATGAGAAGGAGGGAGTATATATTATCGACATTACTATACTTCACAAAATATATCTAGCAACAAACTGTTTTGGTTTTTACCATCTTCCTGTTTTAGAATGGGTTCCGGTGTACCGAAAAGAGGTGTACCAGTGTCAAAAGCTACCACATTATGAAGTCTGAGAAAGTGTTATTTGTAGACAACTTTTCCCCTACTTTTAAATAAAGACTGGTTCAAATCTAAAATATCAAAACGTAAATAAAGAAACAATACAGCTACGTCAGATCCGTCCTTTTCAATATCAGAATAAGCAAAGGATAAAAGCCAATAAATTCTTTTTCTTTTTTTGAAGCCACAAATTTCTTCTGAACGAGGGAGTAACAAATAAGAAATTCTGACTGGCTAATTTCATTACAAAATACCGCATTATTATGAGTTGCACCAGGTTGGTGGGATGCTACGGCGATTACATATATGTTGGGGGCTTATTTACTGCTCGATTGTTTCTGATCGCTTCAAATCGAGCATCTTCCGCCACGAGTTCATCACGCCTTCTTCGCCTTGGGCTTTGGTTCTGGTTGCAGGAAGAAGGCTCTAAAGATCGATGCAGCGAGAATGGCGCCAATAAAGGGGCATATCCAGTACACGTAGAATTGCTCCCACGTGTTGTGCCGATCGTTAATGTAGGCCCAGCCAAAAGCCTGTAGATGGTATTAAAGAGTACATGCGATGAAACAACAAAAATTGTAAAAGAATACTTCTGAAAACGATCACAATTAAAAAAGATATGAATAAAAAAATGAAGCTATTCATAAGGAAAAGCAACTGAAAGAGATAATGCAGAAATTTGAATGCTCAGAACGCAAGGGGTGGTCCACTTTGAAACAAATGAATGTCATAGGAGTCATACAGGGATTTCACAGAAAAACACTCAGTAAAAATAGGATTTGGGGGGGGGGGGGGGGGGGGGGATTTTTCACGATCCAAAAGGGGTCTAATCTTACATTTAGTGGACCATAAAGGCAATGCTTTGTTCAGCGCCAGACACTATGATTTATCTTAACAATGATACCATTTGATTAGGGAGCTATTTGATTCCTTGCATACAGGAGCCTTACAGAAATATTGTAATGTCAAATAGCAGGTGTTAAGAAATGCAAGAAACAAAACTGGCGCTCAGAGTATAGCATGGCCGTCTTGCCAATTCGGAGGCAACACCGAAACATAAAGAGAGAAGGTATATGGATTAAAGCCATACTAAAGCTTCCAAATCATGAGTCTAACATGTGGGCTCCACATGTAAAATTATGCAGATTTCATTGCAAGAATACAACAGTGCAAATAGACCGCAAATGTAAAAACTAAGATTCATTTTGCAGATTTAGTTGAAAGAAGATAAGATAGCCTGATATAGTGAAATAAAATCTATGGGAATTCATGGACCACTAAAAATGTGGCGGCAGCTATATTTGGCTGCCAAATGAAGATACGGATAAGCATTCTATTCTCAAGCAACAGCCCTTCACAGGCCCTTTACAACTTGGGCACTGCCTCGGTTAGCATTTCAAATTGTTGGTCTTATGTTGAACCAAATAGGAGTGGAGCCAAATTTCACAGGTTTATGTTCGATTTCCGGAACTGATTTTCTTGATTCATTGACCTTACAACCATTATATAGGGTTGGATTTGTTATACATTTTAGGACTCTTAACTTCAATTAGACTCTGTCTCAAACACCTCATACGGATCTGCACGCCTCCTACTCACTATTATCTCCTAAAAAATGTGATTAAGTCAACAATCACCCTATTAATCATGTTTTCTAGGGCCCGCTCTCACTAATTAAGGATTGAGACATACCAAATCCATCCTACACACACTTTGAGGTGGACACTACAACCCTGATCACTTCACCCTGCACACATTAAAGGATGGGCACTACATCCCTCGAGATGGGTGCTACATCTCGTAAACAAGTTTGGGTTGGGCATTACAACCTTGGTTGGACACTAGAGCCCTTTGGGTGGGCACTACATCACAAGGATGAACACATCATCCAACACGACATTGGGACGAACATCATCCCCAGAACGAACACGTTATCTAGTACACTGACACGTTTGAGATGAACACATCATCCTCTCAAAGCGAACACATCATGTCGAGCACGAATTTGAGTGGGATGAACACATCATCAGGAACACTCTTTTCTTGGACGAGCATCTGTTGTCGCGAACCATCTTGTTCTTAACTTGTGCTTGACCTTCTTCCTCTGGTGTGAACTTTACCACTACTCTGTCGGCCGCGCCCGATCCTCCCTATGCTCTCCTCTGCTTCTCTCATCCTCCCCCGCCTCTGCTTTGGGCTCGCCCGACGTGGCTGTTGCCCTTGTTGTTTGCTTGGGCACGACGCAAAGGTGCCATGCTTGCTCTAGGCGAGGCGAGGACTCATGACATCTGCGAGGGACCAACTGGACGCCTAGGTGGACGAAAACACTAAAGCAGTTTGCTCATATAGAAGCACACCAGACCATTTCTTATTTTCTCTAGCCCAGCCCACAACTCAACTCTGGTGGCCCAGCCGTAGTTCCACTTCTTGCGCAGGAAAAATCCATCTGCGGATTGGGTCCAACACGGCCCAACCCAAGTTCTTCCTTCGGTTCTCTGCAGCATGCTCAGCCCAACACGTGAACGGCAGCAGCGCAAGATCCAAACCGATCAGGGTCCGGCGCAGCTGAAAGTAGATCGTGACCTACATGTGCGAAACGTTTACGAAGTCTCCTTCCACCTCACGCCGCATTTTCATTAGCACCCGACGGGTGCAGCAGCCACGGATCCACCAGGAACCCCTCGAGCACCGACGCCGCGTCCGCCCATACTTCTGTCGTGCTCGCGTTGCGCCCGAATGTTGATTCCCAACTCCCGCATGACCGGGTTTTGCGAGGATCCCAGCCATTTCGGCCGAGTAGGCCGCGAGCCCATCAGCTGAGGATCCGCATCAACCCGAGCTTGCAGCCACGAGACCCCCCCCCCCCCCCCCCCCCCAACCCCGACTCGATCTAACGCCGTCACACTTGTTGATCTGGTCATACCCCCTATTGGTCGCCGGATCCAGCCCGAGCTCGCCAAGATTCGTCGTCAATCCTTCGAACCACCGGATTCGTGCTCTTCCCCATCGGATCCGCATCCTCCTCATCAGATCCAAGCTGCCCTTTGTTGGCCACCCCCAGGAGCACGTCCCCTCCCGGGGCAGCGGATAGATCAGTAATCCTAGCTCCGATGCCAACTGTTAGATTTCTGGTACTAATTTTCTTGATTCATTGACCAACATCCAACACCATTATATAGGGTTGGATTTGTTACAACCTTTTAGGACTCTCTCAACCTAACGCAACTAGGACTCTTAACTTGACTTGGACTCTATCTCAAACACCTCATATCTGCACGCCCCCTACCCTCTATTATCTCCTAGAAAACGTGTTAAGTCAATAGTTTACAATTATTTTTCCTAAACTACACACATCCTAAAATATAAAAATATGTTTTACTCCCCAATTAGTGTGCCTAGAAATGAATATGTATTTAGTACTAAAAGCCTTCACAATGTACCTCAATGTCTAAATTGAAGCTGCTTTCTTGTCAAATCAGATACAGAAGAAAAGCAACGCTGCTGATGCCTGCCACTTAGCTAATTAGGAATGAACGCCATTTATAGCTACTTGCATATCTACGGAAGGGATAGAGACTTGAGTCTGACAATTGGCCCAACAATCAAAGCATGGCAGGAATGGAGAAGACTAAACTGAGAGATTAGATTGTCAATATTGCTCCTCTGTTGTTTTTATTTTGCTGATTTGACTCTTTAAGGTCTCAGATATCAAACTTGGACCATTAATTTTACAAGTTCACATTAATAATGTGCCAAATTACTAGAGTATGAACTATTTTCAATGACCACTGGAACTGTAGTCTTCATTGGGCCAACATATAAGGTCAAACATTGGTAAAATAAACTTTGCCTGACTGTTACATTTTTTTCTGTTTTGATAACCACTGTTTGTGTTTCTCTGGTCCATGCTAGATTTAAAATTAGACTGAACTAACGTAAACTCTGACAGTACCATGTTCTTTGACAACAGTAAAGAAAATAGGGTCTTTTGTGAACGAAATTAAATCATTTTACCACTCCACACACTATACAAAACATAAATGTTTGTGCACTTTCAAGTTATTTCTTTCATACTACTTTACTGTTTTGCACCTAATAATTCAACTCGCTTGCACTCTTATTCCCTGTGCCAAAATTTAAAAGGACATATACTTTGACATGAGGTGGTAGTTAATATATTCTAGTAAACTACTTTAACTAATCAGATACCGATGGGGGCAAATAGAACAGCAAAATGAGCTGGAACTTTTAGTGGAACAGGTGCTATTGGAGGTTAGCGAAGTGGACCAGTAGTGGCAAAAATAATTTCAAATTCGGATTACCAAATATGTGAAGTTTCCTTTTCAGTAACGAAACCTTCTCAGATAGATGCTTTCATTTTAGTGTACTCCAACTGTTTGTAGATCTAATTTACTAGATTCCGTGTGTGATATTTCTAAAACAAGTTATCTCTAGTAGAGTATAAAACACGAACAGGGCATTTAATCTTGTTGTCACATGGCCTGGAGCTATGTGGCATTCTACTATGTGGGTAAAGTAAATACAACGAAAAACAATTTTAACCAGGGAAACAGATAACAAAGGTTTCCCTCACAATTGGTTATCACAATTTATCCAATAACTTATTTTCACAAACAAATTGATAGTATGACAGGCGTAGACCACCGAGTGTTGAAATTTATTCGCTATAATTATGGGGGACGGAGGCTACCAGTTACGAAAACAATAAGAGTAATAGAAAATAACAATTCTAAGATTGATAAATAGAGGAAAAAGAATGAAAGGGCACTGACATTAGCTGGATTCATGGACGGGCCTGTGTAGCCTGCGCCGGTGAGGACGAGGCAGACAGTGGTGATGGAGAGCATCCCATGTTTTGACGATGGGGTTGCGGGGGCCCTTTGAGGACGATACAGAGCACGGCAAAGGTGATGGCGAAGGTGAGCACCCCTTCGGCGACGGCGCCGGTGTGGAGATCCACCTTGAGCGAGGGGCCCTCTAGCGTGTGCTTGTAGTGAGCCGGCATAAGCTCCGAAATCGCGAGGGCGCCGCCCACCGCGCCGGCGGCCTAATGAATCAGTAACCATCTTCAGTCTCCGAATTTGATTTGACTGAGTAGATGCATGGAGGCGGAGGTGGGGGAGGGAGAGGGCGGGCGTTACCTGCGCCGGCAAGCGGAGCGCGATGGAGAAGAGGGAGGGGCGGCTGAGCCCGGCGGCGTAGAAGGCGGCGACGTCGGTGGGGCTGAAGCGGGCTCCGCCGAGGGCGTCGCAGAGGAGGGTGAAGGCGGAGAGGAGGACGAAGAGGAGGGACGCGGTGACGAGGAGCGCGGAGTACTGGGCGCCCCCCTGCAGGCTCAGGCAGGACATCACCGCCGCCGTAGCGGCGCCCAGCGCGGAGGAGCACAGCACCCACAGAAACGTCACCGTCGCGTCGGCGGCCGCCGCCCGCACCGCCGCGGCCATCGCCATCTCGGCCGCGCCCTTTTTTCTCGCGTCCTGATTGCAATCAGAAGTTTTCGAAACTGCAAGTCAGTCAATTGGGCCCCACACCCCCCTCTCTCGCTCTCTCTCAGTTTCAGTTAAGATAGTCTTGCGCAAGCGGTTTCTCTTTATGATAGTCATCCATTTTCATTTTTCGTCAAAATAATTTTGCATTATTTGATTTTTTATATTAGGTATATCCTTGAGGATAACTACTACCATTTAGAGGGTTGTTATCGAATCTTTGCTCCCCAGTCAATGCTGCTACCAACTCTAGAAGACAGATTCCTTGTATTGGCATATTTATACTTATTTGGCAGCATAGTGAGACCATATTTACATATCTAGTTTAAATGATATTTATGATGCTAACATATATGTACTCCCCTCATTTCTTAAAAGATTGTCACCTTTAGTTCAAAAAATAAATTAAAGGTGATAATTTTTTTGAGAAATGAGTGAGTATCTATGATTGTCAGATTTATTATCATCAGAAGTTACAATTACATATGGTGAAAAACTATGTATTAGTCATAATTAGGGAATCTTCCACTTAAGTAATATGTTGGTCTTCTACCATCCCTAATCATAATATCACATGATGGATTTGATGATCACTTATGCTTGTTAGCAGTATAACACATTACAAATATAATTTTCACTACATATGTTCCCTTACAAATATAAGGGTGTAAACTAATGAATATTGGGATCACCTCTAAACATCTTTAGTTTGAATAAATAAACTTCTACTATAAACATGATTTAGGCTCCTGCACAAAAAGATTGAGCATTGTAGTTGTCGGTACCCTAAAAACCATACACCCCCTGAGGTTACAAAGATCTCAAGGGAAGGACGTCTACTCAAATTGAAGATCCTCGGAGGCCCACTTGTCAGACATAACTGGACCTGCTTCTCCAACATGGTTAACCCCTAGGTTGCCACGTGTACTGCCAGACCGGAGCTACTACCCACAAGGGTGAAGCTCCGGGCTAGGTACCGAAACGGCACCTCCGGACTTAACCCCTGACCGAGAGAAGCTCCGTACCTGACACGTGCCAAGCCACCCCGGAGCTTCCCGCTTCCCACAAGCAAGCTCCGGAGCTGCCACGCGTCCAAACGCCGGAGCTGGCCGCCCCAAGCCTCCAGAGGACATTGTAATGACTCCGGATCTTCAAAGGATAACCGCGGACTTCAAGACCCGATTAATTATCATTAATTCCACGTTAATGACACTTAATCGGACAATCTTAACACTTGTAACGGCACTGTCGGAGACCGTTACAGGGTTATTAACAGCAATTAATCGTGTATCAATACTAGTAACCGCCGGGGCCACATGTCGGGCCAGGCTAACTTGTAACGGTTTGTCCTTGTACTATAAAAGGACAGACCGACGATACACAAAGGGAGCACTCAGGCACACACGCATTGACGTGAGCTCTCATACACAAACTAATACAACACAACACACCCGTGGAGTAGGGTATTACGCTCAGGCGGCCCGAACCACGTAAACCACTGTGTCTCCCTTGTCCAATCGTGATTCACCTTCTTGAGTCTCCGCGCGCCCACACCGAACTACAAACTCCTTCAACACTTTCGTAGTGTCAGGAGATCTGCCGACTCCAACAGTCGACAGTTGGCGCGCCAGGTAGGGGCGCCTGAGATTTTCAAGAATGGTGAACTCTGCGGCTGGATCATCCAACGGGCAACCTGCTGCTCAGGCTGTCGGGGGCAATCCCTCCAACATGCAGCCACCAGCAGGAGCCTCAGCACCAGCGGGAGTCATACTCCCACCACCACCATCTTCTCCGGCAAGACGTGTCGGGCAACACGATGGTGCGCCGGCGTCACATACTGCACCGGCAAGTCATGACAACCCAGAACACGCGCTCCATGCAGCGCGTGCTCTTCTCCAGCGACCACCACCTCCGGATGCATCTCAAGGTGCCATGGAGCAATGGAGGGCTGATGTTGAGCATTTGGTCGCAGCAGCGGCCGAACGCCTCAACAACCAGGGTCCACCTCCTTCAGGGCGGGCCCCGTCGCAGCGACGGACGTTGTCTGGAAGACTTGGTCCGCATGTCTCCAACAACCGAAGACGAGCTGCGTCACAGCAAGTGACGTCGTTGCCCTCTGGGGCACGACGCACCCATACGGTATCTCGGCTTTCGACACATGACCTCCGGGCGGAGCTTGATCGCCGATACCGCCAACAGGATGGCCGTGTCCATATCGAGCGAGCTCGAGAAAGACGAGATGCTCAAGACCTTTCTACTCTGGAAGGAGTAGGAGGAGGCTGTTCCGCCCTAGCCATGCACCTGCGCATGGTTAGATGGCCACAGAAGTTCCGGCCACACTTGCCGGAAAAATTCGACGGGACTGTCAACCCCGTAGAATTTCTGCAGATATACTCCACTGCAATCTTAGCAGCTGGAGGAAACGAGGCCGTAATGGCCAACTACTTTCCAGTGGCCTTAACTGGGACCGCCAGGTCCTGGTTTATGAGCCTTCCATCCAACTCTATCGACAGTTGGGAGGAGCTGTGCCGTCAGTTCACTGCCAACTTCGGGAGTTCATACACCCGACCGGGCACTGAACTAGACCTTTTTGCGGTCGTGCAAAAAGGAGGAGAATCTTTGCGGTCATTCATCCAGAGGTTCTCTCAGGTACTCAACACAATCCCTTCTATATCAAGCACTTCTGTCATTGTGGCATTCAGACAGGGTGTACGAGACAAGAAGATGTTGGAGAAGCTGGCGATCAAAGAGATCACCAGCGTCACGGAGCTCTTCAGCTTGGCAGACAAATGTGCCAGAGCTGCGGAGGGCCGTGAAATGCACTCCAAACCAACCTTGGAGGATCACAAAAAATCCTCCAAAGAAGAAGCCGCTACCTCCGGGAGTGGCAAGAAGAAAAAGAAGACCAACGGCAAGAAGAAGCCGTCGGCCGGCACATCCAACGTTGCAGCCACTGCAACTCCTGGTGGCCGGGGGCCACGCCCCGAGAAGCGACCTCGACCGTCTTCTGAAGACGGAGGTAAATCCAAGATGTGGTGCCCCATTCACAAAACGGGCAGCCACAGGCTGGAGGACTGCCGGGAGGTCCAAAACCTTGCTGAGCGCTACAACAAGCGCCGGGAAGGGTCTCCTTTCCGACAGAGGGAGGGAAAACAGAAGGTTGACGAAGCTCCGACTGAAGAGGAGTTAGGGTTTCAGGACCCCAAAAAGGTCCTGAAAGCCGTCTACACCTCTGTCGACGATGACTCCGACGTCTCCGACAACGAGCGTCGGAAAACCATGAATACCATCTTTGGTGGATCATGGGACATCACTTCTCGTCGCGTCATCAAGACTATGCGGCGGGATATGGCTGCTGTAGCTCCTACAGCTAGACCGGAGCCACATCGAAAGGGGATGGACACACCCATCACTTTTGATGCTTCGGACTGTCCTCAAAGCATGGTCGGAGCTGGCCAATTACCCTTGATGGTATCTCCCACCATCAACAACATCCAGCTCCATCATGTTATGGTGGATGGAGGTTCGGGGCTGAACCTTATAAGCTTTGAAGCTTTCACCAGACTTCAGCTTCGACTTTCGGATCTTCAGCCCTCTCGACCATTCTCCGGAGTAGGTCCGGGGGCCATTACCCCACTCGGAGCTATAATTCTCCCCGTTACCTTCGGGACACGGGAGAAGTACCGCACCGAGAAGTTGGTCTTCGACGTCGCTCAGATCAACTTACCATTCAACGCCATCTTGGGTAGACCTGCCCTATACAAATTTATGGCAGCTGCTCATTATGGATACTTGGTGTTGAAGATGCCAACACCAGCAGGCGTTCTCCGGATTCGTGGAGATCGCACCGCCGGAGTAACTGCTCTGGAGGAGCTCCATGCACTCACCACTGCGCAAGAGGAGGACTCCAGACAGGGGCAAGCTCCACAACCTCCGAGCATTCGGCAACGAGGCTCAACCTCTGCTCCCCGAGTGCAACCAAGCGGCGACACCGACATCCCCGTCAAAGTCGTCCAAATTGGTTCCGATGTTGCTCAAACCACCCGCATATCGGGTGGGTTGAATGACAAATAGGAACTCGCGCTCATCACTTTCCTCCGGGCTAACGTTGACGTATTTGCTTGGCAACCGTCACAAATGCCTGAGATCCCCAGGGAAGTGATTGAGCACAATCTGAAGATTTATCCCGATGCTCGGCCTGTGCATCAGAAACCTCGGAAGCAATCTGTAGAGCGACAGAACTTCATCCGACAAGAAGTGAAGAAGTTGCTCGAAGCCGGATTCATCCGAGAAGTCTTCCATCCAAAATGGCTGGCGAACCCAGTCGTTGTGCCCAAGGCCGGTGGGAAACTTCGGATGTGCATCGACTACACCACACTGAATAAGGCATGTCCAAAAGATCCATTCCCACTACCTAGAATAGATCAGATAGTGGATTCCACCTCCGGGTGCGAGTTACTGTGTTTCCTAGACGCATATTCTGGATATCATCAAATCAGGATGTCTAGGGAGGATGAAGAGCATACTTCATTCATTACAGTGGATGGATTGTATTGTTACACAGCCATGCCGTTTGGTCTCAAGAATGCAGCTTCAACTTTTGTACGAGCTATGTAAAAAACTTTCGAAGAACTCATCAGAGACATAGTGGAAGTGTACGTCGATGACATCGTGGTCAAAGTCAAGAACAAGGAGTCCCTCTTGGACACCTTGCAGGCTGTCTTCGACAAGCTGCGGGCCACCCGCACGAAGCTAAACCCAGACAAGTGCGTCTTCGGGGTTAGTTCCGGAAAGCTTCTTGGTTTCCTGGTAAGTCACCGGGGCATAGAGGCTAATCCGGCGAAGATAAAAGCCATTGAAGACATGCGGCCACCAACCCGCATCAAAGACGTCCAAAAATTAACTGGATGTCTAGCAGCCCTCAGCCGGTTCATTTCAAGACTGGCGGAAAGAGCACTTCCCTTCTTCAAGTTACTGAGGAAGTCCGGACCATTCCAATGGTCTGAAGAAGCAGAGAAGGCATTCCAGGAGTTGAAACAGTTCCTCACCACCTTACCAGTCCTGGTAGCTCCGAACCCTGGTGAGCCTTTGTTGCTTTACATTTCAGCTACTGACGAAGTTGTCAGTATGGTTCTGGTTGCGGAGAGACCGGAACTACCCAATACTCAGGAATCCAGACCCCTTCGGGAGGGTCCGGAGGTTCCTGAAAGCGGGTCTGGGTCCCAGCTCCCAGACTCAAACCCACAAGAAGCCACTTCAGAGGACCCGGACCCCTTTAAGAGGGTCCAGGTAATTTCTGAAGAAGCTCCGGGTTCCTCCACCCAGAACCCGGAGGTCCTCGAAGAGAGTCTGGACCCCTCCGAGAGGGTCCGTATCAATGAGGAGGAAGCTCCGGACCCTTCCGGAAGGGTCCGGACCATTCAACGCCCGGTATACTTCATCAGTGAAGTGTTACATGATGCCAAGACTCGATACCTAGAGGTGCATAAACTGCTTTATGCAGTTCTTATTGCCTCAAGGAAGCTTCGACACTATTTCCAAGCTCACAAAGTCTCGGTGGTGACCTCATATCCACTTCGAGCGATCCTGCATAATCTCAATTCAACTGGGAATATTGCAAAGTGGGCAGCGGAATTGGCTGAATTCGATCTCGAATTCATTCCAAGACAAGCAATTAAGAGTCAAGCGTTGGCAGATTTCGTGGCAGAATGGACTCCCTCTCCATTAAACCCTGGGGGCCCCAGCGAGGAGAAGACGGAACCTCAAGTTCCAACCTTCACTAAGCCTCACTGGACCCTTTACTTCGACGGCTCCATGCAGAAGCAGGGAGCCGGAGCTGGAATCCTTCTCCTCGCACCAACTGGGGAGAAGGTGAAATACATGGTACACCTTGACTTCAAGGCAACCAACAACATGGCGGAGTATGAAGCACTCATCTATGGATTAAAGGTGGCACTATCATACGGTGTCAAGCAATTGCTGGTCAAAGGAGATTCACAACTCGTCATCAAGCAGATGAAGGGTGAATGCTCCTGCAATAATCTCCAGCTGGCTGCTTATCTCCTTGAAATCCAGAGGCTTCAGAAGGACTTCGAAGTCCTAGACCTTCACCATGTTCAGCGTGCTCACAACGCTGAAGCTGACGAACTCTCGACCAAGGCGTCAACTGGAGCTCCGGCTCCTGACGGAACCTTTGTCCGGAGGTTGTCAAAACCCACAGTTCAGCCTGCCGAACTGAACGAAGGGGGCGAGATCAGCATCCCGAAGCTGACAGACCCGATGGCCCTGTTACCATGGCAGCCATCAAGGGTCGTAGGTGCTGCCGGAAGCTCCGAGCAACCTAGCACGCAAGACTCAAATGCTCAAGTCAGTTCCGATGCATGGATCTCGGAGATCCGGAGCTACTTGAAAGACAACATCCTTCCTGACGATGATGTATCCGCTGACCGGGTAGTCAGATTGGCTAAAAGATACACGTTGGTAGAAGGGGATCTCTACCGGCGCGGTGCCAACGGCATCCTAATGCGGTGCATCACAAGGGAAGAAGGTTGCGAGCTCCTCGCAGAAATCCATGGAGGCGAGTGCGGGAACCACACATCTTCCCGCACGCTGGTCGGAAAAGCCTTTCGGCACGGCTTCTACTGGCCTACAGCGCTCCAGGATGCCACTGAGCTGGTGAAGAAATGCAAAGCATGCCAATTCCATGCAAAGCAAATTCATACACCTGCTCAGTCCTTACAAATGATACCTCCCACATGGCCTTTCGCTGTGTGGGGGATGGACATCTTGGGACCCTTCCCAAGAGCCGTCGGAGGTTACAAGTTCTTGTACGTCGCCATCGACAAGTTCACCAAGTGGCCGGAAGCAACTCCTGTTGTGACGATCAACAAACAATCTGCAATCAATTTTCTACAATCCATCGTGAGCAGATTCGGAGTCCCAAATAAGATCATCACTGATAATGGGACTCAATTCACAAGCTCCGCATTTCAAGGATATTGCGAAGACCTCGGCATACAAGTTTGCTACGCTTCTGTAGCTCATCCTGCCAGCAACGGGCAAGCCGAGAGAGCAAATGCAGAGATCCTTAAAGGACTCAAAACACGCACTTATGAGCGCTTGAAGAAACACGGAGCTAATTGGATCGAAGAGCTTCCGCCCACTCTATGGGCCAACAGGACTTCTCCAAGTCGGGCAACCGGAGAAACACCCTTCTTTCTGGTGTACGGAGCTGAAGCGATCCTTCCTCCGGAAATCACCTTGGGTTCCCTCCGAGTCCGGACCTTCGACGAAGCCGCGCAGGACCAGCTCCGGCGCGAAGACCTAGACCTCCTCGAGGAGGGAAGGTGCCAAGCAGCTGTTCGGAATGCCCGATACCGCCAAGCTCTACGGCGCTATCACCAGCGGCATGTACACAACCGACAGCTCGAGGAAGGCGATCTGGTGCTACGGAGAATACTATCCAGAGAAGGGCAAAACAAACTTTCCCCCGGCTGGGAAGGGCCCTTTCGAGTGATCAAAGTATCCCGTCCCGGAAGCGTTCGCTTGGCTACCGAGGATGGGACACCTCTCCCAAATCCTTGGAACATCGAGCACCTCCGTAAGTTCTACACTTAATTCCACGGAGGTGAGTCTTAAGTAACTTGAAATGTATGTTATAGAGTCATTGTACAGAGTCGGGTAGTTCCTCCGGGAGAGCAGTCGGACCTTCCCCGAAAGGTTTGAAAAGCTCATGCAACACTTGACACAGTCTCCGGACTAAAAGTGTGGCTAACTACCCTGGGTCAAACGAGAAACCAAACACACTTAGCCTGGTTCCGTACCCTAAGAGTGTACTTGTTTCCCCTGTACCCCGGACCTATAATGAAAGACATCTTCATGTGAAATAGACTCCACGTGCATTCATTTTTGCATAGGCTCGACATTTTTATTTTTCTCTTTCTTGTCTATAACAGAAACGTGCAATTCTTAAGAAGTTCTAGTTTGACCGGTCTACATACGATTCGAGTTGAATTGTCAGATTTTTTGGATTTAAATATCGTCTGTGGCCAACTCGCCTGAAAGCCGCCAAGCCATTCTAGGGCCGGAGTGTACTATCGACTTAGCCTGGTCAAGCACCCAAAGTACGCCACTCTACCTACATCTCGGCAGGCCAAAGTAAGGTGGGTCCGTGGACAACTGGATCTAAAAGAAAAGACAATTCATCAAGTCGTATTAAAAATCGTGTTCAACTTAAAATTTTCTTGAGAACCGTAAGCCGTGACGAAATTATAGACAAGGAACGAATTTTACTATTTTTCTTGGCTTAAGTGTGCAGGAAAAATGAACCCTACGTTGATGGAGAAAAACCGGAGCTAACCAAGCTCCGACTCCCACCAGGGCGTCAACCGTCGGCGTTGACTAAAAGATGGTGAGAAGACCCCGTCACTGGAGTCTGTTGCCAACAAACCAAGTGTGGCAAAGGTCATTGCCGGAGCTGCTAAGCTCCGACACCTTGGAGTATTAACTACCGACACTCAACGTGTTGATAGAGGCTATTGCCGGAGCTACTAAGCTCCAGCGATGGACAGTACCGGAGCTTCTAAGCTTCGACAACTTCAGGGGACCTTCACTATCAAAAACTTTGGACCTAAATTCCACAAGTTCGAAGCAAATTCGTCTTCAACAAAACCCAATATCCTTTTGGTACATGTCCACAATCAAATTGTGCACATCTACCAGGGGGCCAAGTGAAGATAAAGATGTTGAAGACAAAAAAATGAAATTCACAAAAAATTGGGGATTTCATTTCATCTGAAGACCGGAGATTACATCTGGAGACAAGGGATTACAAAATTGAGGAAGAAGAGAAGATACAAGTAAAGGCTAAGAGAGACGGTCCTAGACCCTATGGAAGAACTCGGCGACCTTCTGGGCGACCTCCGACACGCTGGCTCGGGTAGCTTCGCCTTCTCCTTCGATGGGGCTTTCAAGCACCGGGTCCAGAGGAAATCGAGGGTTCCGGCTGGTGTAGCACGTCAACACATATTCTGTGACGTTCCTAGCCAGGGATTGCCCCTCGACCTCCAGCTGGTCCGCGATGACGTCGCCCACCTTGGAGAGCTTGCTGCCCGCGGCGCTCAACGCTTGCAACGCAAGGTCCGGCTCCGGCTCCGGATCATCCGGGTGCACGGGGCTGAAACCCATCGGCGCCAGCGCATCGTCGGCCTTGCTCAGGAACTCCCAAATTTGCAGGGAGTCCGCCTTTCTCAGGTTCTTCATCTCTTCCAGGGATCTCCGGGCCGCCGTCAGCTCCGAATTCTCGCGGGAGAGGCGCTCAACTTCTTTGGCGTTTTGCTAGATCTTCGCAGCAACCCGCTTCTCAAGTCTTCCGAGCTCCTCCTCCCGAAGGTGGATCTTGTTCCGGCGGTCGACCAGGTCCTTCTCCCTAGCCTCCACTTTCTTCTCCCGGGCGATAAGGGCACACTCGTATTCGTAGAGTTCCTGCCCCCGCACCCAGGTCTTCTCCTCTTCCTCGAGGCAGCGCTCTTCCAATTTCTTAGTGCGCTCCTCGAGGCCCTTGTCCGCCAGAGCTGTTTTCTCGGCGAGCTCTTCTTCCCGTCGCAAGACGTCATCCCGTAGCTCCAGGAGTTTTTGCTCCTCATCCTCGAGCCGTCTTTCCCTCCCTTCAAGTGCCTCTCGGCGCTTGATGAGTGCGGTGCTGATGGCCTCGAGCTGATCAAACTGAGCATTGGCCGCGTCGTTAGCAGCCTTAGCTTGGTCGTGGAACTCCCGGGATTGAGCATCGAGGGCGTGAGTCATGCTCTCCCTCTCGTCCAGCAGCTCACCCCAGAGCTCCAGGCGGATCTTCTCCCGCTTGATCCATTCCTTGTCATCCGCAAGCCTCGACTGCGCCAGCTTAGTCTCGAAGTGGAGCCGATTACGCCACCGCCTAAGGGTTTGGCGCTCCTCTTCAAGAGCCTTGCTGTCGTGGAAGAAGGCCAGTTGGACCTGACGTAGACTGGAGCAGGCGTTGTCGATGGACATCGACAGAGAGATGGGCTCCGGACCTGCTGGGATCTCTTCCGCTGGTTCCAGCGGGTCTTCACTTACAAAAATTGGGTCCCACTCTACGAGAGTGGAACCCCGAGCTTCCAAAACACTAGGGCCCTCCTCCGGGACGACCTTAGTCGCCATCGAAGGAGGTCCCGCCACCAAGTCTTCATTTGCCCCCACAGGCGGGGGGTCAGCGACTTCGTTCAGGCACTCTGGCTCTGCCACAGGTACCATCGACGTCGTCGCCTCCGGAGCAGGAGCCGCTACTGGCTCCGGCCGGGACACCTCTTCTGAGGGAGGCTCAAGCTCCCTCGCCTCTTCAGCCGCCGTCTCTGCGGCCGGCGTTCCAACAATCACCGGCTCTGTGGCCGGAGCTTCGGAAGTAACCGGCTCAACTGCCGGAACTACTTCGACTTCCGGCTCGCATGCCAGGGCTTCAGCTACCTCCGGCTCAATCGCCGGAGCTTCAGCACTTTCCGGCTCCGAAGCCGGGACTGCTACTTCCTCCGACTCAACAGCCGGAGCTTCTACCACTGCAGCACCAGGACCCTGAGTTTCCACTTCCGGGACAGGTGCCGCTGGTGCATCTTCACTCCCGTGGTCCGGCGCTACCACGGGAACTTCTGGAGACGAGTCGAGGTCCATGACCACGACAGCCGGCGCCGGAGCTGTCGCAGCCTCCGCTTGGGGCGGCACCGGAACTGGAGCAGAAGCCCTCGCAGCCTCAGACACTATGGCTGAGGGTGAAGCTCCACACCCCTTCTTGGGAACGCTGCAGATAAAAAAAACGAAGAAATTGAGCAAACAGATGCTACAATTAAAAGTTAATCGAGGTAAGAAAGAAAAATTACCTTGGGAGGCTCACGCACCAGCTTGCGCGGAACCTCTTTCCCAGACGATCCGGGCTGGCCACGGTCGGCGTAGGAGCTCCGGGAGGACTCCCAGGACTTGCCGTAGCCGCGGGCGTTTCCCGGGTCGGAGCTCTCCTTGACCGGGAGGAACTCCTGGACCTGGAGGCCCTCACCGCTTCTGATGCCGGAGTCGCGCGCCCGGAGCTAGCACCGTGGGAGGGATCCACCGCGGGGGCAGTCGCGCTCCGAGAGGATCCCACCGCCGGAACAGTAACGTTCCGGAAGGACCCCACCACGGGGACAGTCGCCACGACGGCGGAGGATCTTCCTTCCTGAGGACGGGGAACTGGGGGGGAAGTGGCAGGCCCCACGGACCTTCCGTCAGCATGTCGCAGCTTCCTCTTCCGGCTCTCCGGCTCTTCCGCCAGCTCCTTGCCCTTGCCGATGACCTCAGTTCTTGGCTGTGGGACAGGGGCGGAGCCATCTTCGGACAACCCGGGGATCGCCAACCGGGTGACTGATATTCTCTCAACGACACCAAGGTCGTCAAGCGCGGGCATCGTCCGCCGGAGCTCCCTGCTGAACTCAACTTCCACGTTCAGAGGGAGGAAGGCCGGCGGCGGAGTCAAGTAATCTCCGTCAACGTTGATGCCGTGCTGGAATTTCTTGAGGTGAGACTCCAAGGTCTTCCCCACCATGCTGGACTTCAACCCGGTCTCAACCCGGTCCTCGTCCATCACGCTGTTGAGGGCCCAAGCTAGCTTCTCCCTCCTCTTCAGTGGCGCCCACCTGTTGGACAGGAAGTTGCAGAACACCGCCTGGGGAGTCAATCCTCCCTCCACACATTGGCGGATCCTGGTCAGGACAGGGTCGAAAGCTCCCGCCAGCACCGGAACTTCGCTCCATACCGACGTGTCAATGCCGGGCAGACCGTCTAGCAGCTCCAACCGCTCATGCTCCTCCACCCGGACGACTATCCAATCTTTCTTCCAGTCATCCCACTTCCCTGAAGGGAATGACCGGAGGTACTTGAATGGGCACTTCTTGCGCTTCACGAAGTAGTAGAAGCCAAGGTACTCATTGCTTCGGCCGGTGGTGTGGACGGTGAAGAAGGTTCGGAAGAGCTCGATGCAGGGAGGTATGCCCACCCACATCTCGCAGAAGTGGACAAAGATGGACACAAGGAGAATGGAGTGAGGGCCAAGGTGGTACAGCTGCAGACCATAGAAGTCCAGCAGCATCAAGAAGAAAGAAGAAAACGGTGGGATCAGCCCCACCATGGCATACGAGGAAAAGTACACCATCTCGCCGGCGTGTTCCTTTTCAAAGGGGAGCGCTCCGCCGGCGCGGACCGAGCGGTTGAAGAAGTCCGAAGACCACCCCATGAGGGCCCGGACCTTCTTCAGATCGCTGTCAGTCTTCAAACGACTCTCACGTAGACCCAACTCCATCGCAGCACAGCTAGGCAAGAAAAGAGGAGCAAAGTACGAGTTGGGAGTTTGAGCGCAAGAACAGATGGGAAGCGTAAAGAACTCCCGACGGCGCGCTTTCCTTCTTAAGTAAGCCCTCGCAACGCTTGGATGGAAACTGCAGGGGAGTCAAGGACACTACTTAAGAATTCAACCCTGCCGATAACAAGAGGGCCCGGGACCACCCTGACGATCAAGTCGAGGTTCTTACCCAGGCAAACAGTTGTCATCATGAGGCGGGAAACCCAAAGGCGGCGACCTGACAAGGCGCGCAGAACCGATACGGTTTTCGTATCGGGAACCGGCGACCTTCAATTGCGAGAGATCCGCACGTCAAAGATCCTATCTGCCGCCTGAGGTGCGCCACGCATCGGGATTTAACCGTAAAGCCCTGCCAACGGCACCTCCGAAGACCCTTGAAGACCCAGTTCAAGAGTCGCGAGTGTGGACCCACCTCCGACGGAATGACTTCACCCCGGTGACTTTCCCCGGAGGTAGGTCCAGGGGGCCACTGTCGGTACCCTAAAAACCATACACCCCCTGAGGTTACAAAGATCTCAAGGGAAGGACGTCTACTCAAATTGAAGATCCTCGGAGGCCCACTTGTCAGACATAACTGGACCTGCTTCTCCAACATGGTTAACCCCTAGGTTGCCACGTGTACTGCCAGACCGGAGCTACTACCCACAAGGGTGAAGCTCCGGGCTAGGTACCGAAACGGCACCTCCGGACTTAACCCCTGACCGAGAGAAGCTCCGGACCTGACACGTGCCAAGCCACCCCGGAGCTTCCCGCTTCCCACAAGCAAGCTCCGGAGCTGCCACGCGTCCAAACGCCGGAGCTGGCCGCCCCAAGCCTCCGGAGGACATTGTAATGACTCCGGATCTTCAAAGGATAACCGCAGACTTCAAGAACCGATTAATTGTCATTAATTCCACGTTAATGACACTTAATCGGACAATCTTAACACTTGTAACGGCACTGTCGGAGACCGTTACAGGGTTATTAACAGCAATTAATCGTGTATCAATACTAGTAACCGCCGGGGCCACATGTCGGGCCAGGCTAACTTGTAATGGTTTGTCCTTGTACTATAAAAGGACAGACCGACGATACACAAAGGGAGCACTCAGGCACACACGCATTGACGTGAGCTCTCATACACAAACTAATACAACACAACACACCCGTGGAGTAGGGTATTACGCTCAGGCGGCCCGAACCACGTAAACCATTGTGTCTTCCTTGTCCAATCGTGATTCACCTTCTTGAGTCTCCGCGCGCCCACACCGAACTACAAACTCCTTCAACACTTTCGTAGTGTCAGGAGATCTGCCGACTCCAACAGTCGACAGTAGTTATTTTGACACCGTGTAATTAGCACTTTCAAGCATTGTCTGGCCCTATTTCAAACCACTAGAGTTAGGATTAGTTTTTCTAGATAATGAGTGAAATCATTCTCTCCAAGCAGTTTATGGCCAGCTTACAAATAAGAACCACTAAAAATAATTTAATTAGTAGATAAGTTTTTAGTCTATATTTTTGGAGTGAAAGACTTTCACTCATTATCTAAAAAAACTAATCCTGACTAATTGTAAGCTAATCATCTAGATAATGATTATCCAATTAGCTACTATGTCCTAGCTGAAAATAACTAAAAATGGTTAAAATCCCTTTTGCCATCATCTATTATTTCTTTCTTTTTTTTTAAAAAAAAAGAGTAACAGCAGCAGGAGATCTTACTGCTATATTTTTTATTGATCAAATAAAAAAAATACAAAGTCAGAAACTGACTACAATTAAATTACGACAAGAGAAAGAAATCATCTAGAAAGACTTTCACTCATTATCTAAAAAAACTAATCCTGACTAATTGTAAGCTAATCATCTAGATAATGATTATCCAATTAGCTACATTAGCACACCAGCCAGTCTAAGAAGGCATGCTTTCGTTCAGGGTTCGTCATTATGTATGCCTGCAGTTTACATTCAGAGATAAATAAGCTTTTCCACCTGATCATGCAAGTAGTTTGTCGTCCATGGAGAAAGGGCTGGAGTTTGGAAATTACTCCCTCCTTTCCAAAATAATTGTCGTTTTGGACAATACTTTTAGTTCATTTTGAACTAGAAATCTTGTCCAAAACGACAATTATTATGGGAAGGAGGGAGTAGATGGCAAGATCACCATCCATGAAGAACATGGTAAGCAAGTGGTGAGGTTGAATCCTTTTGACAGTTATTCACAAAACAACAAGAAGTATATCGAGTATTACAACTCCACAGTTGTTGCTAAAAAAATAGAAATCAGATAATGTTCTTGGATCTGCAGCATGCACTATACTATACCACAGAAAAGACTCACATGCAAGAGACTCCTCGTTGTAGTGACGCGCGCGCTTTGCATCTTAATATTCGACCCATGGGCATATATAATGTTGCATGGACGTAGCTGCTGGTAGGACCATGGTAGAAAAAAGAGATCGATCAAAAATACCAATAAACATTGCTGAAAACTTTACGAGTTGGCATCACATGCTCACCAGACCCATGGCAGGGAGAAAGCCCCCCTGCTGGGCTCCAAAGGTAAAAACCCGAAAGATGGTAGGGACCGTAATAATTTTGAAGCAAACACCATACGCTGGCAGCAATCAATAGTGAAAGATGACGATTAATCCCGAATACACGTGTGAGGCACCATGATGCATGCAAACTCACACGACTTTCGCAAAGGCCAGTATAACATTACTGGTCTTTGGGACAGGGGGTCCATTACCGTTCGATCTGTGCAGTTAAAAGGGATCTGGCCGTATGCAGATCGATCACCCATTCATGCGTTCGGTGACATGCATTTAGCCTTGCGTTTAAGTTTGTGTTTAAGCTGGCGCAGATGATTCCTGGAGCTGGAGGTAGGGTATAGGCTGGGCTATTATGGTGTCATTTTATTACATGTTAGACAAAGGTTAAACACAACCAATTCCCGCGAAGAAAATTGTTAAACAATCAATCCATTAATACTAATACTCTCTCTATTCTAAAATAAATAACATTTAGTATAAAAATCTAGTTTGATTTAAATAAAAATAGTTGTTATAAACGTCATTTATTTCATAATAGAGGATGTAGTAAACTGAATGTTTCTCTAAGATAGATGTTATCCATAGTTTTCAGAGTTTGAGAAGTTTTGAACAGATATAATCAATGACCTTATCTCGGTAACATAAAACTAAGCAACTAAGCAAGACTAGCCTAGTGTGGCTAAGTATTTTGAGTAACACTACTCATATTCTGATCTCGATTTTTGGTGAGAGTGAATTTCAGACTGAATTTCATAATACTAAATGCAGGATACTGTACGGAAAAATTCATGGGTGTCGAACGTGGAATTCACATACGAAAAATGTGACAGGACGAACAATGCGCATGTTGATCTATGAAGTTCGATCCTCAGTCGTGTGCTTAATCATCTAGTTATTGTCGTCTTGTTCTAGACAATATATGTTATAAGTGTTTGTGTTTGTATTCGTTTGTGATGAGATGACATTAACTTTCGTGGAGAAAAAAGATCCAGACTTTATCCATCATTAAAAACCTAAACAAGACTAGTGAAATGTCCATGTGATGTTCTGAGTTCTGACCTCTCTGAGCCCTGCTGCACGGTACATACAAAAGGTAAACCCACGACGAAGGGGCCATGGGGTTGAGGGAGCTTCTCCAAAGCGGCGCCTTCGTCCCTTCCCCCGGCGCCGGCGGTGGTGATCGATGCCCCTCGAAAAGAGCCAGGAAGCGCGGCACCACACTAGCTACAGTACAAGGAGAGAGAACAGAGAAGAGAGGTTGCCGCTTTGCGAGAAAAGCACAAGGCCACAGCAGCAGCAAAACTAAAGATCGAGAAAGTGAAAGAGGAGGATGGACGATACGATTACAATGGAGACCGTATAATACAAACGCACGCTTTCCAAAGTGCTGTTGCATGCTGTGTGGGGTTCGCCGGCCCCAACGCAGAAACATTTTCTTTTTTTTTTTAGCTTAGCTTTGCTTTGCTTTGCTTCGCTTTGCTTCGCTTTCGATGGATGAAGCGGTGGAGCCATGCAAACTTGCTTTTACGTGTGCTCTTCTTTAGCATCAAACACTTTTGGTTCACCTTATCTTACTCCAGGGAACGGTTATAGATAACTGTAACACAACTAACTACTAGGAGCGTCGTCAGTTTATAGCGACTGAAATATTCGGCCGGTTATGTGTCTTATACATTTGCAGTTCCTCTTCCCCCATTTTTAGTTAAAGTGAATGCATAACAACGGTGCAAATCAAATTTGGTAAATAAACTGGAATAAGAGAGTTCATGGATATGCTATATGGTAGGATAAGAATTGTGTTAGCGATTTTCAAATTAGATTGTGTACGTACCTATCTGTATGTTGTTGATTTTAAGACTGTCGTTATGCGTGCTCTTAATTATTGTTCTCTTTCTGGCGCTAGCTTATGTGAACTAGCAAACGCTTCTTCCCAACAAGATTGCTTTTTGTTTTGTTTGATATGAGCTATCTAGACAGTACTTTCTCACGCATGCTTGCATGCTTACTTAAGTTGGTGAAGTACTACTCATTGAGTCATGTGATGAAGGTGTTGGAACCTTCCTATGATAGGGAAAAGAGTAAAAAGGTGCACGTACGGTAACTAATGCAACCATTTCGTTTGAAATCCTGTAATAAGTGAACCACGGTGTAAAACAATACTGTACAGTTTGAAACATTTCATGTTGTTCCAAGAAGACTGCTGGTGCAGCCGATGGGGAGCACCGGCCTGCACGCCCTATGTCCACATGTGGAGATCGTGGACGTGCAGAGCCGCCCCTCCCCTGCACAACGGGATGGGCGGGGCGGGGGGAGACGACACCTCTGGTTCCGGATCGAGGACCAGGCATGGGCGCGTGGCAGGCGGCTATGGTTGTTCTCGATCCAGTTCACATGCAGCAGGGTAAGAGAGCCGATCGAGCCCCAATTATAACCTTCTTCCCCTGCAGGCAGGCTCCATACAAAAACACTGTTTGTTCTACCAAAGCCCTCCTCTGCCGGCCGGACATGTACAATCATTCGGCCATGATCACACGCACAGCAGGGACTGGGTGGCGATCGAGTACCAACACTGGCAGCGTCGTCGCAGAGCAGCTGCAGCTGCAGGGTGTGCGTTAGTGGCTGCATGCATCAGTCTGCTGGCCACCACCGCACCACGGACAAGCGAGTAGTGAGGTACTCCCTCCGTCCCTATGAATTTGTCGTTTTGTAGTTCATTTTTGAACTACAAAGCAACAAGTTCATGAGGACGGAGGGAGTACGTACTTACGCAGTGCATGCGGCAGTGGTCGCTAGCTACCACAGGTCCAGCCACCGGCCGGGGAGTTTGGAGAGACATGGATGGCTAGCTGTTTCCCCTGTGATGTGGTTGAGATCTCGATCGTTCGTCGCCTGTCTGACGACTGCCGTGTCGTTGTCCCGGCTAGGGCTAGTTACCTTGTGGTACATACTACTCTGCAGTAGTGTGTGTGTGTTGGAATCGATTAAGGACGATCTCCCTGTGATATGATCATCAGCGACGACAATCTACCTGGTGGTGATTACCGAGCAGAGCCCAACGCATGCATTCCTGCAGTCAAGAGGACCGGCCGCCGGCCGGCAGCAGGCGCGCCCTCCTTTGCCAGGAACAAAGAACGCGGCGGCCTTTTTGTGTTTGCCGCAGCCACTTCTGTTTCTTTAGTTTTGCCCCTTCTTCCCCAGCCGATGGTGGTGGTGGTGGTGGTGCACCTGCCTTTGAACGCTGCTTTAGCATCGCCACCTCGCGTCGCCTGCAACGGCAATGGCATCTGCGTCGTCCCACCTCCTCACGGATGGCAGGGCAGGGTGACGATGATAAGGATGGAAGAACCCAGTGCGTTCCTTGCTTCCGCGCGCGGCTTGCTGTGTGCACTGACGACGACCGTTTGATTCTCTTCTCTCTGTTACTCCCTCCATTTGTCGCTTTGTAGTCCATTTTAGCGATAAATTTTGGAGGACGGATGGATTACAAGTCAAGAACCGTACGTGTTGGTTTCGTCGTTTTCAATGTGATTCCTCGATCGCGCCGACAATTTGCTATGAGGAGCCTGAGATTTTGTCCTGCCTTGGCTCGATCCTAATACTACCCACGTACCGGAGTAGCTTAGACGCTCTCTGATCGAACGATTCAGCGTGTCCAGTCGATCCGTTGTTTTGTTAATGCACAGTAGTTCCTGGCAATGATTATAAAGACAGTCTTTATAATCATTGTCAGGAACTCATAGTAGCTAGGTCCTGCCCCTGATGTACTTTGATAGAGACCGGAGTGCAATAATCCTCCTTTTCTGTCGGGCGCCGTCGTGTCATAATTGAGCGGCACAGTAATACCATGGTTACCAAATTGAACAATTTGAAACCCTCCGAAAAATTATACAAGCGAAAAGAGAGAGTTTGTCCTTGGACAATTCAAAGCTAGAAACTCCCTACCACTCGCATGCATGGCTGCTTCCTTGCCCACAAAATAAATAACCTTTAACAGTTAGCTTCCCCCGGCCTGTTCCCAAAGAAAAAGCTAAAGTCGATGAGAGAGATAAGAGAGAGAGGAGCCATGGATGGACCAAAGCTGGAGCAGAGCAGAGAGAGCTAGCGCAATCACACAGGCACTACTCAAGAAGCAGCAGACGAGACCAGGCCATTGCTATGCTCTAGCTAGCAAGAGCAGAGGTGGTAGACACCCTTCACCCACAAGCCATATATATCTCGATCAAAAGACAAAGCCAGTGTTGCCACACAGAGAACATATTCTTTCCTGCTTCAGTGCGAACGAAGCCTCTCCTTCATCTTCTCGTGAAGCTTCTCAAGATTCTTGCGTGCCTTTAATTACCTAGTCTCTCTGCCAGTCACCCACTGTCTCTCTTGGTCTTGGCTTACTAAACCACCACCTCAAATGACAACGGTAATGGCGGCGCTCTAGCTACCAATAAACCAACCCCCTCCACGATTCACAAGCGAGCCAAAATGGGGCCTTCATCAGTCTTTTTGCTCCTCGTCGTGCATTTCGCTCTCTTCTTCTTCGCCAATAATGCCGTCGTCGCGAGTGGCAATAATGGCGATGATGCCCTGCGTGGCGACGCCATGGCGTTGGTGTCACTCAAGGCCGCGCTCAACTGCCACCCGCACGCGCTGCGGTCGTGGTCGGCGGGCAATGCCCGGTCGGTGTGCGCGTGGACCGGCGTGCGGTGCTCCGGCGGCCGGGTGGTTGCCGTCGACGTCGCCAACATGAATGTGTCCACAGGCGTGCCCGTTTCCGTCACGGTAACGACGGGGCTCGACGCGCTCGAGAGCATCTCGCTCGCCGGGAACGGCATCGTGGGCGCGGTGGCGGCGGCGTCCTCGTCGTTCTTCCCGGCGCTCCGGCACGTCAACGTCTCCGGGAACCAGCTCGGCGGCAGTCTCGACGACGCCTGGGACTTCGCGTCGATGCCCGAGCTCGAGGTGTTCGACGCCTACGACAACAACTTCTCGTCCCCGCTCCCGCTCGGCGTCACCGCGCTGCCGCGGCTCCGGTACCTGGACCTCGGCGGCAACTACTTCACCGGCGCGATACCGCCGGCGTACGGCGCGATGCCTGCGCTGGAGTACCTGTCCCTCAACGGCAACAACCTGCAGGGCGCCATCCCGCCGGAGCTCGGCAACCTCACCACCCTCAGGGAGCTCTACCTCGGGTACTACAACGTGTTCGACGGCGGCGTTCCCCCGGAGCTCGGCCGGCTGCGCAACCTCACCGTGCTGGACATCTCCAACTGCGGGCTCACCGGCCGCATCCCGGCGGAGCTTGGCGCGCTATCCTCCCTCGACACGCTCTTCCTCCACACCAACCAGCTCTCCGGCCCCATCCCGTCGGAGCTCGGCAACGTCACGTCGCTCACCTCACTGGACCTCTCGAACAACGCGTTAACCGGCGAGGTCCCGCGCTCCCTCGCGTCGCTCACCTCGCTCCGGCTGCTCAACCTGTTCCTCAACCGCCTCCACGGCCAGGTCCCCGAGTTCATCGCCGCGCTTCCCCGGCTGGAGACGGTGCAGCTCTTCATGAACAACCTCACCGGCCGCGTCCCCGCCAGGCTCGGCGCCAACGCGGCGCTCAGGCTGGTGGACTTGTCGTCGAATAGGCTCACTGGCGTCATCCCCGACACCCTGTGCGCCTCCGGCGAGCTTCGCACGGCCATCCTCATGAACAATTTCATGTTCGGCCCCATCCCCGGCTCGCTCGGTTCGTGCACGAGCTTGACACGCGTCCGGCTCGGTCAGAACTTCCTCAACGGCAGCATCCCCGCCGGCCTGCTCTACCTGCCCCGGCTCAACCTGCTCGAGCTCCAGAACAACCTGCTCTCCGGCCCAGTGCCGTGGAACCCGAGCCCGACGACCGCCGCCATGGTCTCGCAGCTGGCTCAGCTCAACCTTTCCAACAACCTGCTGTCCGGGCCGCTGCCGAGCACGGTGGCCAACCTCAGCGCGCTGCAAACGTTGCTAGTCAGCAACAACCGCCTCCGTGGTGCCGTGCCGGCGGAGGTCGGGGAGCTCCGGCGGCTCGTGAAGCTCGACATCAGCGGGAACGCGCTGTCCGGGCCGATACCGGAGGCCATCGGCCGGTGCACGGAACTAACCTACCTTGATCTCAGCAAGAACAACCTGTCGGGCCCGATCCCCGAGGCGATCGCTGGCATCCGAGTGCTGAACTACCTCAACCTGTCGCGGAACATGCTCGAGGACGCGATCCCTCCGTCGGTCGGGGCGATGAGCAGCCTCACAGCGGCGGACTTCTCGTACAACGACCTGTCCGGGCAGCTTCCCGACACGGGGCAGCTGGGGTACCTGAACGCGACGGCGTTCGTGGGCAACCCGAGGTTGTGCGGGGCCGTGCTGAACCGGCCGTGTGGCGCGTCCTCCGGCGGCACGAGGCGGGGGGACCTGAAGCTGGTGCTCGCGCTGGGGCTGCTGGCGTGTTCGGTGGTGTTTGCGGTGGCGGTCGTGCTGCGCGCGCGGTCCCTCGGCGACGGCGACGGCGCGTGGCGGTTCACGGCGTTCCACAAGGTGGACTTCGGCATCGCGGAGGTGATCGAGTGCATGAATAAGGACGGCAGCAACGTGGTGGGCCGCGGCGGCGCGGGCGTGGTGTACGCGGGTCGCACGCGCTCCGGCGGCGTGATCGCCGTGAAGCGTCTCCAGTGCTCGGCGTCGGCGGCATCCTCCTCCGGCAACGACCACGGGTTCCGCGCCGAGATCCGGACGCTGGGCAGCATCCGGCACCGGAACATCGTGCGGCTGCTGGCCTTCTGCACAAAAAAGCAGCAGGACGACCGGGACGAGAACGTGCTGGTGTACGAGTACATGGGCGGCGGCAGCCTGGGCGAGGTGCTCCACGGCAAGGGCGGCGCGTTCCTGTGCTGGGACCGGCGGTACCGCATCGCGGTGGAGGCGGCGCGCGGGCTGTGCTACCTCCACCACGACTGCACCCCGATGATCGTGCACCGCGACGTCAAGTCCAACAACATCCTCCTCGGCGACGACCTCGAGGCCCACGTCGCCGACTTCGGCCTCGCCAAGTTCCTCCGCGGCGGCGGCGCCACCACCGAGTGCATGTCCGCCGTCGCCGGATCCTACGGCTACATCGCCCCTGGTACGTACGTCCACGGTTCTTTGCTGTTCTGCTTTAATCGCCTCTCTTTCTGCCTTACGGCGTGATACGATGAGGCGTCAGATTCAGACGGTTAGATAGAACTGATCGTTTTAGCTCTATCTAGCTCAAGATCATCCATCGTCTGCGTCTCCTAGCTTGTCCCGTTGCACGGTAGGCCGTACGGTGCACCGGTGGCGTTATTATTTGCCGCCGGCCGGGACCCATCGGGAAGTCAATGGACGTGGCAGCAAGTGAGATGTGTCAATGGGATTTGATCGCGGGTGCCGGCCTCACTCACGCGACCTCGTGTCAGCCTGCCACGCAGGACCACAACATGTACGACTACATGACCACACGTAAAACTTTACTGCGGCGCCACGTCAGCGCCGAGCGGTAGGCCCGGCACCGAAAGCGCCCGGAAAGGGCTCCCCTGAACTGAGCAGGCTCGTCGCCGCACTCGAGCACCCAATAATTTCCGCGACGGTGACCGGACGGCGAGGCGGGCCCAAGCCGCTGCAGTGTTCGGCACAATCACCACGCTGCACATGTACGCGGGCGAGGGACATGGCGGACACGCCGCCTCGGGAGCCGCTCATGGTCCCGGATTGGCGGGGTCTTTGGCTTCTCCACCGGCGTGTGATTTTGGCCTCCGCCACGCATGACGCCGGCCGGCGCCGTGGCATGCAGAAGGCCTGTCCCTCCCTGCCGCGCGCGTCAAACTGGAGGTGGGTTGGGTGGCTGTAGACCACGAGGCGCGCAGAGAAGCAGCAGCAGCATTGGAGTTGCCAAACCAAATCGAAACGCCAGTGGTGCACCTCTGAATCTGAAGATTCAGTACAGGATCTTGCCAGGTTTTAGCATTAGATTGCTAAACGGGTAGTAGTACTCCTACGTATGTATCTTACCGGGTTCTGGAGGTCCGGGCTGCCCCGGATCCGGTTGCAGCTGCTGCTGTATCTTTGACCGGCATGGGCCCGCATAGGGCTGCACTAAAGCAAACAAAGCGGGAGGGAGGTGGCATGCATGCATGCTCCATGCATGCGAAGATAGAGAAGAACGTTAGCCGTTCGCACGCGACAAGGCCATCGAACGACGCCGTTGCTTTCAAAGGATCTTGGGCTGCGATGGATTTTTTTTTTTTGAAAGGGTGGGCTGCGATGGATGGGTGTAGTAATAGACAAATTAAGATTTGGCGTGGGAGAGCACACATATCTTGACCCGACGAAGAATTTTCCTTGGGTTTGGCAGAGGACAATGTTTTCATTCCTTTTGGGATTCGCTGCAGTCGACTGCACTGTTTATGGATATAGGGTACTGGTATCTATAGGTCTTGTCCTCGACGCAGATTTGCTTTCGTTAACTTCAATTACGACAAATGATTAAGTATTGCTGCTTTAATTAGCTAATCCGCATATGTAGCTGATTGCGCGTATCGATCTCTCTTATATGTTGCAGAGTACGCGTACACTCTGCGGGTGGACGAGAAGAGCGACGTCTACAGCTACGGCGTGGTCCTCCTGGAGCTCGTCACGGGCCGGCGGCCGGTGGGGGACCACTTCGGGGAAGGCGTGGACATCGTGCAGTGGGCGAGGCGGACCACCGACGGCCGGCGGGAGAACGTGCCGGGGATCGTCGACCGCCGGCTCGGCACGGCGCCGCCCGTCGACGAGGTGGCGCACCTCTTCTTCGTCTCCATGCTCTGCGTCCAGGAGAACAGCGTCGAGCGGCCGACCATGAGGGAGGTGGTGCAGATGCTCTCCGAGTTCTTCCCCCACCACGCGGCGTCGCCGTCGACCTCCTCCACGTCGTCCGGCGCGGCCGCGGAGCCGGTGGAGAAGAGCAGTAGCCCCGGCGGGACGAAGGAGCCGGCCGACTGCTACAAGCTGTTCCCGGACCTGCTGCTGGCCTAAAAAGTGCAGCCGGCCACCCGGTTATAATTAGGGGTCAAATCGGAGCACAACACAAGTGCCATCGTTACACTTGCTACTCATCATCAAGGACTAAAGTCGATCGGAACAATGTCCATGGATTCTAAAGTTATTTGGTACGCCGACAGTGCAGTGGTAGGGGGTGGTGACAAGAGCTGGGGATCAACAACATGTAACTTTGTTCCCCTCATCTTTCAAAGGTGTGTATAGCATATGCTATCATCACCTAGGGCCGGGGTTCGTGTTGTCCAATGTAATAGTATCCCTTTCATCATAGCTTTGGCGCTTTGTAATCTCCTGGTAATCTTTTAGCCATCATCCATTGTTCTCTACTTCTCTTCTTTACACAAATCCTTGTTTACGTTTGTTCTGTACTACCGGTACTTGCTCGTTGTAGCTTTTTGTATACTTTGAGCCATTTTTGTCAGCATCAAGTGTAGTAATGATCTGTTCGAAGATTCTTGATGACCGGAACTTTGGTTTCAGTAAAAGTAAGGAAATGAAATAAAAGAGGAGTACTTGACATTCTTTGAAATCACCTCAATTCCCAAAAGCTTAAATTAAAGCACTAGAGGCTGAATTGCACAACTTTCATGCTGGAACACAAAGTAGACGGTACGTGCAAACCACTGAAGAGGAAATATCATAGATTATTCATGAACATATGGTGCAGAGGCAGCATAGTTTCAGGATGACCCAACGTATGTGATCAGATGGAAGCCACACCTTTCATGGAAGCAAAAAAGGCACAATAGGCAATATTGTCCTTCAATTTTCGACTGAAGCTCAATATCGCCCCTCAACTTTTAAAGAGAACAATTTCATCCATTAACTTTGAGTTTAGACTCAATTTCGTCCATCGTCTGAGTTGGATGTCCACATCAGCGCGCCTAGTCGGCTTTGACGCATCAATACCAGTCGAGTATTCGAACTCGTTATTACAATTGCCATCCCTATTGAGTGTTGAATGCCGGCTCTCCTGTGAAGTCAGCACCAAACATCTGCTCCGTATCGAAGGTGAAGTCGTCGTCCATGATATCCCCACCATCGAATCCGCCATAGTGGCACATAGACGCCGAACCGCCAAAGTTTGCGCGTAGAAACAACATTACGAAGTATAATAATAAATTATATTTGGGATAAATTAAAACCAGAAAAGTGAAATTTACTAGCAGCGAAAGTTTCACTCGGTTGCGATGGTCTAGGTACGGTCGTGGAACGGTCGCCTGGGACGACTACAACGGTCCTGCTCCTCCACTCGAGTACTACGTCGACGTACCACCCGCTCATTCCGATACTGAAGCCTGCGACGAGCTCGATGACTAAACTTTTAAATTTCCTATGTAACGTTAACTAGATTTTTTTATGTAGCAAAACTAAATTTTCCAAGAAGCTAAAAATTTATTTAACTACATTACTAATGATCATAGTCTAAAATAAATACTAATTTTTGAATATTGAATTAACTAAATGTTCTATGTTGATAAATAAACATATATAAAATGTACTAGAAAAAAATCGGAAGCACTTCACTTCACTCAACTTTGTCTCTAAACTGTATTAATGTGATAAATTATGAGCTAAAACTGCTATCTCTGATCTTTTTTAGCCCTTAGTCGAAGAAATCTCACCCTATAAAGTGAGGTTTCGCTGATGGAGCCACATGCAAAAAGAACACACGAAGTTGCAAACTTGCTGGATGAGGTTTCGTGGACCATTTGCAGTTAGCCCCCTAGAAAAGTTCATCCCGTGAGAGGACAGCCGTTCCGGAAAAAAGTGAATCACCCCGTGAAGGGGTAAGGGTACCTACCTGTTCTTATGAATGTTTGAAATAGATACCCTATTTTTAAAATTTAACTAAAATAATACTATTTTTGGATTTTTTTTTTTGCATTTTGGAACGTTCTGATCGTGTACATATCTCTCCAACAGTATCTACGAGCGTGTGTCACGAAAGTTCTGTACTACGTTGTGTCTTTATTAAACTACAAAGTCACTAGCTTTTCGGGAAAAAAAGAATATTTGAAACAAAAAAACTCATTGTACAAGCCCCATCCAGACATCCACGTCCAACAAAATAAGGAAAACCAAGCCGCCAGCCCTCATCCGAATTCACACGACCCCCGAGTGACGTGTTTGCCCACGACTCACGCGGGGCAGACTCGTAATCTTCCCATCGTTATAAATACCTGGCCGGCCCCGCCCCGATTCCTCAGATCCAACTATCCAAGCCCCGACGCGATTCGAAATCCAGACACCGAAAGTTCAAATCCAATCCTCACTTCCCGCGCCCTCCAAATTCCGACACGCGCGCGCCCCGCCCGTTCAGATTTCAAACCGCCGCCTGGCCTGGCCTGGTGGCGTTTCAAAATAAGATCGGACGGATCTGCCCGCCCCCGCGGCGACCGGAACAGATCGATGGCGGTGATCGGGCGGCCGCCGAAGCGGGCGCGGGTCACGGCGGAGCCGCGGCCGCTGGACATGCGGGCGTTCCCGGGCGGCGGGGAGGGGACGGCGGCGGGCCGCGGCGGCGGAGGGTCGTTCCGCGACCTGGTGCGCGCGTTCCTCTCGCGCTGCGCGGTGCCGTCGGGCGGCGCGTGGCGGGTGGGCCTCCGCGTCGGGAAGGAGGACGGGAAGGCGGCGGCGGTGGCCATGGAGGTCGTCGAGGAGGACGTGGTCCGGGCCGGGGCCGCGCGGGTCTACTGCGAGCACTGCACCGTCGCCGGTGAGTCGCTGACCCGTGCCGGTCCGGCTTGTACTTTCCTGTCGGGATTGAGATTAGTCCGACTGCTCCTGCTACCCCGTTAATCTCTTAGTATATGGAAACCTTTGCTATGCATATACTCTGCTCAGCTTCTGCCCTTTCTGCTGGCTGATTGACATGAATTAATATGTAATTCACCCATTTAGATGGTTGAACCAAAACAAAATTTTGACAACTTCTGGCCTGATACTGCATTATTAAACGAGCTGAAGAGTCTCAACGTCGTTTTTTCTGTATTTCAACTGTTCATAGGCTGGAGCAGGCACCCTGTATGTGGGAAGAGATACCACTTCATAATCCGGAACGAACATGGCATGCGGGCGGACTACAAAACCTGCCGGCACTGTGGGCTTATGGTCCAGTTGTTTGAAACAGGGTAAGTTTATCTGTTAAAAGCTCTCAATTTATTATTGCTGCAACTACAAGGTGACCGTAAATATATGCAGAAAGAGTAGTGGATTATTCATCCTAATAATCATGTACTGATCAGGTGCCCGTCGTGCAAGCGTGGAATCTCTTACGATGGTTTCGAAGATTGGGACTATATGCAGTTGGATAATCCGCATCATTTGCTGCATGGCATTGTTCATGAAAACGGGTTTGGTCACCTTGTCCGCATAAACGGCCGAGAAGGTGGCTCCAGTCTCTTAACTGGATATGAAATCATGGATTTCTGGGATCGGCTTTGCAAGTACCTTAGGGTCAGGTAAGACTAGTTTGGTACTATGGTGCCTTATTCCATATCTACGAGTTGGACTGATCAATTATAATGAACTTCTTTAGCAATCATAGCAGTGAAAATGAAACAAATTCTAATTAGGTAGACAGTCACACTGTGTTGATTGTAATGGTTGCAGAAAGGTTTCGTTGATGGATGTCTCTAAGAAGTATGGAACTGACTACCGGGTCCTACATGCTGTTGCCACCGGTTGTTCATGGTATAGCCAGTGGGGATTCAAACTCAGCAGAGGGAGCTTTGGAATCACAATGGATGAATACTGCAACGCTGTAGGCACCCTTTCCTCAGTCCCATTATCGAATTTCTTCCGGCACTCCAGATCACCTCGAAGCCGGCTACAAGATACCATATCATTCTATCAATCCCTTTCGGTGTACCCTCTCACCACAATTGGTGAATTGTTCCTTTATATGCTGGAGCTTGCAAACAGCAAGAGTGTACATAATCACTTCGGATCCATTCATAAAAAGGAACATTCAAATGGCCATTCACAAGAGCCTTCATGGCCTTATGAAGAAATAAAACGAGCAACAGATATTGCTCTGAAAGTTCTTCGTGCTGTTGGCACTAGGTGGGTGGCTAAGCGAACTCTAAAGGCAGCCGTATCACATTCCATTGGTTCCCCACAGCTCGTTGATTACTGCCTCAAGACACTTGGTTCGAGATCAATTGATGAAATGGTTATTGCGGTCAGATGCAACAGTGAGACAAATATGATAGAATACAGGTTAGTGGCTTATATATATGACTATGCCTGCTTGTTTAGCAACTTTCTAACTCTACTTCCCCCCTGCAGGCTTACGGAGGAAACCATCCCAACGCATACATGCCTGCCTGCCCAGGAGCATCTTGTTCATGATATCAAGTTTTTGTTTGATATGCTTCTACACCCACATACGATGCATCCATACAAGCCTGAAAATATCCATGAAGATGTCAAGAGATCAGCAATGATCCTTTTGGATTGCAAACAATTCAAAAAGCAATATGACATGGAAGAGGAATTCTTGCCTAGAAACCCATCCTGGTTGCACATTTGGTGCCAGATAGAGCTACTAGACCAAGTAGATCCACCTTGCATCCCACCGGAGCTCCTAAAACTTCCACAAACTGCAACTGTAGCCGATCTGAAGGTAGAGGCTACTAGAATATTCCGTGACATCTATCTGATGTTGCAAACGTTTGTAGCCAACCAACTTCTTGACTGTGGAACTGCAAATGAGTCAACTCAAGTCAAGCTCCTATTTGGAACAAATGGGACTGTTCGTGTTCAAGGCAAGTGCACTGGGGGTGTACGTCAGGTTGGTATTTACCAAATGGAGAGAGGTATGGACAAATGGACAGTTGATTGCTCTTGTGGAGCTAAGGATGACGATGGTGAAAAAATGCTGTCTTGTGACTCTTGCCATGTGTGGCAGCACACTAGATGTGCTGGGATTAGTGACTTTGATCAGGTGCCAAAGCGATATGTATGTAAAGCATGTAAATTATTCCGCAGGCCAAAGAGAAGTCAACCTATGGTGACATTTAGTTTTGGCCCTAATAAGAGGTGTAAAAAAACTGACACATGTATCTTAGCCATGTAGGTGTGGGATTTTTGAAGCCTCACATCAGGTGGCTTTGTATGTATCTGTAACAATGAGTGAATATATCAATGGCCACTAACTTACCATCTCATGAGGGACCCTACCAGCATGTCATGATAAGTTCTTCTGCGGCCAGCTTCTGATACCTTAGCATCAATTCACTTTACTACAACAGAATAAAATAGACCTAATTAAAACTAGTTATATCTTCAGTGAGCTTCTAAAATATAGCTACAACAAAAAAACAGATCAATTCAACAGTAAACATCAAATAACCATAGTGACACAGCAAACAATCATCAAATATCACGACAAATCCAATTCTATGCTTGAATGTACCATCATAACAGGCAACAGCACCAGTTGTCAGATAGGGGCCACTATACACATGCCATGTTCCTGCTCTGATTGGTCCATGAATTACGAGGGACCTTACCAGCATGTGACACAAGTTCTTGTGCAGCCGGATCGTGAATCTTGATCCCTTGGGATCTTGTTTCAAACTGCAATTGATATGCCATCAAGATTAGTTCCACATCAGTTTATCAAACAATTTTGAGATAAAATATAACTTTGCTTTCTATGCAATTCCAATCATCTTTTACATTAAGCTATATCATCAGCCACAAATACTAAAGACAGGTGACTTCGAGACAAAACAATGAGCACGAGCAGGCTTAAATCAAACTGTCAGGTTCTGCAATTCTTTCAGTTACTAACAAAAACAAAGGTATAGGATAGGGAATGCTGATCCCTGCATTCATATCACAGGGCATGATTTAATTTAAAAAGGAAATTATACATACAAACGCTGAGCAGTAGTAATAATGTTGAACTGTGTAGTATTTTTCTAAGCTCAACTTGTAGAATAAAAAAGTGTAACATAAAATACATGAAAGTAGACAAACTAATTGAGGTACTGTACATTGCAAACTTCATTTGCTGTAGGTTAAAGCAAACATTGTCCCTTATTAATCAGCATCACATCAGAAACAGAATGTCATGTGAGGCCAGGGCTGCAGTGCAGACGTCATGGATGGTATGTGTGCCCAAACATTGGCAACCAAGCCGCAACAGCATGAGCTGCTTTGTAGAGCCAGTTAGGATTCTAGTCATTTGAATAAGAGATTAAAATTACAGATTAAAATTTAACAAAAAAAATAAACAAATCCTACCTCCTCCTTCCCGGCGGCCGTCGCGCCGCCGCCGATGGTGCAGCCTTCGCCTCGCGCCGCCGTCGCCACCGCCGCCTCTGTCGCCCCGCCGCCATCGCGCCGCCGCCGTGCTGCAGCCTTCGTCTCGCGCCGCCGCCGACGCACGAGGCGCCGCCTCGGACCGGCACGCCGGCCGCCGCCGCCTGCGCGAGGAGCCGCATGGCCAGAGCACCGGGCGTTGCCGCTCGCCGCCGCTAGGGCTGGCGCGCACTGTGGCAGTCTGGAGGAAGAGAATGACAGGTAGAAGATAAACTCCCCGCACGAATATAAAAGAAATCCAATGATCTACGGAAATATTTTTAGATCTCAGGCATCCGAGAAATAGCCTTTTCGAATTTTAAACCACACCACGAGCGGTTGAAAGAAAAGCTAAGATGTGCATGATTTCTGTAGTTTCCATATACTCACTTCTTCCCAAATTAATTGTCGTTTTGGACAAGATTTTTAGTTCAAAATGAACTAGATTTTTTGTCCAAAACGACAATTAATTTAGGAAAGATGGAGTATTCATTAGTGTCCATGGACATAATAATATAGGGAACAATGAAATTTCAATTGTTCAATGTACGTCCAAGGGTTTTCTTATTAAAAATAACTAGATCTATCATCTCAGTAAAAAAGTACTCCTTCCGTTCTCATAAACTTGTCGCTTTATATTTCAAAAATGAACTACAAACAACGAGTTTATGCAGACAGAACGAGTATAATGAAAGGTGAGGAGCTAGCTACCTAACCAGGGACAAGAAGGACAGATGTTATCACTCACCAAAGTTGCTTTCCTGGAAGCAGCAGTTGAGGTGTTAGTTTGATAGACAAGTTTGGCATCCGGAGTGCAGCTAGGATCTATCCACATGTCTGCTTTCCAGCTTCATATCCAGATAAAAGGTGGCCAAAGTAAGGCAAATATTGTCCTGTCTTTCAAGAAATAGTTGTGCTTTGCTTAAACATATATCGAATGGAAATAACATTTAACGCCACCAAGCCCAGAAGGAATACGGTAGATGCCTTACTATAACTTCTATTTCATCAAGATCTCAACGATTCTGTTCCATGAAACAGGGGAGCGATCGATCTGCAAATCAATAGAAATTGTAGTTACAATTTTGTGAAAAGATGTTCCATGAAACAAGGGAGCGAGCACAGTTTAATATTGCACTAACTAATTCAGTGATTTCCGAAAAAAATTATTCAACGCACTTTAGAAATTGGCATTTAAGCACTGCTGCATATATGAGCTCCTCTCATATGTAAGGAGACTCGATCGGTTCTGCGACCCTTGACGAACTCCGGGTAAGATAGATGAAAGCCTAATTAAGATGGTCCAGTTCTACTCATGCGTCGTAGCAGGAATAGAATTACAGTACTACCATTAACATTAACCTAGCTAGCAAAGATCAAATTTATCACCTATCACATTTGTGTGATTAATTTAGCCTGTGCATACATTACTTACTCTCGTTAAACATAATTACCCTTTACATATATATGATCTTGCCACTGAAAGGTAAACAATGAAAAGAAAATAGTACTAAAATGTTAACTACGCTTAAAACTAGGTTAACTGATTAATTGAGTGATCGATGTAGTCGTTCGTCACTTGGCCGGTTTGTCAGGGGGCCGTGTTAATCGATCTCAGCACTCAGTGGTGTACTTCTCATCGTCATATTGGCCACCGGCACCGCCGACGACATCTCCGGCCATTTGCACTGTCGTTTCAACGCTCTTGGAGTACCACCTCGCCCAGAAGAGGTAGTTGAAGAAGTTGAGGAGGCTGAGCGCGGCGAGGAGCCAGTAGAAGAGGTCAAGCCTGTCTTTGTTGAGGTCATTGTTGGCGAGCCAGCCAGTACTACTGTCGGCGGCAGAGCTGTGGCGGCTGGTCACCCTGTTCACCAACGACACGAGCACCGAGCTGAGGTAGAAGCCGAAGGAGTAGGAGCAGTAGGTCATGGAGGTCAGAAAGGCCTGCATGCCGCCGAGCGACTGCTTGTAAAAGAACTCGATGAGCCCCACGGCGGTGAACATCTCCGACAGCCCAAAGACCAGGAACTGTGGCGCGATCCAGAAGATGGACAGGAGCCTTCCGCCGTCGTCGGCGACCACGGCGGCGGCGGCGCGTCGTCGCTGGGACTCGACAAGAGCCGCGGCGACCATGGAGAAGGTGACCGCGAAGAGGCCCACGCCGATGCGCTGGAGCGGGGTGATCCCCGTGGGGACGCCCGTGAGGCGGCGCATGGCGGGCACGAAGACGGCCTCGTAGGCCGGGACGAGGGCGACGAGCATGACGTAGGGGATGGCCTGCAGAGAGGCGGGCGGCACGTGGAAGGAGGAGGAGGCGAGGAGGCGCGTGTCCATGGCGCTGCCCTGCTGCACGGAGAAGGTCTGCAGCTGCGCCAGGATGGTGTTGAAGACGATGGTGCACGCGAAGATGGGCACCACGCACAGCAGCACCTTCACCTGCTCTACCTCCGCCGGCGTGCATAGCCGCCACGGGCTCCTCTCCTTCCCAGAAGCCCCGCCGCCATGGCCGTCCTGCGTCATCTTCACGTTCACGCACGCCTTGTCCAAGAACCTTTAATTGATTTGGAGAACAAAAAATTAATTGAAACAGCTTAATAGCAAACCACAGAAGTTAATTAGTTTTAATGAAAAATCATGCATGTTGGCTGGCCCCCATGTTCTTTGGCAAACGTCATGCATGGGGCATCCAATCTTGTGGGGGCAGTCTGCATGTGTGCATTGCACTCCTCTCCTTCACTACCGTCCCATCATTCATGAAATCATGACCGGACGGTCACGTGTCTCAGTAGTCAATACCAACATGCATGCATATACTTACTTGAGAAAACAATAACCCTCTGCTACGTAAATTGTTTAATTGATCACATTTTGTGGACATTAACTGAAACCTAAATTTAGATATACTAGATTTGTACCTGAACTTGTTCATACGTCTGATGTTTGTGGTGTCAACAACAGGCATCTCATGGGCCGCAGCACATGAGAATGAGATGCCCTGCAGGGCAGACGACGTTGATGGGCAAACTTGCTTCCTCTTGGTTACCGTCGCGACAAATACCTGCAAAAATATTTTCAGGTTCAAAGGAGAGCACACACACACATCTTTAACTTCAATTCAGTGTAATTATATTTTGAGAAAAAACACTTCATGGTTGGATATATGCATGTCATATGTAGCGCACTGTAACATAAATCCCCCCTCATCTATGCAAAATGGATTCACATGTAATTAAAGCAAGGATAACAAAATGTGCCTCCTGTTATGCGGTTAATAATCACAGGCACCTTCCAACAACGGCCAGTGGAAAGCTGAACCACTAGCCCTTGTCTAATTGTCCCACAGATAAAGGTGATATTGCCAAGTCCACGGCGCACAAGTCCCACATAAATTATTATTTTGAAATAAATGATCATCGTTCCGGTAAACTTCCCACATAACTTACCATGCATATATCCAAGTTGAATGATTGTTCCGGTAAAGTCCCACATAACTTATCATAACATTCTTCACTCAATTTCAACGCAGCAAAACTGCAAATACCCCATCATCAGAACTATATATGTTCTTCCAAAATTAATTAAATTCCCCATGGCGCTATATCTGACTTTGATGCATGTAGCGGGTTATGTGATACAATACATGGAAACCAAATTCTCAAACAAGTTGAGTTTAATCCTATACACGTCCTATACGTACGATGCAAACGGTCTTTATTTTCAAAAAAAAAAAAGAAGGCTTTGAGGGTTTAACCACTACCACTTTAATTATACCAGCACTAACAAGGCTAGCTGCACATGGGTAGCCCCCTTTGTTCAACAACTCCTGTTGATCGGACCAGGAATGTTTTGCAGATTAAACTACATGAATGGCGGCCTCTTTAGTCTGCTCCTAATCAAAGCAGCATATCCCGGATCCTAACTACTTTCTTAACAAGGAATCATGATACGTACGTATATGGTCAAACATTTCCTTTCTTATTGTTGGATCTACACGTTATTTTACCTTATCATTAATTTGGATCATCTTACAGATATATAACATATGCAGCCAGTGTACATACGTGCGGGTAGGGCCTGCATAGGAACACTAGCTAGACATTTACATAGACAAGGAACGAACGTGTACACGTACCTTGGCTATGGGCGTGAAGATGCTGCCCTGCGGCGGCTTGTTTCGGTAGAAGACGGCACCGGCGACGAGGCTGGCGAGGCCGATGCCCATAACGGCCGCGGAGACCCCGAACCCCACGTCCATCCCGGAGCGCGTCTGAACCCAGACGAGCACGGTGAGCGCCACCAGCTCGCCCACGCAGAAGCTGAAGTAGGCCGCGTTGAAGTAGCTGGACAGCCGCCGCCGGGCGTCGTCGTCATCGCTGCCGCCGCCCCGCCGCCGGAACTGGTCGGCGCCGTGCGCGATGATGTTGGGCTTGAGGCACCCGCTGCCAAGCGCCACGAGGGACAGCGCCGCGAAGAAGATGCCCGCCTTTATCCCGCCCGCCTCCTCGCACGCCTGCTGCCCTGCCGCCGCCATCATGTCGCACGGCGGCGGACGCAGCTGCGGCAGGTGTGCCTGCACGGCCAGCAGTATGAACCCCTGACATACATTAAAAACAAAGAAAAAACAGAGAGAATTAGAGAAATTGCTCAGAAAAAGCTACTCCCTCCGTCCCATTCCATCTCTGTTTCTGGAATTGGTCAAAGTCAAACTAATCTAACTTTGATCAAATCTATACGAAAAAATATTATCTTTCGTAACACCATATTAGTACTATTGGATTCACCATGAATTATATTTTCACAACATATTTATTTTATATCTTAAAGACTTATATATTTTTATATAAACTTTGTCAAACTTAAATGAGTTTGACTTTGACCGTTTCCAAAAATAGAGTTGGAATGGGACGGAGGGAGTACTAGCTGGTGCACTGCTGCAGCTAGCATTGCTGTTGCAATTGTCATTATTGGTGCATCGAACCTAGCTGCAAATTAGTAATACCAAACAGGAAAAAAGTGGATTGGCGTTTCGGGCCGGCGCGCGCACTGAAGGCGCACTAGACGTTTGGCAATGGGGGTGATGATGATTTGTTCCTGTCTTTTCACCTTTAATTACTTGCTCTCTCTCATGCATGCTCACAACATTGTTTGCTTTCTCTCACTCTAGCTCTTCGCATCTCAAACTTGCTTGCCTATCATTTCCTTTTCTTTCAGGCCGTTAAAGTTGCACCCACGCCTTTTATTTGTTGAGTCTTTTGTGCATCTTTGCATTATAGTACTAAGTTATATAGAAAAGAAAAATACGAAGAATGCATGAGCTTAAATTCAAATTATGTGACGATCCTGTTCATGATTAGCTAGGCTGCCTCCTTGCACACACAAGCGAATTTATGATAGTATCTGCTGTTAAATGCTCATCAGGTGGTCTGAATTAATTTACTTACGGAGAGCTCCACGAATCCGAAGATGAGCATGGTCCAGAAACTTCCAAGGTAGGAGTCGGAGAGGAAGCCGCCGAGGAGCGAGAGGAGGAACACGGTGCCAATGAAGTTGGTGACGATGTTGGCGGACCGGGACAGCGGGAAGTGCATCTCCCCGAACACGTAGGTGATCAGGTTGTTCCCCACGGCCGCGATCGCCATCATCTCAAACGTTTGGATGCCTGTACGTGGTCCGTGGTGAATCAAAATTAAGAAGAAGAGCGAAGCACCAGCACAGCACATCAGTAAGAAATTTGCACAAACACTACACCAGGAAGACCAAGAGCTCAATTATTAACCATGCAAGATGGATATGAGTCAGAGAAGAAGAACACCAACCTAAGACGAAGACAGCAGCTTTCATGCCGCCATGCTTGTTGCGAGGGTCGTCGCATGGCCTTCCTCTCCAGTCAACAGAAACATCGGAGGCAGCAGCAGCAACCATGGATGAGTCCTCTTTGGAGCCTTGCCGAGACTCGACATCCATCGTTCACCACCTCGATCGATCTTCTCAAGTTTGCTCTGGACACACACACACACACTACAAGTGCCCTGCTGCTACTGTATTTCTATGCTCCCTGTCGGCCGCCTATCAGTAGCTAGCTTTTCCCCTGCCCGTTTGTCTCTCTGTTGTTGCAATACTAGTTTTATGGGAGTTATTACTGTTAGAATAGAACCTAGCTGGTTGCCTTACTAGCCAGAGCACACAGTGTTGTGCGCACCATTCAGTAGTGGAGTGGCTTGGTAAATTTCAAGAGAATGGGCAGGTTATTTATAGGGAAGGGTCCCCGCGCAACTACCATGGCATAGAGCACATAATTAATTAAGGGATCTGCTATTTTTTAGGCATCTAAAATTAGGGTCCCATTTCAACATAAATACCGAGTCATCAAATTCCGCTCAATACACTATTAATTTAATGTATAACCTTTCAAAAACACAAGTAATTGACAACAATTAAACCCACAAATTTTGAAACAGTTATAACGACTCGATCAGCGTAGGTTGAAGGAAGATGTTAATTTTAGACTTCTCGTCTGATAATTAACATTCCTGACTAATTAAACACCAATAATCTCATCTGGCCGGGGTGTTCCCCTGGCATACGTAGGGCGGCGTCGATCTTCTTTATACGTGGCTCTTGCAGCGGGAGGTTTCCTGGCATACGTAGGGCGGCGTCGATCTTCTTTTAGTCGGCTCTGCGGGATGTGAATGGAGGAACGAGGACCAAGCACTGAAACAGATTTTCCCGGGCGCGCAGGGCTGGGCCTGGTCATTAAGGAAATGAATTACAACACTTATCGACCAGGGTGCTTTGAAAATTAATTGCAGATTTTAGGGGAAAAAAAGCTCCACTGCAGCAATGCAAGTTAAAAGTCTCTCACTGCTGAGATAAAAGAGCATATTCATTCATTTCTCTCGTCCTTTCATAGCTTTTAATCTGGACAGCTGGGGAGTGAGGAGAAACATGCACGAGGTTATGGTGTAGATTTTGTTGCTAGTGAGGCAAATGAGGCATGGGGTTGGCTGTGCTGATCAGTTGCTATCTCGTGCATGTCTCTGTTGAAGAGTCAGAGATCTTTCTGCTTTGTGGAGTGCACCGGCACGAGGGATGGGCCTGAAACCAAGACTGGCCATACACACAACAATCCATTTGTTGGAAGTGGAAACCTATGAACTATAATTTATTCCTGCCTAACCACACCAGTAATAGAAGCTTTCCCACTGATGCTGGACAAACAGCACAATACATATTCTCTTTAAGCAGTGACTAATCCAAAGGTATATGTATTGATGCAAGTGGTACAGGACCTGGGAAGCAGAAAGACTGAGCTACCTCTTCTTAGGCTTAATTAGCTAGCTCTGGTGGTAGCATGGTACCACCAGGGCTTCAGCAGTTTTGTCTCAAAGATAGAATGAAATATTTTGTTATTCCTTACATGAATCGACAGGATACACAGAATATATCTCTATATTCAGGCAAATGGTGTTGTTGAAAATTACGGATGGTCTCTGCTTCCCGCACATTATTGTTGTGCTATGGCTAGGAAACTGGGTTTCCCGGTTCCGCCGGGGCCCAGGAGTGTGAGGAAAAGGAGGAGGACGAGGAGTAGTAGTAGTATTAGTTAATTTTCTTGTTTTTAGTTGATATTGTTCTTCTTTTTGTGTTTTGCAATGTTAGTTTAAGTTTTAATTAACCTAATGTTGATCATCTGAGGTCTACCTTTTCTTGTTTAAAGTTGATGATCTACATATATCAATCGAATGGATGTGTTGACGATGATCGATGAAATTGAGGGCAAAAGTGAACATTAACAAAAAAGAGTCCTTTTCGGTGCGATTCCTCATCTTCACAAGCGGGTTATATTTAGAATCTGCCCTGAAAAATTATTTTTGAAATTTCCTCATAATCCAATTCAAAATTCAGGGCAGTCCTTTCTGAAAGTTAATGAAGTATATATCAATCGAATGGATGTGTTGATGATTGATGAAATGGATGGCAAAGTGAACATTAACAAAAAGACGCATTTTTGGTGCGACCCCTCAGTTTCACAGGAGGGTTTTAGCCGCATGTGAAAAACTATTTCAACAGGCGTTGTTTACTAGAAGGACTGTCTGTGATAATAAATGGCTATAGAGCCGCACCCCGCAAACCTAAGGGTTGCAATGCTGCAAAAATTTCATTTGCTGCCAAGCTTTCCCTGCTCGCCACCAAGCGCCGTTCTCACCCTTGCCGTCCTCACCCTGGCCGCCCTCACCCTCGTCTTCATTGCCGTCCTCACCCTCTCAGCTCCCACCCTCGCCGTCGTCGCCCTTGCATCCCCTGCTCTCGTCAACCTCACCTTCGCGGTCCTCGTCCTCGCCATCCTCACCCTCACCCTCCTCGCCCTCGCGCCCTCACCCTAGCCGTCCCCATCCTCGCCATCATCGCCTTCGCCATGGTCGCTCATGCCGCCATCTTCACCCTCGACAAACATGCTATTAGGTTGCTTTTGCACTGAATATGGATATGGAGTGGATGCATATGTTGCATTGTATCTGGAAATAAATGCAATTAATGACTTGTTGTCGTGCTTTCGGATGTTTGGCTCGACAATCTTGAGGTATGGAAATAAAGGCAGTTAATGATATTAGTTTTTGATTTTGTGTAACTTCTCTCAGAATGTTCATATATGTTATATCGTAGAGTAGACTATGGAGAATTCACCAGTCGTTCTTGATTTATGATAGTGTGAAAGTAGTGCCTTCCCTATTTGTCTTCATGATTGCAGCTAGATCTAGATTAAAGTTTGATGGTAGAGTACTGCAGGCCCCTAAGGTTGGTTATAATCATTTATTTTTATATAATTTTTCCATTTATACATTATGGTGATAAAATATTGATGCTACGACAAATCTCATTATACCTTCTTTTTGAAGCTTAACACTGGAAATGGAAAATACATTTTACGTCAAAGTGGGAGGTAGAACTTCAGCAAAAAGGTCAAAGTATATTGAATGTGTATTTGCGGTTTGGTTGTACTTAGTCATTCATGGTAGGTAACTTATATTTTGAATCATGTCTTCCAGAGATTCATTCGAACCAACACTGTCAAGGATTATGAATTTGTAATCATGTACAATAATTGACGAGTAATTTCCTTCTTCACTTTAATTTTTGACTGTTTCGTCATTGCACGATAATTTTATATTAACTGTGAATGTTTTTGTTTAGGGCTTTTGGACAAGTAAAAGGAAAACGCTGACAACTTAAACATCATACTGCATTCGACGTCCCACAACAAGCTTTGGGCAACACGTGCGTCTTTCATGTCTGCTTACACATGATTTTATTTAGAGAGCAGCCGAATTGCAATATATGTGTAAGTGTATTTATTTTACTTTATTACTAATCTTTTGCTAAATCTCATTTTATCGTGTGGTAGGATTACGAACTCGCCTTCAGAAACGCTGAAGGTCGTAGCCTCGAGCACATTAGAGACATACTATGCAGATTCATCATCTCTGAAATTATTAATCCAAAGAGAGAATTTCATTAACCCAAAGAGAGAATTTCATTACAAACTACAGGATTAGATAACAGTTAGTCTTTATGTAATTAGTTACTTGTTACGCAGGATGAACAAGAGAATTCTTTGTATAATAGTTACTTGATATATAAGCACGATGAATATAGGGGAGTTCTTTGTGTAAATAGTTACTTGTTTATCATGATTGACACTTTATTATTATTTGATTGGTCAATGTGTGTGATATCTATTTGGCTATACATATGTTTCTATATGTGTATGTTGCTGACACTAGCAATGCGGCTGCCAAATCCTGGCTAGCTCTAGGATGCAGCCGACAATCATGATAATCCTAATAGGAGACGAGCGTCTAACCCGCTTTCCTAAAGCCCATCTCAGATAAGTCAACAAATCTGCGACGCGCTTCCATAAAGCTCGTATCAGATCAATCAATAAATCTGTGACACACTCTCTTAGAGCTTGTCTCGCATGTATGCTGATCGGCGATACGCCCGTCGATTGTCTCCGATGCCTCTGTTAAGCTCGTCTGGTATTTAGTTAAAGAAAGGAGACACGCTATCTTTGAGCTTGTCTCGTACTTATGTTGATCAACGATGCACCCGCCGCTCGTCTCCGATGACTACGTAGTAATGCGATACGCGATGACGGAGATGCGTTTGTCCATCTCCGTTCTCCGTGCGAGTTCGACTTGGATGAGCCTTTCTCACGTACTGTTGTAGTGACAACATTTTATCACGTCGACAAATGTTTTCAAACTCTCATCGGATGCAAAACTGTCACTAGCTTCCTCTGAAGTATAGTTCAAAAATCTCTCAGGAATGATATTTGCTATCCATCTATTTCTTAAGCTAACAAGTAACAACATTTCTGCAAGCACAATGATTGGTTCCGTTATAATATCCATTAGAAACTCAGCTAGTGAACCTGCTTGCTGTTGAGTTGCCTTTGTTAAACACAGAAGCATATATCAATATTTGATATGTTATATTGATTGTCATATATGTGGAAAGTATACTTGGTATGATATATTGGCTAACATATATGTCGGAAGTATATTTAGTATGTTAGATAGACTACCATATACATCAGTAGTATATTTGGTAGAAAATATGTTATGTATAGTAGTCTATATTTATAGATAGAAGGACATCATCTATTCTTAGAACTCATGTAACATACCATGTAAATATTTCTCTATAAATATAAGAGCTCATGACCCATAGTGGTCATTCAGCGCCATACAATCTATCATGGTATCAGAGCCATAGTTCTGAATCATAACACAAATTTTTCTTCCTCCTCCACCACTTCCTCCTCCTCTATCATGTCTGTTGCCCACAACACCACCATGACCTCGATCCCTATTCACCAAGTTGTCACCATTCGTTTGACAAAATCCAACTTCCTCCTATGGCGCGCTCAGCTCCTGTCGTATCTCCGAAGCTCAAAGCTGATTGGGTACCTAGATGGCACCTACGCTGCACCTGAGAAGAAGGTTGCCGCATCGACGGCCCCGGGTGCTGAACAAGTCTCCAACCCAGCGTACGAACGCTGGTATGATCAAGATCAACAACTATTGAGTGGTCTTCTATCGTCGATGACCGAAGAAGTTCTTCGGGATGTCGTCAATGCCACGTCTTCAAAAGAGGTATGAGACTCCCTCCAGAAGAAGTTCGCCTCGTCTACGAAGGCGCGCACGATGCAAATCTGTGTGGAACTCGCTACATCAAAGAAACGCGATCTGTCTGCCACTTACTTCTTCCGCAAAATCACGGGGCTCGCCACCGAGCTCGCTCCCGCTGATGCTCCCCTCCGCAATGAGGAGGTTCTCGCTTATCTTCTTGCAGGTCTCCCGGCTGAATACGACCCATTCGTCACCTCGATGACGACAAAGACGGAGGCTCTCTCCCTCGATGACGTTTTCGCTCACTTGGTCGCATTCGAAGCCCGACAACTCCAGCACCTGACGGAACTACAACTAAACCATAGTTCCTCCACGAATTACGTGGGGCGCGGCGGTACATCCTGTGGTCGCGGTCGTGGTGACCGTGGCCATGGCGGTCGGTCTCGTGGCGGCACCCCGTCGTGCGGTGATCATCGCGATAACGACCCTCGTCCTCAATGTCAGATCTGCGGCAAGCTAGGCCACACCGCCATCAAGTGCTGGTATAGGATGGACAACACGCACCAGGATGAAGCCCCCTCAACAGCCTTGGTGTCCACAATCTCGTACAAGATCGACCCCAACTGATACAGTGACACGGGCGCAACCAATCATATTACAAGTGATCTCGATCGCCTTGCTGTCCGTGAACGCTATCATGGAGGCGAACAAGTGCAAGTCGACAATGGAGCAGGTTTGCAGATTATGCATATTGGTCATTCTTCAATTAATACTGCTGCTCGCCCTCTTGCATTGCGCAATATTTTGCATGTGTCTGATATTTCCAAACATCTTCTTTTCGTTCATAAATTTCTCGTGATAATAATATCTTTTTTGAATTCCATCCATGGCATTTTTCTATTAAGGATCGAATATCGAGGAAAAGTCTTCTGGAAGGGCGATGTGAGTCTGGCCTCTATCCTATCAAGTCATCCGATGTCACTGCCCTCAAGCATGCCTTAGCGAGCAATTCTACTAGTCAAGCCCAATGGCATGCCCGACTTGGTCATCCTTCATCCCAAGTAGTTCGGTCAATTTTGCATCTCAATAATATTTCATGTTCTAGAGAGTCATCTTTATCGGTTTGTAATGCATGTCTACTAGCCAAGAGTCATCAATTACCATACACAAGTTCTATTCATCGGTCTACATCACCCTTGGAACTCATTTTCTCTGATGTATGGAGACCTGCACCCCAATCTGTTGGTGGTTTTAAGTATTACATCAGCTTTATTGATGATTTTAGTAAATTTTCTTGGACCTATTTAATGCATGATCATTCTGACGCTCCTTGTATATTTTTACAGTTTCAAGCGCATGTTGAGCGTCTCCTTGATGCTAAAATTAAGTGTGTTCAATCTGATTGGGGTGGGGAATACCAGAAAATTCACAACACATTTTTTCGTTCTCTTGGCATATCTCATCGTGTTTCATGTCCTCATACACATCAACAAAATGGTTCCGCTGAACGCAAACATCGTCATATTGTTGAAACCGGTCTTGCTCTCTTAGCTCATGCAGGCATGCCCCTTAAATTTTGGGATGAAGCTTTCCTTACAGCCACATACCTCATCAATCGTCTTCCTACTCGAGTTATTGATAACAAATGCCCATTAGAGCGTCTATTTAATACACCACCTGATTAATCACTATTAAAAGTTTTTGGGTGTGCTTGTTGGCCTCATCTTCGTCCTTATGACAAACATAAGCTCTCTTTTCGATCCAATGAATGTGTTTTTCTAGGCTACAACTCTTTATATAAAAGGTATAAATGTCTTGATACTGATTCTGGTCGTGTCTATATTTCCAGAGACGTTATTTTTGACGAGAATAATTTTCCTTTCACAAGAACTCCACCCCATCCTTCCCAAAATTTGGAATCGACACATAGTAATATTGATTTGCGCATGTTGCATTTGGGAAACAGCAGTACTAATTTGGAAAATGATCACATACATGCATCTTTGCCTGCTAACTCTTTGGATGCAGATAATTAGGAATCCTTTATCTCAAAGATCTGCTCCATATATGCTGCCGTTACCTATAGCACCCATGCAACATGAATCAGATTTGGAAGAACCTACCATACCTGCTGATTGCCTGCCAGTTAATTGTGTAAATCAGGATGCGCTTCGTAATATTGAGGCCCAATCAGGTGTCGAGACTGACGCACCCTCCGTCCATCCGTACCATACGCGTCTACAAAATAATATTAGACATCCAAAGGTACGTACATATGGTACAATTACATATTCTGTGGTACGGTTCTGTACTTCTGAGCCTACTTCTCATGTTGCTGCTATGGAGCATCCTATGTGGCGTCAGACCATGAATGATGAATTTCAGGCACTCCTTAAAAATAAAACATGTCATTTAGTACCTCCTCGTACTGATATTAATGTCCTTGACTGCAAATGGGTCTTCAAACTAAAGCAAAAGCCAGATGGGTCCATTGACCGCTACAAAGCACGTCTGGTTGCTAAAGGTTTCAAACAACAATATGGAATTGATTATGACGATACTTTCAGTCCAGTTGTTAAACCAACTACTATTCGACTTTTATTGTCTCTTGCCGTTTCTCGAGGTTGGGCTATTCGACAAATAGATATCCAGAATGCTTTTCTACATGGTCTTCTTCATGAAGATGTTTATATGAAACAACCTCATGGATTTGTGGATTCTCAACATCCCAATTATCTTTGCAAGTTGGATAGATCTCTTTATGGTCTCAAACAAGCACCACGTGCCTGGTTTTCTCGCCTTAGCTCCAAACTCTTGGAGTTGGGATTTACAGCCTCAAAGGCAGACGTCTCTCTTTTTATTTTTAACAAGGCTGATATCCACATATATATTCTTATCTATGTTGATGATATTATTATAATCAGCTCGTCTTCTGTGGCTACTGAGAGACTCCTTACACAATTAAGGCTGATTTTGCAGTAAAAGATCTTGGTAGCACTACAGGAATACCGGTCACTTACGTCGGCCAAAGCCGACGTAAGTTAGTCTTAAACCGACGTAATTAAGTTAATTACGTCGGTTTTTGCTTAATTACGTCGGCTTTCAGCCGACGTAGGGTTTTGGACGTAATTAAGGTAACTTACGTCGGCCACCGACGTAAGTTATCTTAATTACGTCGGTCTGCAGGAGCCGACGTAAGTTCACCCTCGAGATGGGCCTTGGGCTGGGCCGGATGACTTACGTCGGCTTGGGCAGGCCGACGTAAGTTAAGTGCTGTAACTTACGTCGGCCAAGGCAAACCGACGTAAGTTAAGTGGTTTAACTTACGTCGGTCTGGCCATACCGACGTCAGTTAACCTGGGCTAACTTACGTCGGCCTGCCCATAGCCGACGTAAGTTAAGTTTTCGAATTTTTTTTAAAAACAGAAACTGACTACCTCGCTCGATGGCGAGAACACAGAACAAACAAATAACTGACTACACAGCATAACAGTTTCAATATATAGTTCAAAACATCAACAACAACACAATTTGCAAAATAAATTCTACCGGGCTACACGCTAGCCCCTCCATTACCTCCGGGATCTTCTCGACGCGTTCCGGATCCCTGCAAAAGAAACATAATCACTAGTAAGCATCAATGTCAACTCAGTGATAACATAAGAGGCCAAGAACATCAGTGACAAAAGAAGGAAGCATGATGTAGTTTCAAATGAAGTAATGTACTATATCACTAGTTAAATGGAAGCACTAGCCCTTTGTTAACTCAGTGAACATCAGTTTCGACATAAGAAGGTAACATCAGTGATAATCACTAGCTCTTTTGTTAAATGGAAGCACTAACAACTTATTCACTATATACTAATCATTTCTATCATGGTCAAAAACTACTAAAGCTTGATTAGATACACTTAAAGAGAGTTTCTCACCTGCTCCAGTGTCTACACGCTACCCCCTCCACTGCCTCCGGGATCTCGACGTGTTCCGGAACCCTGCAAAAGAATCATAATTAGGATTAAATGTGATGCAAATAACTTTTTAACATAATGAAAAGGGAATCAAACTCCTAGGTATAGACAATATTACCTGCTCCGGTGTCTGCTGCGGCGGAAGCGTAGGAATCTGGATGTCCTGACCGCTTTGTCGAGCAAGAGCCTGCCATTGCAAGATATTAGCAGATATATGTTATTAAGTGTTGTGAAATTAACTACGGTACTTTAAATTACTTACCGCCACCGTTGCTTGCATCTGGGCCATCATTAAGGCCGTCCTCTGCTGCTCCTCCCTTGCCTCCGCTCTCGTTCGCTCCAGCTCTGCCTGAGTTTGCGTCAGCGACTCCCTCATGGCCTGGAGCTCCAGCTGCGTCTGCGAGAGACGACCACTGGTCCCAGCGGTCGAAGCCTGCGACGATGAAGCGCCTCTCAAAGGTCGCGTCGACCTCGAGTCGACAACTCCATCGAAAATGGCAAACCTGCAAAAGAATGAAAACACTAAGTAGAAGAAGATTAATTGAAAAAGAAATGAAACACACGAAGAACTCACCGTCCGTGGGCCTTCCCGCCTCCGCTTGCGTACGCGGCTTGGGGGTCGATCGGCGCGCTTTCCCAATCGTAATCCACACCGTGTATCTTCGCGACCTCCTGCGCGTACTTTGTCTACAAAACAAATAAATCTTGTAAGTATGTCAATAATAGTATTAGTTATAATGAAATTGATGAATTTCGAAAACTTACCAGTCGGTCGGCTGCGACCTGGCTACACTGCCCTGGCTGAGAAGGGTCACTTCCCTTGTGACCTCTCTTCCAAACCTGGGTCGGGGTCGGCTCATGACCCAGCTCTCGCTCCTGTACATCCATGTTAGTGAGATAAATAATATATTAAGAACACATAAATAAAATAAAAAGGTACTTACCATGCGTTTAGCCAAACGCAAGTAGCCGTCACCGCCATAGTTGTGCTTGCCCTCGGACCCCATGCGGCACTGTCTAGCCTTCGTGGACTTGTTGATAAAAGCGTCGCTAGCCCAGTACCGACAGAGAGCTAAGTACGCCTCGATGTTACCCTGTAACCAGGAAATACTAACCTGCACATATTTCATTTTCATCAACGCGGTTAACATACGTAGATATTGTAAATATTTAACAATATTAAAAACTTACCTCCGCGTACTGCTCCTCTGTCAAGTAGGAGTCCGAGTCCTTCCTAAAGACACCCCTTTGCTGCTCCTGCTCCTGCTCCCGGGGGTGCCGCTTGTAGTAAGCGTTGACGGCCTGAATCCGGGCGTATGACAACGCCGCCGTCGTGAGCTTCCGAGCGTTGTAATGGAACACGCGTCTCGCGTGGTCCTCCATGCCCGGCTCCTCTACTTGGTACCTCAACTTTAAGCAAACAAATATTTAAGTGATATGCAATTAAGAATTCAAAGGAGTTGAAAAAACGAAACAGTTAAACTTACCATAAAATCATGCCACCCGGCTCCCTGAACCGTGCCGTGCACCGGGTGAGAGACCCGAGCGTAGTCATCCCACGATAGGGCAGGAAAACCGTCAATTACACCGGGGTAGTGCAACTTGACGATAGCACCGAGGACACTGTTAACCTGCCTGTGGTGCTTCTCGGCCCCCGTGAACGAGAAGTCGTACCAACATCTACAAAATATATTAAATCATTAAGTAAAGAAAAACAACATCTAATATTTAGTATACTATATACAGTTTTTATACCTGTCTCCAACGGGACGGATCGTGGTCCGCTGAGTAGTAACCGGAGGAGGAGCCGCAAAGTCGGAGGTTGAATTTCTGTTTCTTGTAACAGTCGTACGCTTCGACTCCTGTCCACAACATTTTCAACTCTTCGATCAACGGTTTCAACATCACGTTGAGACGTGACCCAGGATGATCTGGCCCAGGTACAATGAGGCTCACCATCAGTGACTTGAAGATGGACATTGAGTTCTATAGGAGTCTCAACAGTCCGGTGATCAGTAAGAGAAGTACAATCAAGAAGATCTCGAATGTACTTCTCTCGAGACAAATAAATTCTCTCAGAGGAGAAAACCTCAATCCCAAGAAAGTAACAAAGAGGATCAAGATCATACATAAGAAATTCCTCACTGAGATAAGCCTTTACAAAGCTATGCACTCAGAATCATCTCCGGTGATGATCATGTCATCAACATAGAGAAGAAGAAGAAGAAGAGTGCGACCACAAGAGGAAGTATGCAAAAAAACGCGGGATCATGAATACTGACACAAAAACCAGCAGCAATGACCACATACGCAAAACGCTGAAACCAAACGCGAGGAGCCTGCTTAAAGCTATAAAGAGAACGTCGAAGGCGACAAACCATACTCTCAAGAACAGAATACCCAAGTGGTGGTTGCATATAAACTTTTTTACGTAACTCACCATTAAGAAAGACATTTTTCACATCAAGCTGAGAGATGGACCAGTCACGAACAGAGGTCACAACAAGCAGAGTGCGAACAATGGTCATATGAGTGACAGGAGCAAATGTCTCATCATAGTCACGACCATATTCCTGTTGAAAGCCACGAGCGACTAATCAAGCCCTATATCGGTCAAGTGAACCATCAGAGCGACTGTGATTGGGCGAATACGTGGGGGATAGGGTACAAGTTTCCACGTGCTGGTGCGCTCGAGAGCAGCAATCTCCTCGGCCATTGCTTGCTGCCATTCCGGATAAGGAACAACATCACGATACGTAGTCGGCTCAGGAAGAGCAGTAGCACCAAAGCTAGAAGGAGAGTACCGATGAGGACGCTGGCGAGGACGATGACCATGTCCAAGTGCTCAGTAGAAGAATCATCGGAAGGAGATGATCCCTCAGGAGAAGAAGACGTATCTGGAAAGGCAGACTGAGCTGGAGAAGCTGAGATATCAGAGGATGACTCAACTGGAGTAGATGACTCATCAGAAGAAGATGACACATCTGAAGAGGACACAACTCGTCGAGTATAGACCTGCGTAACAGGAGCCTTCAAAGTGTAATCGGGAACCAAAAAACAAGACTCTGAAAAAAAAGGAGAAGGGGAGACCGTCGAACGCGACAAGGAGTGTGAGAGAAGTACATTAGCAACGGAGGCATATGAAAATCACATGAACGAAATAGGATCAACTACAGACGTAAAGCATCAGAAAAAGGAAAATGATAGAAAGGATGTGTCTCATCAAAAACAACATCTCGTGAAATCCTCATCCGTCGACCAACTAGGTCCTAACAACGATAACTCTTATGCTCCGAACTGTACCCTAAGAAAACACACTCGACTGAATGAGTAGTCAGGTTAGTGCGCTCACGAGGTGCGAGCAACAGGTAACACACATAACCAAAAAGACGAAGGCAGGTGTAGTCAGGGGTCTTGCCCGTAAGACGCTCAAAAAGAATCCCGGACGAGGGCTGAATGTTAATCAAGAAAGTGACAGCAAAAACAATCTCAACCCAAAAATGAGGCGGGACGAAGGAAGCAATGAGAAGTGTGTGTGCTGTCTCAAGAAGATGACGATGTTTTCATTCAGCAACGCCATTCTGAGTATGAGTACCAGGGCAAGAATATTAAGCAAGGATACCTTGCTCAGAAAGAAAATCACAGAGAGCATCAGAGGGGTACTCACCAGCAGAGTCAGCACGAAAGACACGAGTGTCAAAATGAGTGCAGATCATAGCCTAAAAAGACTTATAGACAATGCCTCACAATGATATTTCATGAAGTAAACCCATGTGTGACGAAAAAAATCATCTATAAAAATGATAAAGTATTTATGCCCTCATTTGCAAACAAAAGGGGCAGGACTCCAGACATCTGAAGGAACAAGGTTAAAAGGACGCTCAAACAGTGACACACTAGAAGGATCTGACGCGGGCCCGACTGCCCGAGTCTGGCGGAGGCGGCACGACGCCGCACTCGAGGAAAACAGCAATGGCAGGTCACGAGCGCGCTTTTGCCCTTGAATCAGGCGGCAGCGCGGTCTCTGCTTCGATCTGTGCGCACCAGCGATGAAGAGGCATGTGCTATAGATCTGCGCGCTTTAGACACAAAGAAGCACGCTCCAGATACGAAGCACGACAACACCAATCAAGACGAACATCGGGCCGCCAGCCGTAGAGTCGGCAAGACAAGCCGAAAAAACCTAACGTGGTTGTGATACCATATTATGAATTGTGGTGCTTGTATTATTATGACAGCCAGATGCCACAATAAATAGAGGTACAAGAGATTACAAATATGCGGAAAAGACTTTATGCAAAAGGAAAAATACAAATAACCCCTATATCTCTAACAATAAATAGTACTTGTATTATTATTGGGGCGAAGACCCAAATATATAGAGGTACATGAGAGGTACAATTATGCAAAGAGTCTCTTATACAACATGGAAAATACATAGAGGGATATACTCCTCACACCATCATGGAACAGTGTCAATGCAGTGTCAATTCATTAAATAAAGAAGTATACAAGCAACAGCAATGAATGACTATAGCATAAAAAAGGAAAAACAAACAAAAACATGCTCTCAATAGGGTCAGTCTCCCTGGATCAATTTCTCTAGTCCCCGGGCTCCTGCAAAAGTACATATGCATGCTTCTTCTTTGATCCTCTTTTATGAGCATTCATTTCCTTCCATCTTTTGTTACCCTTCCTATGATTATAATCCAGAGACTCTTTAATTCGTTTATAAGATATGTAACGTGATCCACATTTATGCATCTCAGAACAAATGGCGGAAGCTTTACTAGTTGTTGCCTCAAAGATTAGTTCCACATTATTGGAGGAAACCACAAAAGCTGCCATAAGCAAGCTATCAGCAAAAGTAACAAATCTGAAGGAATTGCCAGGAAAGATTCATGGTATTGGGAAGGAACTGATCATGATGAACTCTGCTATAAAACAGATAGGTGCACCAAGTCTCACTGATGAGGTTGTGAAGGGTTGGATTGCAGAGGTGCGCTCTGTGGCACACCGTGTTGAGGATGCAATCGACAAATATTCATATTATTCACTGAAATTGGAGGAAGAAAATGCTGTGAAGAAGGTCTTCTCGAAACCTTATTATATTGGAGTTTTCAGTGAAATTGCTGAAGAGATTATCCAGATAGAGAAGGAAATTGAAAATGTTGATAAACGGAAAAAGCGGTGGTTGCATCCATCCCAGTTTAGTGCCTATCCGCTTGCTGATACTGAAAGAAAGCATTCCCAAGACTGCCTCCTGGATGTTGTTCCAGATGATATTGTGGGGATTGAAGAAAATAGGATACTACTGACCCAATGGTTGTACTCCAACGAGCACAGTGGCAAAGTGATAACAGTATCTGGTATGGGTGGGCTGGGAAAAACTACCTTAGTAGGAAACATGTACGAGCGTGAGAAAAACAACTTTACTGCTCATGCTTGGATTGTTGTGTCTCAGACATATAATGTGGTTGAGTTGCTGAGGAAACTGCTTAGGAAGATTGGGGGCTCAGAACAGAAACAGGTGGGAGATATGGATGCCCATGACCTGAAAGAAGAAATAAAGGAAAAGCTGAAGGATAGCCGGTGTCTGATTGTCTTGGATGATGTCTGGAACCCAGAGGCATACACCCATTTAAGTAATGCATTCAGGAACTCCCGAGCATACCGTGTTATCATCACAACACGACAAGAGAAGGTGGCAGACCTTGCTGATCCAACACGTCAACTGAAACTCAAACCATTGAAAGACAGTGATGCATTTACTCTATTCTGCAGAAAGGCTTTCTGTAATAGCATGGATTGCCCCCACGAGCTTAAGGACCTAGCCAAGAATATGGTGGTTAGGTGCCAAGGCCTTCCACTTGCAATTGTATCCATTGGTGGCCTGTTGTCTGCACTACCACCAATTAAACATGTTTGGAATGAGACATACAAGAAACTGAGAGATGAGCTGACAAACAATGATCACGTTCGAGCAGTTCTAAATCTGAGTTATCAGGATCTACCTGGAGGTCTTAGAAACTGCTTCATTTATTGTAGCTTGTTTCCTGAGGACCACCAATTCTCACGCGAGAGCCTAGTGAGGCTGTGGGTCGCAGAAGGTTTTGCAGTGCAAAAAGAGCAAAGCACACCAGAGGAGGTGGCTCACAAGTATCTCAGGGAACTGATCCAGAGGAATATGATTGAAGTTGTTGACAAAGATGAGCTAGGCAGTGTAAGTACCTGTAAGATGCATGACCTCGTCCGTGAACTGGCACTTTCTGTTGCTAAAGAGGAGAAGTTTGGTTCTGCAAATGATTTTGGCACCATGGTGAAGATGGATAAGGGTGTTCGTCGATTGTCATCATGTGGATGGAAAGACAAAACTTCACCGAAAGTTAAAATCCAGCTCCCACATCTCAGAACCCTTGTTGCAGTTGGAATAATTTCATCCCCTATGTTGTTATCATCAGTTTTGCCTGAATCCATGTACCTTACTGCTATAGAGCTGCAAGATTCTGACATAACTGAAGTGCCAGCATCCATAGGAAATCTGTTTAATCTTCGGTACATTGGCCTGCGGCGCACAAATATAAAATCACTCCCAGAGTCCATTGGGAAGCTTTGTAATCTCCACACACTGGACATAAAGCAAACAAAAATAGAGAAGCTACCACGAAGCATTGTTAAGATCAAGAAGCTGCGACACCTTATAGCTGACAGATTTGCGGATGAGAAACGATCAGAGTTCCGGTACTTCATTGGCATGCAAGCACCAAAAGAGCTAGCCAACTTGGATCAACTACAGACTCTCGAGACTGTGGAAGCTAGTGATGTGTTAGCCGAGCAGCTAAGAAAACTTATGCAACTACGGAGCGTGTGGATTGATAACATAAGAGGTGCTGACTGTGGAAATATTTTCGCCGCATTGTCCAAGATGCCATTTCTATCAAGTTTACTTCTGCAAGCAAGTGATGAGAATGAAGCACTTTACTTGGAAACCCTCAGGCCAGAGTCAGAAAAGCTGCATAGGTTGATAATCCGAGGTTGCTGGGCAGATAACACACTAGAATGCCCAATATTCTACGAGCATGGCAAATATCTCAAGTATCTAGCTTTAAGCTGGAGTAACCTTCGTGCAGATCCATTGAAGCTGCTTGCACCACATGTGCCGAACCTCTCCTATCTAAGCCTTAACAATGTGAGTAGTGCAAGCACCTTGGTTCTTTCTGCAGGAGACTTCCCACAGCTGAAGACACTAGTGTTGAAGCACATGAATGATGTCAACCAGCTGGAGATCAAGGATGGCGCCCTTCCTCAGATTGAAGGTCTGTATGTTGTGACACTTCCAAATCTCAAAAAGATCCCCCAAGGCATCGAATCCCTGCGTTCTCTGAAGAAGCTGTGGCTGCTGAAATTGCACCGGGACTTCAAATCTCTGTGGGATGGGTATGGAATGCAGTATAAAATGCAGCATGTCCCGGAGCTCTGCATTTAGATGTGGCACTTATCATCAGTCTTCATTAGCATCAATGAATGGTGCGGCATATCCAAGAATGGTAATTTGTTCAATAAATTGTCAGTCTTCGGCACTTCTTGCCAAATTTCAATAGTAGCTATAGCATGCTACAGATTTATAACGACATTCATTATGAACCCTTAAACATTGTCTTTCTTTCGACATAGGATGTCGCCTACTACAAGTCGTTGTAATGATGTCTGGATCCACATTGAGATTCCAATGTATTAAGAACCTGACCCTTTTTCTATTGAACTGTATAATGTAATAACTTGATATGTTTTCTGCGCCTGGGAGTGTGGATGCATGGGAGAGTGGAGAGTGATCCGGGAGGAGGGAATGGATATCTGAGGGCATAGGGAAGCCTGTGGGGCGGCTGTGGACTTGAGTCTCCTGCGCTAGAAGGCATTCCGGCCAGGATGATCAAGTGGTCTTGAGTCTCCTGCGCTAGAAGGGATTCTAGCCAGGATGATAAAGTGGCAGCACAACAGTGAGACTTTCTTTTTGATAATTCCCTAAGTACAGTTTATGCTCATTTTTATAGGCTGGCTGGCTGGACGTCCAACACTCAACAGACTCCAAACCGACTCAAACAAACCCACCCCTAACAGATCTATTTTATTCCAGAACAGATCAAGACAGACTTATTCTCTGTCTAACTAATTAGTAGTATTACCTCCAGTCCTTAATATTTGTCGCTCGGACAGGCACGGCAGCGTTTTTTTAGTTTAATTTTTTGTGAACCGGAGGGAGTATACCCTTGGAGGACTTGTATTGTGCTCCATACCACCATCAGAAATGCTCCGGAATCTACTCATGATGTGGATTAACTGATTCGTTAAGCATAAACTTTGCATATTGTTGCAGCTGACACCGAATCCCTAATTAAGATCGATATAAGCACATTTACAACTCTAATCGAAATGTTGAACAACGAAATTGTATGGAAATGGACAGAGTAACCAACCTGGTTTATCGAATATTGGCTCAACATCGAAGGGTACGCGCGTAGTTGGAAGCGTGGAAGAGGAGCAAGTCGCGGCCGCCCCCGACCCGCGGCAGCGCTGAAAGGGGAGGAGGCCAACCGGGAAATGGAGAGCGGCCACAAACAGGTTCCACGGAACGGAGAGGAGCCTTGGGTTGGGCTGAGGCCACCGCCACAGCCTAATAAGTGGCCCAATGCTAGATTCAGTGGCTTGGTCTACTCAGCCCAAGTACGAAGAAGAATAGGACTTCCGTTGCGATGGTACCTTTAATATGTTAGCATATAAAGTAGTACTCCCTCCGTCTCAAAATGTTTGTCGCTTTGTAGTTCAAAAATGAACTACAAAGCGACAAACATTTTGGAACGGAGGGAGTATTTCAAAAGCATCTAACAGCAATTAAGGCTAATTACTATTTTAATAATAGAAGACGTCAACAATGAGATGTTTGTGTTGACTTTATGAATTTAGGGATCAACCTTCGAATGTACTTATAGGAGTAGGTATGTATGAATGTCTCTCTTCTCTATATATACGTACTCCCTCCGTCCTCATGAACTTGTCGCTTTGTAGTTCATTTTTGAACTACAAAGCGACAAGTTCATGGAGACGGAGGGAGTATATATTATCGACTTTACTATACTTCACAAAAAATATCTAGCAACATACTGTTTTCGTTTTTACCATCTTCCTGTTTTAGAATGGGTTCCGGTGTACCGAAAAGAGGTGTACCAGTGTCAAAAGCTACCACATTATGAAGTCTGAGAAAGTGTTATTTGTAGACAACTTTTCCCCTACTTTTAAATAAAGACTGGTTCAAATCTAAAATATCAAAACGTAAATAAAGAAACAATACAAATACGTCAGATCCGTCCTTTTCAATATCAGAATAAGCAAAGGATAAAAGCCAATAAATTCTTTTCTTTTTTTGAAGCCACAAAGTTCTTCTGAACGAGTGAGTAACAAATAAGAAATTCTGACTGGCTAATTTCATTACAAAATACTGCATTATTAAACTCTGATGAGTTGCACCAGGTTGGTAGGATGCTAAGGCGATTACATATATGTTGGGGGCTTATTTACTGCTCGATTGTTTCTGATCGCTTCAAATCGAGCATCTTCCGCCACGAGTTCATCACGCCTTCTTCGCCTTGGGCTTTGGTTCTGGTTGCAGGAAGAAGGCTCTAAAGATCGACGCAGCGAGAATGGCGCCAATAAAGGGGCATATCCAGTACACGTAGAATTGCTCCCACGTGTTGTGCCGATCGTTAATGTAGGCCCAGCCAAAAGCCTGTAGATGGTATTAGAGAGTACATGCGATGAAACAATAAAAATTGTAAAAGAATACTTTTGAAAATGATCACAATTAAAAAGATATGAATAAAAAATGAAGCTATTCATAAGGAAAAGCAACTTAAAAATGTTCTTATAATATCGACCATATTCTAGCACAGTCCAATGGATAATGCAGAAATTTGAATGCTCAGAACGCAAGGGGTGGTCCACTTTGAAACAAATGAATGTCATAGGAGTCATACAGGGATTTCACAGAAAAACACTCAGTAAAAATAGGATTGGGGGCAATTTTTCACGATCCAAAAGGGGTCTAATCTTACATTTAGTGGACCATCAAGGCAATGCTTTGTTCAGCGCCAGACACCGTGATTTATCTTAACAATGATACCATTTGATTAGGGAGCTATTTGATTCCTTGCATACAGTAGCCTTACAGAAATATTGTAATGTTAAATAGCAGGTGTTATGAAATGCAAGAAAAAAAAAAACTGGTGCTCATAGTATAGCATGGCCGTCTTGCCAATTCGGAGGCAACACCGAAACATAAAGAGAGAAGGTATATGGATTAAAGCCATACTAAAGCTTCAAAATCATGAGTCTAACATGTGGGCTCCACATGTAAAATTATGCAGATTTCATTGCAAGAATACAACAGTGCAAATAGACCACAAATGTAAAAATTAAGATTCATTTTGCAGATTTAGTTGAAAGAAGATAAGATAGCCTGATATAGTGAAATAAAATCTATCGGAATTATTTTTAACAATCTCATATGCAACCTGAAGATTAGATTGTCAATATTGCTCCTCTGTTATTTTTATTTTGCTAATTTGACTCTTTAAGGTCTCAGGTATCAAACTTGGACCATTATTTTTACAAGTTCACATTAATGAATTGCCAAATTACTGGAGTATGAACTATTTTCAGTGACAACAGTGAAACCGTAGTCTTCATTGGGCCAACATATAAGGTCAAACATTGGTAAAATAAACTTTGCCTGACTGTTACATTTTTTCCCGTTTTGATAACCACTGTTTGTGTTTCTATGGTCCATGCTAGATTTAAAATTAGACTGAACTAAGGTAAACTCTGACATTACCGTGTTCTTTGACAACAGTAAAGAAAATAGGATCTTTTGTGAACAAAATTAAATCATTTAACCACTCCACACACTATACAAAACATAAATGTTTGTGCACTTTCAAGTTATTTCTTTCATGCTACTTTACTGTTTTGCACCTAATAATTCAACTCGCTTGCACTCAAATTAAATAGTTATGAGTCACAGAACAGAGTTAAATTAAACAGGGTCATTCCAGCCAAACTCTTATTCCCTGTGCCAAAATTTAGTCGCTATAATTATGGGGGACGGAGGCTACCAGTTACGAAATCAATAATAGTAATAGAAAATAACAATTTTAAGATTGATAAATAGATGGGGAAAAAAATGAAAGGGCACTGACATTAGCTGGATTCATGGACGGGCCTGTGTAGCCTGCGCCGGTGAGGACGAGGCAGACAGTGGTGATGGAGAGCATCCATGTTTTGATGATGGGGTTGCGGGGGCCTTTGAGGACGATACAGAGCACGGCAAAGGTGATGGCGAAGGTGAGCAGCCCTTCGGCGACGGCGCCGGTGTGGAGATCCACCTTGAGCGAGGGGCCCTCTAGCGTGTGCTTGTAGTGAGCCGGCATCAGCTCCGAAATCGCGAGGGCGCCGCCCACCGCGCCGGCGGCCTAATCAATCAGTAACCATCTTCAGTCTCCGAATTTGATTTGACTGAGTAGATGGATGGAGGCGGAGGTGGGGGAGGGAGAGGGCGGGCGTTACCTGCGCCGGCAAGCGGAGCGCGATGGAGAAGAGGGAGGGGCGGCTGAGCCCGGCGGCGTAGAAGGCGGCGACGTCGGTGGGGCTGAAGCGGGCTCCGCCGAGGGCGTCGCAGAGGAGGTTGAAGGCGGAGAGGAGGACGAAGAGGAGGGACGCGGTGACGAGGAGCGCGGAGTACTGGGCGCCCCCCTGCAGGCTCAGGCAGGACATCACCGCCGCCGTAGCGGCGCCCAGCGCGGAGGAGCACAGCACCCACAGAAACGTCACCGTCGCGTCGGCGGCCGCCGCCCGCACCGCCGCGGCCATCGCCATCTCGGCCGCGCTCTTTTTTCTCGCGTCCTGATTGCAATCAGAAGTTTCGAAACTGCAAGTCAGTCAATTGGGCCCCACACCCCCCTCTCTCGCGCTCTCTCTCAGTTTCAGTTAAGATAGTCTTGTGCAAGCGGTTTCTGTTTATGATAGTCATCCATTTCATTTTTTGTCAAAATAATTGTGCATTATTTGATTTTTTATATTAGGTACTGTATATCCTTGAGGATAACTACTACCATTAATAGAGGGTTGTTATCGAATCTTTGCTCCCCAGTCAATGCCGCTACCAACTCTAGAAGACAGATTCCTTGTATTGGCATATAAAATTCCACTGAAGCATCAAGCATGTCAATGCCGCAGTCCTTTTTTCCCCTTATCATATGTGCATCTCAGAACAATATAGTGCACTACCAGTGCAGATCAAACGGTCAACACCAGCTGTGAAGTAATATATATTTATACTTCTTTGGCAGCATAGTGAGACCATATTTACGTATGCTAACATATGTACTTCCTCATTTATTAAAAGATTGTCACCTTTAGTTCAAAAAATAAACTAAAGGTGATAATTTTTTGAGAAATGAGTGAGTATCTATGATTGTCAGATTTATTATCACCAGGGGTTACAATTAGATATGGTGAAAAAACTATGTATTAGTCATAATTAGGGAATCTTCCACTTAAGTAATATGTTGGTCTTCTACCATCCCTAATCATAATATCACATGCTGATGGATTTGATGATCACTTATGCTTGTTAGCAGTATAACATTACAAATATAATTTTCACTACATATGTTCCCTTACAAATATAAGGGTGTAAACTAATGAATATTGGGATCACCTCTAAACATCTTTAGTTTGAATAAATAAACTTCTACTATAAACATGATTTAGGCTCCTGCACAAAAGATTCAGCATTGTAGTTATTTTCACACCGTGTAATTAGCACTTTCAAGCATTGTCTGGGCCTATTTCAAACCACTAGAGTTAGGACTATTTTTTCTAGATAATGAGTGAAATCATTCTCTCCAAGCAGTTTATGGCCAGCTTACCAATAAGAACCACTAAAAATAATTTTAGTAGATAAGTTTTTAGTCTATATTTTTGGAGTGAAAGACTTTCACTCATTATCTAAAAAAACTAATCCTGACTAATTGTAAGCTAATCATCTAGATAATGATTATCCAATTAGCTACTATAACCTAGCTAAAAATAACTAAAAATTGTTAAAATCCCTTTTGTCATCATCTAATTTTTTTTTAAAAAAAAAAGAGTAACAGCAGCAGGAAATCAAAAAATTACAAAGTTAGAGACTGACTACAATTAAATTACGACAAGAGAAAGAAATCTGAAGATGTCAACTAACTACATTAGCACCACCAGCCAGTCTAACAAGGCACGCTTTCGTTCAGGGTTCGTCATTATGTATGCCTGCAGTTTACATTCAGAGATAAATAAGCTTTCCCACCTGATCATGCAAGTAGTTTGTCCATGGAGAAAGGGCTCGAGTTTGGAAATTAGATGGCAAGATCATCATCCATGAAGAACATGGTAAGCTAGTGGTGAAGGTTGAATCCTTTTGACAGTTATTCACAAAACAACAAGAAGTATATCGAGTATTACAACTCCACAGTTGTTGCTAAAAAAATAGAAATCAAATAATGTTCTTGGATCTGCAGCATGCACTATACCACTGAAAAGATTCACGTGCAAGAGACTCCTCGTTGTAGTGACGCTTTGCATCTTAATATTCGACCCATGCATGGGCATATATAATGTTGCATGGACGTAGCTGCTGGTAGGACCATGGTAGAAAAAGAGATCGATCAAAAATATCAATAAACATTGCTGAAAACTTTACGAGTTGGCATCACATGCTCACCAGATCCATGGCAGGGAGAAAGCCCCCCTGCTGGGCTCCAAAGGTAAAAACCCGAAAGATGGTAGGGACCGTAATAATTTTGAAGCAAGCACCATATGCTGGCAGCAATCAATAGTGAAAGATGACGATTAATCCCGAATACACGTGTGAGGCACCATGATGCATGCAAACTCACACGCAACTTTCGCACAGGTCAGGATACATTACTAGTTTTTGGAACAGGGGGTCCATTACCGTTCGATCTGTGCAGTTAAAAGGGATCTGGCCGTATGCAGGATCACCCATTCGTGCGTTTGGTGACATGCATTTAGCCTTGCGTTTAAGTTTGTGTTTAAGCTGGCGCGGATGATTCCTGGAGCTGGAGGTAGGGTATAGGCTGGGCTATTATGGTGTCATTTTATTACATGTTAGACAAAGGTTAAACAACCAATTCCCGCGAAGAAAATTGTTAAACAATCAATCCATTAATACTAATACTCTCTCTATTCTAAAATAAATAACATTTAGTATAAAAATCTAGTTCGATTTAAACAAAATTAGTTGTTATAAACGTCATTTATTTCATAATAGAGGATGTAGTAAACTGAATGTTTCTCTAAGATAGATGTTATCCATAGTTTTCAGAGTTTGAGAAGTTTTGAACAGATATAATCAATGACCTTATCTATCGGTAACATAAAACTAAGCAAGACTAGCCTAGTGTGGTTAAGTACTTTAAGTAACACTACTCAGATTATGATCTCGATTTTTGGTGATAGCGAATTTTCGATCGAATTTCACTATACTAAATGCAGGGTACTGTACGAGAAAATTCATGGGTGCTGAACCTGGGATACACACACGAAAAATGTGAGAGGACGAACAATGCGCATGTTGATCTATGAAGTCTGATCCTCAATCGTATGCTTAGTCATTTAATTATTGTTGTCTTGTTCTAGACAATATAGATTATGAGTGTTTGTATTTGTATTCGTTTGTAATAAAATGACCTTATCTTTCTTGGAGAGAAAGATCCGGACTTTTTTCATCATTAAAAAACTAAACAAAAGTAGTGGAATGTCCATATGATGTTTTGAGTTCTGACCTCTGAGCCCTGCTGCACAGTACATACAAAAGGTAAACCCACGACGAAGGGGCCATGGGGTTGAAAGGGAGCTTCTCCAAAGCGGCGCCTTCGTCCCTTCCCCCGGCGGTGGTGATCGATGCCCCTCGAAAAGAGCCAGGAAGCGCGGCACCACACTAGCTAGCTACAGTACAAGGAGAGAGAACAGAGAAGAGAGGTTGCCGCTTTGCGAGAAAAGCACAAGGCCACAGCAGCAGCAAAACTAAAGATCGAGAAAGTGAAAGAGGAGGATGGACGATACGATTACAATTTTTTTTTTTTTTTTTTTTTTTTTTTTTGAACACACGGGGCAGCTCACCCGGATACTGTTAAGAAGAAGGGTGAGACACCTGCGTCCGGGAGGAATCGAACCCAGGTGGGTAGCTCTCACACCTGGAGTAGCTAGCCATCCGGCCACAGGCCGGTTCTCACGATACGATTACAATGGAGACCGTATAATACAAACGCACGCTTTCCAAAGTGCTGTTGCTGTGTGGTGGGGTTCGCCGGCCCCAACGCAAGAACATGCATGTCGCTGATCTTTACATTTTTTTCGCTTTGCTTTGCTTTGCTTTGTTTTGATGGATGAAGCGGTGGAGCCATCCAACAAACTTGCTTTTGCGTATGCTCTTCTTTAGCATCAAACACTTTTGGTTCACCTTATCTTACGCCAGGGAACGGTTATAGATAACTGTAACACAACTAACTACTAGGAGCTAGTGTCAGTTTATAGCGACTGAAATATCCGGTTATGTGTCTTATACATTTGCAGTTCCTCTGATCTTCCCCCATTTTTAGTTAAAGAGAATGCATAACGGTGCAAATCAAATTTGGTAAATAAACTGGAATAAGAGAGTTCATATGCTATATGGTAGGAGAAGAATTGTGTTAACGATTTTCAAATTAGATTGTGTACGTACCTATCTGTATGTTGTTGATTTTAAGACTGTCGTTATGCGTGCTCTTAATTATTGTTCTCTTTCTGGCGCTAGCTTATGTGAACTAGCAAACGCTTCTTCTTCCCGAGATTGCCTTTTGTTTTGTTTGAGATGAGCTATCTAGACAGTACTTTCTCACGCATGCTTGCATGCATAAGTTGGTGAAGTACTCATTGAGTCATGTGATGAAGGTGTTGGAACCTTCCTTCGTATGATAGGGAAAAGAGTAAAAAAAAGGGTGCACGGTAACTAATGCAACCGGCCAGTTCGTTTGAAATCCTGTAATAAGTGAAGAACTAAGGCTTGGATTGGATTTACCAGGATTTGAAATTGATTGACTGATAATAGGATTGTCGTATCCACATTTGTCGTTTGCTCTGATCCAACATCACATTTATGGTTCACATACAACATTGATTGATTTTGAATAATGCAAGTGCACGTCAACGTGACTATAAACATAACATCCTCTTTGCTGAAGTAAAAAAGAAAAACTACTGTACAGTTTTAAAGATTTCATATTGTTCCAAGAATGAAGACTGATGCTGGTGCAGCCGATGGGGAGCACCACCTGCACGCCCTATGTCCACATGTGGAGATCGTGGACGTGCAGAGCCCCTCCCCTGCTGCACAACGGGATGGGCGGGGGGAGACGACACCTTTGGTTCCGGATCGAGGACCAGGCATGGGCGCGTCGCAGGCGGCTATCTATGGTTCTCGATCCAGTTCACATGCAGCAGGGTAAGAGAGCCGATCGAGCCCCAATTATAACCTTCTTCCCCTGCAGGCAGGCTCCATACAAAAACACTGTTTGTTCTACCAAAGCCCTCCTCTGCCGGCCGGACATGTACAATCATTCGGCCATGATCACACGCACAGCAGGGACTGGGTGGCGATCGAGTGCCAACACTGGCAGCGTCGTCGCAGAGCAGCTGCAGCTGCAGGGTGTGCGTTAGTGGCTGCATGCATCAGTCTGGCCACCACCGCACCACGGACAAGCGAGTAGTGAGGTACTACGTACGTACGCAGTGCATGCGGCAGTGGTCGCTAGCTACCAGGTCCAGCCACCGGCCGGGGAGTTTGGAGAGACATGGATGGCTAGCTGTTTCCCCTGTGATGTGGTTGAGATCTCGATCGTTCGTCGCCTGTCTGACGAGTGCCGTGTCGTTGTCCCGGCTAGGGCTAGTTACCTTGTGGTACATACAGTACTCTGCAGTAGTGTGTGTGTGTGCTGGAATCAAGGACGATCTCCCTGTGATATGATCATCAGCGACAAGACAATCTACCTGGTGATTACCGAGCAGAGCCCAACGCATGCATTCCTGCAGTCAAGAGGACCGGCCGCCGGCCGGCAGCAGGCGCGCCCTCCTTTGCCAGGAACAAAGAACGCGGCGGCCTTTTTGTGTTTGCCGCAGCCACTTCTGTTTCTTTAGTTTTGCCCCTGCTGCCCCAGCCGATGGTGGTGGTGGTGGTGCCGCCTTTGAACGCTGCTAGCTTTAGCATCTCGCCACCTCGCGTCGCCTGCAACGGCAGTGGCATCTGCGTCGTCCCACCTCCTCACGGATGGCAGGGCAGGGTGACGATGATAAGGATGGAAGAACCCAGTGCGTTCCTTGCTTCCGCGCGCGGCTTGCTGTGTGCACTGACGACGACCGTTTGATTCTCTTCTCTCTGTTACTCCCTCCATTTGTCGCTTTGTAGTCCATTTTAGCGATAAATTTTGGAGGACGGATGGATTACAAGTCAAGAACCGTACGTGTTGGTTTCGTCGTTTTCAATGTGATTCCTCGATCGCGCCGACAATTTGCTATGAGGAGCCTGAGATTTTGTCCTGCCTTGGCTCGATCCTAATACTACCCACGTACCGGAGTAGCTTAGACGCTCTCTGATCGAACGATTCAGCGTGTCCAGTCGATCCGTTGTTTTGTTAATGCACAGTAGTTCCTGGCAATGATTATAAAGACAGTCTTTATAATCATTGTCAGGAACTCATAGTAGCTAGGTCCTGCCCCTGATGTACTTTGATAGAGACCGGAGTGCAATAATCCTCCTTTTCTGTCGGGCGCCGTCGTGTCATAATTGAGCGGCACAGTAATACCATGGTTACCAAATTGAACAATTTGAAACCCTCCGAAAAATTATACAAGCGAAAAGAGAGAGTTTGTCCTTGGACAATTCAAAGCTAGAAACTCCCTACCACTCGCATGCATGGCTGCTTCCTTGCCCACAAAATAAATAACCTTTAACAGTTAGCTTCCCCCGGCCTGTTCCCAAAGAAAAAGCTAAAGTCGATGAGAGAGATAAGAGAGAGAGGAGCCATGGATGGACCAAAGCTGGAGCAGAGCAGAGAGAGCTAGCGCAATCACACAGGCACTACTCAAGAAGCAGCAGACGAGACCAGGCCATTGCTATGCTCTAGCTAGCAAGAGCAGAGGTGGTAGACACCCTTCACCCACAAGCCATATATATCTCGATCAAAAGACAAAGCCAGTGTTGCCACACAGAGAACATATTCTTTCCTGCTTCAGTGCGAACGAAGCCTCTCCTTCATCTTCTCGTGAAGCTTCTCAAGATTCTTGCGTGCCTTTAATTACCTAGTCTCTCTGCCAGTCACCCACTGTCTCTCTTGGTCTTGGCTTACTAAACCACCACCTCAAATGACAACGGTAATGGCGGCGCTCTAGCTACCAATAAACCAACCCCCTCCACGATTCACAAGCGAGCCAAAATGGGGCCTTCATCAGTCTTTTTGCTCCTCGTCGTGCATTTCGCTCTCTTCTTCTTCGCCAATAATGCCGTCGTCGCGAGTGGCAATAATGGCGATGATGCCCTGCGTGGCGACGCCATGGCGTTGGTGTCACTCAAGGCCGCGCTCAACTGCCACCCGCACGCGCTGCGGTCGTGGTCGGCGGGCAATGCCCGGTCGGTGTGCGCGTGGACCGGCGTGCGGTGCTCCGGCGGCCGGGTGGTTGCCGTCGACGTCGCCAACATGAATGTGTCCACAGGCGTGCCCGTTTCCGTCACGGTAACGACGGGGCTCGACGCGCTCGAGAGCATCTCGCTCGCCGGGAACGGCATCGTGGGCGCGGTGGCGGCGGCGTCCTCGTCGTTCTTCCCGGCGCTCCGGCACGTCAACGTCTCCGGGAACCAGCTCGGCGGCAGTCTCGACGACGCCTGGGACTTCGCGTCGATGCCCGAGCTCGAGGTGTTCGACGCCTACGACAACAACTTCTCGTCCCCGCTCCCGCTCGGCGTCACCGCGCTGCCGCGGCTCCGGTACCTGGACCTCGGCGGCAACTACTTCACCGGCGCGATACCGCCGGCGTACGGCGCGATGCCTGCGCTGGAGTACCTGTCCCTCAACGGCAACAACCTGCAGGGCGCCATCCCGCCGGAGCTCGGCAACCTCACCACCCTCAGGGAGCTCTACCTCGGGTACTACAACGTGTTCGACGGCGGCGTTCCCCCGGAGCTCGGCCGGCTGCGCAACCTCACCGTGCTGGACATCTCCAACTGCGGGCTCACCGGCCGCATCCCGGCGGAGCTTGGCGCGCTATCCTCCCTCGACACGCTCTTCCTCCACACCAACCAGCTCTCCGGCCCCATCCCGTCGGAGCTCGGCAACGTCACGTCGCTCACCTCACTGGACCTCTCGAACAACGCGTTAACCGGCGAGGTCCCGCGCTCCCTCGCGTCGCTCACCTCGCTCCGGCTGCTCAACCTGTTCCTCAACCGCCTCCACGGCCAGGTCCCCGAGTTCATCGCCGCGCTTCCCCGGCTGGAGACGGTGCAGCTCTTCATGAACAACCTCACCGGCCGCGTCCCCGCCAGGCTCGGCGCCAACGCGGCGCTCAGGCTGGTGGACTTGTCGTCGAATAGGCTCACTGGCGTCATCCCCGACACCCTGTGCGCCTCCGGCGAGCTTCGCACGGCCATCCTCATGAACAATTTCATGTTCGGCCCCATCCCCGGCTCGCTCGGTTCGTGCACGAGCTTGACACGCGTCCGGCTCGGTCAGAACTTCCTCAACGGCAGCATCCCCGCCGGCCTGCTCTACCTGCCCCGGCTCAACCTGCTCGAGCTCCAGAACAACCTGCTCTCCGGCCCAGTGCCGTGGAACCCGAGCCCGACGACCGCCGCCATGGTCTCGCAGCTGGCTCAGCTCAACCTTTCCAACAACCTGCTGTCCGGGCCGCTGCCGAGCACGGTGGCCAACCTCAGCGCGCTGCAAACGTTGCTAGTCAGCAACAACCGCCTCCGTGGTGCCGTGCCGGCGGAGGTCGGGGAGCTCCGGCGGCTCGTGAAGCTCGACATCAGCGGGAACGCGCTGTCCGGGCCGATACCGGAGGCCATCGGCCGGTGCACGGAACTAACCTACCTTGATCTCAGCAAGAACAACCTGTCGGGCCCGATCCCCGAGGCGATCGCTGGCATCCGAGTGCTGAACTACCTCAACCTGTCGCGGAACATGCTCGAGGACGCGATCCCTCCGTCGGTCGGGGCGATGAGCAGCCTCACAGCGGCGGACTTCTCGTACAACGACCTGTCCGGGCAGCTTCCCGACACGGGGCAGCTGGGGTACCTGAACGCGACGGCGTTCGTGGGCAACCCGAGGTTGTGCGGGGCCGTGCTGAACCGGCCGTGTGGCGCGTCCTCCGGCGGCACGAGGCGGGGGGACCTGAAGCTGGTGCTCGCGCTGGGGCTGCTGGCGTGTTCGGTGGTGTTTGCGGTGGCGGTCGTGCTGCGCGCGCGGTCCCTCGGCGACGGCGACGGCGCGTGGCGGTTCACGGCGTTCCACAAGGTGGACTTCGGCATCGCGGAGGTGATCGAGTGCATGAATAAGGACGGCAGCAACGTGGTGGGCCGCGGCGGCGCGGGCGTGGTGTACGCGGGTCGCACGCGCTCCGGCGGCGTGATCGCCGTGAAGCGTCTCCAGTGCTCGGCGTCGGCGGCATCCTCCTCCGGCAACGACCACGGGTTCCGCGCCGAGATCCGGACGCTGGGCAGCATCCGGCACCGGAACATCGTGCGGCTGCTGGCCTTCTGCACAAAAAAGCAGCAGGACGACCGGGACGAGAACGTGCTGGTGTACGAGTACATGGGCGGCGGCAGCCTGGGCGAGGTGCTCCACGGCAAGGGCGGCGCGTTCCTGTGCTGGGACCGGCGGTACCGCATCGCGGTGGAGGCGGCGCGCGGGCTGTGCTACCTCCACCACGACTGCACCCCGATGATCGTGCACCGCGACGTCAAGTCCAACAACATCCTCCTCGGCGACGACCTCGAGGCCCACGTCGCCGACTTCGGCCTCGCCAAGTTCCTCCGCGGCGGCGGCGCCACCACCGAGTGCATGTCCGCCGTCGCCGGATCCTACGGCTACATCGCCCCTGGTACGTACGTCCACGGTTCTTTGCTGTTCTGCTTTAATCGCCTCTCTTTCTGCCTTACGGCGTGATACGATGAGGCGTCAGATTCAGACGGTTAGATAGAACTGATCGTTTTAGCTCTATCTAGCTCAAGATCATCCATCGTCTGCGTCTCCTAGCTTGTCCCGTTGCACGGTAGGCCGTACGGTGCACCGGTGGCGTTATTATTTGCCGCCGGCCGGGACCCATCGGGAAGTCAATGGACGTGGCAGCAAGTGAGATGTGTCAATGGGATTTGATCGCGGGTGCCGGCCTCACTCACGCGACCTCGTGTCAGCCTGCCACGCAGGACCACAACATGTACGACTACATGACCACACGTAAAACTTTACTGCGGCGCCACGTCAGCGCCGAGCGGTAGGCCCGGCACCGAAAGCGCCCGGAAAGGGCTCCCCTGAACTGAGCAGGCTCGTCGCCGCACTCGAGCACCCAATAATTTCCGCGACGGTGACCGGACGGCGAGGCGGGCCCAAGCCGCTGCAGTGTTCGGCACAATCACCACGCTGCACATGTACGCGGGCGAGGGACATGGCGGACACGCCGCCTCGGGAGCCGCTCATGGTCCCGGATTGGCGGGGTCTTTGGCTTCTCCACCGGCGTGTGATTTTGGCCTCCGCCACGCATGACGCCGGCCGGCGCCGTGGCATGCAGAAGGCCTGTCCCTCCCTGCCGCGCGCGTCAAACTGGAGGTGGGTTGGGTGGCTGTAGACCACGAGGCGCGCAGAGAAGCAGCAGCAGCATTGGAGTTGCCAAACCAAATCGAAACGCCAGTGGTGCACCTCTGAATCTGAAGATTCAGTACAGGATCTTGCCAGGTTTTAGCATTAGATTGCTAAACGGGTAGTAGTACTCCTACGTATGTATCTTACCGGGTTCTGGAGGTCCGGGCTGCCCCGGATCCGGTTGCAGCTGCTGCTGTATCTTTGACCGGCATGGGCCCGCATAGGGCTGCACTAAAGCAAACAAAGCGGGAGGGAGGTGGCATGCATGCATGCTCCATGCATGCGAAGATAGAGAAGAACGTTAGCCGTTCGCACGCGACAAGGCCATCGAACGACGCCGTTGCTTTCAAAGGATCTTGGGCTGCGATGGATTTTTTTTTTTTGAAAGGGTGGGCTGCGATGGATGGGTGTAGTAATAGACAAATTAAGATTTGGCGTGGGAGAGCACACATATCTTGACCCGACGAAGAATTTTCCTTGGGTTTGGCAGAGGACAATGTTTTCATTCCTTTTGGGATTCGCTGCAGTCGACTGCACTGTTTATGGATATAGGGTACTGGTATCTATAGGTCTTGTCCTCGACGCAGATTTGCTTTCGTTAACTTCAATTACGACAAATGATTAAGTATTGCTGCTTTAATTAGCTAATCCGCATATGTAGCTGATTGCGCGTATCGATCTCTCTTATATGTTGCAGAGTACGCGTACACTCTGCGGGTGGACGAGAAGAGCGACGTCTACAGCTACGGCGTGGTCCTCCTGGAGCTCGTCACGGGCCGGCGGCCGGTGGGGGACCACTTCGGGGAAGGCGTGGACATCGTGCAGTGGGCGAGGCGGACCACCGACGGCCGGCGGGAGAACGTGCCGGGGATCGTCGACCGCCGGCTCGGCACGGCGCCGCCCGTCGACGAGGTGGCGCACCTCTTCTTCGTCTCCATGCTCTGCGTCCAGGAGAACAGCGTCGAGCGGCCGACCATGAGGGAGGTGGTGCAGATGCTCTCCGAGTTCTTCCCCCACCACGCGGCGTCGCCGTCGACCTCCTCCACGTCGTCCGGCGCGGCCGCGGAGCCGGTGGAGAAGAGCAGTAGCCCCGGCGGGACGAAGGAGCCGGCCGACTGCTACAAGCTGTTCCCGGACCTGCTGCTGGCCTAAAAAGTGCAGCCGGCCACCCGGTTATAATTAGGGGTCAAATCGGAGCACAACACAAGTGCCATCGTTACACTTGCTACTCATCATCAAGGACTAAAGTCGATCGGAACAATGTCCATGGATTCTAAAGTTATTTGGTACGCCGACAGTGCAGTGGTAGGGGGTGGTGACAAGAGCTGGGGATCAACAACATGTAACTTTGTTCCCCTCATCTTTCAAAGGTGTGTATAGCATATGCTATCATCACCTAGGGCCGGGGTTCGTGTTGTCCAATGTAATAGTATCCCTTTCATCATAGCTTTGGCGCTTTGTAATCTCCTGGTAATCTTTTAGCCATCATCCATTGTTCTCTACTTCTCTTCTTTACACAAATCCTTGTTTACGTTTGTTCTGTACTACCGGTACTTGCTCGTTGTAGCTTTTTGTATACTTTGAGCCATTTTTGTCAGCATCAAGTGTAGTAATGATCTGTTCGAAGATTCTTGATGACCGGAACTTTGGTTTCAGTAAAAGTAAGGAAATGAAATAAAAGAGGAGTACTTGACATTCTTTGAAATCACCTCAATTCCCAAAAGCTTAAATTAAAGCACTAGAGGCTGAATTGCACAACTTTCATGCTGGAACACAAAGTAGACGGTACGTGCAAACCACTGAAGAGGAAATATCATAGATTATTCATGAACATATGGTGCAGAGGCAGCATAGTTTCAGGATGACCCAACGTATGTGATCAGATGGAAGCCACACCTTTCATGGAAGCAAAAAAGGCACAATAGGCAATATTGTCCTTCAATTTTCGACTGAAGCTCAATATCGCCCCTCAACTTTTAAAGAGAACAATTTCATCCATTAACTTTGAGTTTAGACTCAATTTCGTCCATCGTCTGAGTTGGATGTCCACATCAGCGCGCCTAGTCGGCTTTGACGCATCAATACCAGTCGAGTATTCGAACTCGTTATTACAATTGCCATCCCTATTGAGTGTTGAATGCCGGCTCTCCTGTGAAGTCAGCACCAAACATCTGCTCCGTATCGAAGGTGAAGTCGTCGTCCATGATATCCCCACCATCGAATCCGCCATAGTGGCACATAGACGCCGAACCGCCAAAGTTTGCGCGTAGAAACAACATTACGAAGTATAATAATAAATTATATTTGGGATAAATTAAAACCAGAAAAGTGAAATTTACTAGCAGCGAAAGTTTCACTCGGTTGCGATGGTCTAGGTACGGTCGTGGAACGGTCGCCTGGGACGACTACAACGGTCCTGCTCCTCCACTCGAGTACTACGTCGACGTACCACCCGCTCATTCCGATACTGAAGCCTGCGACGAGCTCGATGACTAAACTTTTAAATTTCCTATGTAACGTTAACTAGATTTTTTTATGTAGCAAAACTAAATTTTCCAAGAAGCTAAAAATTTATTTAACTACATTACTAATGATCATAGTCTAAAATAAATACTAATTTTTGAATATTGAATTAACTAAATGTTCTATGTTGATAAATAAACATATATAAAATGTACTAGAAAAAAATCGGAAGCACTTCACTTCACTCAACTTTGTCTCTAAACTGTATTAATGTGATAAATTATGAGCTAAAACTGCTATCTCTGATCTTTTTTAGCCCTTAGTCGAAGAAATCTCACCCTATAAAGTGAGGTTTCGCTGATGGAGCCACATGCAAAAAGAACACACGAAGTTGCAAACTTGCTGGATGAGGTTTCGTGGACCATTTGCAGTTAGCCCCCTAGAAAAGTTCATCCCGTGAGAGGACAGCCGTTCCGGAAAAAAGTGAATCACCCCGTGAAGGGGTAAGGGTACCTACCTGTTCTTATGAATGTTTGAAATAGATACCCTATTTTTAAAATTTAACTAAAATAATACTATTTTTGGATTTTTTTTTTTGCATTTTGGAACGTTCTGATCGTGTACATATCTCTCCAACAGTATCTACGAGCGTGTGTCACGAAAGTTCTGTACTACGTTGTGTCTTTATTAAACTACAAAGTCACTAGCTTTTCGGGAAAAAAAGAATATTTGAAACAAAAAAACTCATTGTACAAGCCCCATCCAGACATCCACGTCCAACAAAATAAGGAAAACCAAGCCGCCAGCCCTCATCCGAATTCACACGACCCCCGAGTGACGTGTTTGCCCACGACTCACGCGGGGCAGACTCGTAATCTTCCCATCGTTATAAATACCTGGCCGGCCCCGCCCCGATTCCTCAGATCCAACTATCCAAGCCCCGACGCGATTCGAAATCCAGACACCGAAAGTTCAAATCCAATCCTCACTTCCCGCGCCCTCCAAATTCCGACACGCGCGCGCCCCGCCCGTTCAGATTTCAAACCGCCGCCTGGCCTGGCCTGGTGGCGTTTCAAAATAAGATCGGACGGATCTGCCCGCCCCCGCGGCGACCGGAACAGATCGATGGCGGTGATCGGGCGGCCGCCGAAGCGGGCGCGGGTCACGGCGGAGCCGCGGCCGCTGGACATGCGGGCGTTCCCGGGCGGCGGGGAGGGGACGGCGGCGGGCCGCGGCGGCGGAGGGTCGTTCCGCGACCTGGTGCGCGCGTTCCTCTCGCGCTGCGCGGTGCCGTCGGGCGGCGCGTGGCGGGTGGGCCTCCGCGTCGGGAAGGAGGACGGGAAGGCGGCGGCGGTGGCCATGGAGGTCGTCGAGGAGGACGTGGTCCGGGCCGGGGCCGCGCGGGTCTACTGCGAGCACTGCACCGTCGCCGGTGAGTCGCTGACCCGTGCCGGTCCGGCTTGTACTTTCCTGTCGGGATTGAGATTAGTCCGACTGCTCCTGCTACCCCGTTAATCTCTTAGTATATGGAAACCTTTGCTATGCATATACTCTGCTCAGCTTCTGCCCTTTCTGCTGGCTGATTGACATGAATTAATATGTAATTCACCCATTTAGATGGTTGAACCAAAACAAAATTTTGACAACTTCTGGCCTGATACTGCATTATTAAACGAGCTGAAGAGTCTCAACGTCGTTTTTTCTGTATTTCAACTGTTCATAGGCTGGAGCAGGCACCCTGTATGTGGGAAGAGATACCACTTCATAATCCGGAACGAACATGGCATGCGGGCGGACTACAAAACCTGCCGGCACTGTGGGCTTATGGTCCAGTTGTTTGAAACAGGGTAAGTTTATCTGTTAAAAGCTCTCAATTTATTATTGCTGCAACTACAAGGTGACCGTAAATATATGCAGAAAGAGTAGTGGATTATTCATCCTAATAATCATGTACTGATCAGGTGCCCGTCGTGCAAGCGTGGAATCTCTTACGATGGTTTCGAAGATTGGGACTATATGCAGTTGGATAATCCGCATCATTTGCTGCATGGCATTGTTCATGAAAACGGGTTTGGTCACCTTGTCCGCATAAACGGCCGAGAAGGTGGCTCCAGTCTCTTAACTGGATATGAAATCATGGATTTCTGGGATCGGCTTTGCAAGTACCTTAGGGTCAGGTAAGACTAGTTTGGTACTATGGTGCCTTATTCCATATCTACGAGTTGGACTGATCAATTATAATGAACTTCTTTAGCAATCATAGCAGTGAAAATGAAACAAATTCTAATTAGGTAGACAGTCACACTGTGTTGATTGTAATGGTTGCAGAAAGGTTTCGTTGATGGATGTCTCTAAGAAGTATGGAACTGACTACCGGGTCCTACATGCTGTTGCCACCGGTTGTTCATGGTATAGCCAGTGGGGATTCAAACTCAGCAGAGGGAGCTTTGGAATCACAATGGATGAATACTGCAACGCTGTAGGCACCCTTTCCTCAGTCCCATTATCGAATTTCTTCCGGCACTCCAGATCACCTCGAAGCCGGCTACAAGATACCATATCATTCTATCAATCCCTTTCGGTGTACCCTCTCACCACAATTGGTGAATTGTTCCTTTATATGCTGGAGCTTGCAAACAGCAAGAGTGTACATAATCACTTCGGATCCATTCATAAAAAGGAACATTCAAATGGCCATTCACAAGAGCCTTCATGGCCTTATGAAGAAATAAAACGAGCAACAGATATTGCTCTGAAAGTTCTTCGTGCTGTTGGCACTAGGTGGGTGGCTAAGCGAACTCTAAAGGCAGCCGTATCACATTCCATTGGTTCCCCACAGCTCGTTGATTACTGCCTCAAGACACTTGGTTCGAGATCAATTGATGAAATGGTTATTGCGGTCAGATGCAACAGTGAGACAAATATGATAGAATACAGGTTAGTGGCTTATATATATGACTATGCCTGCTTGTTTAGCAACTTTCTAACTCTACTTCCCCCCTGCAGGCTTACGGAGGAAACCATCCCAACGCATACATGCCTGCCTGCCCAGGAGCATCTTGTTCATGATATCAAGTTTTTGTTTGATATGCTTCTACACCCACATACGATGCATCCATACAAGCCTGAAAATATCCATGAAGATGTCAAGAGATCAGCAATGATCCTTTTGGATTGCAAACAATTCAAAAAGCAATATGACATGGAAGAGGAATTCTTGCCTAGAAACCCATCCTGGTTGCACATTTGGTGCCAGATAGAGCTACTAGACCAAGTAGATCCACCTTGCATCCCACCGGAGCTCCTAAAACTTCCACAAACTGCAACTGTAGCCGATCTGAAGGTAGAGGCTACTAGAATATTCCGTGACATCTATCTGATGTTGCAAACGTTTGTAGCCAACCAACTTCTTGACTGTGGAACTGCAAATGAGTCAACTCAAGTCAAGCTCCTATTTGGAACAAATGGGACTGTTCGTGTTCAAGGCAAGTGCACTGGGGGTGTACGTCAGGTTGGTATTTACCAAATGGAGAGAGGTATGGACAAATGGACAGTTGATTGCTCTTGTGGAGCTAAGGATGACGATGGTGAAAAAATGCTGTCTTGTGACTCTTGCCATGTGTGGCAGCACACTAGATGTGCTGGGATTAGTGACTTTGATCAGGTGCCAAAGCGATATGTATGTAAAGCATGTAAATTATTCCGCAGGCCAAAGAGAAGTCAACCTATGGTGACATTTAGTTTTGGCCCTAATAAGAGGTGTAAAAAAACTGACACATGTATCTTAGCCATGTAGGTGTGGGATTTTTGAAGCCTCACATCAGGTGGCTTTGTATGTATCTGTAACAATGAGTGAATATATCAATGGCCACTAACTTACCATCTCATGAGGGACCCTACCAGCATGTCATGATAAGTTCTTCTGCGGCCAGCTTCTGATACCTTAGCATCAATTCACTTTACTACAACAGAATAAAATAGACCTAATTAAAACTAGTTATATCTTCAGTGAGCTTCTAAAATATAGCTACAACAAAAAAACAGATCAATTCAACAGTAAACATCAAATAACCATAGTGACACAGCAAACAATCATCAAATATCACGACAAATCCAATTCTATGCTTGAATGTACCATCATAACAGGCAACAGCACCAGTTGTCAGATAGGGGCCACTATACACATGCCATGTTCCTGCTCTGATTGGTCCATGAATTACGAGGGACCTTACCAGCATGTGACACAAGTTCTTGTGCAGCCGGATCGTGAATCTTGATCCCTTGGGATCTTGTTTCAAACTGCAATTGATATGCCATCAAGATTAGTTCCACATCAGTTTATCAAACAATTTTGAGATAAAATATAACTTTGCTTTCTATGCAATTCCAATCATCTTTTACATTAAGCTATATCATCAGCCACAAATACTAAAGACAGGTGACTTCGAGACAAAACAATGAGCACGAGCAGGCTTAAATCAAACTGTCAGGTTCTGCAATTCTTTCAGTTACTAACAAAAACAAAGGTATAGGATAGGGAATGCTGATCCCTGCATTCATATCACAGGGCATGATTTAATTTAAAAAGGAAATTATACATACAAACGCTGAGCAGTAGTAATAATGTTGAACTGTGTAGTATTTTTCTAAGCTCAACTTGTAGAATAAAAAAGTGTAACATAAAATACATGAAAGTAGACAAACTAATTGAGGTACTGTACATTGCAAACTTCATTTGCTGTAGGTTAAAGCAAACATTGTCCCTTATTAATCAGCATCACATCAGAAACAGAATGTCATGTGAGGCCAGGGCTGCAGTGCAGACGTCATGGATGGTATGTGTGCCCAAACATTGGCAACCAAGCCGCAACAGCATGAGCTGCTTTGTAGAGCCAGTTAGGATTCTAGTCATTTGAATAAGAGATTAAAATTACAGATTAAAATTTAACAAAAAAAATAAACAAATCCTACCTCCTCCTTCCCGGCGGCCGTCGCGCCGCCGCCGATGGTGCAGCCTTCGCCTCGCGCCGCCGTCGCCACCGCCGCCTCTGTCGCCCCGCCGCCATCGCGCCGCCGCCGTGCTGCAGCCTTCGTCTCGCGCCGCCGCCGACGCACGAGGCGCCGCCTCGGACCGGCACGCCGGCCGCCGCCGCCTGCGCGAGGAGCCGCATGGCCAGAGCACCGGGCGTTGCCGCTCGCCGCCGCTAGGGCTGGCGCGCACTGTGGCAGTCTGGAGGAAGAGAATGACAGGTAGAAGATAAACTCCCCGCACGAATATAAAAGAAATCCAATGATCTACGGAAATATTTTTAGATCTCAGGCATCCGAGAAATAGCCTTTTCGAATTTTAAACCACACCACGAGCGGTTGAAAGAAAAGCTAAGATGTGCATGATTTCTGTAGTTTCCATATACTCACTTCTTCCCAAATTAATTGTCGTTTTGGACAAGATTTTTAGTTCAAAATGAACTAGATTTTTTGTCCAAAACGACAATTAATTTAGGAAAGATGGAGTATTCATTAGTGTCCATGGACATAATAATATAGGGAACAATGAAATTTCAATTGTTCAATGTACGTCCAAGGGTTTTCTTATTAAAAATAACTAGATCTATCATCTCAGTAAAAAAGTACTCCTTCCGTTCTCATAAACTTGTCGCTTTATATTTCAAAAATGAACTACAAACAACGAGTTTATGCAGACAGAACGAGTATAATGAAAGGTGAGGAGCTAGCTACCTAACCAGGGACAAGAAGGACAGATGTTATCACTCACCAAAGTTGCTTTCCTGGAAGCAGCAGTTGAGGTGTTAGTTTGATAGACAAGTTTGGCATCCGGAGTGCAGCTAGGATCTATCCACATGTCTGCTTTCCAGCTTCATATCCAGATAAAAGGTGGCCAAAGTAAGGCAAATATTGTCCTGTCTTTCAAGAAATAGTTGTGCTTTGCTTAAACATATATCGAATGGAAATAACATTTAACGCCACCAAGCCCAGAAGGAATACGGTAGATGCCTTACTATAACTTCTATTTCATCAAGATCTCAACGATTCTGTTCCATGAAACAGGGGAGCGATCGATCTGCAAATCAATAGAAATTGTAGTTACAATTTTGTGAAAAGATGTTCCATGAAACAAGGGAGCGAGCACAGTTTAATATTGCACTAACTAATTCAGTGATTTCCGAAAAAAATTATTCAACGCACTTTAGAAATTGGCATTTAAGCACTGCTGCATATATGAGCTCCTCTCATATGTAAGGAGACTCGATCGGTTCTGCGACCCTTGACGAACTCCGGGTAAGATAGATGAAAGCCTAATTAAGATGGTCCAGTTCTACTCATGCGTCGTAGCAGGAATAGAATTACAGTACTACCATTAACATTAACCTAGCTAGCAAAGATCAAATTTATCACCTATCACATTTGTGTGATTAATTTAGCCTGTGCATACATTACTTACTCTCGTTAAACATAATTACCCTTTACATATATATGATCTTGCCACTGAAAGGTAAACAATGAAAAGAAAATAGTACTAAAATGTTAACTACGCTTAAAACTAGGTTAACTGATTAATTGAGTGATCGATGTAGTCGTTCGTCACTTGGCCGGTTTGTCAGGGGGCCGTGTTAATCGATCTCAGCACTCAGTGGTGTACTTCTCATCGTCATATTGGCCACCGGCACCGCCGACGACATCTCCGGCCATTTGCACTGTCGTTTCAACGCTCTTGGAGTACCACCTCGCCCAGAAGAGGTAGTTGAAGAAGTTGAGGAGGCTGAGCGCGGCGAGGAGCCAGTAGAAGAGGTCAAGCCTGTCTTTGTTGAGGTCATTGTTGGCGAGCCAGCCAGTACTACTGTCGGCGGCAGAGCTGTGGCGGCTGGTCACCCTGTTCACCAACGACACGAGCACCGAGCTGAGGTAGAAGCCGAAGGAGTAGGAGCAGTAGGTCATGGAGGTCAGAAAGGCCTGCATGCCGCCGAGCGACTGCTTGTAAAAGAACTCGATGAGCCCCACGGCGGTGAACATCTCCGACAGCCCAAAGACCAGGAACTGTGGCGCGATCCAGAAGATGGACAGGAGCCTTCCGCCGTCGTCGGCGACCACGGCGGCGGCGGCGCGTCGTCGCTGGGACTCGACAAGAGCCGCGGCGACCATGGAGAAGGTGACCGCGAAGAGGCCCACGCCGATGCGCTGGAGCGGGGTGATCCCCGTGGGGACGCCCGTGAGGCGGCGCATGGCGGGCACGAAGACGGCCTCGTAGGCCGGGACGAGGGCGACGAGCATGACGTAGGGGATGGCCTGCAGAGAGGCGGGCGGCACGTGGAAGGAGGAGGAGGCGAGGAGGCGCGTGTCCATGGCGCTGCCCTGCTGCACGGAGAAGGTCTGCAGCTGCGCCAGGATGGTGTTGAAGACGATGGTGCACGCGAAGATGGGCACCACGCACAGCAGCACCTTCACCTGCTCTACCTCCGCCGGCGTGCATAGCCGCCACGGGCTCCTCTCCTTCCCAGAAGCCCCGCCGCCATGGCCGTCCTGCGTCATCTTCACGTTCACGCACGCCTTGTCCAAGAACCTTTAATTGATTTGGAGAACAAAAAATTAATTGAAACAGCTTAATAGCAAACCACAGAAGTTAATTAGTTTTAATGAAAAATCATGCATGTTGGCTGGCCCCCATGTTCTTTGGCAAACGTCATGCATGGGGCATCCAATCTTGTGGGGGCAGTCTGCATGTGTGCATTGCACTCCTCTCCTTCACTACCGTCCCATCATTCATGAAATCATGACCGGACGGTCACGTGTCTCAGTAGTCAATACCAACATGCATGCATATACTTACTTGAGAAAACAATAACCCTCTGCTACGTAAATTGTTTAATTGATCACATTTTGTGGACATTAACTGAAACCTAAATTTAGATATACTAGATTTGTACCTGAACTTGTTCATACGTCTGATGTTTGTGGTGTCAACAACAGGCATCTCATGGGCCGCAGCACATGAGAATGAGATGCCCTGCAGGGCAGACGACGTTGATGGGCAAACTTGCTTCCTCTTGGTTACCGTCGCGACAAATACCTGCAAAAATATTTTCAGGTTCAAAGGAGAGCACACACACACATCTTTAACTTCAATTCAGTGTAATTATATTTTGAGAAAAAACACTTCATGGTTGGATATATGCATGTCATATGTAGCGCACTGTAACATAAATCCCCCCTCATCTATGCAAAATGGATTCACATGTAATTAAAGCAAGGATAACAAAATGTGCCTCCTGTTATGCGGTTAATAATCACAGGCACCTTCCAACAACGGCCAGTGGAAAGCTGAACCACTAGCCCTTGTCTAATTGTCCCACAGATAAAGGTGATATTGCCAAGTCCACGGCGCACAAGTCCCACATAAATTATTATTTTGAAATAAATGATCATCGTTCCGGTAAACTTCCCACATAACTTACCATGCATATATCCAAGTTGAATGATTGTTCCGGTAAAGTCCCACATAACTTATCATAACATTCTTCACTCAATTTCAACGCAGCAAAACTGCAAATACCCCATCATCAGAACTATATATGTTCTTCCAAAATTAATTAAATTCCCCATGGCGCTATATCTGACTTTGATGCATGTAGCGGGTTATGTGATACAATACATGGAAACCAAATTCTCAAACAAGTTGAGTTTAATCCTATACACGTCCTATACGTACGATGCAAACGGTCTTTATTTTCAAAAAAAAAAAGAAGGCTTTGAGGGTTTAACCACTACCACTTTAATTATACCAGCACTAACAAGGCTAGCTGCACATGGGTAGCCCCCTTTGTTCAACAACTCCTGTTGATCGGACCAGGAATGTTTTGCAGATTAAACTACATGAATGGCGGCCTCTTTAGTCTGCTCCTAATCAAAGCAGCATATCCCGGATCCTAACTACTTTCTTAACAAGGAATCATGATACGTACGTATATGGTCAAACATTTCCTTTCTTATTGTTGGATCTACACGTTATTTTACCTTATCATTAATTTGGATCATCTTACAGATATATAACATATGCAGCCAGTGTACATACGTGCGGGTAGGGCCTGCATAGGAACACTAGCTAGACATTTACATAGACAAGGAACGAACGTGTACACGTACCTTGGCTATGGGCGTGAAGATGCTGCCCTGCGGCGGCTTGTTTCGGTAGAAGACGGCACCGGCGACGAGGCTGGCGAGGCCGATGCCCATAACGGCCGCGGAGACCCCGAACCCCACGTCCATCCCGGAGCGCGTCTGAACCCAGACGAGCACGGTGAGCGCCACCAGCTCGCCCACGCAGAAGCTGAAGTAGGCCGCGTTGAAGTAGCTGGACAGCCGCCGCCGGGCGTCGTCGTCATCGCTGCCGCCGCCCCGCCGCCGGAACTGGTCGGCGCCGTGCGCGATGATGTTGGGCTTGAGGCACCCGCTGCCAAGCGCCACGAGGGACAGCGCCGCGAAGAAGATGCCCGCCTTTATCCCGCCCGCCTCCTCGCACGCCTGCTGCCCTGCCGCCGCCATCATGTCGCACGGCGGCGGACGCAGCTGCGGCAGGTGTGCCTGCACGGCCAGCAGTATGAACCCCTGACATACATTAAAAACAAAGAAAAAACAGAGAGAATTAGAGAAATTGCTCAGAAAAAGCTACTCCCTCCGTCCCATTCCATCTCTGTTTCTGGAATTGGTCAAAGTCAAACTAATCTAACTTTGATCAAATCTATACGAAAAAATATTATCTTTCGTAACACCATATTAGTACTATTGGATTCACCATGAATTATATTTTCACAACATATTTATTTTATATCTTAAAGACTTATATATTTTTATATAAACTTTGTCAAACTTAAATGAGTTTGACTTTGACCGTTTCCAAAAATAGAGTTGGAATGGGACGGAGGGAGTACTAGCTGGTGCACTGCTGCAGCTAGCATTGCTGTTGCAATTGTCATTATTGGTGCATCGAACCTAGCTGCAAATTAGTAATACCAAACAGGAAAAAAGTGGATTGGCGTTTCGGGCCGGCGCGCGCACTGAAGGCGCACTAGACGTTTGGCAATGGGGGTGATGATGATTTGTTCCTGTCTTTTCACCTTTAATTACTTGCTCTCTCTCATGCATGCTCACAACATTGTTTGCTTTCTCTCACTCTAGCTCTTCGCATCTCAAACTTGCTTGCCTATCATTTCCTTTTCTTTCAGGCCGTTAAAGTTGCACCCACGCCTTTTATTTGTTGAGTCTTTTGTGCATCTTTGCATTATAGTACTAAGTTATATAGAAAAGAAAAATACGAAGAATGCATGAGCTTAAATTCAAATTATGTGACGATCCTGTTCATGATTAGCTAGGCTGCCTCCTTGCACACACAAGCGAATTTATGATAGTATCTGCTGTTAAATGCTCATCAGGTGGTCTGAATTAATTTACTTACGGAGAGCTCCACGAATCCGAAGATGAGCATGGTCCAGAAACTTCCAAGGTAGGAGTCGGAGAGGAAGCCGCCGAGGAGCGAGAGGAGGAACACGGTGCCAATGAAGTTGGTGACGATGTTGGCGGACCGGGACAGCGGGAAGTGCATCTCCCCGAACACGTAGGTGATCAGGTTGTTCCCCACGGCCGCGATCGCCATCATCTCAAACGTTTGGATGCCTGTACGTGGTCCGTGGTGAATCAAAATTAAGAAGAAGAGCGAAGCACCAGCACAGCACATCAGTAAGAAATTTGCACAAACACTACACCAGGAAGACCAAGAGCTCAATTATTAACCATGCAAGATGGATATGAGTCAGAGAAGAAGAACACCAACCTAAGACGAAGACAGCAGCTTTCATGCCGCCATGCTTGTTGCGAGGGTCGTCGCATGGCCTTCCTCTCCAGTCAACAGAAACATCGGAGGCAGCAGCAGCAACCATGGATGAGTCCTCTTTGGAGCCTTGCCGAGACTCGACATCCATCGTTCACCACCTCGATCGATCTTCTCAAGTTTGCTCTGGACACACACACACACACTACAAGTGCCCTGCTGCTACTGTATTTCTATGCTCCCTGTCGGCCGCCTATCAGTAGCTAGCTTTTCCCCTGCCCGTTTGTCTCTCTGTTGTTGCAATACTAGTTTTATGGGAGTTATTACTGTTAGAATAGAACCTAGCTGGTTGCCTTACTAGCCAGAGCACACAGTGTTGTGCGCACCATTCAGTAGTGGAGTGGCTTGGTAAATTTCAAGAGAATGGGCAGGTTATTTATAGGGAAGGGTCCCCGCGCAACTACCATGGCATAGAGCACATAATTAATTAAGGGATCTGCTATTTTTTAGGCATCTAAAATTAGGGTCCCATTTCAACATAAATACCGAGTCATCAAATTCCGCTCAATACACTATTAATTTAATGTATAACCTTTCAAAAACACAAGTAATTGACAACAATTAAACCCACAAATTTTGAAACAGTTATAACGACTCGATCAGCGTAGGTTGAAGGAAGATGTTAATTTTAGACTTCTCGTCTGATAATTAACATTCCTGACTAATTAAACACCAATAATCTCATCTGGCCGGGGTGTTCCCCTGGCATACGTAGGGCGGCGTCGATCTTCTTTATACGTGGCTCTTGCAGCGGGAGGTTTCCTGGCATACGTAGGGCGGCGTCGATCTTCTTTTAGTCGGCTCTGCGGGATGTGAATGGAGGAACGAGGACCAAGCACTGAAACAGATTTTCCCGGGCGCGCAGGGCTGGGCCTGGTCATTAAGGAAATGAATTACAACACTTATCGACCAGGGTGCTTTGAAAATTAATTGCAGATTTTAGGGGAAAAAAAGCTCCACTGCAGCAATGCAAGTTAAAAGTCTCTCACTGCTGAGATAAAAGAGCATATTCATTCATTTCTCTCGTCCTTTCATAGCTTTTAATCTGGACAGCTGGGGAGTGAGGAGAAACATGCACGAGGTTATGGTGTAGATTTTGTTGCTAGTGAGGCAAATGAGGCATGGGGTTGGCTGTGCTGATCAGTTGCTATCTCGTGCATGTCTCTGTTGAAGAGTCAGAGATCTTTCTGCTTTGTGGAGTGCACCGGCACGAGGGATGGGCCTGAAACCAAGACTGGCCATACACACAACAATCCATTTGTTGGAAGTGGAAACCTATGAACTATAATTTATTCCTGCCTAACCACACCAGTAATAGAAGCTTTCCCACTGATGCTGGACAAACAGCACAATACATATTCTCTTTAAGCAGTGACTAATCCAAAGGTATATGTATTGATGCAAGTGGTACAGGACCTGGGAAGCAGAAAGACTGAGCTACCTCTTCTTAGGCTTAATTAGCTAGCTCTGGTGGTAGCATGGTACCACCAGGGCTTCAGCAGTTTTGTCTCAAAGATAGAATGAAATATTTTGTTATTCCTTACATGAATCGACAGGATACACAGAATATATCTCTATATTCAGGCAAATGGTGTTGTTGAAAATTACGGATGGTCTCTGCTTCCCGCACATTATTGTTGTGCTATGGCTAGGAAACTGGGTTTCCCGGTTCCGCCGGGGCCCAGGAGTGTGAGGAAAAGGAGGAGGACGAGGAGTAGTAGTAGTATTAGTTAATTTTCTTGTTTTTAGTTGATATTGTTCTTCTTTTTGTGTTTTGCAATGTTAGTTTAAGTTTTAATTAACCTAATGTTGATCATCTGAGGTCTACCTTTTCTTGTTTAAAGTTGATGATCTACATATATCAATCGAATGGATGTGTTGACGATGATCGATGAAATTGAGGGCAAAAGTGAACATTAACAAAAAAGAGTCCTTTTCGGTGCGATTCCTCATCTTCACAAGCGGGTTATATTTAGAATCTGCCCTGAAAAATTATTTTTGAAATTTCCTCATAATCCAATTCAAAATTCAGGGCAGTCCTTTCTGAAAGTTAATGAAGTATATATCAATCGAATGGATGTGTTGATGATTGATGAAATGGATGGCAAAGTGAACATTAACAAAAAGACGCATTTTTGGTGCGACCCCTCAGTTTCACAGGAGGGTTTTAGCCGCATGTGAAAAACTATTTCAACAGGCGTTGTTTACTAGAAGGACTGTCTGTGATAATAAATGGCTATAGAGCCGCACCCCGCAAACCTAAGGGTTGCAATGCTGCAAAAATTTCATTTGCTGCCAAGCTTTCCCTGCTCGCCACCAAGCGCCGTTCTCACCCTTGCCGTCCTCACCCTGGCCGCCCTCACCCTCGTCTTCATTGCCGTCCTCACCCTCTCAGCTCCCACCCTCGCCGTCGTCGCCCTTGCATCCCCTGCTCTCGTCAACCTCACCTTCGCGGTCCTCGTCCTCGCCATCCTCACCCTCACCCTCCTCGCCCTCGCGCCCTCACCCTAGCCGTCCCCATCCTCGCCATCATCGCCTTCGCCATGGTCGCTCTTGCCGCCATCTTCACCCTCGACAAACATGCTATTAGGTTGCTTTTGCACTGAATATGGATATGGAGTGGATGCATATGTTGCATTGTATCTGGAAATAAATGCAATTAATGACTTGTTGTCGTGCTTTCGGATGTTTGGCTCGACAATCTTGAGGTATGGAAATAAAGGCAGTTAATGATATTAGTTTTTGATTTTGTGTAACTTCTCTCAGAATGTTCATATATGTTATATCGTAGAGTAGACTATGGAGAATTCACCAGTCGTTCTTGATTTATGATAGTGTGAAAGTAGTGCCTTCCCTATTTGTCTTCATGATTGCATCTAGATCTAGATTAAAGTTTGATGGTAGAGTACTGCAGGCCCCTAAGGTTGGTTATAATCATTTATTTTTATATAATTTTTCCATTTATACATTATGGTGATAAAATATTGATGCTACGACAAATCTCATTATACCTTCTTTTTGAAGCTTAACACTGGAAATGGAAAATACATTTTACGTCAAAGTGGGAGGTAGAACTTCAGCAAAAAGGTCAAAGTATATTGAATGTGTATTTGCGGTTTGGTTGTACTTAGTCATTCATGGTAGGTAACTTATATTTTGAATCATGTCTTCCAGAGATTCATTCGAACCAACACTGTCAAGGATTATGAATTTGTAATCATGTACAATAATTGACGAGTAATTTCCTTCTTCACTTTAATTTTTGACTGTTTCGTCATTGCACGATAATTTTATATTAACTGTGAATGTTTTTGTTTAGGGCTTTTGGACAAGTAAAAGGAAAACGCTGACAACTTAAACATCATACTGCATTCGACGTCCCACAACAAGCTTTGGGCAACACGTGCGTCTTTCATGTCTGCTTACACATGATTTTATTTAGAGAGCAGCCGAATTGCAATATATGTGTAAGTGTATTTATTTTACTTTATTACTAATCTTTTGCTAAATCTCATTTTATCGTGTGGTAGGATTACAAACTCGCCTTCAGAAACGCTGAAGGTCGTAGCCTCGAGCACATTAGAGACATACTATGCAGATTCATCATCTCTGAAATTATTAATCCAAAGAGAGAATTTCATTAACCCAAAGAGAGAATTTCATTACAAACTACAGGATTAGATAACAGTTAGTCTTTATGTAATTAGTTACTTGTTACGCAGGATGAACAAGAGAATTCTTTGTATAATAGTTACTTGATATATAAGCACGATGAATATAGGGGAGTTCTTTGTGTAAATAGTTACTTGTTTATCATGATTGACACTTTATTATTATTTGATTGGTCAATGTGTGTGATATCTATTTGGCTATACATATGTTTCTATATGTGTATGTTGCTGACACTAGCAATGCGGCTGCCAAATCCTGGCTAGCTCTAGGATGCAGCCGACAATCATGATAATCCTAATAGGAGACGAGCGTCTAACCCGCTTTCCTAAAGCCCATCTCAGATAAGTCAACAAATCTGCGACGCGCTTCCATAAAGCTCGTATCAGATCAATCAATAAATCTGTGACACACTCTCTTAGAGCTTGTCTCGCATGTATGCTGATCGGCGATACGCCCGTCGATTGTCTCCGATGCCTCTGTTAAGCTCGTCTGGTATTTAGTTAAAGAAAGGAGACACGCTATCTTTGAGCTTGTCTCGTACTTATGTTGATCAACGATGCACCCGCCGCTCGTCTCCGATGACTACGTAGTAATGCGATACGCGATGACGGAGATGCGTTTGTCCATCTCCGTTCTCCGTGCGAGTTCGACTTGGATGAGCCTTTCTCACGTACTGTTGTAGTGACAACATTTTATCACGTCGACAAATGTTTTCAAACTCTCATCGGATGCAAAACTGTCACTAGCTTCCTCTGAAGTATAGTTCAAAAATCTCTCAGGAATGATATTTGCTATCCATCTATTTCTTAAGCTAACAAGTAACAACATTTCTGCAAGCACAATGATTGGTTCCGTTATAATATCCATTAGAAACTCAGCTAGTGAACCTGCTTGCTGTTGAGTTGCCTTTGTTAAACACAGAAGCATATATCAATATTTGATATGTTATATTGATTGTCATATATGTGGAAAGTATACTTGGTATGATATATTGGCTAACATATATGTCGGAAGTATATTTAGTATGTTAGATAGACTACCATATACATCAGTAGTATATTTGGTAGAAAATATGTTATGTATAGTAGTCTATATTTATAGATAGAAGGACATCATCTATTCTTAGAACTCATGTAACATACCATGTAAATATTTCTCTATAAATATAAGAGCTCATGACCCATAGTGGTCATTCAGCGCCATACAATCTATCATGGTATCAGAGCCATAGTTCTGAATCATAACACAAATTTTTCTTCCTCCTCCACCACTTCCTCCTCCTCTATCATGTCTGTTGCCCACAACACCACCATGACCTCGATCCCTATTCACCAAGTTGTCACCATTCGTTTGACAAAATCCAACTTCCTCCTATGGCGCGCTCAGCTCCTGTCGTATCTCCGAAGCTCAAAGCTGATTGGGTACCTAGATGGCACCTACGCTGCACCTGAGAAGAAGGTTGCCGCATCGACGGCCCCGGGTGCTGAACAAGTCTCCAACCCAGCGTACGAACGCTGGTATGATCAAGATCAACAACTATTGAGTGGTCTTCTATCGTCGATGACCGAAGAAGTTCTTCGGGATGTCGTCAATGCCACGTCTTCAAAAGAGGTATGAGACTCCCTCCAGAAGAAGTTCGCCTCGTCTACGAAGGCGCGCACGATGCAAATCTGTGTGGAACTCGCTACATCAAAGAAACGCGATCTGTCTGCCACTTACTTCTTCCGCAAAATCACGGGGCTCGCCACCGAGCTCGCTCCCGCTGATGCTCCCCTCCGCAATGAGGAGGTTCTCGCTTATCTTCTTGCAGGTCTCCCGGCTGAATACGACCCATTCGTCACCTCGATGACGACAAAGACGGAGGCTCTCTCCCTCGATGACGTTTTCGCTCACTTGGTCGCATTCGAAGCCCGACAACTCCAGCACCTGACGGAACTACAACTAAACCATAGTTCCTCCACGAATTACGTGGGGCGCGGCGGTACATCCTGTGGTCGCGGTCGTGGTGACCGTGGCCATGGCGGTCGGTCTCGTGGCGGCACCCCGTCGTGCGGTGATCATCGCGATAACGACCCTCGTCCTCAATGTCAGATCTGCGGCAAGCTAGGCCACACCGCCATCAAGTGCTGGTATAGGATGGACAACACGCACCAGGATGAAGCCCCCTCAACAGCCTTGGTGTCCACAATCTCGTACAAGATCGACCCCAACTGATACAGTGACACGGGCGCAACCAATCATATTACAAGTGATCTCGATCGCCTTGCTGTCCGTGAACGCTATCATGGAGGCGAACAAGTGCAAGTCGACAATGGAGCAGGTTTGCAGATTATGCATATTGGTCATTCTTCAATTAATACTGCTGCTCGCCCTCTTGCATTGCGCAATATTTTGCATGTGTCTGATATTTCCAAACATCTTCTTTTCGTTCATAAATTTCTCGTGATAATAATATCTTTTTTGAATTCCATCCATGGCATTTTTCTATTAAGGATCGAATATCGAGGAAAAGTCTTCTGGAAGGGCGATGTGAGTCTGGCCTCTATCCTATCAAGTCATCCGATGTCACTGCCCTCAAGCATGCCTTAGCGAGCAATTCTACTAGTCAAGCCCAATGGCATGCCCGACTTGGTCATCCTTCATCCCAAGTAGTTCGGTCAATTTTGCATCTCAATAATATTTCATGTTCTAGAGAGTCATCTTTATCGGTTTGTAATGCATGTCTACTAGCCAAGAGTCATCAATTACCATACACAAGTTCTATTCATCGGTCTACATCACCCTTGGAACTCATTTTCTCTGATGTATGGAGACCTGCACCCCAATCTGTTGGTGGTTTTAAGTATTACATCAGCTTTATTGATGATTTTAGTAAATTTTCTTGGACCTATTTAATGCATGATCATTCTGACGCTCCTTGTATATTTTTACAGTTTCAAGCGCATGTTGAGCGTCTCCTTGATGCTAAAATTAAGTGTGTTCAATCTGATTGGGGTGGGGAATACCAGAAAATTCACAACACATTTTTTCGTTCTCTTGGCATATCTCATCATGTTTCATGTCCTCATACACATCAACAAAATGGTTCCGCTGAACGCAAACATCGTCATATTGTTGAAACCGGTCTTGCTCTCTTAGCTCATGCAGGCATGCCCCTTAAATTTTGGGATGAAGCTTTCCTTACAGCCACATACCTCATCAATCGTCTTCCTACTCGAGTTATTGATAACAAATGCCCATTAGAGCGTCTATTTAATACACCACCTGATTAATCACTATTAAAAGTTTTTGGGTGTGCTTGTTGGCCTCATCTTCGTCCTTATGACAAACATAAGCTCTCTTTTCGATCCAATGAATGTGTTTTTCTAGGCTACAACTCTTTATATAAAAGGTATAAATGTCTTGATACTGATTCTGGTCGTGTCTATATTTCCAGAGACGTTATTTTTGACGAGAATAATTTTCCTTTCACAAGAACTCCACCCCATCCTTCCCAAAATTTGGAATCGACACATAGTAATATTGATTTGCGCATGTTGCATTTGGGAAACAGCAGTACTAATTTGGAAAATGATCACATACATGCATCTTTGCCTGCTAACTCTTTGGATGCAGATAATTAGGAATCCTTTATCTCAAAGATCTGCTCCATATATGCTGCCGTTACCTATAGCACCCATGCAACATGAATCAGATTTGGAAGAACCTACCATACCTGCTGATTGCCTGCCAGTTAATTGTGTAAATCAGGATGCGCTTCGTAATATTGAGGCCCAATCAGGTGTCGAGACTGACGCACCCTCCGTCCATCCGTACCATACGCGTCTACAAAATAATATTAGACATCCAAAGGTACGTACATATGGTACAATTACATATTCTGTGGTACGGTTCTGTACTTCTGAGCCTACTTCTCATGTTGCTGCTATGGAGCATCCTATGTGGCGTCAGACCATGAATGATGAATTTTAGGCACTCCTTAAAAATAAAACATGTCATTTAGTACCTCCTCGTACTGATATTAATGTCCTTGACTGCAAATGGGTCTTCAAACTAAAGCAAAAGCCAGATGGGTCCATTGACCGCTACAAAGCACGTCTGGTTGCTAAAGGTTTCAAACAACAATATGGAATTGATTATGACGATACTTTCAGTCCAGTTGTTAAACCAACTACTATTCGACTTTTATTGTCTCTTGCCGTTTCTCGAGGTTGGGCTATTCGACAAATAGATATCCAGAATGCTTTTCTACATGGTCTTCTTCATGAAGATGTTTATATGAAACAACCTCATGGATTTGTGGATTCTCAACATCCCAATTATCTTTGCAAGTTGGATAGATCTCTTTATGGTCTCAAACAAGCACCACGTGCCTGGTTTTCTCGCCTTAGCTCCAAACTCTTGGAGTTGGGATTTACAGCCTCAAAGGCAGACGTCTCTCTTTTTATTTTTAACAAGGCTGATATCCACATATATATTCTTATCTATGTTGATGATATTATTATAATCAGCTCGTCTTCTGTGGCTACTGAGAGACTCCTTACACAATTAAGGCTGATTTTGCAGTAAAAGATCTTGGTAGCACTACAGGAATACCGGTCACTTACGTCGGCCAAAGCCGACGTAAGTTAGTCTTAAACCGACGTAATTAAGTTAATTACGTCGGTTTTTGCTTAATTACGTCGGCTTTCAGTCGACGTAGGGTTTTGGACGTAATTAAGGTAACTTACGTCGGCCACCGACGTAAGTTATCTTAATTACGTCGGTCTGCAGGAGCCGACGTAAGTTCACCCTCGAGATGGGCCTTGGGCTGGGCCGGATGACTTACGTCGGCTTGGGCAGGCCGACGTAAGTTAAGTGCTGTAACTTACGTCGGCCAAGGCAAACCGACGTAAGTTAAGTGGTTTAACTTACGTCGGTCTGGCCATACCGACGTCAGTTAACCTGGGCTAACTTACGTCGGCCTGCCCATAGCCGACGTAAGTTAAGTTTTCGAATTTTTTTTAAAAACAGAAACTGACTACCTCGCTCGATGGCGAGAACACAGAACAAACAAATAACTGACTACACAGCATAACAGTTTCAATATATAGTTCAAAACATCAACAACAACACAATTTGCAAAATAAATTCTACCGGGCTACACGCTAGCCCCTCCATTACCTCCGGGATCTTCTCGACGCGTTCCGGATCCCTGCAAAAGAAACATAATCACTAGTAAGCATCAATGTCAACTCAGTGATAACATAAGAGGCCAAGAACATCAGTGACAAAAGAAGGAAGCATGATGTAGTTTCAAATGAAGTAATGTACTATATCACTAGTTAAATGGAAGCACTAGCCCTTTGTTAACTCAGTGAACATCAGTTTCGACATAAGAAGGTAACATCAGTGATAATCACTAGCTCTTTTGTTAAATGGAAGCACTAACAACTTATTCACTATATACTAATCATTTCTATCATGGTCAAAAACTACTAAAGCTTGATTAGATACACTTAAAGAGAGTTTCTCACCTGCTCCAGTGTCTACACGCTACCCCCTCCACTGCCTCCGGGATCTCGACGTGTTCCGGAACCCTGCAAAAGAATCATAATTAGGATTAAATGTGATGCAAATAACTTTTTAACATAATGAAAAGGGAATCAAACTCCTAGGTATAGACAATATTACCTGCTCCGGTGTCTGCTGCGGCGGAAGCGTAGGAATCTGGATGTCCTGACCGCTTTGTCGAGCAAGAGCCTGCCATTGCAAGATATTAGCAGATATATGTTATTAAGTGTTGTGAAATTAACTACGGTACTTTAAATTACTTACCGCCACCGTTGCTTGCATCTGGGCCATCATTAAGGCCGTCCTCTGCTGCTCCTCCCTTGCCTCCGCTCTCGTTCGCTCCAGCTCTGCCTGAGTTTGCGTCAGCGACTCCCTCATGGCCTGGAGCTCCAGCTGCGTCTGCGAGAGACGACCACTGGTCCCAGCGGTCGAAGCCTGCGACGATGAAGCGCCTCTCAAAGGTCGCGTCGACCTCGAGTCGACAACTCCATCGAAAATGGCAAACCTGCAAAAGAATGAAAACACTAAGTAGAAGAAGATTAATTGAAAAAGAAATGAAACACACGAAGAACTCACCGTCCGTGGGCCTTCCCGCCTCCGCTTGCGTACGCGGCTTGGGGGTCGATCGGCGCGCTTTCCCAATCGTAATCCACACCGTGTATCTTCGCGACCTCCTGCGCGTACTTTGTCTACAAAACAAATAAATCTTGTAAGTATGTCAATAATAGTATTAGTTATAATGAAATTGATGAATTTCGAAAACTTACCAGTCGGTCGGCTGCGACCTGGCTACACTGCCCTGGCTGAGAAGGGTCACTTCCCTTGTGACCTCTCTTCCAAACCTGGGTCGGGGTCGGCTCATGACCCAGCTCTCGCTCCTGTACATCCATGTTAGTGAGATAAATAATATATTAAGAACACATAAATAAAATAAAAAGGTACTTACCATGCGTTTAGCCAAACGCAAGTAGCCGTCACCGCCATAGTTGTGCTTGCCCTCGGACCCCATGCGGCACTGTCTAGCCTTCGTGGACTTGTTGATAAAAGCGTCGCTAGCCCAGTACCGACAGAGAGCTAAGTACGCCTCGATGTTACCCTGTAACCAGGAAATACTAACCTGCACATATTTCATTTTCATCAACGCGGTTAACATACGTAGATATTGTAAATATTTAACAATATTAAAAACTTACCTCCGCGTACTGCTCCTCTGTCAAGTAGGAGTCCGAGTCCTTCCTAAAGACACCCCTTTGCTGCTCCTGCTCCTGCTCCCGGGGGTGCCGCTTGTAGTAAGCGTTGACGGCCTGAATCCGGGCGTATGACAACGCCGCCGTCGTGAGCTTCCGAGCGTTGTAATGGAACACGCGTCTCGCGTGGTCCTCCATGCCCGGCTCCTCTACTTGGTACCTCAACTTTAAGCAAACAAATATTTAAGTGATATGCAATTAAGAATTCAAAGGAGTTGAAAAAACGAAACAGTTAAACTTACCATAAAATCATGCCACACGGCTCCCTGAACCGTGCCGTGCACCGGGTGAGAGACCCGAGCGTAGTCATCCCACGATAGGGCAGGAAAACCGTCAATTACACCGGGGTAGTGCAACTTGACGATAGCACCGAGGACACTGTTAACCTGCCTGTGGTGCTTCTCGGCCCCCGTGAACGAGAAGTCGTACCAACATCTACAAAATATATTAAATCATTAAGTAAAGAAAAACAACATCTAATATTTAGTATACTATATACAGTTTTTATACCTGTCTCCAACGGGACGGATCGTGGTCCGCTGAGTAGTAACCGGAGGAGGAGCCGCAAAGTCGGAGGTTGAATTTCTGTTTCTTGTAACAGTCGTACGCTTCGACTCCTGTCCACAACATTTTCAACTCTTCGATCAACGGTTTCAACATCACGTTGAGACGTGACCCAGGATGATCTGGCCCAGGTACAATGAGGCTAAGAAACATAAACTCATTCTTCATGCAAAAGGTCGGCGGAAGATTGTACGGAATGACAAAGACGGGCCAACAGGAGTATGGTGCGGCGTTTGTGCTGAACGGTGTGAACCCATCTGTCGCCAACCCGATGCGAACATTTCTCGCTTCACGAGCGAATTCTGGGTCGAACCGGTCCAGAGCCTTCCATGCCTCACCATCGGACGGGTGCGTCATGACTCCATTGTTCTCACGCTCACCTTCTTTGTGCCATCTCATGTGTCTGGCCGTTTTTTTTTGAAAGGAACAGCCGCTTCAACCTCGGTGTCACAGGTAAGTAACAAAGCTGCTTACGTGCGACTTCCGTCGTCACTGTATTACCATCGTTATTAACAACTTCGACAAACCTCGGTTGACCACATTTCAAACATTTGTTCTCATTGGCATGCTCTCTCCAGAAAAGCATGCAGTTGTACGGACACACATCAATCTTTTCGTGCTTCATCCCGAGACCAGAAAGAATTTTCTTCGAGTTGTACATATCCTTAGGCACTTTGTTGGGTTGTGGAAGAGCATCTTTGAACAAATCGATGAGCATGTTGTAACAATTGTTATAAAAGAAGAACTTAGACTTAATTGCCATAAGTCTAGTCACAAAATTGAGGATTGACATTTTAGTGTGTTCATGCAGAGCCTCTTCTGAATCTTTGAGACATTTGAAGAACTCTTTAACCTCTGCTGTTTGAGTATCTTCTGTAAGCTCTGGTCGTATAGCTTCCAGCATCTCATCCATCATATCAACCTCTTGAGCATCATCATTGTCAGCTTCCACTTCTTGTACAGCTTGAGAAGCTGTCTCGCCGTCGAAGTTCCACAAATCATAATGTGACACGTAACCGTTTCGACACAAGTGCAACGTAAGTTCCACTTTGTCCAAAAACGTTCCGTTTCGGCATTTCGTACATGGGCACCGCGCCTTATCGCTATTGGACAACGAAAAAGCTCGTTCCACAAAAGCTTCTGTCTTGGCGTACCACTCATCTGAGTGACCACCAGTTCTGCTCTTCCAACCAGTGTACATCCAACTACGGTCTTCGCCCATGTTTGACTCTGCAGTTTAACGCGAAAGAAATTGTCGTTAATGTATTGTTATGTTATGTGTCACGGCCCTACAACCTAGGCAGATAGATCCTAAACCCACCCAAGAGTGACCGAGCGGAGCGTGCTCATGACGAGACGCGTGATCCGGATTCGAACGAAATTTCGGCAGCATAACCCCGCTGTTCTCCACTGCACGCCCAAAAATGGTGCAGCAGAGAACAACAGGGTTACGCCACCGAAATCTCGTCCAAATCCGGACCCGCGTCTCGTCACAAGACACGCCCCCTCGGTCACTCCGAGGCTGTCCAAAAAGGGACAATTCCGAACCTGCACGTCTCACATGCCAATGGCATGTGAGACGTGCCGATCCGAAACGGGTAACACATTGCTATAGGTTACGTTGCTCATTTTCATTTTGAGGTCATTTAAGAGAGAGGAAAGAACTAGAGAAAGACTGAGAGGAAAGTTGGTCTTAGATGACAATTCCACATCCATTTCCACCGTCCACACAATCGCGGGTCATTGACGTTCTTAAGGCGGTAAGGCGACTTAAGGCGACGGATCCCCCTGCTCCCGCGGCGCCAGCTTTCCCTGCCGCCGCCGGCTTCCCTGGCCGCCGCCGCCTTACCCTAGAAAGCAAGGCAACAGGGATGCCTTACGATGTCGGAGTGCCTTACCGCTTTAGCATTGCTAAAGCGACGCTAAAGCGATGCCTTAATAACTATATACCGCGTTTCTCAGTTCACCGCCGGCGCGAGCTTCTTTTGCGTGCCGCCCACTGCCTCGAGCTCCTCCGCCGCCCCAATCTCCTCTGCTCACCCCTACACACGACCCACGGTTTCTCTCTCTCTTGTAGCTACCGGCGACGCCGTGACACCCGACAGTGGGCCGCCCCCGACGCTGCCCTCCTCATGGTGCTTAAGCACTTAATAATAAATAGATAAACCACTTCAGCATAATTAAACGCATAAGCAAATTAACAACTTAAATAAACCAATTAAGCATAATTAAACAAATTTAAGCAATTTAAGCATAATTCAACATAATTAAATAAACCACACCTAAGTATAATTAAGCAAATTAAGCAAAAATAAGCAAATTAAGCATAATTAAATAAACCGCTTAAGCTTAATTATGCATAATTAAGCAAATTAACCATAATATAACAAACCACTTAAGCATATTTAAGCAAATTAACAACCATAATTAAATAAATAGTTAAGCAAGCACTGTCATCATAGAATCACATGAGCAATAAAACACGACATCAAGCTAACAATTCTAATTAGGCTACACCGATAGCATAACAAGTATTTGAAAGCACTAAATTTAGAGTCCAAATTGAAGTGCGTACCTGATCGATGGGACGGCCGGAGGCGAGCCGGCGGCGAGGGCGCAGGGGCGGCGGGGCCGGGGGCGGGCCGGTAGCGGCGGCGCAGGGGCGGCGGGGTCGGGCGGTGGCTAGGGCGCGGAGGCGCAGGGGCGGCGAGGGCGCAACAGGGGCGGTGGGGCTGGGGGCGGGCTGGCAGCGGCGGCGCAGGGGCGGCGGGGCCGGGCAGTGGCAGGGGCGGCGGCGCAGCGGCGGCGGGCCGGCGGCGGCGGCGCAGAGGCGGCGGGGGCGGACCGGCAGCGGGGTCGGGGCCGCGGGGGGTCGGGGCGGCGCCGTGGGGGCGGGGCCGCGGGTGGGAGGGGGGGTGGCGGCGGGGAGAGGCGGCGGGGCGGTGGCTCGGGGGGCAGGAGGCGACGGGGAGAGGCGGCGGGGCGGTGGCTCGGGGGGCAGGCGGCGGCGGCGGGGCAGCGGCTCGGGGGGGGGGGGGGGGGGGAAGGCGCGTGAAATGAAGGCGAGCACCGCTCGCGCGTTTAGGTTAAACAATAACTTACGTCGGCTTATTTAACTTACGTCGACCCACTTCGCGGCCGACGTAAGTTAGGTTTTAATTACGTCGGTCTCCTTAATTACGTCGGCTTTGGGCCGGGGCCGACGTGGGTAATTTTTATTACTGTCGGTCCCTGTACTTACGTCGGTCGACCGACGTAATTTAATTAACTTACGTCGGCTACTGGCAGCCGACGTAAGTTACTTACTTACGTCGGCTGGCCGACGTAAGTTGCCCTGGCCGACGTAAGTGATCGATATTCCTGTAGTGTAGACTCAATTATTTTCTTGGGATTGAAGTATGTCATTCCTCTCATGGGCTCATTCTGACACAACACAAATACATACAAGATTTATTATCCCGAACTAATATGCTCACCTCCAAAGGTGTGTCCACTCCTATGGTTCCTACTGAGAAGTTGGGAATAGATATTGGTGAAAAGCTCTCGTTTGAAGATACTTCAAGATATCAAAGTGTTGTTGGTGCCCTCTAATACCTATCATTGACAAGACCTGATATTTCTTTCTGTGTCAACAGAGTTGCCAAATTCTATTAACTCCAACTACTGTACATTGGGCGGCGGTCAAAAGGATTCTAAGATATGTTAATGAAACTATTGATATGGGATTATGCTTCACCAAGTCTGGCTCTTCACTGCTTAGTGCGTTCTCAGATGCTGATTGGGCTGGGAATCCTGATGATCGTCGGAGCACTGACGGATATGCTATATTTTTTGGTGGTAACCTTATTTCTTGGAGTTCACGCAAACAGCGAACAGTGTCTCGTTCAAGTACAGAGGCTGAATATAAGGCAATTGTTGATGCTACCGCAGAATTGATTTGGATTCAGGTGCTTTTGCGTGAGCTTGGGATTTCGCAATCACGAGCACCCATTCTATGGTGTGATAATATTGGTGCCACCTATTTATCTGCCAATCCAATTTTTCATCGACGGACAAAACATGTTGAGGTTGATTATCACTTCGTTCGTGAACGAGTATCATCTCGTCAACTCGATGTGAGATTTGTATCATCTAAAGATCAGCTCGCCGACATTATGACCAAGCCATTACCGGTCTCCTCCTTCAATAATTTTCGACGCAATCTGAACTTAGTATCACACCGTCCAGATTGAGGGGGGGGGGGTGTTAAACACAGAAGCATATATCAATATTTGATATGTTATATTGATTGCTATATATGTGGAAAGTATACTTGGTATGATATATTAGCTAACATATATGTCGGGAGTATATTTAGTATGTTAGATAGACTACCATATACATCAGTAGTATATTTAGTAGAGAATATGTTATGTATAGTAGTCTATATTTATAGATAGAAGGACATCATCTATTCTTAGAACTTATGTAACATACCATGTATATATTTTTCTAAAAATATAAGAGCCCATGACCCATAGTGGTCATTCAGCGCCATACAATCTATCAACCTTAACCTATACCACGTTATCCAGTATTGGAGCATAGCTTTCTACCCGCTAGCATGAACGACAAATGGATGATGATCTGTCTTCCAATCTCATGAGAGTCAACTTGCAAAAGTTGATCCTAGCTTATCTAAAAGTTACAGTCAGCTGTCTGTAGTTTATCATGTCCACAAAAGCAACGTAGCTTAAGACAAGTATGACTCTGACAGATGAGAAGAAACTTCATGTCTTAAATCATCGTTTCTCCCTCTCCCACCCTCCTCGTTCCTTTCAGCCGCAAGAAGGGCCAGGTTTGCAGAGCCTCATCACTTTGTGGAATGTTGTTTTTCATGTACCATGGATATTTTTTTTGATAAGGCCATGGATATATAAGTAAAATATGCCATATACCTATCACGTACCAGTTGTTATAAACTCGATCCTGGTTGGGTGGGATGCTAATCAGAATCTCACTTCACATCTAAGGTTGCAAATGAGTACCCAATGGGTAGTTATACGTCAGTACCTTCGTATATTTGCATGATGAAATGTGGATAGAGATTAGAGTTTTAGTTCATTCGAAGGAGCTTTTGGGTCGGCCCTTGACCTAAAAATTAGAAAACTTCCACCCCTTACACATATCCAACAACTATTGACGATGCATGTTCTCCACAGGTGGATAGCTAGATCGTGATCATTCCATGTCTTAATTAATTCCAGTTCACAACTTGTAACATCCCAAAAATTGGAATAATAAAAAAATACTCGAAATTAAAACTTTTCAATTTAATCTAGCTATTTTTGAAATAAAAACCTTAGTGGCAACCATGAGATTGTGCAGGGGGCTGGAAACTCCCTAAATAATTATGGCATTGAAAGAAATAAAAATAAATAGTAAAAGCATATAAAGAGGACCAACCCATTAAATAGAAACCATAGATGAGAATTTAAGTAAGAAAGAAGAAATAGAACAAAATGGAAAAAGGCCCTAAGACCTGGGCGCAGCCATTCAACCCTCACCCTAGCCCAGCCTGCTTCACTGAGGCCCAAACCGCACAGCCCACCCTCTTCTTTTCCTGCTCGGACGCGCGGCCCAGCCGGCCCAAGCCTGTACCGCCTTCTCCCTCCCGATTTCCCTTCGTCGCCTGACACCGCCTTCCGACTTTCCCGCGACGTGACCCGCCGAGGCAATCTGCCGCGCCGCCTACTCCCCAGTTGCGCCACCATCATCACGGGAGCGACGCCGCCTCACCCTGCCAACCCGAATCATTACCCCGACGACCCCTCGCCCCGCCAGCCGAGCACCTGCGCGGCCGCACCAAAAGCAGCGCCACCGCCTCCGGCCGGGAACCGCCATGCGGGCCTATAAAACGACCCTCACCCTCGCCACTTTGCCCGCGGTACCACACACCACAATCCACCTCACACCTTGGAGCTCGAGCGTCCCTTTCGAAGTAGAATTTCGGAGCCCGCTTCTTCTTCCCCGCCGCCGGCCGCCGAGCTCACCACCACTGATACATCCCTCCATCCTTCAATTACTTTCGCAGGCATATTCTTCAGTAGCCTTAGCATGCATGTGATGCCTTGTCTCGCACCGAACATTAGCTCGAGCAAGGGTGGCCATCAAAACCTAGCGCTGCTGGCCATCGAGCACGTTCGTGCTCCGCCGAGCCTGCCCACGCCAACCTCCTTGCTCCAGTAGCTTCGTAGGCCTCTAGAACGGCTAGAACGTCGGTTAGTTTGGACGGGACAATGGGAGGAGCACCGGCAACCCTAACCGGGTCGCTGCGCCTCGCCGTCGCCGGCCACCGTGGGGCCTTCCTAGGCCTGGCCGTGCCACCTAGACGGTTCACCACACAATGTGGTACGCGTAGATTAAAAGAGACTGAATAGATTCTATGCGGGACGTCGACCCGCTGAGCTCGCCTGTGCCGCTGCTGTCGGCACGTCGGCGCCGCCCCTCCAGCCGCCGTCCCGGTCCGTCGACGCCGCCATAAGGCTCACCGACCCCGACGACACCTGCCTCCACCCCTAAACGGCCAAGTAGTGGCCGACGGTCGAGCTCGGGCAGAACACCGACGACCTCCCTGCCGTGCGACCCGCGGCTCCCCTGTTTCGGCCCGTGGCGCTCGCGCCGTGCGCACGTGGTGCCGACATGGCGGCCACCTGGGCACCACGCGGGCTGGGCCTGCCACCTCAGCCAAGCTAGCGCCGCGCGACGTGCGTGGACTCGGTCCACGTGGGACACATGCCGCGATATGCGAGAGGGGGCCCATGGCCCTCGGCGCAGTAGACCGACGCCCACTGGCGTCTGGGGCCTGACAGTCAGCCCATTAGCACAGCTAAACACACCCACGCGTGTACACCGAAAATACCAGGCCCCTCTGTCAGTCACTGTACTCGTGGGGTAACTGTTAGGGGTACCCGAGACTGTACCCAAAAATGTGAAAAACACATTTTTACACACAGAAAAATTATAGAAAATTTATAAAAATGGTAAAGAGTTATTAAGAAATATTAGCATGGAAATAGGGCCTTAATAAATCTTACAAAATAGTATAGTAAGTTAATAGCTATAAAAAAATAGGAAAGCACATGGAGGGTACCCAACAACTCACATTAACCCCAAGAACGATTAGGGAGATGCCAAAAAAAGCTTTAATAAATAATTACTTGGATGTTATTCCCAGTATTAGACTTCTCTTGCTGTGTACTTACCCGCTTAGTTATATTATAGCGACTGAGGACATTGAGGAAGACCCGGAAGACCCGAACTTCGAGGAAGACCTCCTCGGTGAATTCGAAGGCAAGCTCTAACTCCTTGATCATATTTCACCTATGTTTTGCAATCGCACCTATGGCCTGTTTTCATTGCATGACTGTATATCTATTTTAAAATGTTGATATGCTATGAACCACTTGATGTGGTAGCATGAGCTATGTTGATGACTGAATATCGGTGTTAGCTACTAGCCAACGATATATAGTAACACGATAGTTACTCGCTATCAATGGCTTGAAACAAGACACTACATCAGTTATGATAATAGCAGTGGCTATCACAAACCCCTCCTTGACCTTGACAACACAACCCCTTGACAACCTAAGAGCTTCATCACTGCGCTATAACAGCGATGTGAGCACCTCCTTGTTAGTACTATGCTTAGGAACCCCTGCGATGTTCGCATCGCAAACCACTACACACTGTATACATGATTGTGAAATGTGTTAAAAGGTGTTTGGTGGTGTGATTTAGGGTATGGGTGGGATATTAATGAACTGTGTGTGTGAAGGGGATGGGTGGTCGAGGCGGGTATGGTGATGGGATGCTGCGGGCTCCCTAAGAGGTATACCAGCTGCGGCTGTGTATTCGGTGTAACCCACCGATTGGCATTGAGTGCTTCAGTGGTAGTCCGATGACCATATTTTCCGGACTAGACTTGAGCTGAGTACTTCAGTTTAGTTTGATGCTGGGTGTTCCGAACTAGTACTCTAGCCAAGGACGAGTTTAGTTTGATGCTGGGTGTTCCGAACTAGTACTCTAGCCAAGGACGGATGGAGCCGCCTCACCAATATAAGGGCCGGTTCATTTGAACTAAACATAGTGATTTCGTACAACCACAAAATCTGTATGGGCGGGACTCTCCCTACCTTTCTGGTAACTGTAACATGAGAAAACTTGTAGAGCCATGAGGGACACGGTGGACCAGGAAATGGCACAGAGATCGAGGGTCGTCCGATGTCTGGCTGGGTAGTGAATGCCCGAAGAGCCCCTGTGTCGGGCCGAGGTGTGAATGTGGGGTTACTCGGGGAAGATGGGATGAGCGTTTGAAAGCATGTAGACCCCTATGAGGTATGGTTTCGGTGATTAATGACAACCATTGGATTTTACTAATGAATTTGTGGATGCAAGGTCTCCCATATCACTCAATTAAATGAAATTTATATGAACATCAATATCAACTACTAATCATTGGAGACCCATATACAATCACTTTATGAGATCAAATCAATGATATGAAGATAAGAAGTAAAAGCTCTTATGTCAAAGTCATTCAACCACAATTGATGACACTTAATGTTTGACAATCATCAGAAGTACATTTCCAACAAATGTCTAAGAGGTCAATCGAGCAAAGTTCAAAAGAATCACTTAGAAACAACTCGAAGCAAACAAAATCAACTCACCGGATCAACCGATGTTTCCAGAGAACAACACGTCGGTCGAGTTGGTTTAGCAGAAGAAGAAGACCTCAGAACAAAGCACTCACCGGATCATCCGATGTTAAGGGCCTAGCTACATCGGTCCATCAGTACAGTATGCAATATCCTTGGACCAAGTGTAGCACCGGATCATCAGATGTACAACAATATACACATCGGTCAATCACTCCAGTAAGCATCAAGTCTGAGCCAATCCTGGAGGAAGAGCCACCGGATCATCCGATGAGAAGACAAGTGTAACATCGGTCTAACAACGGTCATATCTGACACAGTGACATCAGCTAAAGTGAACTTGACCGATGATAACTGAAGGGGAGACATCAGATCATCCCGTGTTCGCAGAAAAGTTCTGTCAGCCTATTTTTTCCAACAGCTATTTCGTGGAGGCTGGCTATATATACCCCTTAAACCTGTCAAATGGATAAGTCTTGATCACCAGACATAATCTACACATCCACAAGCATTCAAAACAAAGAGCCATCACTTATACATCATTTAGATCACTTACACACCAAGAGATAGGCTAGAACTAGCTAGAGAGAGAGCTTGTGTGCCTCCATTCTTGGTGAGTGGAATCTCTAGGGTAGTGAGAGCCTTAAGGTCGTGTCCCTTGGTGTTTGTAACTAAGAGAGACTTCCGGAGCTTGCCAAGAGGATTGTGGAAGCCTAGAGGATCGAAGTTGTACAAGGCTTGAGCTCCACCTTGCCAAGGTTGGAAAACGGAGAAGAATAGTGAAGATCCCTAGTCTCGGTGACTTGGGTGTGGCTATACCCTTTGGTGGGTGCCACAACGTGGATGTAGGAAGATCTTGACGATCTTGCCGAACCACGGGATAAATCCTCGTGTCTCCTCGGGAGTTTGCATCCTCTTCCTCTCCCTTACATTTATGCATTTTATATACCGCGAAGTTGCTATTTACTTCAATGCATAGATTGTTTGCGTAGGGAATTGGGCTTTTAGGAATTAAGTTTTATTGCTTAGATTTTTGAAAAGAAGCCCAATTCACCCCCCTCTTGGGCATTCGATCCTTACAATTGGTATCAGAGCAAGGTTGCTCATAGGATCATTCTAGCTTCACCGCTAAAGAGCTAAAATGGCCAAGGTTGGGGATTCGGTTCCTACCTTCGAGGGTAAGAACTGTGCCTATTGGAAAGCACGCATGTGCGCTTATCTAGAGGCTATTGCTCCCGAAGTATGGGAAGCGACCCACACGGGGTTTGGATAACACAACTATGTTGGTGATCGAATTAAATGGGATGCTAAAGCTAGGAATGCAATCTATGAATGTATTAGTCAAGATGTGTTTGCTAGGATTGCTAGCAAAGAAAAAGCTTGTGAAATTTGGGCTTGCTTAATAGAGATTCATGAGGGTTCTTCTCGAGTCAAGGAACATAAATATCACATGCTTAAAGCAAAATATGATGAATTTAAGATGCTACCTCATGAAAATGTCAATGGGATGTTCTCTCGCTTGAATGTACTTATTGAAGAAATTAATGCTCTTGACATTGCTTCTCTTGGCAAGGGACTCATCAACTGCAAGATCCTTATGCTCCTTCCCAAGCCAAAGTACAACATCATCAACTCCATGCTTCAAAAGGAGTCTCTTGACCACATTGAAGTTTCAGATCTCATTGGAGAAATTCACGCTCATGAGATGAGTGTACTTGGAATGATGGAGCAATTATCTTCAAAAACAATTGCTCTAAAGGCCTCCACCAAGAAAACAAGCCTCAAGAAGAAGAAGGTGGTTGGGCCTAGCTCAAGTGAAGAAGAGCAAGCATCAAGTGAAGATGATGATGATGATCTTGCATTGATGATGAGAAAGTTCTCACGCTTGAACTCCAAGATTACTAAGAAGGGATACACATTTGATCCCAAGAAGAAAGCGTTTCTACTAAGAAGAGATGATCACAAGACTTGCTACAATTGTGGTGATCAAGACCACATCTCCTATGATTGTCCAAAACCAGACAAAAGAAGAGAGAACCACAAGAGCAAGCATCGCAAGCTTGAAGAAAGTGATGATGATGAAGAAGAGGCCAAACCCAAACCAAGATCCTTTGGGAAGAGGAAACATGACAAGGGAAAGAAGGCAAGACTCTTCCCAAAGAAGATAAATGGCCCACAAAAGGTGTTCATGTGTGAGGCAAATGAATGGGTCACCGACGAAGAAACAAGTGATGAAGAGAGTGAAGCGGAAGAAGAAAGTTTGGCCGGCCTCGCCATTGCCAACAATGATGACTCACCTCTTCATCCACCGCCCATGTGCCTCATGGCGAAAGGTAACACCAAGGTATGTGATGACTCTAGCGATGATGAGCTTTCCCCTGATGATTTAACTTCTTTAATAAATGAATATCATGCTATCATTAAGAGGGAAAAGAGTAAGGTTAATGCTCTTGAAGAAACTCGTGCTAGACTTGAGAGTGCTAACCTCGATTTGCTTGACAAGTATGAAAGCATACTCAAAGAGCATGACACGCTCAAATCCCATGTCAAGCAAATTGAGGAATAAAAGGCTAAAATCAAGTTAGATAATCATGAGCTTAACTTAGCACACCAAACACTCTTGGGAGAGCACAACAAGTTAATACAAGAACATCAAACACTTAACCTTGCTTATGATGTGCTTGATCAAGAGTTGAAAAATATAAAGAAACCAACTCTTAATTATAGGATATCCATTATTTCTCATGTCACTAATGCCTTGAACAAGTCTCTGCCTTTGAAAGCAAATGCTAGGGAGAAGGACTTGTTGGAAGAAATTGAGAGTCTCCGCACTAGTGTGGCTAGACTTTCAAAAGGGGAAGTCAAACACAAGGAAATCCTCTTCCAACAAGCAAAGTTATTCAACAAGAGAGGACTTGGATCCTTCCCGGTGCCCAACAAAGGAAAGGTGCCCTCACCGGAGCTTATAACAAGCTTCATCAAGGAAGTTGGTTCTTATTGCCAACATTCTGAGGTCACCGGCCACCATACAATGGAGTGTCCTCTTCCTAACCGACCTTCTCCAAAGTTTCCTATTAATTACAAATCTACTTTCAATGATCGTTATTATCTCTTAAGTAAAGTAGATGGCAAGGTGAAGGCAAGATTCATTGGCAAGGACATGAAGGGCATGAAGGGGAAGCTCCCCAAGCAACTTTGGGTCCCAAAGACACTTGTATCACACATAGAAGGACCTAAGATGGCTTGGGTGTCTAAAGTTAAAAATTGAATTCATGTGTGTAGGTGAACTACAAAGCCGGAGGAAAGCATTGGGTACTCGATAGCGGGTGCACCCAACATATGACCGGCAATGATGGTATGTTCACCACCATAGAAAACCCCGACAATCATGAACAAGTCACCTTTGGTGATAACTCTAAGGGAAAGGTAATTGGGTTAGGTAAAATTGCTATTTCAAATAACTTATCTATTTCCAATGTTTTGTACGTTAAGTCACTTAGTTTTAATTTACTTTCTATTGCACAACTATGTGATCTTGGACTAACGTGCACATTTACCAAAAATGATGTTGTTGTGAGTAGTGAAACAAGCCAAGAACTAGTCTTCAAAGGATTTCAGCATGGACACCTCTACCTAGTAGATTTCTCCAATAAGAATGCTAGCTTGACCACTTGTCTTTTCACTAAGAAAAGCTTGGGTTGGCTATGGCACTGACGCGTAGCGCACATAGGGATGAGCAAAATCAAGAAGTCATTCAAGCTTGGGATGGTGACCGGCGTGAAGGATGTTACATTTGAGAAGAACAAGCTTTGTAGTGCTTGTCAAGCCGGGAAGCAAGTTCCTTCACACCACCCGATGAAGACAATGCTGTCAACCTCCAAGCCACTTGAACTACTCCACATGGACCTCTTCGGACCATCCACATATCAAAGCCTTGGCGGTAACCTCTATTGTCTTGTTATAGTTGATGACTACTCTCGCTATGCATGGACTTTATTTCTAGGTGACAAGTGTGAAACTTCGGAAGTGTTCAAGACCTTTGCCAACCGCGCTCAAAGGGAATTTCAACTTCCCATCATCAAGGTCCGGAGTGATAACGGCACCGAATTCAAGAACTACAACATTGGGGAGTGGTGTGACCGTGAAGGAGTGAAGCATGAGTTTTCGACCACATACACCCCTCAACAAAATGGTGTCATTGAGAGGAAAAACAAGACACTCATCACTCTTGCGCGAGCAATGCTTGATGACTACGACACGTCGGAGAAGTTTTGGGCCGAAGCAATCAACACGACATGCCATGCCGCAAATAGGGTCTATCTACATCGCCTACTTCAAAAGACCCCGTACGAGCTTCTCATTGGGAGAAAGTCCAACATCTCCTACTTTCGAGTCTTTGGGTGCAAGTGCTACATCTACCGCAAGAAAAGGCTCGGTAAGTTTGAAAGAAGATGTGATGTTGGTATATTTCTTGGTTATACATCAAACTCAAAAGCATATCGAGTATTCAACCAAACCTCCAGTTTAGTTGAGGAAAGTTGTGATGTTGAGTTTGATGAATATAATGGCTCCCAAGAGGAGAGTTTTGGTCATGATGAAATAGATGATGAGCCTCTACGAGAAGCCATGAAGAACATGACCATTGAAGATGTCAAGCCTAAAGTTGAGGAGAGCCATGATCAAGGGGGAACTTCAAGTTCCAACATCAACACCTCCATGGCGCCTCAAGTTGACGAAGAAGAGAAGGATGATCCATTGTCAACTCAAGACTCACAAGCCACACAACATCAAGAAGAAGAAGAAGAAGTCCATGATCAAGTACAACCACAAGAGGAGCAACACGCATCACCATCGCCAAGTGCTTCACAACCACTTATGAGGCATGGACGCATCTCCAAGGCGCATCCGATGGACCAAATCATCGGAAGTCCGTCAAGGGGTGTAAGTACACGTTCTCGCCATTTCGCTTCATTTTGTGAGCACTACTCGTTTGTTCCATGTGTAGAACCCACGTACATTGAGGAGGCACTCCAAGACCCAAATTGGGTGATGGCTATGCAAGAAGAACTCAACAACTTCATCTGCAATGAAGTTTGGGTGTTAGAGGAGCGACCCAAGGATAAGAACGTCATCGGAGCAAAGTGGGTGTACCGCAACAAACAAGACGAGAACGGCGTTGTGGTTCGCAACAAGGCAAGACTTGTGGCCAAAGGGTTCTCGCAAGTTGAAGGACTAGACTTTGGGGAGACATTTGCTCTGGTCGTCCGGCTAGAAGCCATCCGTATACTTCTTGCCTTTGCATCACATCATAATATTAGACTTTATCAAATGGATGTGAAAAGTGCCTTTCTTAATGGTTACATTAACGAGCTTGTTTATGTTGAACAACCTCCCGGGTTTGAAGATCCGAGGAATCCTAATCATGTGTATAGGTTGCACAAGGCGCTCTACGGGCTCAAGCAAGCACCTAAGGCGTGGTATGAACGACTACGGGATTTCCTTATCATGCAAGGATTCAAGATCGGGAGGGTGGACACTACACTCTTCACCAAAGACATCAACGGAGATTTTTTTATTTGTCAAATTTATGTTGATGATATTATTTTTGGTTCAACTAACGAAGCTCTTAGCCATGAGTTTGGCAAAATGATGTCTAGGGAATTCGAGATGTCAATGATTGGAGAGCTCAACTTCTTCCTTGGATTTCAAATCAAGCAACTTCAAGAGGGGACCTTCGTCTATCAAGAGAAGTACACCAAGGACCTCTTGAAGAAATTTAAGATGGGATATTGTAGCTCAAGAAGCACTCCAATGACAACAAATTGTCATCTCGACGCGGATAAGGACGGTAAACCTATTGACCAATCTAACTACCGTTCTATGATTGATTCATTGCTTTATCTTACCGCATCTAGGCCCGATATCATGTTTAGTGTATGCTTATGTGCTCGCTTTCAAGTGGCACCTAAAGAATCGCATAGGAATGCGGTCTTTAGGATACTTAGGTATCTTAAGCATACCCCTAGTGTGGGCTTGTGGTACCCTAACGGTGCAAAATTTCATCTCTTGGGATACTCGGATTCGGACTTTGCCGGATGCCGCGTGGATCGCAAGAGTACCTCCGGTGGGTGCCACTTGCTTGGACGTTCCCTAGTATCTTGGTCTAGCAAGAAGCAAAATTCCGTCGCCTTGTCCACGGCAGAAGCATAATATATTGTGGCTGGTGCATGTTGTGCCCAAATTCTTTATATGAAACAAACCCTTTTGGACTTTGGTATTAAACTTGGTTGTGTGCCTCTCCTTTGTGACAATGAAAGTGCGGTTAAGATAGCTAAAAACCCTGTTCAACACTCCCACACTAAGCAGATTGATATTCGCCATCATTTCTTGAGGGACCATGAAGCTAAGGGAGACATCTCATTGCGAGGTGTTAGGTCCGAAGAACAATTGGCGGATATCTTCATAAACCACTTGATGAGAAAACTTTTTCTAGGCTAAGAAGTGAGTTAAATGTGCTAGATGCAACGAATGTCATGTAAGAATGCACTTCATATAGGTCTTGCCTAACTCTCAAAGGATAGGGGTGAGCAAGGGTTAGCTTGGGATGGAGGTTCTTTTGGGTTTTCCTAAGGCTTGGAGAGTGGCTCTCCCTGAAGAAGCCTTTGAAAGGTTCAAATTTGGCAAGATAGATTTATTTTATGCCTTGCATGATGCCTGCCATATAGACTTGTAATTTCTTGCATTATAAAATGTTTGGCATTGCATACGGTAGATTGTCACAAAGGGGAACCCACCTCATGAGAAAGAGACTTGTTTGAAATGCAATATCTCAACTCATATGTGGTGGAAAGAACAAAATGTTAGGTGTGTTAATGCCTAGAGGAACATGCTCTAAAGAGATAGAAGTCTTCATACTCTAGCTCACAAAGCATGGGCCTTACATTTTATTTGGATGATTTCCTTCCTACTTTCTTCGGTGTTCTATTCGCTTTAAGGCCTAGCCAATTTATTGGCATATTAGTATTTTTGAGGGGTAAGGGGTTGCCCAAAAAGTCCTAAGACATGCGTTTCTCATTGTTTGTTTGGTCAAAGGACATATATGGGATGTTGCTGTTTAGTAGTCATCGGATTATCTGATGCTTAGGCCAGACCATCATCGGATCAGTAGGTGTTCAAAAGCCAAGAGTCAGTTCAGTCAAGTGTGACAAATCAACCGACGAGTTCATTCTGAAAAGCATCAGTCGATCCGATGTTCACACTTCTGGAACTGTGCTTAATTCCACCGATGCTAATCCCTTCCACGTCGGACCATCCGGTGTCAACGGCACCTTTTTGAATACCCTTACTGTGCCATTCGACCGATGCTTCTAACGTTTAACGTCGGTCCATCCGGTGTTAAATTTTCGGCTAGGGTTTGGGACCCACTATTTAAACGTCGCCTCGCCTCCCTCTTTATCTCTCCCCGACCCAGACGCATGCCTCACCCTCCGCCGCCGCCGCTCCTCTCGCCCTGCGCCACTGCCGCCTCCGGCCGCCGCCGCCTCCAGCCGCCACCGCCGCCGCCCTCCGGCCGCCGCCGCAACCAAAGCAGCCGCGCCGCCGCCGCCACTCTCCTCCACCGCAGCCGCCGCCACCGCTTCCTCCAGCGCCGCTGCCGCCTCTCTCCACCACCATCGCCGCCCCACGCACAGCCGCCCCACGCACACACCGCCCTCTCCAATCGTCGTGGTACCTCCAACGGTCGCCATCCCTTTGACGTTAGGGTTTTTGGCCGCGACGATCGTCGTGTCGTGTTCCGTGCGCTTGACATCGTCGACTCCATTCACGCGCCTCATCTCAATGGCTCGTGACAGGAAGAACAAGGGCAAGGCCATTGCGGAGCCGGCCGCAAAGAAGCAGAAGCTCTCGAAGGAGGAGAAGAAGGCGTTGATGGCCGCTCGTGCCGCCGAGGAGCGAGAGCATGGCCGAGGAGGATCATTGAGGATCCGCGAGGCTCGTCCGAGGCAGCCTCCCGTGCTAGATGAGTTCGAGGCCGAAGAAGAGCCGGAAGTGTCGTCTGTCCGCCGGTGCTCAGCCAGGACCCGTGGGGGTCATCCGCCGGCAATACCACGTTCACGACCGTCAGGTGCCGACCTTCGTGAGGACAGGGCAGTCCAGAGAGCCATCTACGAGATGGACACCAACGTCCGTGTTGGTGAAGGTGTCTGGTTGACTGATTACCGGAAGATGAAGGCCAAGCAACTAAGAAGAATCAGATGGAGTGTTTTGCTTGAGGAGTGGTACCCGCAGCCCAGAGAGGCTCTTGTGGACAGTCGTTTCTGGACTTTGACGCAGGCGTCACTATACGAGAACTATAGACACCGAGGCCACAAGCTCTTCCAGCACAACTTCTTGGACTGGGATCAACTTGCCCTAGAAGCAGAGACGGAGATTTGCCCCTTTTTTGCGAGGTATAGAGGGCTTGTGGAGCTGGTGTCCTACGAGAGGAGTGCCTACGTGGAGGACTGGGTCCGCGTATTCTACGCCACCCTCTACATCTCTAAGGGCCGCAGGTCTATAGACTTCATGTTCATGGGCCAGCACTATCACTTGACGAGGCAGACGTTGGCACAGCTGCTAGGAGTGGACCTGCACGACACTTGCATGCATGAGAGGGTATATGGACAGGCAGACCCGCCGAGAAGGCCGCTCACTAGAGGAGTGGCACCACCACTAGAGGAGATCCGCTCTCTGTTTGGACCGACTTTCTCTCCAGACCAGACAAGGGTACCGGCACTACTGACTCCTGCTGCGCGCACAGTGCACCTTGCCTTGCGCCGCACACTCTTGTCGAGGTCAGGATACTTAGAAGGGTTCACCAGCCTGCAGCAGACCCTCCTGTTCTACATCATGAACGGGATGGAGTTTGATATTGTGGACGTCCTCATATGCGAGATGGAGGATGTCATCACCGATGGAGTGGGCATGATGAGACAACTTTTGTATGGACACTGGATCAGCTACCTGCTCTCCATGATGGTTCCTGCGGAGTCCGCCGTGCGTGACCGTCTCACTGATGAGAGTGTCACACGGTTCAGCCACTACCGTGCTCCAGCTCCTGGAGACCGCCGTCTTGGCCGTCCAGTCGAGCGTCAGGTTCGTGCCCGTCTATCTGAGGAGGACTGGTCGGATCTGGAGAAGGAAGATGAGAGGCTGGCAGAGGCAGAAGCTCAGGGTGAGGATCTTCAACACATATGGTCCGAGAGCGACACAGATGACAGTATTGAGGACTACTTCCCTCCTCCTCCCTCACCCAGACAGCACGACGCGGAGGCTCTACAGTGCCACCCCCTACTCCACCTCCCGTCACAGAGGCACAAGTCTCTCAACCGTCTGAACTCACTTCACTCCTGCAGCAGATGGTTGAGCAGCAGTGCCTAGACCGGCTTGCAGCTGAGCAGGCAGCACGTCTTCTGGATCTCCAGCAGCAGCAGCAGGAGATGCAACGCCAGATCGCCCGTGAGAGGCGAGAGGACACTGATCGACTGACTGGGCTGATCGACCAGATGCACCAGCGTTCCCTCGACCAGCAGCAGCAGATGTAGCAGGCGATGATGGGCATTCTGGGGTTGATCACCAACCTCTACACCTAGACCGAGATTGCCCTGCCGTTGCAGCTGCCAGGCGTTGCTCCACCACCACCTGTCCTTGCTCCAGCTGCAGCTCTGGTGCCGACCACGCCGATCCCGTCGATCAACATGTCTCCACTACTGGCTCCAGGTGCACCGATCCACTCTCCACTGCCGGCTACGACGCTGTTCCAGCAGACGCCGGCATCCGTCGTCAGTGCCCCCTTGCCAGCAGCTACTACTCAGCAGGCACCGACAACGGCTCCTACGGCTCTGACAGCTCCTTCCACCTCTACTCCAGGCAGCAGCTCTGACGACAGCACTCCCGACAGTGACCAGTTCGTCATCGCTCCTAGCACTCAGGGCTCGTAGGTAATCGGATCCCTTTTTGGTGTCTTGATGCCAAAGGGGGAGAAGAGTTAGAGGAGAGTCAGGGGGAGGATAACTTAGTCTCAGGGGGAGTATCCTAGCTGTAGGGGGAGTTTATCCTTATGAGTCTATCTATATCATCTTTTGTAATTTGATGTTTTTGCTACTCATCGAGCATTAATGAACTTGCCACTTTTTCCCATGAGTTACTCATCGATTGAGCTTTTCGAGTTATTGATTGATTTTGAGCCTTCAAATTTTAAGTGTGATAATCTTGTATTCACTGCATATCCTCTTAAGTTTCGTACTATCAAATTCATTACTATTGTGCTTCAATTGTTGTGTTGTCATCAATCACCAAAAAAGGGGGAGATTGAAAGCATCTAGGCCCCCATGAGGTATGGTTTCGGTGATTAATGACAACCATTGGATTTTACTAATGAATTTGTGGATGCAAGGTCTCCCATATCACTCAATCAAACGAAATTTATATGAACATCAATATCAACTACTAATCATTGGAGACCCATATACAATCACTTTATGAGATCAAATCAATGATATGAAGATAAGAAGTAAAAGCTCTTATGTCAAAGTCATTCAACCACAATTGATGACACTTAATGCTTGACAATCATCAGAAGTACATTTTCAACAAATGTCTAAGAGGTCAATCGAGCAAAGTTCAAAAGAATCACTTAGAAACAACTCGAACAAACAAAATCAACTCACCGGATCAACCGATGTTTCCAGAGAACAACACGTCGGTCGAGTTGGTTTAGCAGAAGAAGAAGACCTCAGAACAAAGCACTCACCGAATCATCCGATGTTAAGGGCCTAGCTACATCAGTCCATCAGTACAGTATGCAATATCCTTGGACCAAGTGTAGCACCGGATCATCCGATGTACAACAATATACACATCGGTCAATCACTCCAGTAAGCACCAAGTCTGAGCCAATCCTGGAGGAAGAGCCACCGGATCATCCGATGAGAAGACAAGTGTAACATCGGTATAACAACGGTCATATCTGACACAGTGATGTCAGCTAAAGTGAACTTGACCGATGATAACTGAAGGGGAGACATTGGATCATCCGGTGTTCGCAGAAAAGTTCTGTCAGCCTACTTTTTCCAACGGCTATTTCGTGGAGGCTGGCTATATATACCCCTTAAACCTGTCAAATCGACAAGTCTTGATCACCAGACATAATCTACACATCCACAAGCATTCAAGACAAAGAGCTATCACTTCTACATCATTTAGATCACTTACACACCAAGAGATAGGCTAGAACTAGCTAGAGAGAGAGCTTGTGTGCCTCCATTCTTGGTGAGTGGAATCTCTAGGGTAGTGAGAGCCTTAAGGGAGTGTCCCTTGGTGTTTGTAACTGAGAGAGACTTCCGGAGCTTGCCAAGAGGATTGTGGAAGCCCGGAGGATCGAAGTTGTACAAGGCTTGAGCTCCACCTTGCCAAGGTTGGCAAACGGAGAAGAATAGTGAAGATCCCTAGTCTCGGTGACCTGGGTGTGGCTATACCCTTTGGTGGGTGCCACAAAGTGGATGTAGGAAGATCTTGACGATCTTGCCGAACCACGGGATAAATCCTCGTGTCTCCTCGGGAGTTTGCATCCTCTTCCTCTCCCTTACAATTATGCATTTTATATACCGCAAAGTTGCTATTTACTTCAATGCATAGATCGTTTGCGTAGGGAATTGGGCTTTTAGGAATTAAGTTTTATTGCTTAGATTTTTGAAAAGAAGCCCAATTCACCCCCCCTCTTGGGCATTCGATCCTTACAACATTGCATTACTCTCTAATCCGGAGTACACAGCCTGTGGGTAAAGTGTACAAACTCTACAAAGTCTTGAACTATCCGGATAGCTGTTGTCACAGTCTTGGCACACTATGCTTTGGACTCCTATTGATTAGTATTAGCACATCTCCTTGAAGTGTGTGCGCAGGTGGCCGAGGCCTCCATGTCTTGGGAAAGAGTTGGCATGCGTGCTAGAGTCGTTAGGGCCTTGGGTCTGAAGACTCATATAAAAGCAAGGGAACTGACGGGATGGTTGAAACTCCCCTAGTTCCCGCCAACAATGATAATATTGATTCAACTACTTCTCCCTCTCATTGCAAAACTTTTTTTCAAAGAGAATCTTGCATAAAATGCTTTTCGGCAAAACTAAGCCGTATGGCCGCACCTTGCTACAAGCCCCAATGCATTAACCACCTCCCCTTGAGTAGTGTTAGGGCTTGCGGAGTACCTTATGTACTCACTCTTGCTTAATATGTTGCCACCCAGAAGAGGATGAAGATGACGAAGTGCCGTGCGAGGATGAGGAATAGGTTCAGTCCTGCTCCCAAGGATGCCTGAGGGAATGGAGCCGTATCAACGCTGCTGTAGCTCTACTTTTATGTAACTAGTGACCCTGTTAAGTCACGATTGAATGTACTGTAAGACAATGCTTGTAAGACTATAAAGTTTTTGTAATAAATATTCGTGTATGGACCTATATACATTCTGTTGTGCGTACCAACTACTGATCCAGGGATTGGTACAGGAAGCACAAGTGGACCCACGAAAGACGGGTCTTGACACAACTAGGGGTTATACATTTTGCAGCATTAGATATTTTTTGTTTTTAAACTAATAGTAGAACCATGCACATGCAGACACGTATAAGGCACAACTAGACTTGCATGGGAAACAACCAGCAGGCATGCATATACCTCCAAATCATTACCTTTTAAATATGTGAAAAAACATGCAAATATGTCCAGCCATCACAAGTACACGTACGCACACGAGGCCCTATTAAAATGATGTGGACATACCAACAAAGGACACACATAAACAATCCAATGAAGAATCAATTACACGCACTCATGCTAAGAAACTTGAACAACAGGTCAATGCTTTCCTCTCTACATTATATTTTAATATTACCGAGAATAATATGCTATCTAAATCGTGTGATTACGTGATGCTCAGGTTTACACATAAAGGAGCATCATCGCCTGCCATGAAAAAGAACCAAGATAGGGTGAAACCCGGGAGTGATCCGATCTTCACGACAGTAGGTACGACGAAGGGTAAACGGAAAGATCGGACAACAAAACTAATAATAGTAACTAGCTGAAAATGGCAAGTAACTAGCTTTATACCTGCCAAGGTTGGGTGCGATCAAGTGACTGGGAGAGAGAGAGACACCAAAGTCTTTGAGAACTTCAAATCGATCTCCGAACGACCACAAAATCACAATTCGAGATAACTATCTTTATACCCGCCAAGGTTGGTTGCGACTAAGCGACGAGGAGAGAGGCACCGAAACCTTGAGGATTTCGACTCAATCTCCGAACAACTGCAGAACCAAAAATCGGAAACTAATCCACACAAAAGGCCCGAAAGCCTAGAGCACAAATTAGGAGACCCATGAAGGATCACTTCACAAATCCATGAAGAACAAGAAAGAACAAAGGTGTGCAAGACACTCTGAAATTTTCTTGGTTATCAAATGATCAAAAGTTGCTTTCCCGGAAGCACAAGGGTGTGATTTATACTAGGAACAACCTTCCTAGCTAGGTGTGATCTGAAGTCACCATATTTTGAAGTATAAAGCCAACTAGTGAGCAATTCACGAAGTAGTATTTGGTCCTCGCGCGCCTATTCGCCTTCTGCGCAGTCTTTATTAGTTTGGCCGTAACTCCAGACCGAGAACTCCAAACTGCGCACCGTTTGTTGCTTTGGAAAGTAGACTTGATAAGTTTTCACCCATATGTTTTATGCCTCTTGAAACCTTACATACTGGTACATAATTACACGTGAAGTTATGGTTGCTGCAGTGCATCTGTTTTCATATCGGACAGTGCGAACTAACTTGTTTTTTTTTTCGTGGCAGCCAATTATGCTCCTTCATGTGTAAACCTGAGTATCACGTAATCACACGACTTAGGTAGCATATTATTCTCATTAATATTAAAATGTAATGTAGAGAGGAAAGCATTGATCTGCTGTTCAAGTTTCTTAGCACGAGTGCGTGTAATCGGTCCTTCATAGGATTGTTTATGTATGTCCTTTGCTGGGATGTCCACATCACAACAAGTATAGTTAGTCTAAAGTCTAAAGTCCCCATGATAGCATTATATTTTCAAGTAGGCAAGTGCATGCGCGCTTTGGTGGGTGGTCAACCAATTAGTTGTTTGTTATGTGCTTGTGATCATGGATGGACAAAAATAGGCCGGAATTGGCGGGTGTGGCGCTTCTTCTTTCAGGAAGTGTTTGGAGAGCATTAGTGTAGCTCTGGACTAGTACCACGTACGTGGCCGGAGTGCTTACTCTTCGTCTTGCATATTTAACCTATTAATACCTCTACATATAGTTGGTCAACAGTTTAAGGTTGTCAAATGACAATTAAATAATTTTCCGTCATGATCATTGTGTAGGTAATGTAATTGTCAAATAGAGGCCTTGTGGATGAATCAGATTGCGATAATAGCTATCAGTGGAATAAAATAGCATGATCTGGCACCATGCACCATCTACAGCACTACAACCTCCCCACTACAAGGCAGAGATGGTTTACTTTTTCACCACCACTGGTCTGTAAATTTTCTGTCTTTCTGGCTGTCCTTTTTAGCTTTATATTTTTTCTTTCTTACCCTTATTCACTACCAGCTTCACCATTGCCTCTGTTGATTATGCACTGTCCCAATTTATATATCATTTTTATGACTGTCAGAAATATACCACGTGGTAACAAAATATAATTAACTTGATAGATGATACTAAATTTTATACCTTTGATACCATTTCTGTATACATACCACCTAAATATTTAATTAGTGGTACCTTTCAAGGATGGCAAGAAAACGCAAGCGCTCTTGTTGTTGATACATCTTACTGGGATTTATATCATTCACAAATATCACTGTATGTGAATAACAGTAGCTAATTATGTATCAGAACCTCCAGAAAAGGAGGTGAAAACGAAGGGACCTTATCCACTCACATCAACAATCATAAGCACCGTGCATCTAAGCAACAGTGATTGCTTTTATTGAGATGGCCAAATAGCTATAGAGTTCCAGAATTGTTTCTATTGAAGTGTTTTTTTTTCGAAGTATTAGTCAATGTTTATTTTCAAACATACATTTTCTGCTAACAAATAATAAACAGTGATATGTTTCTAAATTTAGGCCCATGAAAGAAACTTTATTTACCCATCACCATTTTTTTATAGTTTGAGTTTAGAGTTTATGGCATGAGATAAGACTCCCATATGGAAAATAGAGTTTGGTCAGATCATGCCTGTGCATGATAGGTGGCCGGCCAATCAACAAAAGAGAAATTGATAGGGCTTGCACTGCATCGTAGTTGTAGCCTTGTTGACCTGCGTTAAAGGTTGAACAACAGAGTCCAAACTTGGGCTACCACGAATGGTGCACGGTCCCACTAAACATCAGCATAGTTATCCTTGATTTTCCAGACCCATCTAACACCACACCACTGTTTCGGCTTGTAAGGGGTTATGCATGGTTACAAGATCAGACGGTGATGTATACACATGTCTTGTTTGGCACAACTTATATGTAACAGCTTATTCAAAAAATAAACAAGGGGTGTGCCAAACAATAGACTTCTATAGCAGCTTATTCGTGCATCTGCTTCTCAGAATCAATTAAAAACAGGATATAAGCATAAGCTCTTTTCACCAACTTTCGACATAAACTGTTATTCAACAAGTTCAAGCTTTGCCAAACAAGACCACAAGACATTTTACAATGGAGAGTAAACCAAGTAATACCGTGCCTCCAGAAGCTTGAGTGTATCTAGGAACAAAAAGTGGCTTACGTGAAATGCTTTGAATGTATTAATCTATAATTTATATCACCTTTGGTTTTGAGCATGCAATTTTCTTCACAATGCTGCAGCACGTTTAGACTTTATAACCGCATTGAATCAATGATCTCGTTGTAGCCTATAATGTAAGCATGTTGCTAGAATCTGTGAGATCTAGGTACGATGAATACAAGAGCAAATGGTGTACAAGTGAGGTTCATGTAAAGTTTTGCTCACACTTGAGAAGCTTTGACGTGTGGCTTTGCATGGGTGAACACTAGATGTGTCATGGGCAATTTTGAGACGTGTTTTGTGTCTTAGACTTGATATGGTCTTGTTTGATGTGTGAATTTTGTGTGGTGCTCGTGTGTTTTGCTGTGATGTGCAACACACTTGTGTGAACCTATCATGTGAGGTGTTGTGAATTTGGCTAACAAGAGTCAAGTCATGGACTTAGTCTCACATGAAGTGGTTATTTTGTTCATGTGCAGGTGTTGCTTTGGTGCAAGCCATGGCTGGTGAACAAAAAGATCGAGTTCTAAGATCAAAGATGGACCACTACAGTAATCTCGATAACTAACGAGGGTGCGAAACCGTTGTAAAATAACCTATTTACAACGGTTATGGCTTATTTAAGATGGTTTCCGGCCGACGTTAAAAAAACCTCGTAAATAAAATTATTTATAACGGTAACCGTCATATATATAGTTATTTACGAGGGCTGAATCGAGCCCTCGTAAATAAGTCCACCCTGCCACGTGGCGGGGCGGGAAACATATTTACGACGGTCACCGTCGTAATTATATTTGAATTATTTACGATGGTTTCCGCCAACCGTCGTAAATATTGTTGGAGCCCTAAAGTATCCCCATCTTTACTCCATAAGATATCAAGTATGTTATTCAGCAGGTGTGCTTATAAATGCATGATCCTCATGAGCCTCATCTTAATTCTGTTGGTGGAATGCATTCTTCGCTACATTTGAGACACTTTGGACCATGGTCTTCAGCTTCACTGCTCCTCTGTCAGCGAGTTGATCGCGTATTATGATGCTGAATCTGCCAGTTATCTCAACACACGTCGTTATACCTTTCGATACGGTGTCTTCCTCTATGATAATATAGTCTCTTAATCTTCGAGGTGCCACCACACAATATCATGTTTTAGCGCAGAAGCTGAATATAATGCTGTTGTCGAGGCCTCATGGTCGTGTCAGTTGATGGAGGGCCATCACTTTCAGTTAAAGAACAATACCTTGCTGTATTGTGACAATATGATCGCTATTTATCTCTCGACCAGTCTGTTGCAGCATCAATGCACCAAACATATCGAGATTGATTTGCACTTCATTAGGGACAAGATGGTTGCTGGAACAATTCGGGTTTCTTCACATTTTTAGGAGCTCATAGTACATGGATATCTTTACCGAGGGCCTCCCGTCCTTGGTGTACATTCTGGAGTTTCATTTCAATTTGAATGTTCTAGCTAGGAGACGTTCAAACTGCGGGGCAGCGTTAGACAAGTAATAGTGCCACATGGTTTATGTAACTAAGAAAGGTTCCCTGACCCCTTAAAAATATGTATCATCCCAGAATTTTATTCAATCCAACAATCATTTCTCCTCATGATTCTATCAGTTACCATTCAGTCATCCAAGTCAATCTCTTTTAGTTATTACCTCTGCTGTCTTTTCCTACAATTAAATATTAACAGCTCGGGTCAACTAGATAACATGACCATTAAGTGGCTGTTATTGATTATATATCCTAATGATTTTTTGTTCTGTATTTATTTTATCATGGCGGCATTACTTATCTTTTATCACAGTTTCCACCATGTTCATGAGCTACGATCAGAGAGTACAGGTTGGAAGCATGTGGGCCGGAGAATCAGAGCAAAACTAGGACATGCACAAGCTATCTTCAACATGTATAACAAGCTAATAAAGTGATAGGACTTACCATCGACATGCTCGTAGCAGGTTTGATCTTGCGAATACTTCAAGGTGTGATTCTGTTCTCAGACTAAGCTCCAAATGCTTTTGAGGTGCTTGGTTCTGTTTGTCTGGAATGGACACATTGGACCATTTTATTGCCATCTTATCATAGTGTAGCCTTGGTGTCCTTCCTAGATGACCTATGCTAGGTATCATGGCAGGCAAGAAATTTGTCCATCTGCATCCGTTATCATAGTGTAGCCTTGCTGTCCTTCCTAGATGACCTATGCTAAGCAGGTATCATGGCAGGCAAGAAATTTGTCCATCAGCATCCGTTGATGCTCTAAGCTACTTCCATGCATATGCTAGAGTATTCCAGTACCCTCACTGATATTGTTATCCAATGAACAGTAACCTCTGATATTGTACCTAATTTAAAAAATAATCGCCTAAATTTGTTTTTTAAGAAAATGTCTATATATGCATGTGTTTTTATAAATAACTCGTAGTGCAACCATAACAGAATTTGTGGTTGAGTATAGTATGACTGGATTGTAAACAAACTGGCAGGCGGGGAAAGATTCGACACAGTGGAGTTTGTCTGATCTATCGTCTCTCCTTGGTGCAACACCTCTCTTCGGCACTGCTGAACCAAAGTTCGGTTGGTGTTGTAGTGCAGGATATCAAATAGCGCTTTGTGTCAGCTTCGTCAGGTCTCATATTTAGTCATCCACGTAACGAAGTGACACATATTTTTAGCTCTTTCGAACTGAGTAATTTATTAATTATATTGTTATTACAAATTATGCCCCCTAATACATCGGTGTAATGGTTGTTGTGATCAATAATGTTTCTGTCTTCTCTAAAAAACTATTATTCTTATACAGTGGATATAGACAGTGTTTTCAGTACATCTATTAAATGTAACCTCACATATTGTGATGAAGAATTTGGCATCAGCATCATTTCATTCAATGCAGCCTTAAAAATTATGATGATGAATTGACCTTGAGGTTTAGTTTTATTATGCTTTTGTCCCTTTCTTGGAGCCAACTCATTTGTGTCACATACGCAATAGGCCAAAAACCGACATGAGTTCTCGACCTGGTCCTATTTAAAAAATGCATAATGAATGGAAGTCCAATCAGTTACGCGATTCAGAAAATGTAGGTAAAATAGAAGATTTAGGCTACACGGCATTGGGAATCTCATATGCCCTTGTAGGATATAGGATTTTTTTTTTAAAAAAATGGGGGAAAATAGCATGAGAAGCAGACATAATGCTAGTGACTGTGGCTATTAAAATAACACAACTTTTTAGAGGAGTTTTCTAATTCTAACTCCGAACTAAAAGAAGTGGCCCATACCACAATTAATTATCTACAAACACAATACAAGAACTTGCGCTTCTCTGATTGTATAAGGATCTGACCCAATGTTCTGCTAGTGGTGATTGGTTGGTGGGTTTGTTGGTTGGTCGAGTCATTTATAAGCCCTTTAAAATAGAGAATTCTAAATATGCGAATGAAGGACATTTAGCCAGATTGGTAGTTGGTGGTTGGTGGTTGGTTGTTGGTAAGTGGTTTATAGGTCGCTGGTTTTTGAAATCCTATATAAGCTCTTCCAGATAGAGAGTTCTAGATCTAAGAATAGATATTCTACATATGCCTATCAAATGGTATCACACCAGGTTTGGATCTAGTATTAATCTCTTGATTACCTTTCCTCTGGTCATAATTCTTTAGATGTGAGTTTTCTTCTTGTAATTTAGAATAGATCTACTTGACGATCTAACCTCCTTTACGAGCTCCCAGAAATATAGCATTCTAGATCTAAGGATAATTGTTATAGATTATAGGATATATGTACTACAGATCTGTGGATACCATATTATAAATCTTTAGATTAGGGATATCTAAATAGATCTTGGTAAAGTATTGTGCTCTCTTACTCTTGCAATATTTTTTAGTTTTGACTTATCTTTTTGTCAGGACCCACCTTCCGTGGGTCCACTTATGCATTCCATACCAATCACTGGATCATTAGCTGGTGCGCACAACAGAATAGATCGAGATCCATAAAAATATTATTTATTTATAAAATATAAGTCTTACAAACATGATCTAGATTACATTGGACGTGGTTGTGGAAGACCACCAAAACAGATAAATCCTCAGAAACAGTAGAGCAGAACGGCGCTATGCCCAACAGGCAGACTTGGGAAGTAGGACTAGACCTAATCGTCATCCTCACACGCTTCAACTTCTTTGTCTTCTGGTAAACCACATATAAAGTAAGAGTGAGTACATAAGGTTGAAAGTGCATCTAGGACTCCCTTGTGGGTTTTGGATGATTTATGACAAGCAATTGAGATCCTAATCCTTTTGTTGAGATGAATGCAGGCAAATGATGAAAAATGAGCAAAATGCCAAAAAGAAGGGAAATGAGAAGCAAAGTGAATTTGAGCTCAAGAAGAAGAAAATAGTAGATTATTATGTATAGAGTGTGTTAAGGAAACACACCCAAGAGCTCAATCACTTTCAAGCACACACATACAATGCACAAAGTTATATAGGACCGGACTAGTCCGATATCAGCCGGACTAGTCCGATATCACATTCCGCACTAGATCGGACAAGTCCGGTCTCCACCGGACTAGTCCGATATCTTTCTGATCCACTTCGGACTAGTCCTCCCCAATGCGGACTAGTCCTCAACACAATGCACAAGTCACACAAAATCGGACAAGTCCGTTGTGATCCGGACTAGTCCGATATTCATTCTGATCCACTTCGGACAAGTCCGGTGTCTACACGGACTAGTCTGATATACACACTGATCTAAATCGGACAAGTCCTCCAAGTGCGGACTTGTCATCCCAAACACTTAGGGTTTCATATGTCCGGACAAGTCCGATGGCAATCGGACTAGTCCGAAGATTTCCAGTAGCGAAATCGGACAAGTCCGTTTTCAACCGGACTAGTCCGATATTCCTGGACACTTAGGGTTTGCTACACACAGCACACCTGACTAGTCCGGTGACCACCACGGACTAGTCCGATCTTTCTGAACCCTAACGGTCACTTTTAGAAACCCCATATAAATAGAGGTGCACGGCCCACTTTTACAATCTCTCGAACCCTAGCGCCTTCACACCTCCCAAGAGACTCAAAAACCATCTCTCTCCACGAATTTAAGTGCAAAATCAATCAATCCATTGAAGATCACTTCTAGATCATTGGAGAGACACTTGGCACACATCATTGAGCTCTTGGTTTGATTCTCTAACACGCTCTTACGTTTCAATTTGTAATTTTCGAGTGTGTTATTGGTGTCATTGTGAGTTGTAATCAAGGGAGCTCTCAACGTGTGAGAACGCCCCTTCAACTTGGTTATTTACCCTTTGTGATTAGTGGAAGAGGATTGGCCTTCGTGGCGATCCGACGAGGAAAGGGTTGGAGAAGACCCGGTCCTTTTGTGGGCTCCTCAACGTGGACGTAGGTTGCCTTCGTGGTAGCCGAACCACGGGATAAATCGTGTGTCTTGTCCTTTTTGTGTTCTTCATCTAATTTGATCAACTTAATCTAGGGTTTGATTCACTTTATTCAATCTAAGTCTAATTGTTGATCAAGAGCTTTAACTACAATAGAATATGACATACAACTATTAAATTGAGATTCAAGTTTATATTTCCGCTGCAAACATTAACGAATCAATCAATTTGTCTGAACTTGATCATCCTAGCCCATGAAAACCGGACTAGTCCGCACATTACCGGACTAGTCCGATATCTCTGGTATTAACCTTGTTGTTGAGTGTTACAGGAACCGAGAAAATTCAAGAAGGCCTATTCACCCGCCCTCTAGGCCTACATTCAATTGGTATCAGAGCAGGTTCTTCAAGAAAGAGTGCAACCACTCGAAGAGATCATGTCGGACTTGAAAGATGTTCAGAAAATCAACAACCAGGAAGAAGTAAACAAAGACAAGAACCAAAAGCTGGAAAAGTATCTCGAGGCAATTCAAGACTTCGATGATGATGACGAGGAGACGCTGGAGCTGAAAGCAATACTTAGAAAGAAAGCACTTTCCAAAGGGAAAGCTAAAGTTGAAGAAAAGAAGAAGGGGAGTAGTCACACCGACTACTCCCGATATCCTTTCAACTATGATCGTTTAAATTCAAACAACAGCCACTACCTATCTATTCCTCTTGGAAAAGCCCCACACTTCGATGGGAGTGATTACTCCATGTGGAGGCAAAATATGAAGATGCACTTGATTTCCCTTAACCCAAGTTTATGGCATATTGTGTGCACAGGAATAGACATCCCAGATGACGATGAAGAGCTCACTCCAAGTCAAGAGCAAGCCATCCACAGAAACGCTCAAGCTGCAGCCGTGATCACCTCCTCTCTAAGTTGAGATCAATTCACAAAGGTGGACGGACTGGAGATTGCCAAGGAAATATGGGACACACTACAAACAGCCCATGAAGGTGACCGGCATGTGCGGGAGGCCAAAATTGAAATGATTGAGGGCGAACTAGGAAGGTTCGCAATTGAGGAAGACGAGTCTCCCCAGGACATGTACAACCGATTGAAGACACTTGTAAACAAGGTCCGATCATATGGGAGCAAGAAGTGGAATGACCACGAGGTTGTAAAGCTCATCCTTAGAGCCTTTATGCCTCGCAATGTCACACTATGCTCTATGATCAGAGAAAGTTCCGGGTACAAGAGGATGACTCCAGATGAATTGCTTGACAAAATCATCAATTTTGAAATGATGGAGAAACAAGCCAAGCACGTCAAAGAAATAGCCGACCTCACATCGGCCAAGAAGAAGGGAGTTGCCTTAAAGTCCACACTCAAGCCTCTATCCAAAGAAGCAAGAGAAGCACAGTTTGAGGAGGATAGCGATGACGAAAGCAGTGAGCTGCACGAAGAGGATATGATTTTGTTCATGAAAAAAATTCAAAAGAATAATGAAGAAAAGACAAGGAATAAAATCAGGTGAAGGCAAGTACAAGGAAAGGACAAAGCCGAAGATGAGGCGGGCGTGCTATAATTGTGGTGAGTATAACCACTTTATAGTCGATTGCCCGTATGAGGACAACAAGAAGAAGAATAAAGAAACCAAGCCTCAACCGAATAAATTCTTCAAAAAGAAGAAACAAGCTGAACAAGCACACATTGGAAAGGAGTGGGACTCAAACGATGAGTCCTCATCATCTGATGAAGAAGAGATGGCTAGCATAGCCATTGAAAGCTCGTCCAAGAAACCCACACTCTTTCCCACGCTCGGTGCAAAGAAGGGACATGGCACTTGCCTCATGGCAAAGGAAGGTAAACGCAAGGTAAACATCAAAACTCCTTCCATGCATTCGTACTCAAGTAATGATGAACTAGATAGTGATGATGAAGATATGTTAACTGGATTAGATAGAAAAACTGCTGCTAAAATGAAATTTTTACTTGTCCAACTTGTTGAGAAGGAATCGCTAATTGATCGTCAAGAAGACATGATTATCTCCCAAAAGGAGAGGTATGTCGAACTTGACAATCTTCTAGTTCTTGAAAAGGAGAAAAACAACTCACTAGAGCTTGAGCTAGCTTCAAGCAAGAAAACTTGTTTGGAATTAACCAACTCAAACGTTGCAATCAAGGATCAACTTGATGACCTGATCAAGGTCAACAAGATTCTTGAAGTGCAAGTTGAGTCACTCAAGCTAAGTGAACCTCCCTCCTCTTCAAGTCTACCTTCTCAACACACTTCAACTAATCCTGTTCATATGTGCAAATGTGGTAAAGTCGACATCAGCTTGAAGGAAAAGTCTACCTCCGCAAAGGATAAAAATCCTACCCAATGTGGAATATTTGACAAGGAGAGGATCAACTATGCACGTAGTGCATACTTGGTCCAAAGACCTCCAAACGTCAAGTATGGCATTGGTTACTCTTACGATGGAAAGCAAAATGCTGGAAGTCATAAGAATAACAAGGGAAGGATTACCTTTGTGAAGGGAGGACCCTCACAACCTGGTAACTCAAAAATTAAGAATCTGAACTCTCATAAACGCCGGACTAGTCCTGTGGTGGTCCGGACAAGTCCGGTCATTCGGACAAGTCCGGTTACCCAGACTAGTCCGATCCATAAACAACAGCAACTCTTGTTCAAAACCTTTGATGCCTATTATGTATTAATGAGAAACAATATTGGTAAAGTTTATGCTTATTATGCTGGGCCACGCCATGGGAACACAAAATCCCATGTGTGGGTGCCCAAATGTATTGTAACTAACCTCCAAGGACCCAAGCAAGCTTGGGTACCTAAAACCAAGGCATAATTTGTTTTTGCAGGCCTATTCCTCCGGTGGATCCAAATGGGTGCTAGATAGTGGATGCACCAACCACATGACCGGAGAAAAGAGGATGTTCGTGGAATATGAAGAAAATGAGGACCCAAACGAAGGCATCTACTTCGGAGATAATAGTCAAGGAAGGGTGCTCGGTACCGGTAAAATAGCAATATCCTCTGAACACACTCTTTCTCATGTTCTACATGTTGAATCTTTAGATTATAACCTGCTGTCCATATCTCAATTATGTGACAAAGGTTATAATTGCTTGTTTACTAACGAGGGTGTGACCGTCTCAAGGAGGAGTGATGGTTCCGTTGCATTCAAGGGTATGTTAAAGGGAAAGCTTTACCTTGTTGACTTCAACAAGGATAAAGCCGAACTCGACACATGCTTGATTGCAAAAACCAACATGGGTTGGCTGTGGCATAGACGGGTAGCACATGTTGGTATGAGGAATCTTCAAAAACTCCTCAAGGGCGATCACATCCGAGGTTTGAAAGATGTTGTTTTTGAGAAAGACAGGCCTTATAGCGCGTGCCAAGCCGGGAAGCAAGTAGGAGCACATCATCCTGCAAAGAACATTATGACTACGACAAGACCGCTCGAACTACTTCATATGGACTTGTTTGGTCCAATTGCTTACATAAGCATCGGCGGTAATAAATACGGTTTAGTCATTATTGATGATTTTTCCCGCTTCCTTGGGTGTTCTTTTTGCATGACAAGTCAGAAACACAAGGAACGCTCAAGAAATTCTTCAAGCGAGCTCAAAACGAGTTCTCACTATCGATCAAGAGTATTCGGAGCGACAACAGCACGGAGTTCAAGAACATACAAGTGGAGGAGTACCTTGATGAGGAGGGAATCAAGCACGAATTTTCAGCACCATACTCTCCACAACAAAATGGAGTCGCCGAAAGGAAGAACCGAACGCTCATAGAGATGGCAAGAACAATGCTCGATGAATACAAGACTCCGGATCGATTTTGGGCGGAAGCGATTAACACTGCTTGCCACGCCGCAAATCGACTCTACCTTCATCGACTACTCAAGAAGACTCCTTATGAGCTACTCACCGGTAACAAACCCAACATTTCATATTTTCGAGTTTTCGGCTCTCCATGTTATATCTTGAACAAGAAGTCCAGGACTTCAAAGTTCACTTCAAAGTCCGATGAAGGTTTCCTTCTTGGCTATGATTCGAACACTTACGCCTATCGTGTTTTCAACAAGGCCTCCGGACTTGTTGAAGTGGCACGTGACGTAGTGTTCGATGAAACTAATGGCTCCCAAAAGGAGCAAGTTGATCAATGTGAATTAGGTAAAGAAGAAGCTCCTTACCAAGCATTGAAGAGAATGGCTCTAGGCGAAGTTCGTCCACAAGAGTCATCGTCACAAATACATGAGGAAAGTGAACCACAAGAGGAGATCAACAATCAAGGGGGAGTCTCGATACAAGATCAATCACAAGAATATGAAGATGATCAACAAATCAACGAGGGCAACCACTCAGGGGGAGAAGAAAATGATCACCAACACTCAACTCCCCAAGTGCCACACCCAAGAGTACACCAACGCACTCAAGATCACCCAATCGACAACATCATCGGTGATATCCAAAAGGGAGTAACCACTAGATCTCGTATAGCTAATTTTTGTGAGCATTACTCGTTTGTCTCCTTTTTGGAACCACGCAGGACTGAGGATGCATTGAAGGATCCGGACTGGGTGGTGGCAATACAAGAAGAGTTGAACAACTTCAAGAGAAACGAGGTTTGGGAACTTGTGGCAAGACCCAATGCAAACATAGTGGGCACCAAGTGGGTCTTCCGCAACAAGCAAGACGAACACGGGGTGGTGACAAGAAACAAGGCACGACTTGTGGCCAAAGGTTACTCACAAGTCGAAGGTTTGGATTTCGATGAGACTTTTGCTCCAGTAGCTAGGCTTGAATCAATTAGAATATTACTTGCATATTCTACTCACCATGATTTCAAGCTGTACCAAATGGACGTGAAAAGCGCCTTCCTCAACGGACCGATCAAGGAAGAGGTGTACGTGGAGCAACCACCCGGATTTGAAGACGAAGAGTTCCACGACCACGTGTATAAACTGCGTAAGGCTCTCTATGGCCTCAAACAAGCTCCTAGAGCTTGGTATGAGTGTCTTAGAGATTTTTTAATTGATAATGGCTTTCAGATTGGGAAAGTAGATTATACATTATTCACAAAAAATCTAGATAATGATCTTTTTATTTGCCAAATCTATGTTGATGACATAATTTTTGGGTCAACTAACCAATCTTTCTGTGAAGAATTTAGTAGAATTATGACAGACAGGTTTGAAATGTCAATGATGGGAGAATTGAAGTACTTCTTGGGATTCCAAGTGCGGCAACAAAAGGAAGGAACATTCATAAGCCAAACCAAGTACACGCAGGACATACTCAAGAAGTTTGGCATGGACAAGGCAAAGCCCATAAAGACTCCCATGGCTACGAATGGCCACTTGGATCTCAATGAAGATGGACCGAGCGTCAACCAAAAGGTATATCGCTCCATGATTGGATCTTTACTTTACTTATGTGCATCTAGGCCAGACATTATGTTGAGTGTATGTTTGTGTGCAAGATTTCAAGCCAACCCTAAGGAATGTCACTTGACAGCCGTAAAAAGAATCGTGAGATATTTAGTTCATACACCCAACCTTGGTCTTTGGTACCCAAAAGGCTCCAAATTCAATCTCATTGGTTACTCCGATGCAGATTATGCCGGGTGCAAAGTTGATAGAAAAAGCACCTCTGGCACATGCCAATTTCTAGGAAGATCTTTGGTTTCTTGGTCATCTAAGAAACAAAATTCCATTGCTTTATCCACAGCCGAAGCGGAGTATGTTGCAGCCGGGAGTTGTTGTGCCCAACTTCTTTGGATGCACAAACTCTAAGGGATTACGGTTACAATATGAACCATATTCCTCTCCTTTGTGACAATGAGAGTGCCATTAAAATAGCCCACAATCCAGTGGAGCACTCTAGGACTAAACACATAGACATAAGACATCATTTCTTGAGAGACCATTTCATGAAAGGAGACATAACCATATCACATGTCAACACACAAAAACAATTGGCCGACATATTCATCAAGCCACTTGATGAAAAGCGTTTTTGCGAACTCCGAAATGAGCTAAATATTCTTGATTCTCGGAGTGTGGCTTGAAAAGTTGCATACCTGTATGATTACTTCAAAAATGTTGATTGATTTGTGAAAATTACACCTCCCTATTTTCTCTCGAAAAACTATGTCAATTATTAGATCTTGATGAATTTTGATCATTGTATGATTGTTGTATGCTTACTGGTCAAATTCATCAAGATTGCTTGGATTGTTTTGCCTCTCTATTCTCTATTATTGAACCTTCAAATATATATGAATGGGCTATGCAATTCTTTCCTGGTAACCACGGACTAGTCCGTGGTTATCCGGACTAGTCCGCCCATGCAGACTAGTCCGCAGAGTGCCGGTTAGGCCGGACTAGTCCGACGGACCACGGACTAGTCCGATATAGGTCTCTGGATGACTTTGGACTAGTCCGGTCAAGTCCGGACTTGTCCGATTTCTCGTGTCCATAACCCTAGCCGCCACCAAACCCTAATCTACTCATCCCCACATTTGCTCACGCCTTTCTCTCTCTTGCGCTCGAGCTCCCAAAGCAATCTCTTGTGTCCTCCGTCGAAAAGCCACAAGTTTGGGCATTTTGCAAACCTGCTCCATTTAGACTCTGCTGGAAATGACCACCTGATCATCCACAACATAGGGGTCATTGAGAGGGATGGAATGAAGTTCATGTATGAGCCCAACTCTAAGTATGTTCCTCCCTCCACAAAGAACATGAAGCCCTTCTTTGTGGTCCTGAACAGAGTTCTCCGGAAGACCATTGCCCCCAAGGATGGGGATGCAGGGAGTGTACAGGGCTACCTCCGGACTCTAATGAGGGTCATAAGCAAGAAGAGACAGTTTGATGTTGCAGATTACATTTGGAACGACATGGTCAACATCTCAAGCACCCCCAACCGGTCCTGTGGCTATGCTCCCTACCTGATGTTTATGATTGAGAAAGTCACAGGTATTGAGTTCGTGAAGGATGTAGAGCACACTCCTCTGAGGCCTCAGAAGCCTCAGCCTGTGAGTGTCCAGGATGCTCCCTCGCCGGCCTCAAGTCCTGAGGCACCGACAAGAGAAAGAGATACTGCTAGGGCTGTCCCTACCTCTAGGGAAGCCCCTCAGAGAGGATCAGCTAGTGGGATCCTAAAGTACCTGACCGCCATATTCTCCTCCTGCAAGAAGACTGAAGTAAAGCTTCATAAACTCAATCAGAAGAGGAAGGAGGATATGAGATACATCAAAGCCAATGTGAAGCAACTGAGTGAAAAGCTGGAGATCAACCCCATTGGATCTCCAGTAATTTCTGAAGATTCTGATCTTGACATCACCGAGCTCGGGCCTCTGAACCCCTCTGAGCTTGCCTACTTTGGCATTGGGGGCTCGAGCAGCTCCGCTCCTCCTCCTCCCTCTCCTCCTCGTCAAGCAGAAAGCAAAGAAGATGAAGACAATGACGAGAGGACCGACAGTGAAGAGTGAAGACCCTAGGACGCTCCTCTCCTTCTTTTTGGTGTCTTGATGCCAAAGGGGGAGAGATTGAGGGGGAGTCTTAGCTTTAGCTGTGATAGGGTGCGAGGAGAGAGTTCTCTTTATCTTTTATTTGTGGTTGTAATAGTTTAACTCTGTTTTCATATTAAGTTTGGTCCTGTGATGAATTGCTTAATTTATTCGGAGTGTGTGATGAAAACCGTGTTTTTGCCCCTGGAATGTCATATGCATTTGATATCGGTTGGTTAATGCAAATTCTGTCATTCTCAATGTATTCATGCACTTAGTATGCATCCCACCATAAAGAATGCACATATGGATAATTCTTTTGTTGCTTGATGTATTTTTGAGTCATATGTGCATACTTTATGAAAATCTCATTTTTTGCCTTATTTTGTGAAATCTCAATTGATTGTCATCAATCACCAAAAAGGGGGAGATTGAAAGTGCATCTAGGACTCCCTTGTGGGTTTTGGATGATTTATGACAAGCAATTGGGATCCTAATCCTTTTGTTGAGATGAATGCAGGCAAATGATGAAAAATGAGCAAAATGCCAAAAAGAAGGGAAATGAGAAGCAAAGTGAATTTGAGCTCAAGAAGAAGAAAATAGTAGATTATTATGTATAGAGTGTGTTAAGGAAACACAACCAAGAGCTCAATCACTTTCAAGCACACACATACAATGCACAAAGTTATACAGGACCGGACTAGTCCGATATCAGCCGGACTAGTCCGATATCACATTCTGCACTAGATCGGACAAGTCCGGTCTCCACCGGACTAGTCCGATATCTTTCTGATCCACTTCGGACTAGTCCTCCCCAATGCGGACTAGTCCTCAACACAATGCACAAGTCACACAAAATCGGACAAGTCCGTTGTGATCCGGACTAGTCCGATATTCATTCTGATCCACTTCGGACAAGTCCGGTGTCTACACAGACTAGTCCGATATACACACTGATCTAAATCGGAAAAGTCCTCCAAGTGCGGACTTGTCATCCCAAACACTTAGGGTTTCATATGTCCGGACAAGTCCGATGGCAATCGGACTAGTCCGAAGATTTCCAGTAGCGAAATTGGACAAGTCCGTTTTCAACCGGACTAGTCCGATATTCCTGGACACTTAGGGTTTGCTACACACAGCACACCGGACTAGTCCGGTGACCACCACGGACTAGTCCGATCTTTCTGAACCCTAACGGTCACTTTTAGAAACCCCATATAAATAGAGGTGCACGGCCCACTTTTACAATCTCTCGAACCCTAGCACCGTCACACCTCCCAAGAGACTCAAAAACCATCTCTCTCCACGAATTTAAGTGCAAAATCAATCAATCCATTGAAGATCACTTCTAGATCATTGGAGAGACACTTGGCACACATCATTGAGCTCTTGGTTTGATTCTCTAACACACTCTTACGTTTCAATTTGTAATTTTCGAGTGTGTTATTGGTGTCATTGTGAGTTGTAATCAAGGGAGCTCTCAACGTGTGAGAACGCCCCTTCAACTTGGTTATTTACCCTTTGTGATTAGTGGAAGAGGATTGGCCTTCGTGGCGATCCGACGAGGAAAGGGTTGGAGAAGACCCGGTCCTTTTGTGGGCTCCTCAACGTGGACGTAGGTTGCCTTCGTGGTAGCCGAACCACGGGATAAATCGTGTGTCTTGTCCTTTTTGTGTTCTTCATCTAATTTGATCAACTTAATCTAGGGTTTGATTCACTTTATTCAATCTAAGTCTAATTGTTGATCAAGAGCTTTAACTACAATAGAATCTGATATACAACTATTAAATTGAGATTCAAGTTTATATTTCCGCTGCAAACATTAACGAATCAATCAATTTGTCTGAACTTGATCATCCTAGCCCATGAAAACCGGACTAGTCCGCACATTACCGGACTAGTACGATATCTCTGGTATTAACCTTGTTGTTGAGTGCTACAGGAACCGAGAAAATTCAAGAAGGCCTATTCACCCCCCCTCTAGGCCTACATTCAAAGGTACTCCGCAAGCCCTAACACTACTCAAGGGGAGGTAGTTCATGCATTGGGGCTTGTAGCAAGGAGAGGTCATACGGCTTAGTTTTGCCGAAAAGAATTTTATGCAAGGTTCTCTTTGAAAAGAGTTTTGCAATAAGAGGGAGAAGTAGTTGAATCAGTATTATTATAGTTGGCGGGCCCTGGGGGAGTTTTAGACTATCCCGCCAGTTCCCTCACTTTTAAATGTGTCTTCGGACCCATGGCCCATATGACTCCGGCACGCATGCCAACAATTCCCAAAACACGGTGGCCACGGCCACCCACACACACACTTCAAGGAGATGCACTAATGCTAATCAATAGGAGCCCAAAGCATATAGCCAAGACTGTGACAACAGTTATTCGGATAGATTAATACTCTGCAGAGTTTGTACACTTTATCCACAGGCCATGCACACCTAGCAAGGGTATGACATTGTCACAGCCCGAATTTGCACTAAATATAAAAATCACTCCAAATTAAAATTTTTGGAACAAACTTGAATACATGAACAAAAATGATCAAACGAATGACCAAAAAATCTGATAGCCTTAAACTAATCTTGAATTCAAAATTTAAATAAGTACAAACATATACATCTTATAAAATTTATATGCGTTAGATAAATGGAAGTAATTAAATAGATAGAACGTCACATATATGCATATATATATATATATATATATATATATATATATATATTATGTGTGTGTTTAATTTAATAAAATTAAATATAACAAAATAAATTAAGAAAGAATATACCTAACCGATCTGCTAGCAGTTTATTTAAATATAAATTTACTTAAATATGAATCGTTCCTAAATCAGAACCCAATTCAAACTTAAATTCAAATTGAAAACCAGATGCCGAATTAGATTAAAAAAAGAGGAAAACAGTTATTTAACAGAGGGGTTTAAACTCAAAGAAAACTGTAATTCAAATTATCCAAACTGGTTCTAAATTTAAAATCAAAATAAACTAGAAAAATTAAAGAGAAAACCCAACTCCCCTCTGAGCAGGGCCCATTTCCTCCCTCCTTTCTCCTTCAAGCGTGCGGCCTGCTCCCCTTTCTCTCACTCGGCCCAACGCAACCCATCTCCTCCCTTTCGCGCGTGGCCCAACCCAGGCGGCCAACACTCTTCTTCTTCCTCCCGTCCCGCTTCAAGACCGACCACAACTCTAGGAAATCCGCGACAGGACCGCGCCCGGGAGCCGCCTGCACCGCTGGCGCCCTGCCGCAGCGCCCTTGTCGATCAGCCGCCTCCGCCCTGACACTAAATCATCAACGTGAAGACTGCAAGCCCTGCTCCACCACCTCTGTCAAATCACCCGGCAAGACTAGCTCAATTCCGCAATTCCGGCGATGGGACTCCTCCCCATCGCGTCACCTTGCTGGATACCTGGAGCGACGTCGCTTCACCTTTTCCTCCTCGCCATCATGAGCACGACGGAACGTTTGCGCCACGGAACTGCCATGCCAAGTCGCTGATCTTTTTGCACACCGCCTCTCGGCCACGGCCTTGCCGCGACTATAAAATGACACCCCGCTTCTCCATTCACACGGGCATACCCTCCTTTCACTTCCACTGCGCACCACAGAGCTGGCACATACCTCACCGAGCGGAATTTCACCGTTCCCCATTTTCTTCCTCGCCGCCGGAAACCTCGCCCGATCCGACGCGTCAGAGTCGAGGTAATGCAATTAACCTCTCCCAATGCTTACCCATTGTGTAGAACGCATAGAACACTTGGTTCTTGGCCACTTAGTGCACTGTGTCCTAGATCCCGAAGGCCCCTCGCTGGCGCCGCCGCGCACCATCATCACCGGCAAGTCAGGGGAGCTTATGGATCAAGAAATGTTGCCCGTAATCTTAGCATAGACGTTTATTACGTAGTGTGATACTTAGTTTGGGGTAAGGATCAAGGGAAGGCGGACCTCGCCAGTCGCCGCCATGGTCGCCATAGCCCCCCTGCTGCCGGCCACCGTGGAACCCTCCCCGGCTAGGACAAGCATACCGGCACACTTCCCACACCCGAGAACACCCTATTGTCACTCCGGTTTGTCGATAGCTCACACGCACAGGGAGATCGATGAGCGCACGCCTGGCTTCGCCGTGTACGGCTGCCCCTACTCGTCGACGGCCACCGTAGGCGCCACCGCAGCCGAGCCAAGCACCCCACCGAGTTCTGAGCTCGCTCTGTAACCTCCTAAAGCACCCGACAGACTTGGCGACCCGACTCTGGCTAGACGCCGGCGAGCCCCCTAGTCGCCTCCGTGCGGACCGTGCCGCTCCTCTATTCTGGCGCGTGGTGCCAACGTGGCGCACACGTGGCGCACACGTGGCGAGGACGTAGCGGCCAACAAGGCGCCACGTCACAATGGTCTAGACACCTCATCACGACCCCCAGCCCGCAAATGAGTGAACTCGGTCCATGAAGGCCGATGGCCCATAGTTTACTGTCCTCTGGGCCCTACGTGTCAATATCCATTAACTGCTAGGCACACTCACTCGTACACACAATGACTAGAACGGCCCACAAGTCATCCTCCCATTGGACATGGAACTGTTAGGTCCACACAGTAAATGCACACAGAACTCTATAAATTATATTTTCATACGTAGGAAAATCCCATAAAAATCACATAAAATAATAAGTGACTCTTAGCATGTGATAGAAGTGTTTGATAGTTTAAATAAGTTATGTGAATTAATAAAATATGCATAACCATTTATAAATCATTTAACTAAGTAAGAAATTGAGGAAGTCCTGCAATTAGCCTCTAAAATGGATAATTCCTCCACAAAGTAATCTTAAAATTTGAAAAATATTATTTTATACCTACAAATGACGTAAGCACTAATAATAATTATGCGACACTAAATTAATTATTATTATTATTATCAAAAGGCCATTTAAATAACTACTAATTAGTAAAATTCACATACAAATCTTAAATAAAACAATATCACTTTTAATAATTACCAAAAATCTGTAGAAAATGTTTTTGTGCATATACAACATAATGTGAGTATAAAATTGGCTAATATAGGATAGGGAATTGAATATCCTTCCTATAGGAAAACCAAGTGAATAATTGTAAATAGTGAAATACACGTGGAAGCTCCCAATTAAATAATCTATCCATAAATGACCTTCTAAATATTCCAAGGAATATATATAACTAAAACCTTATATGGTAATGGACTAAAATATAATATGAACCAACTAGTGGCATTATAGAAAAGCAACTAGAAGGATTTTAGATAACAGGAATTCACATACAAAATGGACCCTTCACTAGTGATTTCTGAAAGTCCTAATAGTCATAATACAATAATGGAGTTCTAAAATAAGTTCATTAGTTTAGAACACATTAAGAAAATAATAGATTAAAAATCATATGAGTTAACAAGACATAAATGATACATTATCGAAACTACTGAGATGACTCGAACATCAAAACCTGTGCTTAGACTCTAAAATAAGTAGACCTTACATTAGTAGAACCTTAGTGAATATACCGTTATGAAGACAGAGTAAAAATAAAGAAGGCCCATATAAGTTGTGGTCAACTCATTGACCACAATATAGGCAATTTATAGAATAAGCTAGTGAGTTCACCTTAAATGTCATAAACTATGTAAATAACTAAGAAGACTAATAAAACATTTATATCCTTTCAATAGACACATAGTTGACCAATGAGACAGTAATGTTTCCAAATAGCCACCAGTAGAATGGCGTATTCCTCGATAAATCTTCTAAGAAAACAATAGTGTTTCCAAATAGCCACCAATAGAATGGCGTATTCTCCAATAAACCTTATAAGAATCTTACTAACCGCATTATTGAATGATTGTTTGTGTTTATTGGATTTCTATTTGGATTTCTCGGATCTTTATCGATGTTTCATATTTTATTCGCATAGCTCCATACCTAGTAATCGGAGAGTTTGCGAAGGAGATATTCAAGATTCAGACCACGAAGAACTGGACAAAGACTCTGATAAAAACCATAAAGGCAAGCTCTAACTCCATGATCATATTTCACCTATGTTTTGCAATCGCACCTATGGCCTGTTTTCATTGCATGACTGTATGTCTATTTTAAAATATTGTTATGCTATGAACCACTTGATGTGGTAGCATGAGCTATGTTGATGACTGAGTATCGATGTTAGCTACTAGCCAACGATGAACAGTAACACATAAGTTACTCGCTATCAATGGCTTGAAACAAGACACTGTATCAGTTATGATAATAGCATTGACTATCACAATCCCCTCCTTGACCTTGACAACACAACCCCTTGACAACCTAACAGCTTCATCACTGCGCTATAGCAGCGATGTGAGCACCTCCTTGTTAGTACTATGCTTAGGAACCCCTGCGATGTTCGCATCGCGAACCACTACACACTGTATACATGATTGAGAAATGTGTTAAAAGGTGTTTGGTGGTGTGAGTTAGGATATGGGGTGGGATATTAATGAACTGTGTGTGTGAAGGGGATGGGTGGTCGAGGTGGGTATGGTGATGGGATGCTGCGGGCTCCCTAAGAGGTATACCAGCTGCGGCTGTGTATTTAGTGTAATCCACTGATTGGCCCTGAGTGCTTCAATAATAGTCCGATGACCATGTTTTTCGGACTAGCCTTGTGTTGAGTACTTCAGTTTAGTTCGATGCTGGGTGTTCCGAACTATTCCTCTTGCCAAGGACGGATGGAGCCGCCTCACCAATATAAGGACCGGTTCATATGACCTCAACATAGTGATTTAGTACAACCACAGAACCTGTATGGGCAGGACTCTCCCTACCTTTCTGGTAACTGCCACAAGAGAAAACCTGGAGAGCCATGGAGGGCACGATGGACCAGGAAATGGCACAGAGACCGAGGGTTGTATGGTGTCTGGCTAGGTTGGTTATACCCGAATATCCCCTGGGTCGGGTCGAGGTGTGATTGTGGGGTTACGCAGGGAAGATAGGATGAGCGTCATGTCATACCTTGGCTAGGTGTGCATGGCTTGTGGGTAAAATGTATAAACTTTGAAGAGTCTTAATCTATCCGGATAACTGTTGTCACAGTCTTGGCACACTATGCTTTGGGCTCCTATTGATTAGCATTAGTACAACTCCTTGATGTGTGTGTGTGTGTGTGGGTGGCCGAGGCCACCGTGTTTTGGGAAAGAGTTGGCATGCGTGCCAGAGTCGTCAGGACTTTAGACCCGAAGACTCATCTGAAAATGAGGGAATTGGCAGGATGGTCTGAAACTCCCCTAGGGCCCACCAACAATAATAATATTGATTCAACTACTTCTCCCTCTTATTGCAAAACTCCTTTCAAAGAGAACCTTGCATAAAATGCTTTTTGGCAAAACTAAGCCATATGGCCTCTCCTTGCTACAAGCCCCAATGCATGAAACACTTCCCCTTTTTGAGTAGTGTTAGGGCTTGCGGAGTACCTTATGTACTCACTCTTGCTTTATATGTGGTTTTATCAGAAGACAAGGAAGCTGAAGCGTGTGAGGATGACAGTTAGGTCTAGTCCTACTTCCCAAGTCTGCCTGTTGGGCATGGCGCCATTCTGCTCCGCTGTTTTTAAGGATGTTATCTATTTTGGTGGTCATCTCCGACCACAACCAATGCAATTTAGATCATGTTTGTAAGACTTATATTGATTATAAATAAATAGTCGTTGGATGGATCTCGATCTATTCTATTGTGCGTACCAACTACTGATCCAAGGATTGGTACGGGATGCACAAGTGGACCCTCGGAAGGCGGGTCCTGACAGAGTGGTATCAGAGCCATACTTGGCCGTAGGACAAAACCTTAGAGTCATCCTATACCCTGAACACATATTTTGAAAAATATAAAACTATTTTTTGAAAGATTCTATCTCTCCTCTATGTTCCTTCCACACTTACCTCCTTCTATGTTAGAAACTCATTTCTATCCTATCAATAATTTTACCAACCCCCTCAATACACTTTGATCATTCAAGAGTAAGATGGACATCAACGCGATACGCGTGGTTTGAACCATGCAATGTCTGCACCGGACCATTTGAAGATTCGACCAGACAAACAACCTTCTAATCAATTCAAGAGGGTGTGTAAAGATAGTGGAAGCAATTACTCTGCTGAGACTACTTGAAGACATCATCAACACGTATCAAGAGCGACATCAGGTTCAATGGAAGAGCAAGCATGTGCAATCCTACATTCCTCAGTCACATCGATAGAATCCTATAATGACCGTAGTGTCCATGAGTAGAATGGCTTAGCCTATAGTGACCTAGAGTAAGTCACGAATAGAACGATTAATAGTATAATATATATAAGTTTGTAATCTAGTAATGCTTGGTGTGATTCGCTGTTTTCCATTTGGTTCTTTGATTGAGTGAAATTGCATGCTCTAATAAAAACACAGATCAATAATCAAATGGAAGAAGATAAATTGGGCGTTTAATAAAATAAATACATAAGGAATGCGTGTGTATATATATATATATATATATATATATATATATATATATATATATATATATATATATATATATATATATATATATATATATATATATATATATATACCTACACACGTATGCCCATATGTATATAAAATATAATGCACCAATAAGAATACACAATATAATATTTAATATATCTGCAAATTAACGTATATATGTGAAGATAATAATAACAACCAAAACAAAATCTTCCACTCCTCTCTTCCTACCAGATCTACGAAATAACCATTCAGAAACCTATCTCTGTTTGAGCTCACCATGAGCACACTGCTCATACAGGAATACTGTCTCGATCCAAGTACTCCAGTTAAATCTCAAAGTTAGTAAATAAATAAATAATAAACCAACAAAACAAAACTACAGATAATAAATTTTAATTCAATAATAATAATAATAATAATAATAATAATAATAATGAACCCACACTAACAAAAAAACATAGAAGTTAAATCCTTATTTAAGTGGGGTAGGATCTTAACAGAACTAAAGACTCATAAGACAAACGGTGTGGATCATACCCTCATGGATTGGTTGGCACACCGGTAATGATTTACACCCTGTGCCAACCGAAAGATCACCACGGTGAATCACGTTGAGATAACGATAAGAAGTCAGTCGCAAGAGTTCCTATGGAATTCCTGACACGTAGTTTGGAAGCTACGCTCATAAAACGAGTGAAGTTTCTAACCACTCGGATATGGATCTGGAAGGATCAAAGGATATGGATCTGGAAGGATCAAAAGGAATGGAACCATACATAGGCATGAAGTTTCTAACCACGTTAACACCCGAAGCAACACTAAGGGCAAGGAGATCCTATCAGATGGACACATATTGATTGATCAAACGCAAGAGACATGCCCGTAAGATACAAGAAGGGATTTTCTTGACTAATTTCATCACTTCAGAGAAACCCAGTGTGTGGTCAAGCAGAAAAAAAAACAGCTCAGAACGTGCATCGTCTACTAGACATCGGATGAAGTAGCGGAAATACCTGTCACCTTGAGTCAGTGACTTGCTTAACCCGTTAGGAGAGTTAGGTACACCTGCGATTTGGGATCAAGTTAATACCAATTCAAGATTATATATGCTCACATCATGAAGTCGGTGCTCGTGACCCAATGTGGAAAATACGAGTTTCCACGGTGACGCCCTTCATGCTAACCAACACATCATCGTGCTTCTTGATTGGGTCGTATGGGCAAGCTAGCATTTGAGAGGGCTAGCAGTAAGCACTCCCTTGACTGACCTTGAAAGTCAAAGGCATACTATGGGACCGAGAAAAAAGATGAAGCTGTTACAATTTGAAAGAAATCTATCAATGTCACCTAGATATGAAGCTTCCTTGGACAGACCCTAAAAGCCAAAGTCATGGTAGTGGACCCAACAAAGTCTAAATATATCACCTTCCGAGACCCTGTACGATGCAGAATATCGAACAACACTAGTATGGTCAGAGATGAAAGAACGTCATTCTATGGCTCTGCCCATAGTAAGGACTCTAAGATGCAGAAATCGGAACCAGAGGTAGTCAACGGTAACAATAATTAAACAACCACAGTAAGAATTCACCCACCATGATAGTGATTACTTGTACCCTACGAAGACAGCAGTGTAAGGTACCAACAAGTTTTTGGAAATAAGTTATTTTAACCCCAATGACCAGAAGGACGATTTGAAAAATAGGAGGCATGACCTAATATTCCGAGAAATGCACAAAGAAGTCAGATATACATTTGTATTCGTGTATCATCACTATCGGTACCCCGCAGACCCGGTACCCCCGCACACAGGGAGAAAACCGCTAAGGACTCTACCTCTACTTAAGAGGCCGAATCCGAGGCTGCCACGTCGTGGAGGGAAGGACCAGATCCTACCCCTCCGTCGGGGGAGGCTCCCAAGCTGCCACGTGGCCGGCAGAACTGGACCCTCGCCTCCCCGTTGAGGCGGGCTCCGGAGCCGCCACGCGGTCAATCGGGACATCAGGGCCAGGCCCGCACCCTCGCAGGGAAAGGCACCGGAACTACCACGTGGCCTGCAGGGCTGAGCCTCCACCCCTCCATAGGGGTGGGCTCCGGATGCACCATGTGGCCTGTTCCGTCAAGTGCTCGACTCCCGACAGAGGCAGGCTTCGGCGCAACCTCGTGGCGGATGACCGACTCAGTGCGGTAGGAAGCCGCAGTAAAGGAAGGCGTGCGCTGCTCAGATAGGCATTAAGTATGCGCGCCTTCCCCAGGTAAGCTGAGTCGCGCATTTGAAGGTCAAGGCTCCAGTGTCCTGTCTTTTCCAAGTAGCCGATACAGACCCACGCCGCAAGACGGACGAATGGGCCGCGAGGACAAGACGGACGGGACGTGCACTGCCATCATCACCAACTATGTGTATCCCTGGCGCACGACGCAAAGGGACGGCGCATTGACACCCCTGACAAAGGGAAGTAGATAGCAATTAATCCTAAATCTTGTATAGGATTTGGCTCTCCCCGGGACCACCTGTCGGGTCCTGGGGCCCACCTTGTGACTGCAAAGTCCTTGAACTATAAAAGGACTCTGCAGACGACCTTCGCAGGGAGGGGAAAATGAGACTAAGACTCATACACGCTCAAGCAAGGCAATACACAAACACTCCCGTGGATGTAGGGTATTACGCACCGGCGGCCCGAACCACGTAAACCCTCCGTGTTCATCATCCTGCTGCGTTCGATCTCCTGGGACTAGCCCTCGTGAATCCAAAGAACCTCCGCGGGCTGCTCTCTAAGCACGTCCGGGGGAAGTGTCGTTTACGACCTTCGACATTTGGCACGCCAGGTAGGGGGGCTTTTTCCCCGTCAAGAACTCCACCAGCAGCAATGGTGAACGGCCAATCCGATGCCGGTTCATCCAGGGCACAGTCACGGCGGCAGACAGTAGCAGAGGATCAGGCATCATCTCGCTCTAGGGCAGGCTACCGCTCTAGGGCAGGAAGGTCAGGACCTTCACGTCACTATGCTATCACTTCGCCGGCTGCAGGCCGACATGCCACTTCGCGGCGTACTCCATCGTGACAGCAATCACAGCGCCGCCGGCTGCAAGCCCGGAGAGTGCGCTCGCAGCAGCGCGCGTGCTACTCCACAACCCTCCTGCTGGGGATGCTCCTCAGGGAGCAACTCAGCAGTGGATCAACGACGTCGACCACCTCGTCACCGCCGCGCTCAACGCGCCCCCACCGAGGGAGACACATGCTCAGCTGATGCATGTGTCATTGTAGCGGACGCCGACAATCGACCGATGGACAGCAGACTCGCGCTCGACCAGGATCTCGACAACAGATCTGAGAACCGGGCTGCAGCGCCGCAGGGCCGGAGAGGACTGCCGAGTCACCATCGAGCGCCAGAGGGAGCGTCGACGCAACCTCGAGGCAGATTACAGCATGCCAGGCCCTGTGCCCCAGGCCCATGCTGTGCCTCCACCACACCAGACGTACGTCGCGCCTCCACCGCACCAGGCGTACATCGCGCCTCCTACAAAGGCGTATGCAGCACCGCCCCAGCATCAGGTGTACGTAGGCCCGCCTGCTCACCCAGGGTATGCGATGCCGCCGCCGGCACCAGTCATCCCTAGCTAAGGGTGTGCAGCACTAGCGCCTCACCTCTGTTTCGTGGTCTGGCTACGAAAGTTCCGACCGCACATGCCGGAGAAGTACGACGGGAGCGTCGACCCGAGCGAGTTCCTGCAGATCTACACCACTGCAATACTAGCTGCAGGAGGCGACGAGGCCATCATGGCTAACTACTTCCCCGTCGTCCTGACCGGCCTAGCTTGGTCATGGCTCATGAACCTGCCCCAGGGGTCCATAACCTCCTGGGATGAGTTGTGCCGACAGTTCATGGCTAACTTCGGCAGTTCCTACAAGCGCCCCGACACGGAGCTTGACCTCCACGCCGTTAGACAGCGCGTTAGAGAGTCGCTGCGATCATTCGTCCAGCGGTTCTCCCAGGTACGGAACACCATCCCTCATGTTGCTAGCGCATTGGTTATTGTTGCATTCAGACGATATGTGAGGGACAAGAAGATGCTCGAGAAGCTAGCCATACATGAGGTGCGTGATGTCTCCGAGCTATTCTCCCTGGCAGACAGATGTGCTAGGGCAGCTGAGGGGCGCAACTGGCACTCCCAGCGCTCCTCAGAAGCAAGGGAGGCCACCCCGACTGAGGAAGGAGCCTCTGCGAGGAGCAGCGGCAAGAAGAAGAAGAAGGGCAGTGGCAAGAACAGGCCAAAGCCCAGAGCCCATGCAATGCGACTGTGGCACCCGGCAGAGCCCGAGCGTCGCGCCGAGATAAGCGCCCTAGGCAGTCGCCTGAACCCGAGGAGACTGACTTCAAGTGCCCGGTGCGCCGTACAAATAGGCATAGTGCTAGCGAGTGCCGGGAAGTGAAGAGGTTTGCGGAATGTTTCGGCGAACAGAAACAGAGACAACAGCGCCAGGAGGGCGCACCTCCCCGCCAGAGGGAGGGCAAGCAGAAGGCTGATCCCGAGAAGGAGGATGACAGCGAGATGGGGTTCCAGGAACCCCAGCGGGCGGTTAAGGCCGTCTTTGAGGGTGGCGACTCCGACTCCAGCAGTGATAAGGAGCGCCGCAAGACCCTCCATGTCATCTACGGGGGAGCCACAGACCCCACGTCCCGAAACGCGGTGAAAACTCTGCGACGGGCAGTGGCTGCGGTTGCCCCCGCCCCAAGTCCGGCTTCCCACCACAAGTGGATGAGCACGACGATCAGCTTCAATGCTTCTGACTGCCCGAAGAACATGGAAGGGGCAGGAGTGCTCCCATTGCTGGTGTCCCCGACCATCGCCAACGTGAAGTTCTTTCACGTGCTGATAGATGGAGGGGCGGGCCTCAACCTCATCTCCACGGCGGCCTTCCGAAAGCTGCAGCTGCCGATGTCTCGGCTCACACCCTCGAGCCCATTCTCGGGTGTCAGACCTGGGCAAATCCTCCCGTACGGTAACATACACCTCCCGGTGACCTTCGGGACCCCGGAGAACTACTGTACGGAGAGTGATTTGTTCGACGTGGCAGACGTCGACCTTCCCTTCAATGCAATCATCGGGAGGCCAGCCCTCTACAGGTTCATGGCAGTAGCCCACTACGACTACCTCGTCCTGAAGATGACAATGCCTTCCGGTGTCCTCAGGATCAGAGGGGACCGCTCAGCTGCAGTGTCAGCCTTGGAGCAGCTCCAAGCACTTGCAGCGGGGAGGGCTCCGGCCCCAGGAGGCTCGAAGGAGAGTCGGCTAGAGCAAGGCCCGGTGCACCGAGGGATCGAAGCTAACCCAGAGAAGATCAAGGCGATAGAGCTGATGCGGCCGTCGGCCCGCATCAAGGACGTGCAGAAGCTTGCAGGTTGTTTGGCAGCCCTCTGCCGATTCATCTCAAGGCTGGCTGAGCGAGCCCTGCCCTTCTTCAAGATTTTGCGGAAGTCAGGTCCCTTTGAGTGGACCGAGGAAGCTGAAGCGGCTTTCCAGGAGCTCAAGAAACACCTGACGACGCTACCCATTATGGTGGCGCCAGAACCCAGCGAACCGCTCCTGTTGTACATCACCGCAACAACGGAGGTGGTCAGCATGGTCTTGGTTGCAGAGCGGCCGGAGCTACTGCCGCAACAAGCACCAGAAGGAGCCCCAGAGGGGGAGGCTGAGCCTCAAGGCCCGAACCCAGAAGAGACCCCCCCCCCCCCTAGCTGTGAGTTCCAGTGACCAAGTGCCTTACGGGTCCCAGCCCCCGGAGGTCTAGCTAGACCCTGGGAGCCACATTCCCCAGGATGCAGACGCATTGCAAGGAGCCCCGGACCCCCCAGTGAGGGTTCGGACCTCCCAACGGCCAGTCTACTACATCAGTGATGTCCTCCATGAAGCAAAAACAAGATATTTGGAGGTACACAAACTGCTGTATGCAGTGCTCATAGCGTCGAGGAAGCTCCGGCATTACTTCTAGGATCACCGGGTTTCAGTGGTCACCTCCTTCCCACTGAAGACCATACTCCACAGCCCCAACTCGACTGGCAACATTGCCAAGTGGGCAGCGGAGCTGGCCGAGTTCGAGCTGGAGTTCTTACCTCGACATGCAGTCAAAAGCCAAGCACTGGCGGACTTCTTGGCCGAATGGACCCCATCGCCAAGCAACCTGGGGGGCTCGGACAACGGTGAAATGGTGCCCAAGGTTCCAGTTTTCACCGAGACCCCCTGGACGCTCTACTTCGACGGCTCCTCGCGAAAGCAGGGGGCTGGGGTCGGGGTCCTGCTCCTCACCCCGACTGGGGAGCAGTTCAGGTACATGGTGCGCCTCGACTTCAAGGCGACAAACAACATGGAAGAGTATGAAGCCCTAATCTTTGGGCTAAAGACTGCCCTGACTCTCAATGTCCAACAACTTCTGGCTAAAGGTGATTCCCAGCTGATCATCAAGCAAGCCAAAGGAGAGTGCAGCTGCAACGACCCTCAGTTAGCAGCATACTTGCTGCACGTTCAGAAGCTGGAAAAGGACTTTGAAGTCTTGGACTTGTGCCATGTACCCCGAGCCAACAACTCAGTCGCAGACGACCTGTCAACGAAGGCCTCCACAGGGGCCCCAGTGCCTCAAGGAGTCTTTGCAAGGACGTTACCGCGACCAACTGCCCGGGCAGCCGAACCGGGTGAAGGGGGCGAGCCCAGCACCTCGAAGCTGGCAGTCCTGGCGACCCTGCTACCATGGAGTCCGCCAAGGATCGTATGCGCCACCGGGGGCTCCGAGCTACCGGGCGTCCAAGATCCAGAGGCTCAAGCAAGTCCCGATGCATGGATCTCGGAGGTCCAGGACTACTTGAAAGACAATATCCTTCCCAAAGAACATGCCCTGGCAGAAAGGATTATTCGAATGGCTAAAAGGTACACACTGGTGGAAGGGTATCTCTACCGGTGTGGCGCCAACGACACCCTACTGCGATGCATTACCCAGGAGGAGGGCTGCGACTTGCTCGCAGAGATCCATGGAGGCGAGTGTGGGAACCACGCGTCCTCCTGCATGCTGGTCGGTAAAGCCTTTCAGCATGGCTTTTACTGGCCGACATCACTCTAGGATGCCGTCGAGATGGTAAAGAGATGCAAGGCGTGCCAGTTCCATGCCAAGCAGATCCACACACCAGCTCAGGCGCTGCAGATGATCCCTCCCTCATGGCCATTCGCTGTATGGGGGTTGGACATCCTGTGACCCTTTCCTAGAGCCGTCGGAGGATTCTGGTATCTCTACGTCGCCGTAGATAAGTTCACCAAGTGGCCGGAAGCTGCCCTAGTTGTCACCATCAACAAGCAGTCAGCAGTAAGGTTCATCAAGTCGATTGTCTGCCGGTTCGGGGTCCTGAACAGAATCATCACTGATAACGGGACCCAGTTCACAAGTGCAGCGTTCCAGGAATACTGCGAGGACCTAGGGATCCAAGTCTGCTATGCATCCGTTGCTCATCCAGAGAGCAATGGGCAGGTCGAGAGGGCCAATGCAGAGATCCTCAAGGGCCTCAGGACTCGCACATTCTCACACCTTGAGAAGCATGGTGCAAATTGGGTGGATGAGCTTCCATGTGCACTGTGGGCTAGCCGGACATCAACCAGCCGGGCCATGGGGGAAACGCCTTTCTTCTTGGTGTACGGGGCAGAGGCCGTCCTCCCCCTCTCCCTCCCCCCCCCATGCCCGGAGTTACGACGAAGCCGCGCAGGTCCAGCTCCGGCGTGAAGACCTGGACCTCGTCGACGAGGGACGAGTGCGAGCGATTCTCCGAAATGCACGGTACAGGCAGGCGCTCCGGCGCTATCACCAGAGGAAGGTGCGGAGTAGGGAGCTAAAGGTAGATGATCTGGTGTTGCGCCGCATACTCTCCCGGGAAGGGTCTAACAAACTCTCCCCCAGCTGGGAGGGTCCCTTCCGGGTAACAGAGGTTTGCCGCCCAGGATGCGTCCGCCTGGCTATGGAGGATGGAGAGCGATTACCCAACCCATGGAACGTCAAGCACCTTTGTAAGTTCTACCCCTAGACCAGGGTTGGGACAATGTTATTTCATTGTAAAAGTTACATATTGTCTCAGGACAACACTTAGGCTAGGGGGATGGGGCTCCGAGTGCACATTCCGCTTAGCCTGGTCCAGAACCCTAAGTAGGTGCACTCGACTTCATCTGACACCCAGTCCGGGTTATTCCCCTTGTAAAGACTGCTCCATCTTATGAGAAACTACAATGAAAGAATGTTGTCCTGCCTGGAATAGGGTTTGTAAATTCAAAAATTATCTTTAATTTTTATGATGTTGCTATAAGCCCGCCATAGCTCGTGATCTATCATGAGCGCTGTCATTTTTACCCTGCTTTAGCAATAGTGGGAGCCTTGCTGTCTGGATTGCAGGTGGGGTTTCTTGAGGTACCTGCAATGTGCCTCGGGCCTCGGATGTTCCAATACTCGGGGGCCTGTGTCTCCAGATGGTCTCCCCCGAAAAAGGCTTACGCCGAGCGGGAGGTCCAGGGGCACAGCCTGCTTAGCCTGGTCCTATACCCTAAGCCTGTGCACTCTGCCTCCCAGCGCTGCAGCCGAGTACTGGGGGCTAGATGGACCACCCTTGGGTAGTATGGACGACGAGTCCTAGGTGTAGATGCACTGAATTACCCAAGCCCCACGAGTCAGCCCAGGATCGTAAGTCAAGCGACACTACAAAAAGAGCATGGGTGAAGTGACCAGCGGACAAAATTACTTCTCTTTTTTGATCTATATACAGGTCTTTGAGGAAGTTATTCCGGCAACCACCGTCAGAGTACCCGCGAAGATAGTGGGCACCGCTGGACTGGAGCTCCGGCGGCACCCCAGGGGACCCGCTGTCGACCTATCATAGAAGATGGCGAGCACTGCCAGACTGGAGTTCCGGCGGCACCCCCAGGGGGCCCGCTGTCAACCTCTCAACAAAGATGGTGGCCACCGCCATACTGAAGCTCCGGCGGCACCCCCAGGGGGCCCGCTGTCGACGTACCTACATACTCAGCTACGGCAATGCTACCTACGCATCCTAGGCTCCCCCTGCACCCGTCCGCCCTAAGTCCTAAGTGTATGACAGGTGTGCCCATAACAACTGGCCACGCCTATCAGGGGGCCATACTTTGGGGGACGGCAGGTCCTAGAAGCTAAGGAACAACAAGCAGCTAGAAGACATTGCTGGAAATAAAAACAAGCTGAGTATAAAAGGCACCACAGACAGATTTTTTATTACACAAATAAAAAGTTTGTCGCCACAACCAACCATAAGACAAAAGCAGAAAGAGAAAAACCTAAACAAGCACCCGAGGAGCCCTCAGCTGCTCCGCTGGAACCTTGAGGCGATGAGCGCCACCGCATCCGAAACTTCAGACTTGGCGGCCTCTTCCCTCTCGGCGATGGGCCCCTCGAGGACCGACTGCAGAGGGACATCGGGGTACCAGCTCTGGAAGCAGGACAGGATGTGCGTCGCCACCTCCTTCACCAGCATCTTCCCTTCGGCCTCCAGCTGGTTCTCGATGACGGGCCCCCAGTGCTCGCATCTTTGAGCTGGTGGAGTCAAGCGTCGGGAACACCTAGCTCACCTCCTGCGCCGGCTCCCCCACGCGTGCTGGGCTGAAGCCGAGTGGCACCAGAGCCGAGTCGGCATCGCCAAGGAACTCCCAAACCTTCCGGGCCTCAGCGGAGGGCGTCGCCCGGAGCTCCTCCACCTCCTGCTGGGCCGCCGCCAACGCCCGGGGGCCGCCATCCAGGAACCGCTTCTCCTTGGCTACCAGGGCCCTCTCGCGCTCGCTGACCCCCTTCTCGCGGCGGTCCAAGTCACCCTCCTTGAGGGCGACGCTGAACTCGCGGTCCAGGAGGGCCTGGAGCTCAACGGACTGGGCCTGCTGCGCCTCAGCCACAGCGGCTTCCCGGCGGTCTAGGTCGACGGCGCGGACTCTCGCCCCTTCCTGCTTGAGGATGAGCCTGCAGCAGGTCGCCTCCACCTCGGCTTGCTTCGCTGCCAGCTCCTGCTCCCGTTCGGCTAGAGCAGCCTCTCGGAGGGACAGCAGGTGCTGAAGGTCCTCGCAGGACTGGAGGCGGGAGCTGGCCTCAGCGTGGATAGCCTCGGCGTCTGCCTTCAGCTTCTGGGTGACGGCATCCATCTGGGCAATGAGGTCGCGCTCCTGCTCGAGGATCTTCATCTCCTCCTGAACAACCGCCTCCCGCTGGGCCGCTCGGCTCTTCGCCAGCCGGTTCCGGGCCTCCAGGGTCCTCACCCATTCCCGGAGCCAGTCGTCCTCGTCTTCAAGCCGCCCTTTCTCCCGGGCGAGGGCCGCCTGGGCCTGCCGGAAGCTGGAGTAGGCCACAGCCATAGCCTCAGACAGGGGGAGAGGCTCCACCGTAGTAGCGGGTCCCTGCCTCCCCACTTCTTCAATATCGTCCTCCATTTGGAGGACCACTTAGGAGACGGGGACCAGGGCCCCCTCCCCGACGGCAGCACCCGGGGCGGTGGCGCCAGCCGACGTAGCAGTGTCGGAGGCCGCGACGACATCGGCCGGCATGGAGTAGCCGGTGGATGCGGAGTCGTTGGCGGGCGCGGCAGCGGTCGTCGGCGCGCGCGGCTGGGCTTCGGCAGCCGCTGCGGGGGTCTCGGGCACGGAGGCCCAGGGCACCCCGGCGGCAGCAGCCTGGTGCATCGGAGCAGGCCCCGAGGCTACAGAGGATCCCCGCGAGCCGGCTGGAGCGGCAAACCCCCCAATAGATGGGCTCGCGGGTGGAGATGGAGTAGCTGTGGTGGCGCTGAAATCAAGCAAACTCAGATCATAAGAAAATGACAGGGTAGGCGCACAACAAAGAACACCCAAGGTAAAATTTGTGCAAGCTTACCGGGGAACGCTGAAGTTCCACCGCTTCCCAAAAGGGTTGGGGGGGTTCGCACCCCCCGAACCCACAGCGGGGGCCACTGAGTGTGCTGGGGGCCCCTGTGGTGGTGGGGTCGGCGGCACCCCGAGGTCTGGCGCCCCTTCGAATGGAGAGGGAATGCTGGGGTCCCGTCGGCGTTGAGGAGCCTCCCCCTCTTGCGCGTGGAGGACTCGGGCGTCAAAGTGGCGCCATCGGCGCCCCCTGATGACGAGCGCGGCAGGGCTCCGGAGTCTCGACGAGGGGCAGAAGGGGCCGGCGGGGGCGACCGAGCGCGCTTCTTGGGGGTCGGGTCCGGCACCAGAGCTGGCACTTTCCCCTTCCCCTTGTCGGCAGAGGCGTCGACGCCACCCCATGGACGGTGCTGGGGCCCGCTCGAGGAGTCGTCGCTTGAAGAACCGTCGTCGCTTAAGGGAGCCTCGCCTCCATCAGTGTCGTCGACAATGTTGACCCCCCGGAACAGGTCCCCGATCTGGCGCTGCGCTAGCCCAGACTCGTCGAGGGTCGGCATCGTCTTCAGCAGCTGCCTTTTCAGCTCGAAGTCCGAGCACAAAGGGCGGCAGGCCGATGGAAGAGCCAGTGCCTCAGGGGAGATGTCGTCGGGGCAGACCAGGGTCAGCATGTCGAGCAGCCGCTGCTCACCCAGGTTGGAGTCGGGGTCAGTTTTGAGCCGGGTGCAGTCCGATAGGCCGGTGAACATCCACGCTAGACGGGCGCGGTGCTGGAGCGGAGCCATGCGATGGGACATGAAGTCCCTCAGCACCATGGTAGGCGACAGCCCGTGGTCCGCCAACATCTGGATCCTCTCCAGCACCGGGTTGAACGCCTCCTCCAACTCTGGGCGCTCCTCCCAGAATGACCGCTCAGAGTAGGGGATCCCGGTGTGGAGGCACATACGGTCTTGGGCCTCAGCCTTGGCGATCATCCAATCTTCACGCCACAGCTCCCACCGTGCTGAGTTGAAGGAAGCAATGTATCTCGTGGGGACCTTTGTCCGGCGCTGGAAGTAGTAGGCACCGAGGTGCTCCTTCGAGCTCCTGCCGGTGGCCCTCAGTACAAAAAAGTACCAGAAGAGTTTCACCGACAGCATCACCCCCATGAACATCTCGCAGAGGTGAGCGAAGACCGCTAGCATGGAAATCGAGTTCGGCGCGAGGTGGTGGAGTTGGAGGCCGAAAGTCTCTAGGAGCATGACCAGGAAGGCGGATGCTGGCGGGACGAAGACAGCTAGCACGTACGACAAAAAGAGGACCATCTCCCCGGCGGAGAGGCTCAGCGGGAGCCTCCCAGGACGGAGCCACATCTCCCGCTCAAGAGTATGCCAGGCGAGAAGCCGGCGCATGGGGGCCAGGTCAGCGGACCTGGACAGCCTGGACTTCGGCAAGATGCTCGCCATGAGGGTTGAAGGAGGAGGCTCTGGACGGGGAGATTGGGAGCTAGAGTGCAAGAACTAGGCTTGAGAGCGCAGGGGAGCAGAGGTGGGAGAAATGACCCTCAGGGGGAAAGTTCTCTTCTTATGCACCTCTGTAGGCCAACAGGCGCAAAAGTGTGAATCGTCGCAGCCTCAGTAGAAGAGCAATGGTCCCACGTAGGCAATGACATGAGGGCCCGGGTCGCTCGACAAAGAAGGTGAGCCGGGTGGCTAGCTATGCGGGAGGTAACTCGGCGGTTTCCGAAAGGGCAAAAGCAGCGGAAGTGCAGGAGCCACCTTGGGAACCACCGTAGTTAAAGCACGATTGAAGGCAGAAGTCATGTCGCGCGGCGCCTACTCAACACCTCCACTTACCAGAAAGGGACAAGTCGCCACAACGGTAGGGGCGTGTCGCCTGGGGAACTGCCCCAAAGAGGAATCGAAAGAGTTGCGCGGGAAGAAAAGGAAGAAGACCCCACCTGCAGTATCGACGACTCTCCCGAGGTGGGCTCGGGGGCCACTGTCGGTACCCCGCAGACCGGGTACCCCCGCGCACAGGGAGAAAACCGCTAAGGACTCTACCTCTACTTAAGAGGCCGAATCTGAGGCTTCCACGTCGTGGAGGGAAGGACCAGATCCTACCCCTCCGCCGGGGGAGGCTCCCAAGCTGCCACGTGGCCGGCAGAACTGGACCCTCGCCTCCCCGCTGAGGCGGGCTCCGGAGCCGCCATGCGGTCAATCGGGACCTCGGGGCCAGGCCCGCGCCCTCGTAGGGAAAGGCACCAGAACTACCACATGGCCTGCAGGGCTGAGCCTCCACCCCTCCATAGGGGTGGGCTCCGGATGCACCACGTGGCCTGTTCCATCAAGTGCTCGACTCCCCACAGAAGCAGGCTCCAGCGCAACCACGTGGCGGACGGCCGACTCAGTGCGGTAGGAAGCTGCAGTAAAGGAAGGCGTGCGCTGCTCAGACAGGCATTAAGTACGCGCGCCTTCCCCAGGCAAGCTGAGTCGCGCATGCGAAGGTCAAGGCTCCAGTGTCCTGTCTTGTCCAAGTAGCCGGTACAGACCCACGCCGCAAGACGGACTAATGGGCCGCGAGGACAAGACGGATGGGACATGCACTGCCATCATCACCAACTATGTGTAGCCCTGGCGCACGATGCAACGGGATGGCGTATTGACACCCCTGACAAAGGGAAGTAGATAGCAATTAATCCTAGATCTTGTATAGGATTTGGCTCTCCCCGGGACCACCTGTCGGGTCTTGGGGCCCACCTTGTGACTGCAGAGTCCTTGAACTATAAAAGGACTCTGCAGACGACCTTCGTAGGGAGGGGAAAATGAGACTAAGACTCATACACGCTCAAGCAAGGCAATACACAAACACTCCCGTGGACGTAGGTTATTACGCTCCAGCGGCCCGAACCACGTAAACCCTCTGTGTTCATCATCCTGCTGCGTTCGATCTCCTGGGACTAGCCCTCGTGAATCCAAAGAACCTCCGCGGGCTTCTCTCTAAGCAGGTCCGGGGGAAGTGTCGTTTATGACCTTCGACAATCACCTAGACAAGAACTTGAGAATATCTAAGGATCAAGTATCGTTCGATGCAATAGACCAACAGTCAAATGCTAGATCTCCAGAACTAGCCGCACAAATACTTGGACTTGTGGCATGAAACATAGATGTCAAGATCAAAGAACGACCATCTCAAAGCAGTGAAGATAACCTTAGAAATTAAATCCCTACCTATCTAAGACAACCTTCAAATCTCGAGGACGATATTCTATTTAAGTGGGGTAGATCTGTCACAACCCGAATTTTCACTAAATATAAAAATCGCTCCAAATTAAAATTTTTGGAACAAACTTGAATAGATGAATAAAAATGATCAAACGAATGACCAAAAAAATCTGATAGCCTTAAACTAATCTTGAATTCAAAATTTAAATAAGTACAAACATATACATCTTAAAAATTTATATGCGTTAAATAAATGGAAGTAGTTAAATAGATAGAACGTCACATACATGCATATATATATATATAATATATATATATATATATATATATATATATGTATGTATATATTATGTGACTGTTTAATTTAATAAAATTAAATACAACAAAATAAATCAAGAAAGAATATACCTAACCGATCTAGTTTATTTAAATATAAATTTACTTAAATACGAATCCGTCGACTGTTGGAGTCGGCAGATCTCCTGACACTACGAAAGTGTTGAAGGAGTTTGTAGTTCGGTGTGGGCGCGCGGAGACTCAAGAAGGTGAATCACGATTGGACACGAGAGACACAGTGGTTTACGTGGTTCGGACCGCCTGAGCGTAATACCCTACTCCACGGGTGTGTTGTGTTGTATTAGTTTGTGTACGAAAGCTCACGTCAATGCGTGTGTGTCCGAGTCCCCTCCGTGTATCGTCGGTTTGTCCTTTTATAGTACAAGGACAAACCGTTACAAGTTAGCCTGACCCGACATGTGGCCCCGGCGGTTACTAGTATTGATACACGATTAATTACTGTCAATAACCCTGTAACGGTCTCCGACAGTGCCGTTACAAGTGTTAAGATTTTCCGATTAAGTGTCATTAACGTGGAATTAATGACAATTAATCGGGTCTTGAAGTCCGCGGTTATCCTTTAAAGATCCGAAGTCATTACAATGTCCTCCGGAGGCTTGGGGCGGCCAGCTCCGGCGTTTGGACGCGTGGCAGCTCCGGAGCTTGCTTGTGGGAAGCGGGAAGCTCCGGGGTGGCCTGGCACGTGTCAGGTCCGGAGCTTCTCTCGGTCAGGGGTCAAGTCCGGAGGTGCCGTTTCGGTACCTAGCCCGGAGCTTCACCCTTGTGGGTAGTAGCTCCGGTCTGGCAGTACACGTGGCAACCTAGGGGTTAACCATGTTGGAGAAGCAGGTCCGGTTATGTCTGACAAGTGGGCCCCCGAGGGTCTTCAATTTGAGTAGATGTCCTTCCCTTGAGATCTTTGTAACCTCAGGGGGTGTATGGTTTTTAGGGTACCGACAGTGGCCCCCTGGACCTACCTCCGGGGAAATTCACCGGGGTGAAGTCATTCCGTCGGAGGTGGGTCCACACTCGCGACTCTTGAACTGGGTCTTCAAGGGTCTTCGGAGGTGCCGTTGGCGGGGCTTTACGGTTAAATCCCGACGCGTGGCGCACCTCAGGCGGCAGATAAGATCTTTGACGTGCGGATCTCTCGCAATTGAAGGTCGCCGGTTCCCGATACGAAAACCGTATTGGTTCCGCGCGCCTTGTCAGTTCGCCGCCTTTGGGTTTCCCGCCTCGTGATGACAACTGTTCGCCTGGGTAAGAACCTCGACTTGATCGTCAGGGTGGTCCCGGGCCCTCTTGTCATCGGCAGGGTTGAATTCTTGAGTAGTATCCTTGACTCTCCTGCACTTTCCATCCAAGCGTTGCGAGGGCTTACTTAAGAAGGAAAGCGCACCGTCGGGAGTTCTTTACGCTTCCCATCTGTTCTTGCGCTCAAACTCCCGACTTGTACTTTGCTCCTCTTCTCTTGCCTAGCTGTGCTGCGATGGAGTTGGGTCTGCGTGAGAGTCGCTTGAAGACTGACAGCGATCTGAAGAAGGTCCGGGCCCTCATGGGGTGGTCTTCGGACTTCTTCAATCGCTCGGTCCGCGCCGGCGGAGCGCTCCCCTTTGAAAAGGAGCACACCGGCGAGATGGTGTACTTTTCCTCGTACGCCATGGTGGGACTGATCCCACCGTTTTCTTCTTTCTTCTTGATGCTGCTGGACTTCTATGGTCTACAGCTGTACCACCTTGGCCCTCACTCCATTCTCCTTGTGTCCATCTTTGTCCACTTCTGCGAGATGTGGGTGGGCATCCTTCCCTGCATCGAGCTCTTCCGAACCTTCTTCACCGTCCACACCACTGGCCGAAACAATGAGTACCTTGGCTTCTACTACTTCGTGAAGCGCAAGAAGTGCCCATTCAAGTACCTCCGGTCATTCCCTTCCGGGAAGTGGGATGACTGGAAGAAAGATTGGGTAGTCGTCTGGGTGGAGGAGCATGAGCGGTTGGAGTTGCCGGACGGTCTGCCCGGGATTGACACGTCGATATGGAGCGAAGTTCCAGTGCTGGCGGCAGCTTTCGACCCTGTCCTGACCAGGATCCGCCAATGTGTGGAGGGAGGATTGACTCCCCAGGCGGTGTTCTGCAACTTCCTGTCCAACAGGTGGGCGCCGCTGAAGAGGAGGGAGAAGCTCGCTTGGGCCCTCAACAGCGTGATGGACGAGGACCGGGTTGAGACCGGGTTGAAGTCCAGCATGGTGGGGAAGACCTTGGAGCCTCACCTCAAGAAATTCCAGCACGGCATCGACGTTGACGGAGATTACTTGACTCCGCCGTCGGCTTTCCTCCCTCTGAACGTGGAAGTTGAGTTCAGCAGGGAACTCCGGCGGAAGATGCCCGCGCTTGACGACCTTGGTGTCGTCGAGAGAAGATCAACCACCCGGCTGGCGATCCCCGGGTTGTCCGGAGACGGCTCCGCCCCTGTCTCACAGCCAAGAGCTGAGGTCATCGGCAAGGGCAAGGAGCTGGCGGAGGAGCCGGAGAGCCGGAAGAGAAAGCTGCGACATGCTGACGGAAGGTCCGTCGGGCCTGCCACTTCCCCCCCAGTTCCCCCTCCTCAGGAAGGAAGATCCTCCGCCGCCGTGGCGACTGTCCCCGTGGTGGGGTCCTCCCGGAACGTTACTGTTCCGGCGGTGGGGTCCTCCCGGAGTGCGACTGCCCCCGTGGTGGATCCCTCCCGTGGTGCTAGCTCCGGGCGCGCGACTCCGGCATCTGGAGCGGTGAGGGCCTCCAGGTCCAGGAGTTCCTCCCGATCAGGGAGAGCTCCGACCCGGGAAACGCCCGCGGCTGTGGCAAGTCCTGGGAGTCCTCCCAGAGCTCCTACGCCGGCTGTGGCCAGCCCGGATCGTCCGGGAAAAAGGTTCCGCGCAAGCTGGTGCGTGAGCCTCCCAAGGTAATTTTTCTTTTTTACCTCGATTAACTTTTTAATTGTAGCATCTGTTTGCTCAATTTCTTCGTTCTTCATCTGCAGCGTCCCCAAGAAGGGGAGTGAAGCTCCACCCCCAGCCACAGGGTCCGAGGCTGCGAGGGCTTCTGCTCCAGCCCCGGTGCCGCCCCAAGCGGAGGCTGCGACAGCTCCGGCGCCGGCTGTCGTGGTCATGGACCTCGACTCGTCTCCGAAAGTTCCCGTGGTAGCGCCGGACCACGGGAATGAAGATGCGCCAGCGGCACTCGTCCCGGAAGTGGAAGCTCCGGGTCCTGGTGCTGCAGTAGAAGAAGCTCCGGCTGTTGAGTCGGAGGAAGTAGCAGTCCCAGCTTCGGAGCCAGTGGAGGCGACGACGTCGATGGTACCTGTGGCAGAGCCAGAGTGCCTGAACGAAGTCGCCGGCCCCCAGCCTGAGGGGGCAAATGAAGATTTGGTGGCGGGACCTCCATCGATGGCGACTGAGGCTATCCCGGAGGAGGGCCCTAGCGCTTTGGAAGCTCGGGGTTCCACTCTCGTAGAGTGGGACCCAATTTTTGTAAGTGAAGACCCGCTGGAACCAGCGGAAGAGATCCCAGCAGGTCCGGAGCCCATCCCGCTGTCGATGTCCATCGACAACGCCTGCTCCAGTCTACGTCAGGTCCAACTGGCCTTCTTCCACGACAGCAAGGCTCTTGAAGAGGAGCGCCAAACCCTTAGGCAGTGGCGTAACTGGCTCCACTTCGAGACTAAGCTGGCGCAGTCGAGGCTTGCGGATGACAAGGAATGGATCAAGCGGGAGAAGATCCGCCTGGAGCTCTGGGGTGAGCTGATGGACGAGAGGGAGAGCATGACTCACGCCCTCGATGCTCAATCCCGGGAGTTCCACGACCAAGCGAAGGCTGCTAACGACGCGGCCAATGCTCGGTTTGATCAGCTCGAGGCCATCAGCACCGCACTCATCAAGCGCCGAGAGGCACTTGAAGGGAGGGAAAGACGGCTCGAGGATGAGGAGCAAAAACTCCTGGAGCTACGAGATGACGTCTTGCGACGAGAAGAAGAGCTCGCCGAGAAAACAGCTCTGGCGGACAAGGGCCTCGTGGAGCGCACTAAGAAATTGGAAGAGCGCTGCCTCGAGGAAGAGGAGAAGACCTGGGTGCGGGGGCAGGAACTCTACGAATACGAGTGTGCCCTTATCGCCCGGGAGAAGAAAGTGGAGGCTAGGGAGAAGGACCTGGTCGACCGCCGGAACAAGATCCACCTCCGGGAGGAGGAGCTCGGAAGACTTGAGAAGCGGGTTGCTGCGAAGATCCAGCAAAACGCCAAAGAAGTTGAGCGCCTCTCCCGCGAGAATTCGGAGCTGACGGCGGCCCGGAGATCCCTGGAAGAGATGAAGAACCTGAGGAAGGCGGACTCCCTGCAAATTTGGGAGTTCCTGAGCAAGGCCGACGATGCGCTGGCGCCGATGGGTTTCAGCCCCGTGCTCCCGGATGATCCGGAGCCGGAGCCGGACCTTGCGTTGCAAGCGTTGAGCGCCGCGGGCAGCAAGCTCTCCAAGGTGGGCGACGTCATCGCGGATCAGCTGGAGGTCGAGGGGCAATCCCTGGCTAGGAACGTCACAGAATATGTGTTGACGTGCTACACCAGCCGGAACCCTCGATTTCCTCTGGACCCGGTGCTTGAAGGCCCCATCGAAGGAGAAGGCGAAGCTACCCGAACCAGCGTGTCGGAGGTCGCCCAGAAGGTCGCCGAGTTCTTCCATAGGGTCTAGGACCATCTCTTTTAGCCTTTACTTGTATCTTCTCTTCTTCCTCAATTTTGTAATCCCTTGTCTCCAGATGTAATCTCCGGTCTTCAGATGAAATGAAATCCCCAATTTTTTGCGAATTTCATTTTTTGTCTTTTGTCTTCAACATCTTTATCTTCACTTGGCCCCCTGGTAGATGTGCACAATTTGATTGTGGACATGTACCAAAAGGATGTTGAGTTTTGTTGAAGACGAATTTGCTTCGAACTCGTAGAATTTAGGTCCGAAGTTTTTGATAGTGAAGGTCCCCTGAAGTTGTCGGAGCTTAGAAGCTCCGGCACTGTCCATCGCTGGAGCTTAGTAGCTCTGGCAATAGCCTCTATCAACACGTTGAGCGCCGATAGTTAATACTCCAAGGTGTCGGAGCTTAGCAGCTCCGGCAATGACCTTTGCCACACTTAGTTTGTTGGCAACAGACTCCAGTGACGGGGTCTTCTCACCATCTTTTAGTCAACGCCGACGGTTGACGCCTTGGTGGGAGTCGGAACTTGGTTAGCTCCGTTTTTTCTCCATCAATGCAAGGTTCATTTTTCCTGCACACTTAAGCCAAGAAAAATAGTAAAATTCGTTCCTTGTCTATAACTTCGTCGCGGCTTACGGTTCTTAAGAAAATTTTAAGTTGAACACGATTTTTAATACGACTGGGTGAATTGTCTTTTCTTTTAGATCCAATTGTTCGTGGACCCACCTTACTTTGGCCTGCCGGGATGTAGGTAGAGTGGCGTACTTAGGGTGCTTGACCAGGCTAAGTCGATAGCGCACTCCAGCCCTAGAATGGCTTGGCGGCTTTCAGGCGAGTTGGCCACAGACGATATTTAAATCCAAAAAATCTGACAATTCAACTCGAATCGTATGTAAACCGGTCAAACTAGAATTTCTTAAGAATTGCACATTTCTGTTATAGACAAGAAAGAGAAAAATAAAAATGTCGAGCCTATGCAAAAATGAATGCACGTGGAGTCTATTTCACATGAAGATGTCTTTCATTATAGGTCCGGGGTACAGGGGAAACAAGTACACTCTTAGGGTACGGAACCAGGCTAAGTGTGTTTGGTTTCTCGTTTGACCCAGGGTAGTTAGCCACACTTTTAGTCCGGAGACTGTGTCAAGTGTTGCATGAGCTTTTCAAACCTTTCGGGAAAGGTCCGGCTGCTCTCCCGGAGGATCTACCCGACTCTGTACAATGACTCTATAACATACATTTCAAGTTACTTAAGACTCACCTCCGTGGGATTAAGCGTAGAACTTACGGAGGTGCTCGATGTTCCAAGGATTTGGGAGAGGTGTCCCATCCTCAGTAGCCAAGCGAACGCTTCCAGGACGGGATACTTTGATCACTCGAAAGGGCCCTTCCCAGCTGGGGGAGAGTTTGTTTTGGCCTTCTCTGGATAGTATTCTCCGTAGCACCAGATCGCCTTCCTCGAGCTGTCGGTTGTGTACATGCCGCTGGTGATAGCGCCGTAGAGCTTGGCGGTATCGGGCATTCCGAACAGCTGCTTGGCACCTTCCCTCCTCGAGGAGGTCTAGGTCTTCGCGCCGGAGCTGGTCCTGCGCGGCTTCGTCGAAGGTCCGGACTCGGAGGGAACCCAAGGTGATTTCCGGAGGAAGGATCGCTTCAGCTCCGTACACCAGGAAGAAGGGTGTTTCTCTGGTTGCCCGACTTGGAGAAGTCCTGTTGGCCCATAGAGTGGGCGGAAGCTCTTCGATCCAATTGGCTCCGTGCTTTTTCAAGCGCTCATAAGTGCGTGTTTTGAGTCCTTTAAGGATCTCTGCATTTGCTCTCTCGGCTTGCCCATTGCTGGCAGGATGAGCTACAGAAGCGTAGCAAACTTGTATGCCGAGGTCTTCGCAATATCCTTGAAATGCGGAGCTTGTGAACTGAGTCCCATTATCAGTGATGATCTTATTTGGGACTCCGAATCTGCTCACGATGGATTGTAAAAAATTGATTGCAGATTGTTTGTTGATCGTCACAACGGGAGTTGCTTCCGGCCACTTGGTGAACTTGTCGATGGCGACGTACAGGAACTTGTAACCTCCGACGGCTCTTGGGAAGGGTCCCAAGATGTCCATCCCCCACACAGCGAAAGGCCATGTAGGAGGTATCATTTGTAAGGACTGAGCAGGTGTATGAATTTGCTTTGCATGGAATTGACATGCTTTGCATTTCTTCACCAGCTCAGTGGCATCCTGGAGCGCTGTAGGCCAGTAGAAGCCGTGCCGAAAGGCTTTTCCGACCAGCGTGCGGGAAGATGCGTGGTTCCCACACTCGCCTCCATGGATTTCTGCGAGGAGCTCACAGCCTTCTTCCCTTGTGATGCACCGCATTAGGATGTCGTTGGCACTGCGCCGGTAGAGATCCCCTTCTACCAACGTGTATCTTTTAGCCAATCTGACTATCCGGTCAGCGGATACATCATCGTCAGGAAGGATGTTGTCTTTCAAGTAGCTCCGGATCTCCGAGATCCATGCATCGGAACTGACTTGAGCATTTGAGTCTTGCGTGCTGGGTTGCTCGGAGCTTCCGGCAGCACCTACGACCCTTGATGGCTGCCATGGTAACAGGGCCATCGGGACCGTCAGCTTCGGGATGCTGATCTCGCCCCCTTCGTTCAGTTCGGCAGGCTGAACTGTGGGTTTTGACAACCTCCGGACAAAGGTTCCGTCAGGAGCCGGAGCTCCAGTTGACGCCTTGGTCGAGAGTTCGTCAGCTTCAGCGTTGTGAGCACGCTGAACATGGTGAAGGTCTAGGACTTCGAAGTCCTTCTGAAGCCTCTGGACTTCAAGGAGGTAAGCAGCCAGCTGGAGATTATTGCAGGAGCATTCACCCTTCACCTGCTTGATGACGAGTTGTGAATCTCCTTTGACCAGCAGTTGCTTGACACCGTATGATAGTGCAACCTTTAATCCATAGATGAGTGCTTCATACTCCGCCATGTTGTTGGTTGCCTTGAAGTCAAGGTGTACCATGTATTTCACCTTCTCCCCAGTTGGTGCGAGGAGAAGGATTCCAGCTCCGGCTCCCTGCTTCTGCATGGATCCGTCGAAGTAAAGGGTCCAGTGAGGCTTAGTGAAGGTTGGAACTTGAGGTTCCGTCTTCTGCTCGCTGGGGCCTCCAGGGTTTAATGGAGAGGGAGTCCATTCTGCCACGAAATCTGCCAACGCTTGACTCTTAATTGCTTGTCTCGGAATGAATTCGAGATCGAATTCAGCCAATTCCGTTGCCCACTTTGCAATATTCCCAGTTGAATTGGGATTATGCAGGATCGCTCGAAGTGGATATGAGGTCACCACCGAGACTTTGTGAGCTTGGAAATAGTGTCGAAGCTTCCTTGAGGCAATAAGAACTGCATAAAGCAGTTTATGCACTTCTAGGTATCGAGTCTTGGCATCATGTAACACTTCACTGATGAAGTATACTGGGCGTTGAATGGTCCGGACCCTCCCGGAGGGGTCCGGAGCTTCCTCTTCAGGGACCTCCGGGTTCTGGATGGAGGAACCCGGAGCTTCTTCAGAAATGACCTGGATCCTTTTCGAGGGGTCCGGGTCCTCTGAAGTGGCTTCTTGTGGGTTTGAGTCTGGGAGCTGGGACCCAGACCCGCTTTCAGGAACCTCCGGACCCTCCCGAAGGGGTCTGGATTCCTGAGTATTGGGTAGTTCCGGTCTCTCCGCAACCAGAACCATACTGACGACTTCGTCAGTAGCTGAAATGTAAAGCAACAGAGGCTCACCAGGGTTCGGAGCTACCAGGACTGGTAGGGTGGTGAGGAACTGTTTCAGCTCCTGGAATGCCTTCTCTGCTTCTTCAGACCATTGGAATGGTCCGGACTTCCTCAGTAACTTGAAGAAGGGAAGTGCTCTTTCCGCCAGTCTTGAAATGAACCGGCTGAGGGCTGCTAGACATCCGGTTAATTTTTGGACGTCTTTGATGCGGGTTGGTGGCCGCATGTCTTCAATGGCTTTTATCTTCGCCGGATTAGCCTCTATGCCCCGGTGACTTACCAGGAAACCAAGAAGCTTTCCGGAACTAACCCCGAAGACGCACTTGTCTGGGTTTAGCTTCGTGCGGGTGGCCCGCAGCTTGTCGAAGACAGCCTGCAAGGTGTCTAAGAGGGACTCCTTGTTCTTGACTTTGACCACGATGTCATCGACATACACTTCCACTATGTCTCTGATGAGTTCTTCGAAAGTTTTGTACATAGCTCGTACAAAAGTTGAAGCTGCATTCTTGAGACCAAACGGCATGGCTGTGTAACAATACAATCCATCCACTGTGATGAATGAGGTATGCTCTTCATCCTCCCTAGACATTCTGATTTGATGATATCCAGAATATGCGTCTAGGAAACACAGTAACTCGCACCCGGAGGTGGAATCCACTATCTGATCTATTCTAGGTAGTGGGAATGGATCTTTTGGACATGCCTTATTCAGTGTGGTGTAGTCGATGCACATCCGAAGTTTCCCACTGGCCTTGGGCACAACGACTGGGTTCGCCAGCCATTTTGGATGGAAGACTTCTCGGATGAATCCGGCTTCGAGCAACTTCTTTACTTCTTGTCGGATGAAGTTCTGTCGCTCCACAGATTGCTTCCGAGGTTTCTGATGCACAGGCCGAGCATCGGGATAAATCTTCAGATTGTGCTCAATCACTTCCCTGGGGATCCCAGGCATTTGTGACGGTTGCCAAGCAAATACGTCAACGTTAGCCCGGAGGAAAGTGATGAGCGCGAGTTCCTATTTTTCATTCAATCCACCCGATATGCGGGTGGTTTGAGCAACATCGGAACCAATTTGGACGACTTTGACGGGGATGTCGGTGTCGCCGCTTGGCTGCACTCGGGGAACAGAGGTTGAGCCTCGCTGCCGAATGCTCGGAGGTTGTGGAGCTTGCCCCTGTCTGGAGTCCTCCTCTTGCGCCGTGGTGAGTGCATGGAGCTCCTCCAGAGCAGTTACTCCGGTGGTGCGATCTCCACGAATCCGGAGAACGCCTACTGGTGTTGGCATCTTCAACACCAAGTATCCATAATGAGCAGCTGCCATAAATTTATATAGGGCAGGTCTACCCAAGATGGCGTTGAATGGTAAGTTGATCTGAGCAACGTCGAAGACCAACTTCTCGGTGCGGTACTTCTCCCGTGTCCCGAAGGTAACGGGGAGGATTATAGCTCCGAGTGGGGTAATGGCCCCCGGACCTACTCCGGAGAATGGTCGAGAGGGCTGAAGATCCGAAAGTCGAAGCTGAAGTCTGGTGAAAGCTTCAAAGCTTATAAGGTTCAGCCCCGAACCTCCATCCACCATAACATGATGGAGCTGGATGTTGTTGATGGTGGGAGATACCATCAAGGGTAATTGGCCAGCTCCAACCATGCTTTGGGGACAATCCGAAGCATCAAAAATGATGGGTGTGTCCATCCACTTTCGATGTGGCTCCGGTCTAGCTGTAGGAGCTACAGCAGCCATATCCCGCCGCATAGTCTTGATGACGCGACGAGAAGTGATGTCCCACGATCCACCAAAGATGGTGTTCATGGTTTTCCGACGCTCGTTATCGGAGACGTTGGAGTCATCGTCGACGGAGGTGTAGACGGCTTTCAAGACCTTTTTGGGGTCCTGAAACCCTAACTCCTCTTCAGCCGGAGCTTCGTCAACCTTCTGTTTTCCCTCCCTCTGTCGGAAAGGAGACCCTTCACGGCGCTTGTTGTAGCGCTCGGCAAGGTTTTGGACCTCCCGGCAGTCTTCCAGCCTGTGGCTGCCCGTTTTGTGAATGGGGCACCACATCTTGGATTTGCCGCCGTCTTCAGAAGACGGTCGAGGTCGTTTCTCGGGGCGTGGCCCCCGGCCTCCAGGAGTTGCAGTGGCTGCAACGTTGGATGTGCCGGCCGACGGCTTCTTCTTGCCGTTGGTCTTCTTTTTCTTCTTGCCACTCCCGGAGGTAGCGGCTTCTTCTTTGGAGGATTTTTTGTGATCCTCCAAGGTTGGTTTGGAGTGCATTTCACGGCCCTCCGCAGCTCTGGCACATTTGTCTGCCAAGCTGAAGAGCTCCATGACGCTGGTGATCTCTTTGATCGCCAGCTTCTCCAACATCTTCTTGTCTCGCACACCCTGTCTGAATGCCACAATGACAAAAGCGCTTGAGATAGAAGGGATTGTGTTACGTACCTGAGAGAACCTCTGGATGAATGACCGCAAAGATTCTCCCCCTTTTTGCACGACTGCAAAAAGATCCAGTTCAGTGCCCGGTTGAGTGTATGAACTCCCGAAGTTGGCAGTGAACTGACGGCACAGCTCCTCCCAACTGTCAATAGAGTTGGGTGGAAGGCTCATAAACCAGGACCTGGCGGTCCCAGTTAAGGCCACTGGAAAGTAGTTGGCCATTACGGCCTTGTTTCCTCCAGCTGCTAAGATTGCAGTGGAGTATATCTGCAGAAATTCTACGGGGTTGACAGTCCCATCGAATTTTTCCGGCAAGTGTGGCCGGAACTTCTGTGGCCATCTAACCATGCGCAGGTGCATGGCTAGGGCGGAACAGCCTCCTCCTACTCCTTCCAGAGTAGAAAGGTCTTGAGCATCCCGTCTTTCTCGAGCTCACTCGATATGGACACGGCCATCCTGTTGGCGGTATCAGCGATCAAGCTCCGCCCGGAGGTCGTGTGTCGAAAGCCGAGATGCCGTATGGGTGCGTCGTGCCCCAGAGGGCAACGACGTCACTTGCTGTGACGCAGCTCGTCTTCGGTTGTTGGAGACATGCGGACCAAGTCTTCCAGACAACGTCCGTCGCTGCGACGGGGCCCGCCATGAAGGAGGTGGACCCTGGTTGTTGAGGCGTTCGGCCGCTGCCGCGACCAAATGCTCAACATCAGCCCTCCATTGCTCCATGGCACCTTGAGATGCATCCGGAGGTGGTGGTCGCTGGAGAAGAGCACGCGCTGCATGGAGCGCGTGTTCTGGATTGTCATGACTTGCCGGTGCAGTATGTGACGCCGGCGCACCATCATGTTGCCCGACACGTCTTGCCAGAGAAGATGGTGGTGGTGGGAGTGTGACTCCTGCTGGTGCTGAGGCTCCTGCTGGTGGCTGCATGTTGGAGGGATTGCCTCCGACAGCCTGAGCAGCAGGTTGCCCGTTGGATGATCCAGCCGCAGAATTCACCATTCTTGAAAATCTCAGGCGCCCCCTTCCTGGCGCGCCAACTGTCGACTATTGGAGTCGGCAGATCTCCTGACACTACGAAAGTGTTGAAGGAGTTTGTAGTTCGGTGTGGGCGCGCGGAGACTCAAGAAGGTGAATCACGATTGGACACGAGAGACACAGTGGTTTACGTGGTTCGGGCCGCCTGAGCGTAATACCCTACTCCACGGGTGTGTTGTGTTGTATTAGTTTGTGTACGAAAGCTCACGTCAATGCGTGTGTGTCCGAGTCCCCTCCGTGTATCGTCGGTTTGTCCTTTTATAGTACAAGGACAAACCGTTACAAGTTAGCCTGTCCCGACATGTGGCCCCGGCGGTTACTAGTATTGATACACGATTAATTACTGTCAATAACCCTGTAACGGTCTCCGACAGTGCCGTTACAAGTGTTAAGATTGTCCGATTAAGTGTCATTAACGTGGAATTAATGACAATTAATCGGGTCTTGAAGTCCGCGGTTATCCTTTGAAGATCCGGAGTCATTACAATGTCCTCCGGAGGCTTGGGGCGGCCAGCTCCGGCGTTTGGACGCGTGGCAGCTCCGGAGCTTGCTTGTGGGAAGCGGGAAGCTCCGGGGTGGCCTGGCACGTGTCAGGTCCGGAGCTTCTCTCGGTCAGGGGTTAAGTCCGGAGGTGTCGTTTCGGTACCTAGCCCGGAGCTTCACCCTTGTGGGTAGTAGCTCCGGTCTGGCAGTACACGTGGCAACCTAGGGGTTAACCATGTTGGAGAAGCAGGTCCGGTTATGTCTGACAAGTGGGCCCCCGAGGGTCTTCAATTTGAGTAGATGTCCTTCCCTTGAGATCTTTGTAACCTCAGGGGGTGTATGGTTTTTAGGGTACCGACAGAATCGTTCCTAAATCAGAACCCAATTCAAACTTAAATTCAAATTGAAAACCAGATGCTGAATTAGATTAAAAAAAGAGAGAGGAAAACAGTTATTTAACCGAGGGGTTTAAACTCAAAGAAAACTGGAATTCAAATTATCCAAACTGGTTCTAAATTTAAAATCAAATTAACTAGAAAAATTAAAGGGAAAACACAACTCCCCTCTGGGCAGGGCCCATTTCCTCCCTCCTTTCTCCTTCAAGCGTGCGGCCCACTCCCCTTTCTCTTACTCGGCCCAGCGCAACCCGTCTCCTCCCTTTCGCGCGTGGCCCAGCCCAGGCGGCCAACACCCTTCTTCTTCCTCCCGTCCCGCTTCAAGACCGACCATAGCTCCGGGAAATCCGCGACAGGACCGTGCCCGGGAGCCGCCTGCACCACTGGCGCCCTGTTGCAGCGCCCTTATCGATCAGCCGCCTCCGCCCTGTTACTAAATCATCAATGTGAAGATTGCAAGCCCTGCTCCACCGCCTCTGTCAAATCGCCCGGCAAGACTAGCTCGATTCCGCAATTCCGGCAATGGGACTCCTCCCCGTTGCGTCACCTTGCTGGATACCTGGAGCGACGTCGCTTCACCTTTTCCTCCTCGCCATCATGAGCATGATGAAACGCGTGTGTCATGGAACTGCCATGCCAAGTCGCCGATCTTTTTGCACACCGCCTCTCGGCCACGGCCTTGCCGCGGCTATAAAACGACGCCACACTCCTCCATTCACACAGGCATACCCTCCTCTCATTTCCAATGCGCACCACAGAGCTCGCACATCCCTCACCGAGCGGAATTTCACCGTTCCCCATTTTCTTCCTCGCTGCCAGCAACCTCGCCCATTCCGATGCGTCAGAGTCGAGGTAATGCAATTAACCTCTCCCACTGCTTACCCATTGTGTAGAACACATAGAACACTTGGTTCTTGGCCACTTGGCGCACTGTGTCCTAGATCTCGAAGGCCCCTCGCCAGTGCCACCGCGCGCCATCATCACCGGCTAGTCAGGGGAGCTTATGGATCAAGAAATGTTGCCTGTAATCTTAGCCTATACATTTATTACGTAGTGTTATACTTAGTTTGCGAAAAGGATCAAGGGAAGGCGGACCTTGCCAGTCGCCTCCATGGTCGCCATAGCCCCCCCTGCCGCCGGCCACTGTGGAACCCTCCCCGCCTAGTACAAGCACACTGGCACGCTTCCCACACCCGAGAACACCCTCTTGTCATGCCGGTTTGTCGATAGCTCACACGCACAGGGAGATCGATGAGCGCACGCCTGGCTTCGTCGTGTATGGCCGCCCCTACTCGTCGCCGGCCGCAGTAGGCGCCGCCACGGCCGAGCAAAGCACCCCACCGAGTTCCTAGCTCGCTCTGTAACCTCCTCAAGCACCCGACAGACTTGGCAACCCGACTCCAGCTAGACGCTGGCGAGCCCCCTAGTCACCTCCCTACAGACCCTGCTGCTCCTCTGTTCTGGCGCGTGGTGCCAACGTGGCGCACACATGGCGAGGACGTAGCGGCCAACAAGGCGCCACGTCACAGTGGTCTAGACACCTCATCACGACCCCCAACCCGCAAATGAGTGAACCCGGTCCATGAAGGCCGAAGGGCCATAGTCTACTGTCCTCTGGGCCCTGCGTGTCAAGATCCATTAAGTGCTAGGCGCACTCACTTGTACACACACTGACTAGCACGACCCACAAGTCAGCCTCCCATTGGACATGGAACTTTTAGGTCCACACAGTAAATGCACACAGAACTCTATAAATTATATTTTCAAACGTAGGAAAATCGCATAAAAATCACATAAAATAATAAGTGACTCTTAGCATGTGATAGAAGTGTTTGATAGTTTAAATAAGTTATGTGAATTAATAAAATATGCATAACCATTTATAAATCATTTAACTAAGTAAGAAATTGAGGAAGTCCTGCAATTAGCCTCTAAAATGGATAATTCCTCCACAAAATAATCTTAAAATTTGAAAGATATTATTTTATACCTACAAATGATGTAAGCACTAATAATAATCATGCGACACTAAATTAATTATTATTATTATCAAAAGGCCATTTAAATAACTACTAATTAGTAAAATTCACATACATATCTTAAATAAAATAATCTCACTTTTAATAATTACCAAATATCTGTAGAAAATGTTTTTGTGCATATACAACATAATGTGAGTATAAAATTGTCTAATATAGGATAGGGAATTGAATATCCTCCCTATAGGAAAACCAAGTGAATAATCGTAAATAGTGAAATACACGTGGAAGCTCCCAATTAAATAATCTATCCGTAAATGACCTTCTAAATATTCCAAGGAATATATATAAGAACCTTATATGGTAATGGACTAAAATAGAATATCGGATAACAAACCAACTAGTGGCATTATAGAAAAGCAACTAGAAGGATTTTAGATAATAGGAATTCACATACAAAATGGACCTTCACTAGTGATTTCTTAAAGTCCTAATAGTCATAATACACTAATGGAGTTCTAAAATAGGTTCATTACTTTTAGAACACATTAAGAAAATAATAGATCAAAAATCATATGAGTTAACAAGACATACACGATATGTTATCAAAACTACTGAGATGACTCGAACATCAAAACCTGTGCTTAGACTCTAAAATAAGTAGGCCTTACATTAGTAGAACCTTAGTGAATATACCGTTATGAAGACAGAGTAAAAATAAAGAAGGCCCATATAAGTTGTGGTCAACTCATTGACCACAATATAGGCAATTTACAGAATAAGCTAGTGAGTTCACCTTAAATGTCATAAACTATGTAAATAACTAAGAAGACTGATAAAACATTTATATCCTTTCAATTGCCACATAGTTGACCAATGAGACAGTAATGCTTCCAAATAGCCACCAGTAGAATGGCGTATTCCTCGGTAAATATTCTAAGAAAACAGTAGCGTTTCCAAATAGCCACCAATAGAATGGCGTATTCTCCAATAAACCTTATAAGAATCTTACTAACCGCATTATTGAATGATTGTTCGTGTTTATTGGATTTCTATTTGGATTTCTTGGATCTTTATCGATGTTTCCTATTTTATTCGCATAGCTCCGTACCTAGTAATCGGAGAGTTCGCGAATGAGATATTCAAGATTCGGACCACGAAGAACTGGACAAAGACTCTGATAAACACCATAAAGGAAAGCTCTAACTCCTTGATCATATTTCACCTATGTTTTGCAATCGCACCTATGGCCTGTTTTCATTGCACGACTGTATGTCTATTTTAAAATATTGTTATGCTATGAACCACTTGATGTGGTAGCATGAGCTATGTTGATGACTGAGTATCGGTGTTAGCTACTAGCCAACAATGAACAGTAACACATAAGTTACTCGCTATCAATGGCTTGAAACAAGACACTATATCAGTTACGATAATAGCAGTGCGTCGAAGGTCTTAAACGACACTTCCCCTGGGCCTGCTTAGAGAGCAGCCCGCGGAGGTTCTTTGGATTCACGAGGGCTAGTCCCAGGAGTTTGAGCGCAGCGAGATGGTGAACACAGAGGGATTACGTGGTTCGGGCCGCTGGAGCGTAACATCCTACGTCCACGGCAGTGTAAGTATATTGCCTTGCTTGGGCGTGTATGGGTTACAGTCGGTCTGATCCGTCCCCTGTGAAGGTCGTCTGCAGAGTCCTTTTATAGTCCAAAGACTCTGCAGTCACAAGGTGGGCCCCAGGCCCCAACAGGTGGTCCTGGGGAAAGCCAAATCCTATACAAGATCAAGGATTAAATGCTATCTACTTCCTTTTGTCAGGGGCTTCAATGTGCTATCCCGTCGCGTCGTGCGCGAGGGCTACACATAGTTGTGATGGCAGGGCCCGTCCCGTCCGTCTTGTCCTCGCAGCTTACTCGTCCGCCTTGCGTCGTGGGTCTGTACCGGCTACTTGGACAAGACAGGACACTAGAGCCTTGACTTTTGTATGCGCGACTCCGCTTCTCCTGGGGAAGGCGCACATACTTAATGCTTGTCTGAGCGGCGCACTCTTTCCTTTACTGCGGCCTCATACCGCATTGAGTCGGCCCACCGCCACGTGGTCGCACCGGAGCCTGCCCCCGCGGGGAGTTGAGTGCCCAGCTGTACAGGTCACGTGGCGCCTCCGGAGCCCACCTCCGCGGGAGAGCGGAGGCTCAGCCCTACGGGCCACGTGGTAGTCCAGGAGCCCTTCCTTGCGGGGAGACGGGCCTGGTCCCGGGAGTTCCATTGGCTACGTGGCAGCCCTGGAGCTCGCCTCAGCGGGAAGGCGAGAGTCCGGTCCTGCCGGCCACATGGCAACCCCGGAGCCTGCCTCGGCCGGGAGGCGAGGGTCTGGTCCTGCCGGCTACGTGGCAGCCTCAGAGCCTGCCTCAGCGGGGAGGCGAGGGTCCAGTCCTGCCAGCTACATGGCAGCCCCGGAGCCCGCCTCAGCGGGGAGGAAAGGGTCCAGTCCTGTCGACTACGTGGCAGCCCGGGAGCCCGCCCCGGCGGGGAGGTAGGATCTGGTCCTTCCCTCCACGACGTGGCAGCCTCGGACTCTGCCTCCAAGTAGAGGCCAAGTCCATAGCCGTTTTCTCCTTGTGCGCGGGGGTACCCGGTCTGTGGGGTACCGACAGTGGCCCCCGAGCCCATCTCGGGAGAGTCGTCGATACCGCAGGTGGGGTCTTCTTCTTTATCTTCCTGCGCAACTCTTTCGATTCCAATTCGGGGCAGTTCCCCGGGCGGCATGTCCCTGCCATCGTGTCTACGCATCTCCTTCTGGTAAGCGGAGGCGCGGGACATGCACCGCGCGACATGACTTTTGCTTTCAATCGTGCTTTAACTGTAGTGGTTCCCAAGGTGGCTCCTGCACTTCCGCTGCTTTAGCCTTTTTAGAATCCACCGAGTTACCTCCCGCACAGTTGTCCACCCGGCTTTCCTTCTTTGTTGAGCGACTCGGGCCCTCATGTCATTGCCTATGCGGGTATGTTTCTCTTCTACTGAGGCTGTGGCGATTCACACGTCGCGTCTGTTGGCTTGCAGAGGTGAATAAAAAGAGACCTTTCCCCCTAAGGGTCCTTTCTTCCGCTTCTGCATCCTTGCGCTCGTGCCTCTTGCCCCAAGCCCAGTCCTTGCGCTCTAGCTCCCGATTTCCCCTTCCGGAACCTCCTCCCTCAACCTCATGGCGAGCATCCTGCCCAGGTCCCGGTTGACCAGGTCTGCCGATCTGGCCCCCGTGCGTCGGCTTCTCGGCTCGCGAGCCCCTGAACAGGAGGAGTGGCTCTGTCGCAGGGAGCTCCCACTGAACCTCACCGACGGGGAGATGGTGTTGTTCTCATCGTACGTGCTGGTTGGCTTCGTTCCGCCAGCATTCGCGTTCCTGGTAATGCTTCTGGAGACTTTCGGCCTCCAACTTCACCACCTCCCGCCGAACTCGATCGCCCTGCTGGCGGTCTTTGCTCACCTCTTCGAGATGTTCGTGTGGGTGATGCCATCGGTGAAGCTCTTCAGGTACTTCTTTGTACTGAGGGCCACCGGCAAAAGCTCGAAGGATCAGCTCAGCGCCTACTACTTCCAGCGTCGAACCAAGGTCCCTTCTAGGTACTTTGCTTCCTTCAGCTCTGCACGGTGGGAGCAATGGCGCGAAGATTGGATGATTGTCAAGGTCGAGGCTCACGACCGGATGTGCCTCCCCACTGGGAGCCCCTACTCCGAGCGGTCATTCTGGGAGGAGCGCCCAGAGCTGGAGAGGGCGTTCGACCCGGTGTTGGAGAGGATCCAGATGCAGGCAGACCACAGGCTGACGTGTGCGATGGTGTTGAGGGACTTCATGACCCGACGCATGGCTCCACTCCAGCGCCGCGTCCGCCCGACATGGATGTACACCGGCCCAATGGACTGCACCCAGCTCGAGACCGGCTCTGACTCCAACCCGGACGAGCAGCTGCTACACGATATGCTGGTCCAAGTCTGCCCCGACGACGTCTCCCCTGAGGGACTGACCCTCCCGGCAGCCTGCCGCCCCCTGTGCTCAGACTCCGAGCTGAGGAGGCGGCTGCTGAAGGCGATGCCGATGCTCGATGAGTCCGGGCTGGCGCAGTGCCAAATTGGAGACCCGTTCCGGGGGGTCGAGATTGTTGACGATGTTGAGGGTGTCGACATCGCCGATAGCGCTGAGGGAGGCAAAGATCCCCCAAGCGACGAAGATCCCCCGAGTGATTACTCCTCACGCTGGTTCCAGCACCATCAGCAGGGAGGTGTTGGCACCTCTGCTAATATGGGGAAAGGGAAAGCACCTGTGCCGGTGTCGGACCCGACCCCCAAGAAGCGCGCCCGTTCGCCGCCATTAGTCCCCTTCGCTCCTCGTCAGGATGCTGGTGGCACCACTTTTCCGCCTGAATCCTCGACGCGCAAGAGGGGGAGGCTCCTCAACGCGGATGGGACCCCAACGTTCCCCCACCGTTCGAAGGAGCGCCAGAATTCGGGGGTGCCGCCAACCCCTCCATTTCAGGGGCCCCCGGCTCACGCAGCGGCCCCCACCGCGGGTTCGGGGGGGGGGGGGGGGGTCCGAACCCCCCAACCCTTTCGGGAAGCGGTGGAACTTCAACATCCCCCGATAAGTCTGCATACATTTCATCTTGGACATTCTTTGCCGTGTGCTAACCCTGTAACATCCTTATGATTTGGGTTTGTCTGTTTTCAGCGCAACCGCAGCTACTCCTCCACCCTCGCGCCCTTTCACTGGTGGGCATGCTGCTCCTGCCAGCTCACGGGGCTCCTCTGTAGCCTCGGACCCTGCTCGGGCGCCCCGGGCTGCTGCTGCCGAGGTGCCCCGGGCCTTCGTGCCCGAGGCCCTACAGCAGCTGCTGAGGGTCCACAGTGCGCGCCGGTGTCTGGTGTCGCGCCCGCCAACGACTCCGCATCCACCGGCTACTCTTCATCGGCGGATGCTACCGCGCCGACTGACACTGCCACATCGGCTGGCGCCACCACCCCGGGTGGAGCTCCTGGAGCCGGCTTAGGAGCCTTCGGTAGCAGTGCTGGAGCCTCCGCTGGGAGGGGGGCTCCTAGAGACGACGCGCCTGCTCCCAGGGGCGGTTCCCCCCGCCTTCTCTGACTGGGGGAGCTCTAGTCACTGTTTCTCCGGTGGTCCTCCAAATGGAGGATGATATTGAAGAGGTGGGGAGGCAGGGACCTGCGGCTACGGTGGAGCTCTCCCCCTGTCAGAAGCCATGGCCATTGCCTACTCTGGCTTTCGGCAGGCTCGGGCGGCCCTCGACCGGGAGAGGGGGAGGCTCGAGGACGAGGAGGACCGGCTCCGGGAATGCGCGAGGACCCTGGAAGCCCGGACCCGGTTGGCGAAGAGCCGGGTGGCGCAGCGGGAGGTGGTCGTCCGGGAGGAGATGAAAATCCTCGACCAGGAGCACGAGCTTATCGCTCGCTTGGAAGCCATTACCCAGAAGCTGAAGGCGGACGCCGCGGCGATCCATGCTGAGGCCAGCTCCCGCCTCCAGTCCTGCGAGGAGCTCCAACAGCTGCTATCTCGCCGAGAAGCTGCTCTTGCCGAACGGGAGCAGGAGTTGGCGGCGAAGCAGGCTGAGGTGGAGGCAACCTCCCGCTGGCTCGTCCTCCAGCAGAAAGGGGCGAGGGTCCGCGCCGCCGAGCTAGACCGCCGGGATGCTGCCCTGGCTGAGGCGGAGCAAGCCTAGCTCGCCGAGCGCCAAGCCCTCCTAGACCGCGAGGTCAACGTCGCCCTCAAGGAGGGAGACTTGAGCCGCTGCGAGAGGGAGGTCAGCGAGCGCGAGAGGGCCCTGGCAGCCAGGAGGAGCGGTTCCTGGACGGCGGCCCCCGGGCGCTGGCGGCAGTCCAGCAGGAGGTGCAGGAGCTCTGGGCGTCGTGTTCTGCTGAGGCCCGAAAGGTCTGGGAGTTCCTGGGCGGCGCCGACTCAGCTCTGGTGCCGCTCGGCTTCAGCCCAGTGCGCGTGGGGGAACCAGCGCAGGAGGTGAGTCAGGTGTTCCCATCCCTTGACTCCACCAGCTCGAGGATGCGTTCGCTGGGGCCATCATCGACAACCAGCTGGAGACAGAAGGGAGGATGCTGGTGAAGGAGGTGGCGACACACATCTTGTCCTGCTATCGGAGCTGGTACCCTGACGTCCCTCTTCAGCCGGTCCTCGAAGGGCCCATCGCCGAGAGGGAGGAGGCCGCCAAGTCTGAAGTCTCAGATGCCGTGGCGCTCATCACCTCGAGGTTCCAGCGGAGCGGGTAAGGGCTCCCCATGCGCCGCTTGTATCTTCTGTTTCTTTCAGTATTTCTTTGTAGTTGTTTGTGATGATAGACCTTTATTTTTCAACAAAAAATCTGCTTGGAGTGCCCCTCATACTTAGCCTGCTTTACTTTTCAGCAATATTTTCTAGTTGCTTGTTGTTCCTTAGCTTCCAGGACCTGCCGTCCCCTGGAGCGTGGCCCCCTTGCAGGTGTGGCCAGTTGTTATGGGCACACCTGTCAGATACCTAGAAGTTAGGACGGACGGTTGCAGGGGAGCTTAGGATGTGTAGGTAGCATTGCTGTAACTGAGTATGCAGGGACGTCGACGGCTGGCCCCCTGGGGGTTCCATCGAAGCTTCGGTCCGGTGGTGCCCACCATCTCTGGTGAAAGGTCGACGACGGACCCCGTGGGGGTGCCACCGGAGCCTTGGTCCGGCGGCACCCACCATCTTCGTGGGTACTCTGACGGTTATCGCCAGGATAACTCCTTGAAGACTTGCGTATAGATCAAAAAACAGGAGAATTAATTCTGTCCGTTGGTCATTGCTTCCCTGCTCCTTTTTTAGTGTTGCTTGACTTACAATCTTGGGCTGACTCAAGGGGCTTGGGTAATTCAGTGCATCTGCACCTAGGGCTCACTATCCATACCACTTAAGGGTGGTCCATCTGGCCCCCAGTACTCAGCTGTAGCGTTGGGGAGGCAGGGCGCACAGGCTTAGGGTACAGGACCAGACTAAGCAGGCTGTGCCCCTAGACCTCCCGCTCAGTGTAAGTTTTTCCTGGGGGAGACTGTATGGAGACACAGACCCCCGAGTATGGGAACATCCGAGGCCCCAGGCACATTGTAGGTACCTCAAGCAACCCTACCTGCAACCAGACAGCAAGGCTCCCACTATTGCTAGAGCAGGTAAAAATGACAGCGCCCATGATAGATCACGAGCTACAGCGAACGTACAGCAATATCATAAAAAATTAAAGATAATTTTTTGAATGAGAAACCCTATACTGGGCAGGATAACATTCTTTCATTGCGGTTTCCCATAAGATGGGACGGGCTTTACAAGGGGAACGACACGACTCGGGCGACAAAGGAAGTCGAGTGCTCCTACTTAGGGTTGTGGACCAGGCTAAGCGAAATGTGCACTCAGAGCCTCGTCCCCATAGCCTTAGTTACCCTAAGTACCGTTCCTAGGCACCATGTACCTTTTACAATGAAAGAAAACTGTCCTAACACTGGTCTAGGGGGAGAACTTACGGAGGTGCTCGATGTTCCAGGGGTTGGGCAGTCGCTCTCCATCCTCCGTAGCTAGGCAGACGCACCCAGGGCGGCATACCTCCGTAACCCTGAAGGGACCCTCCCATCTGGGGGAGAGTTTGTTAGCCCCTTCCCGGGAGAGTATGCAACGCAGCATCAGGTCGTCTACCTTTAGCTCCTTACTCCGCACGGTCCTCTGGTGGTAGTGCCGGAGCGTCGGCCTGTACCGTGCATTTTGGAGAGCCGCTCTCACTCATACCTCATCAACGAGGTCCACGTCTTCACGCCGGAGCTGGTCCTGCGCGGCTTCGTCGTACACCCGGACTCGGGGGGAGCCCCTGGTAATTTCTGGGGGGGGGGGGGCGGCCTCTGCCCCGTACACCAGGAAGAAAGGCGTTTCCCCTGTGGCCCGGCTGGTTGATGTCCGATTGTAGGATCGAAGAGCACGTGAAAAGCTACCAGGGGGAGAGTGAATGGTAGATTTAAAAATCTTACGCAGCGGAAACAATTAAACCCCAAACCCTTTCGGCAGAAAAATGATCTGTTAAAGAAATCGTGTGTGAGACTAATATAAACGTGTTTCATCGTGACAAAAGTGATAGATATCAGAGAGAATCAAGTCACGAAAACAACACAAAAATAATCACTCAAATTCGTTGAGAAAAATTCAAGTTATGATCGAAAGATCAAATAATGGTCAATCTGCCCTACCCGAGAAAAAAAAAACAGTTCTGGAATGCTGCAAAGAAACTCGTGTAGATCATAGAACACAAATCCAATGACCGTGAAATTTTGACATATGATAGACAATAAATTTGTGAAGACAACCCAAAAAGAATCACGTCAATTGGATCTGTAAAACTCGAGTTATGATAAAACCACCGACGAAAGGTAGTGCTGTCCAGAAACTCGACGAGTAAAACTTGTCTGGAACAAGTCGGACGAACAAGGCACAAAAGTTCCTTCAAACTACGAATTTTATTCAATATAACACAAGAGGAACAACCCCAAAGTCGTGCACCACGATATCTTGGCTCCCTTGCTTATATAACCAGTTCGAAAGCCAACTCAACTCAGATCAGGAACCTAATCCTGCTCTGTTCATGAATCGTATCTTTCCATAACTGCTTAGGATTCTTCCATACGCAGATAGAAGCAATCTTAAGACTTCCAAACACCTTGGGAACGTATCCCACATTCCTTAACAACTCAAATTCGTGACCCATACGAAATCCTATCATAACCAACTCAAATCTTTACATATTTGAGTCAAACCCGACTCAGCCGCAGCCTGAGTCCATAACCTAGTCGGTTGGACCTTTCCGACCAATTCTTTACGTCCACATCTCTTCATCACGTCTCGGAACCATGTAGCCATGTCCATGCACTCCTTGCAAACGTGCAAACATCTTCCAATGACGTCCACGATACCTTCATATGCATTGTTCTTGATTCAATCATGCTGCGCAACCTCCTGATCAGCTCAACCACAATTCCTCCTGAATTTGATTGTTGGAACCTCATCTCCTCCCTGAGACTAGTCCAATGGATCCCGTCACTAGCCATGTATTGAACTCAAGCAACACCTGCACATGAATAAACAACCAATCCATACAAGCCCAAGTCCTCGACTTGACTCAAGTTAGTTCCAAGCACAACACCTTACGTGAGAACCTCACATAACCATGTTGCAAAACCACAGTAACACGATATCATCCATATCAACCAAAACGCACCAAAAACTTAGCAAATGAATACTAAGCAATCTTTCCAACAATGTAAAGCAAGTACGAAACATTGCAAATGAAAAGCAGAAGCACTACGGTCAAGTTTCGGACCTTGCCAGAGCAACCCGGACCTTGAGCCGGAGCTAACAAAAGCTAGTAGAACCTAGCGCTGAAGCTTACCAAAACTAGTACAACCAAGCTCCCGCCGGAGCTTACAAAACTAGCAGGACCTAGCACCGAAGCTAACCAGAACTAGTCGGAACTAGTAGTCCCAAAAGCTGGAGCTAGAAAAAACAACTTCAGAGCTTAGCAAAAACACGGGGGAGCTATCAAAAACATGTCGGAGCTATCAAAGTCATGCCGGAGCTAAAGACAAAACTTCACTGGAGCTGACCAAAGCTAGTCGGACCTAGCATCGAACGTAACCGAAGCTACCCAAAACAAGCCGGACCTACCGTCGGACCTTGCTGTAGCTCAGAGCTAGAGTCGGACCTTGATAAAAAGGTGTTTTGGAGATATTCAAAACTTTTATCGTCAAGGCAAGTGTATTCACTACACGCCAATGTATTCAGCACACATAGGTCTTACAATCTACCCCTTGATGAATGCATTGGCAACACCATTTTAAAATCCGAACATTGGCTTATTCACATAAAAGTTTTGAAGGCAATTTCTCCCCCTTTGTAAATCAGAAGTAAAATGAGAAGAAAAATTATTCCATATTATCTCTCCCCCTTTATTATCTCTCCTTATGCACATATTCTCTTTCTCTTCATGCTTATCTCTCCCCCTTTGACAATGTATTCAGCAAGTCATGAACATATAAACAAATTATCTCTCCCCCTTTAGTTGTTATGAGCATATTATAACATATACATATAAACAAAGCTCATCCAAGTCATACTATCAAGTACCTTACATTATCACATCAATGAAATACATAAAGTAGTGTAAGCCATGCTAGAGATCAAATGTAATTTTCAATTTAAGCAAGTCATGATCTCACAAACTTAACTATTTCAAAACCTGAAAGCATGACACTAGTTGCTGCATTTTATTATTTTTCAAAGCATAAATTTAGATCATATGATATTTGCAAGAGATTATATGCGCATCTGCCTTATTCTAACCAACCAAGCCAAGCCTATGTCATTTGACAATCAGAAGCTTAAGGACATGGTTTTAGTCATACACAACTTCTTCCAAGTTCATATCTAAGTGCAATGATAAGCCATCTCAAAAGAAGAAGTGCGATGCATGCATATTCTCTTGATCTTTTCTCAATTTATATTTGTTCATAAAAACTCAACATGTGAGTTGATTACTTGATGAATTCTTAATGATTAAAAGCACTTGTGAACATGTAACAAGTTCAAAACAGCAAGAAAGTTCAACCATGACCAGTTTTAGTGTAAGTAATTATTCCAATTACTAGACATGGCAAAAACTACAAAATGTATAACACGAGTAATGTAGTAAGAACTTTCAGCATGTAAAAGGAATCACAAAGTCATATATGTATGAAATACTATGCTCATATTATTTTGCTTTCAGATTCACACATAGACTTCCCAAATTTCAAAACTCCCCCTCAATTTAAGCCATGAGGATGCATAACCCCTATTTCACTACGAATGTAACAAAAACGAGTGAAATCCAAAGGTTTTGTAAAAATGTCAGCCAATTGTTGTTCGGTATCTACATGGTGAAGCACAATGTACCCTTTTTCAACATTATCTCGGAGAAAGTGATACCTAATGTCAATGTGCTTAGTTCTAGAATGTTGCACGGGGTTTTTAGCAATGCAAATGGCACTAGTGTTATCACATAACAGTGAAACACTATCTAGATCAACCCCATAGTCCTGAAGTGTTTGAACAATCCAAAGAATTTGTGAGCAAGCACTAGCAGCAGCTACATATTCAGATTCAGCTGTGGATTGTGCAACTAAATTTTGTTTTCTAGAGGACCAATCAACAAGAGAATTACCAAGAAAATTACAAGCACCGGAAGTACTTTTCCTATCAATCCTACGACCCCCAAAATCAGCATCCGAAAAAGCTTTCAAAGTAACGGTTGAGGAAGAAGGAAGAAAAATGCCAAATTCTTGGGTTCCATGTAAGTACCTGAGAATCCTTTCGACGGCTTGACGATGTGAAATACGTGGGGAAGCTTGAAACCGTGCACAAAGACATATGCTGAATTATATGTCCGGTCTTGATGCCGTGAGGTACAAAAGTGACCCGATCATGCTTCTATATTCTTTTTGATTCACAGATTCACCATCTTCATCAAGTTAAAGTGTTGTTGCTGTTCCCATTGGTGTCTGAAGAGGCTTGTTTTTGTCCATGTTGAAGCGCCTTAGGAGGTATTTGGTATACTTCGTTTGATGCACAAAGGTACCCTCCTTGGTTTGCTTGATTTGCAGTCCCAAAAAGTAAGTGAGTTCACCCATCATACTCATTTCAAATTCGGAACTCATCATTGCTAAAAACTTGGACACAAGATCATGAGAAGCACAACCAAATATAATATCATCCACATACACTTGAACGAATAATGAGTCATTGCCATGCTTAAGCACAAAAAGAGTTTTATCAACCTTGCCCATGTTAAACCCCTTTTCAAGTAAGAATGTTTTTAACCTATCATACCATGCTCTAGGGGCTTGTTTGAGATCGTATAAGGCTTTGGACAGTTTGTAAACATGATTAGGAAAATCTGGATTTTCAAAACCCGGTGGTTGTTTGACATAAACCTCCTCATCTATGTAGCCATTAAGAAAAGCACTTTTAACATCCATTTTAAATAGCTTAAAACCTTTAGATGCTGCAAAAGCTAACAAAATTCTTATGGCTTCTAATCTAGCAACAGGAGCAAAAGTTTCATCAAAATCTAGACCTTCAACTTGAGTGAAACCTTGAGCAATCAACCTAGCCTTATTCCTAACCACAACCCCATCCTCACTTTGTTTATTTTTAAATACCCATTTAGTTCCAATTAAGGTGTGACCTTGAGGTTGAGGTACAAGTTTCCAAACATTATTTCTTTCAAAATTTTCTAACTCTTCTTGCATGGCAATAATCCAAGATTCATTAGTGAGTGCGTGTGATATATATTTGGGTTCAAAAGAAGCAACAAAAGCAAAATGAGCATGAGAGTTTGGATCGCAAAACCTGGACCGTGTGACTCGTTCGTGCAAGCTTCCAATCATCTGTTGTGGGGGATGATCTTTGTAAAGCCGTAGGGGAACAGATGTATCACAAGCTTCTTCTTCTTCATGTTCATCACAAATCGATGAGTTTGTGGCTTGAGGATGATTTGAATCAGCATTGATGGTTGTCGGTGCTGGTTGAGAATTAACATCCGGAGCTAAACCAAAGTCTTTAGTTGCTGAATTTTCTGGCAGCAACTCCAATTCTTCCTCATTTTCAATGAAAATGCTCTCCCCCTGCGGATATGGATCTGGACTTGCCATATTTGAGCTAGTACCTGGGCTAGATTCATCAAAAGACACTTCACAAGTCTCCTCAATTTTGTTAGTGTCAAGTAAAAGCACACGGTAGCCTCTAGTATGAGATGGATAACCAAGAAACATGCCATCAATGGATCTAGGTTCAAATTTATCAAGATTACCATGTTTCTTAACAAAGAATTTGCAACCAAAGACACGAAAGTGTGTAACACTAGGCCTATGTCCAAACTGAAGCTCATATGGTGTTTTACCTAGCTTAGCACGCAAGAAAACACGATTTGAGACATAACAAGCGGTTGCTAACGCATCAGCCCAAAATTTCCTAGGAGTTTGATATTCATCAAGCATAGTCATAGCCATCTCAACTAAGGTTCTGTTCTTTCTTTCTACAACACCGTTTTGTTGAGGTACATATGGTGAAGAGAATTGATGATCTATTCTATTTTCAGCACAAAAGTGATCAAAAGATTGATTTTTAAATTCTGTTCCATTATCACTTCTAATTGCTTTTAATGATCATGGGTGATCAATTGATAATCTAAGAAATAAAGTTCTAAAGTGACTAAAAACTTCATTCTTAGACGCCATAAAGTAAACCCAAGAGTATCTAGAATAATCATCAATGATAACAAGAACATACCATTTACCTCCGAAGGATTGAACACGTGAAGGTCCTACGGTGTCAAGATGCAAAAGTTGACATGGTCCAATTGTCATGATCATTGTGAGAGGAGTATGTGAACCTGCAACCTTCTTAGCATGTCTACAAGAAGAGCACACAATTTCTTTGTCCCCTTTAAGCTTAGGCAGCCCACGTATGCGATCAAGAGCACTAACATGCATTAGGTGATCAAAGCCTACATGACCAAGTCTACGATGCCAAAAATATAAGTCCTTTGAATCATTAGCAACTAGACACCTATGCTTAGAGGAAGACATATCAAAATCAGCTTTAAAAACTCTTCCAAACCGAGACATGTTAAAAATAAGCTCACTATTTGAACCTACAACTTTACAGCAGTTTTTATTGAAAATAATTTCTAGATTTTCATCTAGCAATTGTGCAACAGAAAGCAAGTTGTGTTTCAAATTTTTGACAAGTGCCACATCCTTCAAAGTGTAGTGATCATTTACTCTAACCGAACCCTTAGCAATTATAGAAGTTGAAGAATTATCGGCAAAAGTAACATTCTCTACACGTGACACAAAAGAGAGGGAGGAGAACCAATCTTTGTTACCGGTCATGTGGCGTGAGCAACCTGAATCCACAATCCAAATGTTCTCCTTCCTCAAATGTGTAACCTACATAAAAGCACAATACGTCGATGACTCAATACTGGGGTTAGTCAAAAGGCATTTAGGAATCCAGTACTGAGTCACGCGACGTGCAGCAGGAAAAACATGCGAAAGCTGAGACAAAACAACAGATTTATGAGTCAAAGTTTGAGATTTTTTATTCTTGACTACTGACCTATAAGGTGTTACTTGCGTAGCACAAAAATCAGTAGCTCCGGAGGCAAAAACAGAAGGTCTGGAGGTAAACTTTGAATGTTTTTGACTCAAAACAGCAAGTTGTACATTTGGTTCAATGTGTGCAACAAATTTTGCATGAAAGTTATGAGATCTAGCAACCATTCTTTCCCTTTTCTGTTGTTTAGCTAGTCTATAACAAAAATCTATGACATGACCATCTCTACCACAGAAGGTACAATGAAATTTAACTTTGTGTTCATGTCTAGATGAGCAAGCAATATTTTTATTTGAAACCGAATTAAGCAACACCCCTGCAGATTTGAAAACCACTCCTTTTTGTTTAGGAACTGTTTGAATCAAACCACTTCCTAATGAATTTACAATTTTAGGTGGATGTGCCTTAGCATGAGCATGAGAATCAAAACCTAAACCAGTTTTATCATTGCAAGACTTGGAAGAATTCAGCAGTAAGTTTAAGTTCTTATTCCCATTACAAAACCGATCTAATGTCCTATGCATGTCATCAAGTTTATTGGACAAATCAAGGCAATTTTCACATGAAGTTTTTCCTTTTAGTTTGCAATTTGAACAAAATTTAACTTCATGAGAACGTAAAGCATTGTTCAATATAGAAATTTCATTCATAGCTTCCTGTAGTTTCTTATCAAGATCATCACAAGTAGAACAATGCAAATCAATTGTAGAACAGCTAGCATCTTTCAAGTTTTTATCATTAAGTGCAGCAAGCTCTTTGTTCCTTTCAATTTCTAACTCAAGTTTATCAAGTGTGGAGGTGTGCGCACTTCTTAATGAGGACAATTGTTCATATATTAAATCACATGAGGAACATGCATCATCACTAGGAATCAAAGTTTTTAAATGGTTGATTTCAGATTCTAGTGATTCAATTTTAGCAGCACTATCCCTAAGCTTTTTGTCATTTTTCTTAACAATAATAGTGGCACGAGAAATAGCATCACACATTTCTTCGCAAGTAGGACATACCTCTTCATTGTCGCTATTGTGTTCTGCCTCCTCCATACTTGATCTTGACTTGCCCGCCATGAAGCACAATTTTGCCAAATCATCTTCATATTAATCACTTCCAATGTCCACGTCGGTTGAACTGAACTCTTGAAGCGCGGTGATGAAACTGTTGATCATCTTGCGTCCTATGGTACCTTTCTTCTTCTTGTTAAAATTTCCAGAGGAGGTCCGAACCTTGCTTTGTTTTTCTTCCCGGGTGGTCGGACCTGAAAGGTTAGGGCATTCTGTACGAAAGTATCCGGTTTTACCACATTCAAAACAGCGTTGAGGTCCGGAGCTTCCTCTCCTTCTAGTTCTCACATTTTGCAATGCTTTTGAGAATCTAGTAGAGATGAGTGCCAACTCCTCTTCTCGAAATTCTTCGATCTGCTCCACGGTTAGTGAGGACAACAAAACAAGAGTATTGCAAGATGATGATTGGCCAGAGCTAGACATATCACGTTATGAAACAAATGCAATAGACTTATTGGGGTTCTTACGTGAGATTATGTCAATTTCATGAGTTTTTAACTTAGAATATAGCACATCTAAAGTAAGTGAACTCATGACAGTAGATTCACGAATAGATGTGACTTTCATCCCCCAAATTGACATATCTAATGCACTTAGCAATTGCCTAGCATTTTCAGTATCTGAAAAATTAACATTGACACTACGCAAGTTGCTGAGAATCTTATTAAAGCGAGCAAAAAGGTCATCAATAGACTCACCGGGTTGCATGTCGAAGCGCATGTATTCTTTCTTGAACATGTCTTGACTTACCTCTTTGATTGTGTTGGATCCTTCGTGGTAGTCACAAAGTGCTTTCCACACATCGTATGCAGATCGGAGGTGTGCAACACAGTCGAAGTCGCTTTGTGTTAATCTTTGTATGATCAAGTTCCGAGCCTTGTTGTTGTTGTCGACATCTCTCAGATTTGTAGCTGTAACATGATCGTTTGATGGCACTTCGTAAGGCTTTTATACCTTCTCCCATATTGCAAAGCCTTGTGCCTGGATGAAAGCCTCCATGCGTGCCTTCCAAACCTGAAAATCAATACCAGCGAACACACAAGGTTTGGCATAGTACTTCTCCATGATGATTAGTCAAAAACACGTGCAAATCACAAAGATTAGAGCACCGTGGCTCTGATACCAATTGTAGGATCGAAGAGCACGTGAAAAGCTACCAGAGGGCGGTGAATGGTAGATTTAAAAATCTTACGCGGCGGAAACAATTAAACCCCAAACCCTTTCGGCAGAAAAACAATCTGTTAAAGAAATGGTGTGTGAGACTAATCTAAATGTGTTTCACCGTGAAAAAAGTGATAGATATCATATAGAATCAAGTCACAAAAACAACACAAAAAGAATCACTCAAATCCGTCGAGAAAAACTCAAGTTATGATCGAAAGATCAAACAATGGTCAATCTGCCCTACCCGAGAAAAAAAACAGTTCTAGAACGCTGCAAAGAAACTCGTGTAGATCATAGAACACAAATCCAATGACCGTGAAATTTTGACATACGATAGACAATCAAGTTGTGACGACAACCCAAAAAGAATCACGTCAATTAGATCTGTAAAACTCGAGTTATGATAAAACCACCGACAAAAGGTAGTGCAGTCCAGAAACTCGACGAGTAAAACTTGTCTGGAACAAGTCGGACGAACAAGGCACAAAAGTTCCTTCAAACTACGAATTTTATTCAATATAACACAAGAGGAACAACCCAAAAGTCATGCACCACGAGCTCTGGGCTCTCTTGCTTATATAACCAGCTCGAAAGCCAACTCAACTCAGATCAGGAACCTAATCCTACTCTGTTCACGAATCGTATCTTTCCATAACTGCTTAGGATTCTTCTATACGCAGATAGAAGCAATCTTAAGACTTCCAAACACCTTAGGAACGTATCCCACATTCCTAAACAACTCAAATTCGTGACCCATACGGAATCCTATCATAACCAACTCAAATCTTTCCATATTTGAGTCAAACCCGACTCAGCCGCAGCCTGAGTACATAACCTAGTCGGTTGGACCTTTCCGACCAATTCTTTACGTCCACATCTCTTCATCATGTCTCAGAACCATGTATCCACGTCCATGCACTCCTTGCACACGTGCAAACATCTTCCAATGACGTCCACGGTACCTTCATATGCATTGTTCTTGATTCAATCATGCTGCGCAACCTCCTGATCAGCTCAACCACAATTCCTCCTGAAATTGGTTGTTGGAACCTCATCTCCTCCCTGAGACTAGTCCAATGGATCCCGTCACCAGCCATGTCTTGAACTCAAGCAACACCTGCACATGAATAAACAACCAATCCATACGAGCCCAAGTCCTCGACTTGACTCAAGTTAGTTCCAAACACAACACCTTACGTGAGAACCTCACATAAGCATGTTGCAAAACTACAGTAACACGATATCATCCATATCAACCAAAACACACCAAAGACTTAGCAAATGAATACTAAGCAATCTTTCCAACAATGTAAAGCAAGTACGAAACATTGCAAATGAAAAGCAGAAGCACTACGGTCAAGTTCCGGACCTTGCCAGAGCAACCCGGACCTTGAGACAGAGCTAACAAAAGCTAGTAGAACCTAGCGTCGGAGCTTACCAAAACTAGTACAACCAAGCTCCCGCCGGATCTTACAAAACTAGCAGGACCTAGCGCCGGAGCTAACCAGAACTAGTCGGAACTAGTAATCCCAAAAGCCGGAGCTAGAAAAATCAACTTCGGAGCTTAGCAAAAACACGGGGGAGCTATCAAAAACATGTCGGAGCTATCAAAGTCATGCCGGAGCTAAAGACAAAACTTCACCGGAGCTGACCAAAGCTAGTCGGACCTAGCATCGAACGTAACCGGAGCTACCCAAAACAAGCCAAACCTACCGTCGGACCTTGTTGTAGCTCAGAGCTAGAGTCAGACCTTGATAAAAAGGTGTTTTGGAGATATTCAAAACTTTTATCGTCAAAGCAAGTGTATTCACTACATGCCAATGTATTGAGCACACATAGGTCTTACACCGGCTAGCCCATAGTGCACACGGAAGCTCATCTACCCAATTTGTACCATGCTTCTCAAGGTGTGAGAATGTGCAAGTCTTGAGGCCCTTGAGGATCTCTGCATTGGCCCTCTCGACCTGTCCATTGCTCTTTGGATGAGCGACAGATGCATAGAAGACTTGGATCCCAAGGTCCTCGCAGTATTCCTGGAACGCTGCACTTGTGAATTGGGTCCTTTTATCAGTGATGATTCTGATCGGGACCCCGAACTAACAGAATATCGACTTGATGAATTTGACTGTTGATTGCTTGTTGATGGTGACAACTGGGGCGGCTTCCGGCCACTTGGTGAACTTGTCTACGGTGACGTAGAGGTGCTGGAATCCTTCGACGGCTCTGGGAAAGGGTCCAAGGATATCCAACCCCCATACAGCGAATGGCCATGAGGAAGAGATCATCTGCAGTGCCTGAGCTGGTGTGTGGATCTGCTTGGCATGGAACTGGCACGCCTTGCATCTCCTGACCATCTCGGCGGCATCCTGGAGTGTTGTCGGCCAGTAAAAGCCATGCCGAAAGGATTTATCGACCAGCGTGCGGGATGATGCGTGGTTCCCACACTCGCCTCCATGGATCTTTGCGAGCAAGTCGCAGCCCTCCTCCCGGGTAATGCAATGCAGCAGGATGTCGTTGGCGCCATGCCGGTAGAGATCCCCTTCCACCAGCGTGTACCTCTTAGCCATGCAGACTATCCTTTCTGCCAGGGCATGTTCTTAGGGAAGGATGTTGTCTTTCAAGTAGTCCCGAACCTCTGAGATCCATGCATCGGGACTTACTTGAGCCTCTGGAGCTTGGGCGCCCGGTAGCTCGGAGCTCCCGGTGGGGCATACGATCTTGGCGGGCTCCATGGTAGCAGGGCCGCCGGGACTGCCAGCTTCGAGGTGCTGGGCTCGCCCCCTTCGCCCAGTTTGGCTGCTCGGGCGGTTGGCCGCGGTAACGTCCTTGCAAAGACTCCTTCGGAAACTGGGGCCGCTGTGGAGGCCTTCGTTGACAGGTCCTCTTCGATTGAGTTGTCGGCTCAGGGTACATGGCACGGGTCCAAGACTTCAAAGTCCTTCTCCATCTTTTGGACATGTTGCAAGTATGCTGCTAGCTGAGGGTCATTACAGCTGCACTCCCCTGTGGCTTGCTTGACGATCAGCTGGGAATCACCTTTAGCCAAAAGCTAACGGACATTGAGGGTCAGGGCAGTCTTTAGCCCAAAGATTAGGGCTTCGTATTCTGCCATGTTGTTAGTCGCCTTGAAGTCGAGGCGCACCATGTACTTGAACTGCTCCCTAGTCGGGGTGAGGAGCAGGACCCCAGCCCCAGCCCCCTGCTTCCACGAGGAGCCGTCAAAGTAGAGTGTCCAGGGGGTTTCAGTGAAAACTGGGGCCTTGGGCACCGTTTCTCCATTGCCCGGGCCCCCTGGGTTGCTTGGCGATGGAGTCCATTCTGCCAAGAAGTCTGCCAGTGCTTGGCTCTTGACTGCATGTCGAGGTAAGAACTCTAGCTCGAATTCCGCCAGCTCCGTTGCCCACATGGCGACATTGCCAGTCGAGTTGGGGCGGTGTAGTACGATCTTTAGTGGTAAGGAGGTGACTACTGAAACCCGGTGAGCCTGGAAGTAATGCCGGAGCTTCCTCGACGCTATGAGCATTGCATACAACATTTTGTGTACCTCCAGATACCTTTTTTTTGCTTCATGGAGGACCTCACTGATGTAGTAGACAGGCCGTTGGGAGGTCTGAACCCTCCCTTGGGGGTCCTGATCTCCTTGCGATGTGTCTGCATCCTGGGGAATGTGGCCCCCAGGATCTGGTCGGACCTCCGGGGGCTAGGACCCAGAGTGCTCTTGGTCACTAGAGCACACAACAAGGGGGTCCTCTGCTGGATGCGGGCCCTGAGGCTCAGCTTCCTCCTCGGGGGCTCTCTCGGGTGCTTGTTGCGGCAGTAGCTCAGGCCGCTCTGCAACCAAGACCATGCTGACCACCTCCGTTGTTGCGGTGATGTAGAGCAGGAGTGGTTCGCCGGGTTCCGACGCCACCATGATTGGTAGCGTCGTCAGGTGCTTCTTGAGTTCTTGGAACGCTGCTTCTGCCTCCTCGGTCCACACAAAGGGACCCGACTTCCGTAGAATCTTGAAGAAGGGGAGCGCTCGCTCAGCTAGTCTTGAGATGAACCGACTGAGGGCCGTCAAACACCCTGCAAGCTTTTGCACATCCTTGATGCGGGACGGCGGCCGCATCAGTTCTATTGCCTTGATCTTCTCTGGGTTAGCTTCAATTCCTCGGTGCGAGACCAAGAAACCAAGGAGCTTTCCTGCAGAAACCCCAAAGACGCACTTGTCGGGGTTCAACATCGTGCGCATCGTGCGCAGCTTGGTGAAGACCTGGGCCAGGTTGTCTAATAACGATGTGCGGGCTCTAATTTTTACCACGATGTCATCGACATACACCTCTACCAGGTCTCTAATGAGGTCTCCAAATGTCTTATGCATTGCATGTACAAAGGTGGGGAGAGCATTCTTAAGTCCATAAGGCATGTAGACATAACAATACAGGCCATCTACTGTTATGAAAGCAGTGTGTTCTTCATCTTCCCTAGACATTGGTATTTGGTGGAAACCAGAATATGCATCTAGGAAACACAGAAGATCACAACCTAATGTTGAGTCTACTATTTGATCTATCCTAGGAAGAGGGAATGGATCCTTTGGGAATGCCTTATTGAGGTTGGTGTAGTCGATGCACATCCGGAGTTTCCCGCCAGCCTTGGGGACGACAACAGGGTTGGACAACCACCGTGGTTGGTGGACCTCCCGGATGAAACCAGCATCGAGCAGCTTCTTGATTTCTTCACGGATGAAGTTATGCCGCTCGATGGACCGTTTCTTGGGCTTCTGTTGCACCGGTCGGGCGTCAGGGTAGATCTTCAGATGGTGCTCAATCACCTCCCTAGGGATCCCGGGCATTTGTGATGGTTGCCATGCAAACACATCAACATTGTCCCTGAGGAAGGTGACGAGCGCGAGTTCCTATTTGCTGTTCAGGTTCCTCACGATGCGGGTTGTCTGGGCAGCCTCGGAACCAATCCTGACGACCTTTACTGGGACGTCGTTGTCGACTGGTTGCACACGGGGTGCAGAAGTGGAGGCCCGCTGCGTCGGACCCTGTTCTGGTCGACTCTCCTTCGCGCCCCCTGAAGCCAGAGCCCTCCCTGCTACGAGTGCCTGGAGCTGCTCCAAGGCGGATACTGCAGCTGAGCGGTCCCCTCTGATCCTGAGGACACCGGAAGGCGTCGGAATCTTCAGGACGAGGTAGCCGTAGTGGGATACGGCCATGAACCTGTAGAGCGTCGGTCTCCCGATGATTGCGTTGAAGGGGAGGTCGACGTCTGCCACGTCGAACAAAACGCTCTCTGTACGGTAATTCTCCGGGGTTCCGAAGGTCACCGGGAGGTGAATGTTACCGTACGGAAGGATTTGCCCCGGTCCGACACCTGAGAACGGGCTCGAAGGTGTGAGCCGGGACATCGACAGTTGCAGCTTCCGGAAGACTGCCCTGGAGATGAGGTTAAGGCCCGCCCCACCATCAATCAGCACGTGAAAGACCTTCACGTTGGCGATGGTCGGGGACACCAGCACCGGAGTACGCCTACTCCCGCCATGTTCTTCAAGCAGTCAGAGGCGTCGAAGCTGATTGCCTTGCTCATCCACTTGTTGTGGGGAGCCAGGCTCGGAGCGGGGGCCACTGCAGCCACTGCCCATCGCAGACTCTTCACTGCATTTCGGGACGTGGGATCTTTGGCTCCCCCGTAGATGACGTGGAGAGTCTTGCGGCGCTCCTTATCGCTGCTGGAGTCGGAGTCGCCACCCTCTAAGACGGCCTTCACCGCCCTCTGGGGTTCCTGGAACCCCATCTCACCGTCATCCTCCTTTTCTAGATCGACCTTCTGTTTGCCCTCCCTCTGACGGGAAGGCGCGCCCTCCTGGCGCTGCTGCTTCTCCTTTTGCTCGCGGAAGCGCTCCACGAACTTCTTCACTTTCCGGCACTCGCTAGCGCTATGGCTATTTGTGCGGTGCATCGGGCACTTGAAGTCAGGCTCCTCGGGTTCTGGTGATTGCCGAGGGCGCTTGTCTCAGCGCGGCGGTCGGGCTCCGCCGGGAGCCGCGGTTGCCACTGCATGGGCTCCGGGTTTTGGCTTTCTCCCGCCATTGCCCTTCTTCTTCTTCTTGCCGCTGCTCTTTGCAGAGGCCCTTTTTTCAATCGGTGTAGCTTCCCTTGCCTCTGAGGAAGGTTGGGAGTGCTAGTTGCGTCCCTCAGCTGCCCTTGCACATTTGTGTGTTAGGACGAATAGCTCGGATACATCACGCACTTCATGCGTGGCTAGCTTCTCGAGCATTTTCTTGTCCCTCACACCCTGCATGAACGCAACAATAACTGATGCGCTAACGATATGAGGGATGGTGTTCTGTACCTTAGAGAACCATTGGATGAATGACTGCAGCGACTCTTCGGCGCGCTGTCTGATGGCGTGGAGGTCAAGCTCTGTGCCGGGGCGCTTGTAGGAACTACCGAAGTTTGCCACGAACTGTCAGCACAGTTCATCCCAGGAGGTTATGGACCCCTGGGGCAGGTTCATAAGCCCTGATCGGGCTAGGCTGGTCAGGACGACGGGGAAGTAGTTGGCCATGATGGCCTCGTCGCCCCCTGCAGCTAGTATCGTAGTGGAGTAGATCTGCAGGAACTCACTCAGGTTGACGCTCCCGTCGTACTTCTCCGGCATGTGTGGCTGGAACTTTCGTGGCCAGACCACGAAATGGAGGTGAGGTGCCAGAGCTGCACACCCTTGACTGGGACTGGCTGGCACCAGTCGTGGTACTGCATATCCCTGGTGTGCAGGTGTGCCTACGCACACCTGTTGCTGGGGCGGTGCAGCGTACGTCTGTGGGGGTGGAGGCGCGGCGTACGCTTGGTATGGAGGTGGCGTAACATACACCGGATTCGGCGGAGGCACGGCATGAGGCTGGGGAACAGGGCCCGGCGCACTATAGTCCGCCTCAAGGTTGCGCCACCGCTCCCTCTGTCGCTCAATGGTAACTCGGCAGTATTCTCCCGACTTGCGGCGCTGCAGCCCAGTTCTCAGGTCTGTTGCTGAGATCCTGGTCGAGCGTGAGTCTGCCGTCCATCGGTCAACTGTTGGGGTCCTTGACAACGACACATGCATCGGTTGGGCATGTGTCTCCCTTGGTGGAGGTGCGTTGAGTGCAGCGGTGACTAGGTGGTCGTCGTCGTTGATCCACTGCTGAGCTGCTCCTCGAGGAGCATCTCCAGCACGTGGATTGTGGAGTAGCATGCGCGCTGCTGCGAGCGCACTCTCCGGGCTCACTGCCGGCGGTGCCATAGCTGCTGTCACGGATGGAGTACGCCGTGGTGTGGCGTGCCGACCTACAACCAGCGAGGTGACAGCAGGGCGACGTGAAGGTCCTGACCTTGCTGCTCTACAGCGGGATCCCGCTCTAGAGTGAGATGATGCCTGGTCTTCAGCTTCTGCCTGTCGCCGTGACTGCGACCTGGATGTACCGGCATTGGAATGGTCGTTCACCATTGCTGCTGGTGGAAATCTTCACGGGGAAAAAAGCCCCCTTCCTGGCGCGCCAAATGTCGAAGGTCTTAAACGACACTTCCCCCAGTCCTGCTTAGAGAGCAGCCCGCGGAGGTTCTTTGGATTCACAAGGGCTAGTTCCAAGAGATTGAGCGCAGCGAGATGGTGAACACAGAGGGGTTACGTGGTTCGGGCCACCGGAGCGTAACACCCTACGTCCACGGGAGTGTAAGTGTATTGCCTTGCTTGAGCATGTATGGGTTTCAATCGGTCTGATCTGTCCCCTGTGAAGGTCGTCTATAGAGTCCTTTTATAGTCCAAGGACTCTGCAGTCACAAGGTGGGCCCCAGGCCCTGACAGGTGGTCCCGGGGAAAGCCAAATCCTATACAAGATCTAGGATTAAATGCTATCTACTTACCTTTGTCAGAGGCTTCAATGTGCCGTCCCGCCGCATCGTGCACCAGGGCTACACATAGTTGTTGATGATGGCAGGGCCCATCCCGTCCGTCTTGTCCTCGCGGCTTACTCGTCCGCCTTGCGTCGTGGGTGTGTACCGGCTACTTGGACAAGACAGGACAATAGAGCCTTGACTTTTGTATGCGCGATTCCGCTTCTCCTGGGGAAGGCGCGCGTACTTAATGCTTGTCTGAGTGGTGCACTCTTTCCTTTACTGCGGCCTCCTACCACATTGAGTCGGCCTACCGCCACGTGGTCGCACCGGAGCCTGCCCCTGCGGGGAGTTGAGTGCCCAGCTGTACAGGTCACGTGGCGCCTCCGGAGCCCACCTTCGCGGGAGAGCGGAGGCTCAGCCCTGCGGGCCACGTGGTAGTCCAGGAGCCCTTCCTTGCGGGGAGACGGGCATGGTCCCAGGAGTTCCATTGGATATGTGGCAGTCCCGGAGCCCGCCTTAGCGGGAAGGCGAGAGTCTGGTCCTATCGGCCACGTGGCAAGCCTGGAGCCTGCCTCGGCCGGGAGGCGAGGGTCTGGTCCTGCCGGCTACATGGAAGCCGCAGAGCCTGGCTCAGCGGGGAGGCGAGGGTCCAGTCCTGCTAGCTACGTGGTAGCCCCAGAGCCCGCCTCAGCGGGGAGGGAAGGGTCCAGTCCTGTCGACCACGTGGCAGCCCGAGAGCCCGCCCCGGTGGGGAGGTAGGATCCGGTCCTTCCCTCCACGACGTGGCAGCCTTGGACTCTGCCTTCAAGTAGAGGCCAAGTCCTTAGCCGTTTTCTCCTTGTGCGTGGGGGTACCCGGTCTGCGGGGTACCGACAGTCTTAAACGACACTTCCCCCGGGCCTGCTTAGAGAGCAGCCCGCGGAGGTTCTTTGGATTCATGAGGGCTAGTCCCAGGAGATTGAGCGCAGCAAGATGGTGAACACAAAGGGATTACGTGGTTCGGGCCGCCGGAGCATAACACCCTACGTCCACGGCAGTGTAAGTATATTGCCTTGCTTGGGCGTGTATGGGTTTCAATCGGTCTGATCCATCCCCTGTGAAGGTCGTGTGCAGAGTCCTTTTATAGTCCAAGGACTCTGCAGTCACAAGGTGGGCCCTAGGCCCCAACAGGTGGTCCTGGGGAAAGCCAAATCCTATACAAGATCTAGGATTAAATGCTATCAACTTCCCTTTGTGAGGGGCTTCAATGTGCCGTCCCGCCACGTCGTGCGCCAGGGCTACACATAGTTGTTGATGATGGCAGGGCCCGTCCCGTCCGTCTTGTCCTCGCGGCTTACTCGTTCGCCTTGCGTCGTGGGTCTGTACTGGCTACTTGGACAAGACAGGATAGTAGATCCTTGACTTTCGTATGCGCGACTCCTGGGGAAGGCGCGTGTACTTAATGCTTGTCTGAGCGACGCACTCTTTCCTTTACTGCGACCTCCTACCGCATTGAGTCGGCCCACCTCCACGTGGTCGCACCGGAGCCTGCCCCTGCGGGGAGTTGAGTGCCCAGCTGTACAGGTCACGTGGCGCCTCTGGAGCCCACCTCCGCGGGAGAGCGGAGGCTCAGCCCTGCGGGCCACGTGGTAGTCCAGGAGCCCTTCCTTGCGGGGAGATGGGTCTGGTCCCGGGAGTTCCATTGGCTACGTGGCAGCCCCGGAGCCCGCCTCGGCGGGAAGGCGAGAGTTCGGTCCTGCCGGCCACGCGGCAGCCCCGGAGCCTGCCTCCGCCGGGAGGCGAGGGTCTGGTCCTACCGGCTACGTTGCAGCCTCAGAGCCTACCTCAGCGGGGAGGCGAGGGTCCAATCCTTCCGGCTACGTGGCAGCCCCGGAGCCTGCCTCAGCGGGGAGGCAAGGGTCCAGTCCTGTCAGCCATGTGGCAGCCCGGGAGCCCGCCCCGGCGGGGAGGTAGGATCTGGTCCTTCCCTCCACAACGTGGCAGCCTCGAACTCTGCCTCCAAGTAGAGGCCAAGTCCTTAGCCGTTTTCTCCTTGTGCGCGGGGGTACCCGGTCTGCGGGGTATCGACACAGTGACTATCACAATCCCCTCCTTGACCTTGACAACACAACCCCTTGACAACCTAACAGCTTCATCACTGCGCTATAGCAGCGATGTGAGTACCTCCTTGTTAGTACTATCTTAGGAACCCCTGCGATGTTCGCATCGCGAACCATTACACACTGTATACATGATTGTGAAATGTGTTAAAAGGTGTTTGGTGGTGTGAGTTAGGATATGGGTGGGATATTAATGAACTGTGTGTGTGAAGAGGATGGGTAGTCGAGGCGGATATGGTGATGGGATGCTGCAGGCTTCCTAAGAGGTATACATGTTGCGGCTGTGTATTCGGTGTAATCCACTGATTGGCGCTGGGTGCTTCAGTAATAGTCCAATGACCATGTTTTCCGAACTAGCCTTGTGATGAGTACTTCAGTTTAGTTTGATGCTGGGTGTTCCGAACTAGTCCTCTTGCCAAGGACGGATGGAGCCGCCTCACCAATATAAGGACCGGTTCATCTGACCTCAACATAGTAATTTCGTACAACCATAGAACCTGTATGGGCAGGACTCGCCCTACCTTTCTGGTAACTACCACAAGAGAAAACCTGGAGAGCCATGGAGAACACGGTGGACCAGGAAATGGCACAGAGACCGAGGGTCGTCTGGTGTCTGGCTATGTTGGTAATACCCGAATAGTCCCTGGGTCAGGCCGAGGTGTGATTGTGGGGTTACGCGAGGAAGATGGGATGAGCATCATGTCATACCCTGGCTAGGTGTACATGGCTTCTGGGTAAAGTGTACAAACTCTACAGAGTCTTAATCTATCTGGATAGCTATTGTCACAGTCTCGGCACACTATGCTTTGGGCTCCTATTAATTAGCACTAGTACAACTCCTTGAAGTGTGTGTGTGTGGGTGGTCGAGGCCACCGTGTTTTGGGAAAGAGTTGGCATGCGTGCCGGAGTCGTCAGGACCTTGGGTCCGTAGACTCATCTAAAAATGTGGGAACGTGTGGGATGGTCTGAAACTCCCCCAGGGCCCACCAACAATAATAATATTGATTCAACTACTTCTCCCTCTTATTTCAAAACTCTTTTCAAAGAGAACCTTGCATAAAATGCTTTTCTACAAAACTAAGCCATATGGCCTCTCCTTGCTACAAGCCCCAATGCATGAAACACCTCCCCTTGAGTAGTGTTAGGGCTTGCGGAGTACCTTATGTACTCACTCTTGCTTGATATGTGGTTTTATCAGAAGACAAGGAAGCTGGAGCGTGTGAGGATGACGGTTAGGTCTAGTCCTACTTCCCAAGTCTGCCTGTTGGGCATGGCGCCATTCCGCTTCGCTGTTTTTAAGGATGCTATCTATTTTGGTGGTCATCTCCGACCACAACCAATATAATCTAGATCATGTTTGTAAGACTTATATTGATTATAATTAAACAATTGTTGTATGGATCTCGATCTATTCTGTTGTGCGTACCAACTACTGATCCAGGGCTTGGTACGAGATGCACAAGTGGACCCTCAGAAGGCAGGTCCTGACAGACATGACGCTCATCCCATCTTCCCCGCGTAACCCCACAATCACACCTCGGCCCGACCCAGGGGCTATTCGGGCAATTCCTACCCAACCAAAAATTAGACAACCCTCAATCTCTGTGCCATTTTCTGGTCCACCGTGCCCTCCATGGCTCTCTAGGTTTTCTCTTGTGGCAGTTACCAGAAAGGTAGGGAGAGTCCCACCTATACAGGTTTTGTGGTTGTACGAAATAACTATGTTGAGGTCAAATGAACCGGTCCTTATATTGGTGAGGCGGCTCCATCCGTCTTTGGCAAAAGGACTAGTTCGGAACACACAACATCGAACTAAACTGAAGTACTTAGTACAAGGCTAGTCCAGAAAACATGGTCATTGGACTATTACTAAAGCACTAAGCACCGATCGGTGGGTTACACCGAATACATAGCCGCAGCTGGTATACCTCTTAGGGAGCCCTTGGCATTCCATCACCATACCCGCCTCGACCACCCTTCCCCTTCACACACACAATTCATTAATCACCCACCCATATCATAACTCACACTAAAAAACACCTTTTAACACATTTCACAATCATGTATGTAGTGTGTAGTAGTTTGCGATGCGAATATCGCAGGGGTTCCTAAGCATAGTACTAATAGGGAGGTGCTCGCATCACTGCTATAGCACAATGATGAAGCTGTTAGGTAGTCAAGGGGTCGAGTTGTCAAGATCAAAGAGGGGTTTGTGATAGTCACTGCTATTATTATAACTGAGGCAGTGTCTTGTTTCAAGCCGTTGATAACGAGTAACTATCGTGTTACTGTTTATCATTAGCTAGTAGCTGACACCGATAGACAGTCATCAACATAGCTCATGCTACCACATTTCAAGTGGTTCATAGCATAGCATAGAGGTGGCCAAATGGGTTGGGCCAAACGGGCCAGCCCGAAGCACGACTAAAATGGCCCGGCACGAGCATGGCCCGGCCCGAAGCACGACAGGGGTCGTGTCCGGGCCTGGATGTCTGGCCCGACAGGCTTGTCGGCACAACCCGATTAGGCCCGACACGATCGTCCCGCCGAGCTGGCTCGACCCATTTAGGCCCGAATAGTGATTTTTTGGTTATTTTTATTATATTTTTAACTAAAATAGATACGGGCCAGCCCGACATGGCACGACCCATTATGGCCCGGCACGGCCCGACACGCTTAAAATGGATTTGGGTCGTGCTCGGGCCTAGACCCCCACCTCGTGGGCCGGCCCGGCACGGCCCGTTGGCCACCTATAGCATAGCAACATTTTAAAATAGACATACAATCACGCAATGAAAACAGGCCATAGGTGCGATTGCAAAACATAGGTGAAATATGATCAAGGAGTTAGAGCTTGCCTTTATAGTGGTTTACCAAGGTCCTTGTCTTGTTCTTCGTGATCCGGGTCTTGAGATCCTTTCATGGACTCTCCTATTACTAGATACTTAGCTACGCGAATAAAATACGATTCATCGATAAAGATCCAAAAAATCCAAATAGAACTCCAATAAATACGAACAATCATTCAATAACACGGTTTTAAGATTCTTATAAGGTTTATCGGAGAATACGCCATTCTACTGGTGGCTATTTGGAAACGCCATTGTCTCATTGGTCAACTAAATGGTCGTTGAAAGGATATAAATGTTTTATTTGTCTTCTTAGTTATTTACATGGTTTATCACATTTAAGGTGAACTTGCTAGCTTATTCTATAAACGCCTATATTGTGGTCAATGAGTTGACCATAATTTACATGGGCCCTCCTTATTTTTACTCTATCTTCACAATAGTATATTCACTAAGGTTCTACTAATGTAAGACTCACTTGTTTTAGAGTCTAAGTATCAGTCCTAACGTGTTTGAACTTAAGGCAACATTCTGCTGAAGACTAGTGTGTATCTACTCATTCTATTTCTTAATTTATCATTTTCTTAGTTATACCCTAAGGTTATGAATTTATTGTATTTCTTTAGTGTTTGGTTATTAGGACTCCAGAGAGTTACTAGGGTAGGGTTCATTCTTTTCAGAGCTTACATGTGAGTTTCTATTATCCAATATAGGTTCCTAATTACTTTTCTACAATAACACTAGTTATTTCATTGTCCCATATGTTATTTTAGTCAATTACTATTCTAAAGCCCTAGTAATATATTCCTAGGAATATTTAGAAGGTAATTTGTGGAGAGATTACTTAATTATGGCTTCTATATGTATTTTTTACCTATTATGAATATTCACTTGATTTCCCTATGGGAATGACAATCAGTTCCCTATTCTATATTACCTATTAGTCAATTTCTACTTACATTATATTGGATATTCCTAGCAATATCTTCTAGAGATTTTCGGATAATTATTTGTGAGGGGGTTTGTTTATTAGGCTTTCTACTAACTGTTTGGCATTTTAACTAATTTTCCATACAGAGGATAATTATTCTATTACTCCATATCTTGTATTGGTGGAACACTTTATTACATTATTAATTCCAATCATCATCATCCTTAATAATTCGGTTTATTAGCTTGGGGAATATATATATATATATATATATATATATATATATATATATATATATATATATATATATATATATATATATTCCCCATTTTCTAATTAATCGAATGATTTTATTATCTAACACCGAGTCTCACATTTTCTACAACTCATGTGTGCCACTAAATCCCATTTTCATGTTCTTAGTTGTTGTGAAATTATTTTTAGGAACTTTCTCGAAATTTATTTGTAGGAAAATTATCAATTTGGAGCCTATGCATAATTTCTCTTCAATTCCTTAATTGATTAATTCATTTTAGGTAAGCCGATAATACTTACCACAATATCTACAACTAATTTCTTCTATAAATCACTCATAATATGTTCTAAAAGTAATTAAGTATTTTAGAAAATTTTCCAGAATTTTTCTCTACGCAAAAATGTGTTTTTCACTTATTCGGGTACATTCTGGGGTAGTCCTAGCAGTTGCTGGCGCGTTGCAGTGACTGACAGTGGGCCCTCTGCTTTCTGTGTATGCGCGCGGGTGCACCTGGTCGTGCTAGCGCCGGCAGAGGGGTCCCAAACGGCAATGGTCATTGGTTCCCTGCGCAGGTGGGTTGTGGGCCCCTCTAGCAGGCCACGACCCTACAATCCTCATGGACCGAGCACACGCTCCCCCTTGCGTGGCGCGGGGCCTAGCTGGCGTGGCGCGGCTTGGCTGATGTGGCAAGCCCGCCCGCGTGGTGCCCAGTTGGCTGCCACATAGGCGCCACGTTCGCATGGCAGGGGCGCCCTGGTGACGAAACAGGGGATCGGGGCTGCACGGCGGAATCTTCACCGGCGGCTCACCGGAACCCCTCCGTCGGTCCTGTCTGAGATGCTCCAGTGCAGTGGCGGATTCCTAGGGGTGAGGTGAACCTAACGACAACGGCGGCGGGCCGGGACAGAGGCTGGAAGGGCGGCGCCGACGTGTCGAGGACGGTGGCACGGGCGAGCTTTGTGGGTGTGCGTCGCGCGTAGCATTTCTTTGGTTTCTTTTACTCTATGTGTACTATGGTGTTCGGTGAGCCGTCTAGGAGGCACGGACAAGCCAGGGAAGGCCCCACGATGGTCGGCGACGGCGAGGTGCGGCGGCCCGGTTAGGGTTGCTGGTGCTATCTCTTTTTAAGAGTCCTCTGACCAAACTATCCCATGTTCTAGCCGTTCTAAAGGCTCACAAAGCTAATGGAGCAAGGGTGTTGGCGTGGACAGGCTCGTCGGAGCACGAACGTGCTCGACGGCCGGCGGAGCTAGGTTTTGATGGCCACCATTGCTCGAGCTCATGCTCGGCGCGAGACAAGGCATCACGTGTGTGCTAAAGCTATTGAAGAATATGCTTGTGAAGGTAATCAAAGGATGGAGGGGTGTACCGGCGGTGACGAGCTCGACGGCCGGCGATGAGGAAGAAGAAGGGGGCTCCAAAATTCCACTCCTAGAAAGGTGCTCAAGCTACGGGGTATGAGGTGGAAGGAGGTGGAGTGTCTTGCACGCAGAATGGCGATGGTGGGTGCCGTTTTATGGGCTCGTGGAGGCGGTTTGTGGTGGAAGGCGGTGGTGCTGCTTGCTTGGCCCATCCATTTTGTTTGGTGCAGGCGCGACGTGGCTCAGGCAGTGGTGCATGCGACGAGGTGGAAAGGTGGGGGCAGCGGCATGATGATGGTGCGCGAGCTGGGTCGGAGCAGTGCTGCAGACAGCACTCGACGATGTCCCATCGCGGGATTCCTGGGGCGCCGGTCGGACGCGATTGGGAAACGAGAGGAGGAAGAAAGGCGGGGTGCGGGCCGGGCCGTGGGAGAGGAGATGAGGCTGGGCCACGTTCCAAGGAAAAGGGAACATGGCCGAGCCGCACTGGAGAGAAAGAGAAAATGGGTAGCGTCCTGTTTTGCCTTCCAATTTGTTTTCCTTTTTATAATTTCAGTTTGAATATGATTATATTCTGTTTTGCTTTGTTCTCGAGGCATCTTTGTAGGTATCTTATTAAAATATTTCCACCTTAAACTTTTATGAGATCAGATTCAAATAAGGATCTAGTATGGCATGTTTTTGAATTATGGATGTTGTTCAATTTTGAAGTTATATGCTTGGTTCATTTCCTTCTAGTATTTTGATAATCATGCACTCAATTTATTCGTTGTGAATATTTTATTATTTAACATCCATATATAGGTCTGTGTACATATATGTGACTATATATACATATATTGTGTTTTAATTATTGTGTTTAGCTCATATTTAGATTTGGTTTATTTGAGTAATTCACATTCGAGTAATTTTGTCTATTAGACTGTCGCCCATCAGGTTTAAGCATAATCTTATTTAACTTATTCATTATATTCAAATTACTTGGTGTACACCCAGTTACCCATATTGTCACTTACTTACTCCATCTCTCGTTCGGTCAACGGGTTTATATGATTCAAAATTTTGTATGGTTTGCACATTGCTATTATTGTTTTAGAATTTGATTTCCTTTCTGATGGTGTGTGTATTCGTATTCATGTGTGTCTCAATTTTTATTGATGATAAATCTTTATTCAAGGTTTATAAAAAAATAATTTTGAGTGACTTTTATGAGTTTTGAATTTTGGGCTGTGACACTTTTTATAAATTGGAACAGATCTAAAATTGGTTCCTCATTTCCGTATCTTATTTGCACTAAAGCTCGTGTGTGTGTCTATATAGATATATATATATATATATATATATATATATATATATATATATATATATATATATATAGACACACACACGAGCTTATAAATATATATATATATATATATATATATATATATATATATATATATATATGTGTGTGTGTGTGTGTGTGTGTGTGTGTCTGTGTGTGTGTGTATGTGTGTGTGCGTGTGCGCGTGCGTGTGCGTGTGTGTGCGTGTGTGTGTGTGTGTCTTTCCTTAAATTTATGCATTTTGTTCCTTTATTAGTATCGTTGAAGCATTATTTCTCATTGGTGTTACATCTATAGCAGTGGAGGAGAACTTTGAATAGAGAACGTGAAAACAACAATTAATAAAGTTGAAGAGAAATACGAGAACAAGCCAAACACTCAAGGTAACTAATGGATTTTAAATCATCATTTTGTTTGTTCTGAATTTATTTGAGGTCAACATCGTATGATTGATATGCATGAGCTCTACTTATCTTACAATAAATTTACACCTGGGTTCATATTAATGGTCCATTATTTTTATCATTTGGTTGTGCCTTATTAGTGTGCAGTTAGACCTGGTAATTACTTTTTCTTCAAGTACTTCTTTATGGGATTTATGTCTTCCAGCAAATATCATCAAAGTTACAGCAGTATGAACTTTCAATTTTTTTCATATTTTTTTACGTTTTCTTTTATATAATAAGCTCCCTTCATATTCCAAAATTTCTTGAACTGAATCTATAACATACATGTAGTGCACATTTCATTCAGCAGGTTCTTGTGGCATGTGAGACACTGAAGCACTATTATGTTCTTATTTATACCATCTGGTGCACAAGCATATTACTCATGCCACTTTGATATATTTTCTGTTAAAGCATCAATTTTAACCCTAAATATTGTTCCATGCACGACAATATTTCTACATGTTATGAGTTTTGATTCAATAATTTGTCCAGTAAAGTTCTTTATCCAAGTAACTAGGCTAAAGTATATTTGCACATGAGCATTGGACATTCCTTTTTTTCTTGAAAATAGCCTTGCTGTGTTTACACTAATGCTGTCTTTTGATGTTCTTCTCTCCAAGTACGAGTGTAAAACTATAATTGTATAACTTACTTCCCAACGAGGGGTGGATATGTATTGTGCCTCTGTTTTCAGTGGCAACTAGTAAGTTATCCTCATTTTTCAACTTTGCATGTTGTCCTCGTTTTTACCCATGAAAGAAAATACCGTTTTACCATCAAAGTATAGGGACGATGGCGCAACGACTTGGTAAAATTGTGGCAATGGTTTCAAGTTGAATCAATGCCTGTAAAGTACTAAGTAAGGGCACCCATACAATCATCCCAAACGAACTGCTCAATGACATCTGGTTTTTTCTTTTAATGTCTTCAACATTTAATAAATGATACTAGGACAAATAAGATAAAGTGAATTCATTTATATTTTATTTTGAAATAAATATAATGATCGGTTCAATCTCTACTGCACATCAGCAAAGGATGTTAATCTTTCCTTGCTATTGTAGTTTCTATTAGGTTTCTAACATTTATTTATTTCATAAATAATATTTTTCCATGAGTGAAATATAATTAAAAATTATGTAGCACTTCCATTCTATATCTTTGTTGTTGTGGTTGAGATCGCAGGCTGATGTTGCTGCGAGTATGCAACCTGCTTCAAAACTATGTGTGCTTAGTTAATCACATATAAAAATATTGGAGAAGGAACGGGAAAACATCCAACGCCTGATGTTTCTGTTACTGCATATAATAACATCAGCAACTCAGACATTATGTTTAAGCACTCTCAGGTTTTGTCTATATTTAGGAAGAATCTTTACTGGTGTCTCCTACGGTCAAAGAAAGAACTAGGATTTCCTCAATCATATCACCAACATTAATATAACTACAAGATTTCTGATATTTTCCTCACAGTTGCGCCTCTGGCGGCAGACAGTTTTCTAATATATATGTACTATATTTCCAAATGTATTTTTTTGAATTGCCAGTAATATTATTCCCAGTGAAATCATTTGTTGTACATGATTATTCAAGTACATATAAACTGTTAGCCACTTGTTGGAAAACTGTGAGGGAAGAAAGTATCCTTGTAGCACATGAACCACCTTATTTTGTGGCATTTTTTAAGCCAATAGACTTGATGCTTAACTAAATGAAAATAACAGTTTTGCATACATTTTCCCAACACTAGCTATTTGAAAATTGGAATTATGTGCTCCTCGCTAATTATTTTATTCTTTACAATTCCGTAGCAACCAGCATGTATCTCTGAAGCATCAGGATAATGCATGCCCTCTAGGTTCTAATTCATGCCTGCATCACAAAAAAGTTTCATATTTAATGCATTCTTGTGATGTTTTTGGAATTGGTATTGAACAGGTTTTGTGACCACTCTGGAGAATATATACAACACTTACAACCAGCAAATCAGGTAACTACTATTGTATCGTGGAGGTTATTTGTGTTAGAAGGAACCAATTTAATATTCCGTTTATCTAGAATATCAAGTGATTACTAGCTTTTATTTGATTGTTTATAATTTGGTAAGATGTTAAATGGGACCAACCATTTGGATTCATAACATTTTAGTGTTCCTCTTTTTGTATTTCTCTTATGTATTTGATCATCACCATTATGCAACCTTGCTACTTAGTGGCCAACGACAACAAATTAATTATTGGTAAATTGCTTCAGAGTATATAGAACTTGATGTCTTGTTAAGCAGGTTTGAGTTTTTAGGTCAGTTGAAATAATATTTACTAAATTCGTAGAACTACTCCTATATGCGGCAACATACATGACGTTACATATGAATAATGTGATTATATAATATCGTTGCATATTATTAGGTAGGTTTGGTACTCAAGCTATGCAATCTACCAGCTTAGGTGCACTGGTCATATCTGGACATATATTTTCCGTAACAGTTTTTTACTTAAAAGACAAGTATTTTTGTAATTGTTAGTAATGGTCAGCGGTGCATTTCTAACTAGTATTATAATGAAATTTGATGTCAGGGTTTTGATAGAGATATGGCATCTAACTACTGCTTCTGTAAGTAACAAAATTAAGCTTGGTTCACCACGTAGGGTAGGCTTCAAAATAAAGACATCACAAAAACTTTTCTGTTTTCAGCTCAAATGCACCTTGTAATTAATACCCAATGATGTATATACAGACATATATCTACTAGGACTGGATCACATGCATGCACAGTCTTACTGTAATTAAATTATGTGACTCATAGATTTATGTTGTATTCTTCATGCATTGATCCAGCCACATTAATTACCCGTGAATTCTGAGAGCACCACCAAGCTGCAATGGACAGTAACCCACGGCCACCAGCACCGCCGGCTTCGACAACCTCCATGGCGGCGCCGAACAACATATCCCCAAAGCAAATGATGGTTCAAGTCGACCAATTGTTGTTCCAGTTGATCCAGCAGTGTTTGCCTATAGAACAAACGCCGAATACTGCTGCCGGGATAGCATCTAGCCCTGCTGGTCAGCATGGCATCACAAGCTCAGAAACTGCCCTGGTCCGACTACCAACAGTACCACCGCACCCTTTCTTGCCAAAATTGCCTGTTATCAGGCCACCAGCACCAGGACCGACGACCAACATTGCCCCAGAAAACCCACAGCCGAATTCAGTGCCGGAAAGATGCATATGCGTCCTAAACATGCAGGCAGATCCACCGTCGTCAAACTCAGAATCATCTGATGAAGACGAGGGGATAGCAGGTGACTCTGCAGAGATAGAAAATCTTGGAACAGAGAAGGACTCGCCGCCACTGTAAACTTTGGGACAAGGCTACTTAACCTGCGAGCAAGGCTTGCTAAAGGTTTTTCATGGCTGGATAGATCTGATTATCACCTTATCATAGAAAGCTAAGTTTGTGAACCTTATGAACCTGGGTGCAAACTTAAGTATATTTCTGTATCAGCTATGTTGGGGTGAATATTTTGCGATCTTAAATAAATAGAAAGAGCTAATGAACTTGCAGATTATATTCACACTTTCTATAGCAGTTAAAGGAACCAAATGTTTTTCCTTAGTCCTTTCATTTGAACTGCAAGTTTTTGTGCTCAACACACAAAATATATACGATCGAGTGGCACCATCATATCAACAACTAATGTTGATGGCTGCAATCGATCAGGTCTAAGTTAATAATCGGGATATTTCACCTTCTTTTTGTTTTTATTTTACATAACCAGGCAATGGTATAACCATTTTTAATAGGTAAGCCAGGTGATCACAACAACTCTTTTCTTTGCAAAACAAAAGAATCTTACATTACTTTAGCATGGAACTATAAAGCACATAATGGTCACACACGAAATGGGTCATGATGTGTCTATATATCCACGTTCAAATAGAAACATACTTCAGCTATTATCTTTTTTTGTACGGCTTTTGCTGCCTCGTTCTTCGTTGATGTGGAATGCATAACATAGCAGTGAAAAGGAGACACCATCTACTGTTCGGACACACTACGTACGCTGCCACTTGCATTGGCATTGGATGCCCCCAACCCAATTCAATTGATTTCTTTATCCCATGGTAGAGGTTATGTATGTATGTATGTATGTATGTATGTATGTATGTATGTATCTTTGTATTGATGACCACGGGATCATCCAGGCTTGTCGCAGTGACGGGTAAAGATACGGATTTTGATGTTTGAGTTCACTTATACAAGTTATTTTAGTTGTGCAATCTAATATTCATTTGAGAGGTATGAGACCTAATACTTGCACCAAAATAATGTTGTCATGATCTAAAAAATGTGTGATTAATGGAAGCCCAATCAGTTGCGCGATTCAGAAAATGTTGGTAAAATAGAATATTTAGGCTACACGGCATTGGGAATCTCATATGCCCTTGTAGGATATAGGAATTTTTTTAAAAAAAGAATATGGGGGACAAATAGGATGAGAAGCAAGCATAATGCTAGTGGCAGTGGCTAGTAAAAAACACAACTTTTAGAGAAGTTTTCTAATTCTAACTGTGAACTAAAAGAAGTGGCTCATGCCATAATTAATTATCTACAAATAGATATGTGAACTTGGGATTCTCAGATTTGTATAAGGATTTGGCCCAATGTTCTGCCGGTGGTGATTGGTTGGTGGGTTTATTGGTTGTTGGTTGGTGAAGTCATTTATAACCCTTTAAAATAGAGGATTCTAGATATGCGGATGAAGGACATTTGACCAGCTTTTGGTGGTTGGTGGTTGGTTGTAGGTAAGTGGTTTGTTGGTTGTTGGTTTTTGGAGTCCTATATAAGCTCTTCCAGATAGAGAGTTCTAGATCTAAGGATAGATATTCTACATATGTGTACCAAATGGTATCACATCAGGTTTGCATCTAGTATTAATCTCTTGATTACCTTTCCTCTGGTCAAAATTCTTTGGATATGAGTTTTCTTCTTGTAATTTAGAACAGATCTATTTCATGATCTAACCTCTTTTATGAGCTCCCAGAAATATAGCATTCTAGATCTAAGGATAATAGTTATAGATTATAGGATATATGTACTATAGATCTGTGGATACCATATTATAAATATGTAGATTATGGATATCTAAATAGATCTCAGTAAAGTATTGTGCTCTCTTACTCTTGCTATAATTCTTTAGTTTGGACTTATCTTTTTATAAATTGGAATGGATCTAAAAGTGGTTCCTCATTTCCGTGTCTTATTTGCACTAAGGCTCATGTGTGTGTGTGTGTGTATATGTTTCCTTAAATTTATGCATTTTGTTCCTTTATTAGTATCTTTGAAGCATTATATCTCATTGATGTTACACCTATAGCAGTGGAGGAGAACTTTGAATAGAGAACGTGACAACAACAATTAGTAAAGTTGAAGAGAAATACGAGAACAACCCAAACACTCAAGGTAACTAATAGATTTTAAATCGTCATTTTATTTGTTCTGAATTTATTTGAGGTCAACAACGCATGATTGATATGCATGAGATCTACTTATCTTACAATAAATTTACACTTGGGTTCATATTAATGGTCCATTATTTTTATCATTTGATTGTGCCTTATTAGTGTGCAGTTAGACCTGGTAATTACTTTTCTTTCAAGTACTTCTTTATGGGATTTATGTCTTCCAGCAAATATCATCAAAGTTACAGCAGTATGAACTTTCAATATTTTAAATATTTTTTACATTTTCTTTTATATAATAAGCTCCCTTCATATTCCAAAACTTCTTGAACTGAATCTATAACATACATGTAGCGTACACTTCATTCAGCAGGTTCTTGTGGCATGTGAGACACTGAAGCACTATTCTGTTCTTATTTACACCATCTGGTGTACAAGCATATTACTCATGCCGTTTTGACATATTTTCTGTTAAAGCATCAATTTTAACCCTAAATATTGTTCCATGCACGACAATATTTCTACATGTTATGAGTTTTGATTCAATAATGTGTCCAGTAAAGCTCTTTATCCAAGTAACTAGGCTAAAGTATATTTGCACATGAGCATTGGACATTCCCTTTTTTCTTGAAAATAGCCTTGTTGTGTTTACACTAATGCTGTCTTTTGATGCTCTTCTCTCCAAATATGAGTGCAAAACTATAATAGTATAACTTACTTCCCAACAAGGGTTGGATATGCATTGTGCCTCTGTTTTCAGTGACAACTAGTAAGTTATCCTCATTTTTCAACTTTGCATGTTACCCTCATTTTTACCCATGAAAGAAAATACCGTTTTACCATCAAAGTCTAGGGACGATAGCGCAAAGACTTGGTAAAATTGGGGCAATGGTTTAAAGTTGAATCAGTGCCTGTAAAGTACTAAGTAAAGGAACCCATACAATCATCCCAAACGAACTGCTCAATGACATCTGGTTGTTTATTTCAATGTCTTCAACATTTAATAAATGATACTAGGACAAATAAGATAAAGTGAATTCATTTATATTTTATTTTGAAATACATATAATGATCGGTTCAATCTCTACTGCACATCAGCAAAGGATGTTAGTCTTTCCTTGCTACTGTAGTTTCTATTAGGTTTCTAACATTTATTTATTTCATAAATAATATTTTTCCATGAGTGAAATATAATTAAAAATTATGTAGCGCTTCCATTATATATCTTTGTTGTTGTGGTTGAGATCGCAGGCTGATGTTGCTGCGAGTATGCAACCTGCTTCAAAACTATGTGTGCTTAGTTAATCACATATAAAAATATTGGAGAAGGAACGGGAAAACATCCAACGCCTGATGTTTCTGTTACTGCATATAATAACATCAGCAACTCAGACATTATGTTTAAGCACTCTCAGGTTTTGTCTATATTTAGGAAGAATCTTTACTGGTGTCTCCTACGGTCAAAGAAAGAACTAGCATTTCCTCAATCATATCACCAACATTAATATAACTACAAGATTTCTGATATTTTCCTCACAGTAGCGCCTCTGGCGGCAGAAAGTTTTCTAATATATATGTACTATATTTCCAATGTATTTTTGTGAATTGTAAGTAATATTATTACCAGTGAAATCATTTGTGGTACATGCTTATTCAAGTACATATAAACTGTTAGCCACTTGTTGGAAAACTGTGAGGGAAGAAAGTATCCTTGTAGCACATGAACCACCTTATTTTGTGGCATTTTTTAAGCCAATAGATTTGATGCTTAACTAAATGAAAATATCAGTTTGGCATACATTTTCCCAACTCTAGCTATTTGAAAATTGGAATTATGTGCTCCTCGCTAATTATTTTATTCTTTACAATTCCGTAGCAACCAGCATGTATCTGAAGCATCAGGATAATGCATGCCCTCTAGGTTCTAATGCATGCCTGTATCACAGAAAAAGGTTTCGTATTTAATGCATTCTTGTGATGTTTTTGGAATTGTTATTGAACAGGTTTTGTGACCACTCTGGAGAATATATACAGCACTTACAACCAGCAAATCAGGTAACTATTATTGTATCGTGGAGGTTATTTGCGTTAGAAGGAACCAATTTAATATTCCATTTATGTAGAATATCAAGTGATTACTAGCTTTTATTTGATTGTTTATAATTTGGTAAGATGTTAAATGGGACCAACCATTTGGATTCTTAATTTTTTAGTGTTCCTCTTTCTGTATTTCTCTTATGTATTTGATCATCACCATTATGCAACCTTGCTACTTAGTGGCCAACGACAACAAATTAATTATTGGTAAATTGCTTCAGAGTATATAGAACTTGATGTCTTGTTAAGCAGGTTTGAGTTTTTAGCTCAGTTGAAACAATATTTACTAAATTCATAGAACTACTCCTATATGGGGCAACATACATGATGTTACATATGAATAATGTGATTATATAATATCGTTGCGTATTATTAGGTAGGTTTGGTACTCAATCTATGCAATCTACCAGCTTAGGTGCACTGGTCATATCTGGACATATATTTGCCGTAACAGTTTTTTACTTAAAAGACAAGTATTTTTGTAATTGTTAGTAATGGTCAGCGGTGCATTTTTAACTAGTATTATAATGAAATTCGATGTCAGGGTTTTGATAGAGATATGGCATCTAACTACTGCTTCTGTAAGTAACAAAATTAAGCTTAGTTCACCACGTCGGGTAGGCTTCAAAATAAAGACATCACAAAAACTTTTCTGTTTTCAGCTCAAATGCACCTTGTAATTAATACCCAATGATGTATATACAGACATATATCTACTAGGACTTGATCACATGCATGCACAGTCTTACTGTAATTAAATTATGTGACTCATAGATTTTATGTTGTATTCTTCATGAATTGATCCAGCCTCCTTAATTACCCGTGAATTCTGAGAGCACCACCGAGCTGCAATGGATAGTAACCCTCGGCCACCAGCACCGCCGGCTTCGACAACCTCCATGGCGGCGTCGAACAACATATCCCCAAAGCAAATGATGGTTCAAGTTGACCAATCGCTGTTCCAGTTGATCCAGAAGCGTTTGCCTATAGAACAGACGCAGAGTACTGCTGCCGGGATAGCATCTAGCCCTGCTGCTCAGCATGGCATCACAAGCTCAGAAACTGCCCTGGTCCGACTACCAACAGTACCACCGCACCCTTTCTTGCCAAAACTGCCTGTTATCAGGCCACCAGCACCAGGACCGACGACCAACATTGCTCCAGAGAACCCACAGCTGAAGTCAGTGCCGGAAAGATGCATATGCGTCCTAAACATGCAGGCAGATCCACAGTCGTCAGACTCAGAATCATCTGATGAAGACGAGAGGATAGCAGGTGACTCTGCAGAGATAGAAAATCTTGGAACAGAGAAGGACTCGCCGCCCTTGTAAACTTCGGGACAAGGCTACAGAACCTGCGAGCAAGGCTTGCTAAAGGTTTTTCATGGCTGGATAGATCTGATTATCACCTTATCATAGAAAGCTAAGTTTGTGAACCTTATGAACTTGGGTGCAAACTTAAGCTTATTTCTGTATCAGCTATGTTGGGGTGAATATTTTGCGATCTTAAATAAATGGAAAGAGCTAATGAACTTGCAGATTATATTCACACTTTCTATAGCAGTTAAAGGAACCAAATGTTTCTCCTTAGTCCTTTCATTTGAACTGCAAGTTTCTGTGCTCAACACACAAAATATATACGATCGAGTGGCACCATCATATCAACAACAAATGTTGATGCATGGCTGCAATCGATCAGGTCTAAGTTAATAATCGGGATATTTCACCTTCTTTTTGTTTTTATTTTACATAACCAGGCAATGGTATAACCATTTTTAATAGGTAAGTCAGGTGATCACAACAACTCTTTTCTTTGAAAACAAAGGAATCTTACATTATTTTAGCATGAACTATAAAGCACATAATGGTCACACACGAAATGGGTCATGGTGTGTCTCTATATATCCACGTTCAAATAGAAACATACTTCGGCTATTATCTTTTTTGTACGTCTTTTGCTGCCTCGTTCTTCGTTGATGTGGAATGCATAACATAGCAGTGAAAAGCAGACAACATCTACTGTTCGGACACACTACGTACGCTGCCACTTGCATTGGCCTTGGATGCCCCCAACCCAATTCAATTGATTTCTTTATCCCATGGTAGAGGTTATGTATGTATGTATATTGTGTTGATGACCACGGGATCATCCAGGCTTGTCGCAGTGACGGGTAAAGATACGGATTTTGATGTTTGAGTTCACTTATACAAGTTATTTTAGTTGTGCAATCTAATATTCATTTGAGAGGTATGAGGCCTAATACTTGCACCAAAATAATGTTGTCATGATCTAAAAAATGTGTGATTAATGGAAGCCCAATCAGTTGCGCGATTCAGAAAATGTAGAAAAAATAGAATATTTAGGCTACACGGCATTGGGAATCTCATATGCCCTTGTAGGATATAGGAATTTTTTTAAAAAAGAATATGGGGGACAAATAGGATGAGAAGCAAGCATAATGCTAGTGGCAGTGGCTAGTAAAAAACACAACTTTTAGAGAAGTTTTCTAATTCTAACTGTGAACTAAAAGAAGTGGCCCATGCCACAATTAATTATCTACAAATACATATGTGAACTTGGGCTTCTCTGATTTGTATAAGGATTTGGGCCAATGTTATGCCGGTGATGATTGGTTGGTGGGTTTGTTGGTTATTGGTTGGTGGAGTCATTTATAACCCTTTAAAATAGAGGATTCTAGATATGCGGATGAAGGACATTTGACCATCTTTTGGTGGTTGGTGGTTGGTTGTTGGTAAGTGGTTTGTTGGTTGTTGGTTTTTGGAGTCCTACATAAGCTCTTACAGATAGAGAGTTCTAGATCTAAGGATAGATATTCTACATATGCGTACCAAATGGTATCACACCAGGTTTGCATCTAGTATTAATCTCTTGATTATCTTTCCTTTGTTCAAAATTCTTTGGATATGAGTTCTGTTCTTGTAATTTAGAACGGATCTATTTCACGATCTAACCTCTTTTATGAGCTCCCAGAAATATAGCATTCTAGATCTAAGGATAATAGTTATAGATTATAGGATATATGTACTATAGATCTATGGATACCATATTATAAATATGTAGATTATGGATATCTAAATAGATCTCAGTAAAGTATTGTGCTCTCTTACTCTTGCTATAATTCTTTAGTTTGGACTTATCTTTTTATAAATTGGAATGGATCTAAGAGTGGTTCCTCATTTCCGTGTCTTATTTGCACTAAGGCTCATGTGTGTGTGTGTATATATGTTTCCTTAAATTTATGCATTTTGTTCCTTTATTAGTATCTTTGAAGCATTATTTCTCATTGATGTTACACCTATAGCAGTGGGGGAGAACTTTGAATAGAGAACGTGACAACAACAATTAGTAAAGTTGAAGAGAAATACGAGAACAAGCCAAACACTCAAGGTAACTAATAGATTTTAAATCGTCAATTTTATTTGTTCTGAATTTATTTGAGGTCAACAACGTATGATTGATATGCATGAGCTCTACTTATCTTACAATAAATTTACACTTGGGTTCATATTAATGGTCCATTATTTTTATCATTTGATTGTGCCTTATTAGTGTGCAGTTAGACCTGGTAATTACTTTTCTTTCAAGTACTTCTTTATGGGATTTATGTCTTCCAGCAAATATCATCAAAGTTACAGCAGTATGAACTTTCAATATTTTAAATATTTTTTTACATTTTCTTTTATATAATAAGCTCCCTTCATGTTCCAAAATTTCTTGAACTGAATCTATAACATACATGTAGCGTACACTTCATTCAGCAGGTTCTTGTGGCATGTGAGACACTGAAGCACTATTCTGTTCTTATTTACACCATCTGGTGTACAAGCATATTACTCATGCCGTTTTGACATATTTTCTGTTAAAGCATCAATTTTAACCCTAAATATTGTTCCATGCACGACAATATTTCTACATGTTATGAGTTTTGATTCAATAATGTGTCCAGTAAAGCTCTTTATCCAAGTAACTAGGCTAAAGTATATTTGCACATGAGCATTGGACATTCCCTTTTTTCTTGAAAATAGCCTTGTTGTGTTTACACTAATGCTGTATTTTGATGCTCTTCTCTCCAAATATGAGTGCAAAACTATAATAGTATAACTTACTTCCCAACAAGGGGTGGATATGCATTGTGCCTCTGTTTTCAGTGGCAACTAGTAAGTTATCCTCATTTTTCAACTTTGCATGTTATCCTTGTTTTTACCCATGAAAGAAAATACCGTTTTACCATCAAAGTATAGGGACGATAGCGCAACGACTTGGTAAAATTGGGGCAATGGTTTAAAGTTGAATCAGTGCCCTGTAAAGTACTAAGTAAAGGAACCCATACAATCATCCCAAACGAACTGCTCAATGACATCTGGTTGTTTCTTTCAATGTCTTCAACATTAAATAAATGATACTAGGACAAATAAGATAAAGTGAATTCCTTTATATTTTATTTTGAAATAAATATAATGATCGGTTCAATCTCTACTGCACATCAGCAAAGGATGTTAGTCTTTCCTTGCTACTGTAGTTTCTATTAGGTTTCTAACAATTATTTATTTCATAAATAACATTTTTCCATGAGTGAAATATAATTAAAAATTATGTAGCACTTCCATTGTATATCTTTGTTGTTGTGGTTGAGATCGCAGGCTGATGTTGCTGCGAGTATGCAACCTGCTTCAAAACTATGTGTGCTTAGTTAATCACATATAAAAATATTGGAGAAGGAACGGGAAAACATCCAACGCCTGATGTTTCTGTTACTGCATATAATAACATCAGCAACTCGGACATTATGTTTAAGCACTCTCAGGTTTTGTCTATATTTAGGAAGAATCTTTACTGGTGTCTCCTACGGTCAAAGAAAGAACTAGCATTTCCTCAATCATATCACCAACATTAATATAACTACAAGATTTCTTATATTTTCCTCACAGTTACGCCTCTGGCGGCAGAGAGTTTTCTAATATATATGTACTATATTTCCAATGTATTTTTTTGAATTGTCAGTAATATTATTCCCAGTGAAATCATTTGTTGTACATGCTTATTCAAGTACATATAAACTATTAGCCACTTGTTGGAAAACTGTGAGGGAAGAAAGTATCCTTGTAGCACATGAACCACCTTATTTTGTGGCATTTTTTAAGCCAATAGATTTGATGCTTAACTAAATGAAAATATCAGTTTTGCATACATTTTCCCAATTCTAGCTATTTGAAAATTGGAATTATGTGCTCCTCGCTAATTATTTTATTCTTTACAATTCCGTAGCAGCCAGCATGTATCTGAAGCATCAGGATAGTGCATGCCCTCTAGGTTCTAATGCATGCCTGCATCACAGAAAAAGGTTTCATATTTAATGCATTGTTGTGATGTTTTTGGAATTGTTATTGAACAGGTTTTCTGACCACTCTGGAGAATATATACAGCACTTACAACCATTAAATCAGGTAACTATTATTGTATCGTGGAGGTTATTTGTGTTAGAAGGAACCAATTTAATATTCCATTTATGTAGAATATCAAGTGATTACTAGCTTTTATTTGATTGTTTGTAATTTGGTAAGATGTTAAATGGGACCAACCATTTGGATTCATAATTTTTTAGTGTTCCTCTTTCTGTATTTCTCTTATGTATTTGATCATCACCATTATGCAACCTTGCTACTTAGTGGCCAACGACAACAAATTAATTATTGGTAAATTGCTTCAGAGTATATAGAACTTGATGTCTTGTTAAGCAGGTTTGAGTTTTTAACTCGGTTGAAATAATATTTACTAAATTCGTAGAACTACTCCTATATGGGGCAACATACATGACGTTACATATGAATGATGTGATTATATAATATCGTTGCGTATTATTAGGTAGGTTTGGTACTCAAGCTATGCAATCTACCAGCTTAGGTGCACTGGTCATATCTGGACATATATTTGCCGTAACAGTTTTTTACTTAAAAGACAAGTATTTTTGTAATTGTTAGTAATGGTCACAGGTGCATTTTTAACTAGTATTATAATGAAATTCGATGTCAGGGTTTTGATAGAGATATGGCATATAACTACTGCTTCTGTAAGTAACAAAATTAAGCTTAGTTCACCACGTCGGGTAGGCTTCAAAACAAAGACATCACAAAAACTTTTCTGTTTTCAGCTCAAATGCACCTTGTAATTAATACCCAATGATGTATATACAGACATATATCTACTAGGACTTGATCACATGCATGCACAGTCTTACTGTAATTAAATTATGTGACTCATAGATTTTATGTTGTATTCTTCATGCATTGATCCAGCCTCCTTAATTACCCGTGAATTCTGAGAGCACCACCGAGTTGCAATGGACAGTAACCCTCGGCCACCAGCACCGCCGGCTTCGACAACCTCCATGGCGGCGCCGAACAACATATCCCCAAAGCAAATGATGGTTCAAGTCGACCAATCGTTGTTCCAGTTGATCCAGCAGCGTTTGCCTATAGAACAGACGCCGAGTACTGCTGCCGGGATAGCATCTAGCCCTGCTGGTCAGCATGGCATCACAAGCTCAGAAACTGCCCTTGTCCGGCTACCAACAGTACCACCGCACTCTTTCTTGCCAAAATTGCCTGTTATCAGGCCACCAGCACCAGGACCGACGACCAACATTGCCCCAGAGAACCCACAGCTGAAGTCAGTGCCGGAAAGATGCATATGCGTCCTAAACATGCAGGCAGATCCACCGTCGTCAGACTCAGAATCATCTGATGAAGACGAGGGGATAGCAAGTGACTCCGTAGAGATAGAAAATCTTGGAACAGAGAAGGACTCGCCGCCCTTGTAAACTTCGGGGCAAGGCTACAGAACCTGCGAGCAAGGCTTGCTAAAGGTTTTTCATGGCTGGATAGATCTGATTATCACCTTATCATAGAAAGCTAAGTTTGTGAACCTTATGAACCTGGGTGCAAACTTAAGCATATTTCTGTATCAGCTATGTTGGGGTGAATATTTTGCAATCTTAAATAAATGGAAAGAGCTAATGAACTCGCAGATTATATTCACACTTTCTATAGCAGTTAAAGGAACCAAATGTTTCTCCTTAGTCCTTTCATTTGAACTGCAAGTCTTTGTGCTCAACGCACAAAATATATACGATCGAGTGGCACCATCATATCAACAACTAATGTTGATGGCTGCAATCGATCAGGTCTAAGTTAATAATCGGGATATTTCACCTTCTTTTTGTTTTTATTTTACATAACCAGGCAATGGTATAACCATTTTTAATAGGTAAGCCAGGTGATCACAACAAATCTTTTCTTTGCAAAACAAAAGAATCTTACATTATTTGAGCATGGAACTATAAAGCACATAATGGTCACACACGAAATGGGTCATGTTGTGTCTCTATATATCCACGTTCAAATAGAAACATACTTCAGCTATTATCTTTTTTTGTACGTCTTTTGCTGCATCGTTCTTCGTTGATGTGGAATGCATAACATAGCAGTGAAAAGTAGACAACATCTACTGTTCGGACACACTACGTACGCTGCCACTTGCATTGGCCTTGGATGCCCCCAACCCAATTCAATTGATTTCTTTATCCCATGGTAGAGGTTATGTATGTATGTATCTTTGTGTTGATGACCACGGGATCATCCAGGCTTGTCGCAGTGACGGGTAAAGATACGTATTTTGATGTTTGAGTTCACTTATACAAGTTATTTTAGTTGTGCAATCTAATATTCATTTGAGAGGTATGAGGCCTAATACTTGCACCAAAATAATGTTGTCAGGATCTAAAAAATGTGTGATTAATGGAAGCCCAATCAGTTGTGCGATTCAGAAAATGTAGGAAAAATAGAATATTTAGGCTACACGGCATTAGGAATCTCATATGCCCTTGTAAGATATAGGAATTTTTTAAAAAATAATATGGGGGACAAATAGAATGAGAAGCAAGCATAATGCTAGTGGCAGTGGCTAGTAAAAAACACAACTTTTAGAGAAGTTTTCTAATTCTAACTGTGAACTAAAAGAAGTGGCCCATGCCGCAATTAATTATCTATAAATAGATATGTGAACTTGGGCTTCTCTGATTTGTATAAGGATTTGGCCCAATGTTCTGTCGGTGATGATTGGTTGGTGGGTTTGTTGGTTGTTGGTTGGTGGAGTCATTTATAACCCTTTAAAATAGAGGATTCTAGATATGCGGATGAAGGACATTTGACCAGCTTTTGGTGGTTGGTTGTTGGTAAGTGGTTTGTTGGTTGTTGGTTTTTGGAGTCCTATATAAGCTCTTCCAGATAGAGAGTTCTAGATCTAAGAATAGATATTCTACATATGCGTACCAAATGGTATCACACCAGGTTTGCATATAGTATTAATCTCTTGATTACCTTTCCTCTGGTCAAAATTCTTTGGATATGAGTTTTCTTCTTGTAATTTAGAACGGATCTATTTCACGATCTAACCTCTTTTATGAGCTCCCAGAAATATAGCATTCTAGATCTAAGGATAATAGTTATAGATTATAGGATATATGTACTATAGATCTGTGGATACCATATTATAAATTTGTAGATTATGGATATCTAAATAGATCTCAGTAAAGTATTGTGCTCTCTTACTCTTGCTATAATTCTTTAGTTTTGACTTATCTTTTTATAAATTGGAATGGATCTAAAAGTGGTTCCTCATTTCCGTGTCTTATTTGCACTAAGGCTCATGTGTGTGTGTGTGTATATATGTTTCCTTAAATTTATGCATTTTGTTCCTTTATTAGTATCTTTGAAGCATTATTTCTCATTGATGTTACACCTATAGCAGTGGAGGAGAACTTTAAATAGAGAACGTGACAACAACAATTAGTAAAGTTGAAGAGAAATACGAGAACAAGGCAAACACTCAAGGTAACTAACATATTTTAAATCGTCATTTTATTTGTTCTGAATTTATTTGAGGTCAACAACTTATGATTGATATGCATGAGATCGATTTATCTTACAATAAATTTACACTTGGGTTCATATTAATGGTCCATTAGTTTTATCATTTGGTTGTGCCTTATTAGTGTGCAGTTAGACCTGGTAATTACTTTTCTTCAAGTACTTCTCTATGGGATTTATGTCTTCCAGCAAATATCATCAAAGTTACAGCAGTATGAACTTTCAATGTTTTTAATATTTTTTTACATTTTCTTTTATATAATAAGCTCCCTTCATATTCCAAAATTTCTTGAACTGAATCTATAACATACATGTAGCGTACACTTCATTCAGCAGGTTCTTGTGGCATGTGAGGCACTGAAGCACTATTCTGTTCTTATTTACACCATCTGGTGTACAAGCATATTACTCATGCCGTTTTGACATATTTTCTGTTAAAGCATCAATTTTAACCCTAAATATTGTTCCATGCACGACAATATTTCTACATGTTATGAGTTTTGATTCAATAATTTGTCCAGTGAAGTTCTTTATCCAAGTAACTAGACTAAAGTATATTTGCACATGAGCATTGGACATTCCCTTTTTTTCTTGAAAATAGCCTTGCTGTGTTTACACTAATGCTGTCTTTTGATGCTCTTCTGTTCAAATATGAGTGCAAAACTATAATAGTATAACTTACTTCCCAACAAGGGTTGGATATGCATTGTGCCTCTGTTTTCAGTGGCAACTAGTAAGTTATCCTCATTTTTCAACTTTGCATGTTATCCTCATTTTTACCCATGAAAGAAAATACCGTTTTACCGTCAAAGTATAGGGACGATGGCGCAACGACTTGGTAAAATTGGGGCAATGGTTTAAAGTTGAATCAGTGCCTGTAAAGTACTAAGTAAAGGAACCCATACAATCATCCCAAACGAACTGCTCAATGACATCTGGTTTTTTTCTTTCAATGTCTTCAACATTTAATAAATGATACTAGGACAAATAAGATAAAGTGAATTCATTTATATTTTATTTTGAAATACATATAATGATCGGTTCAATCTCTACTGCACATCAGCAAAGGATGTTAGTCTTTCCTTGCTACTGTAGTTTCTATTAGGTTTCTAACATTTATTTATTTCATAAATAATATTTTTCCATGAGTGAAATATAATTAAAAATTATGTAGCACTTCCATTATATATCTTTGTTGTTGTGGTTGAGATCGCAGGCTGATGTTGCTGCGAGTATGCAACCTGCTTCAAAACTATGTGTGCTTAGTTAATCACATATAAAAATATTGGAGAAGGAACGGTAAAACATCCAACGCCTGATGTTTCTGTTACTGCATATAATAACATCAGCAACTCAGACATTATGTTTAAGCACTCTCAGGTTTTGTCTATATTTAGGAAGAATCTTCTGGTGTCTCCTACGGTCAAAGAAAGAACTAGCATTTCCTCAATCATATCACCAACATTAATATAACTACAAGATTTCTGATATTTTCCTCACAGTTGCGCCTCTGGCGGCAGACAGTTTTCTAATATATATGTACTATATTTTCAATGTATTTTTTTGAATTGTCAGTAATATTATTACCAGTGAAATCATTTGTTGTACATGCTTATTCTAGTACATATAAACTGTTAGCCACTTGTTGGAAAACTGTGAGGGAAGAAAGTATCCTTGTAGCACATGAACCACCTTATTTTGTGGCATTTTTTAAGCCAATAGATTTGATGCTTAACTAAATGAAAATATAAGTTTGGCATACATTTTCCCAACTCTAGCTATTTGAAAATTGGAATTATGTGCTCCTCGCTAATTATTTTATTCTTTACAATTCCGTAGCAACCAGCATGTATATGAAACATCAGGATAATGCATGCCCTCTAGGTTCTAATGCATGCCTGCATCACAGAAAAAGTTTTCATATTTAATGCATTCTTGTGATGTTTTTGGAATTGTTATTGAACAGGTTTTGTGACCACTCTGGAGAATATATACAGCACTTACAACCAGCAAATCAGGTAACTATTATTGTATCGTGGAGGTTATTTGCGTTAGAAGGAACCAATTTAATATTCCATTTATGTAGAATATCAAGTGATTACTAGCTTTTATTTGATTGTTTATAATTTGGTAAGATGTTAAATGGGACCAACCATTTGGATTCTTAATTTTTTAGTGTTCCTCTTTCTGTATTTCTCTTATGTATTTGATCATCACCATTATGCAACCTTGCTACTTAGTGGCCAACGACAACAAATTAATTATTGGTAAATTGCTTCAGAGTATATAGAACTTGATGTCTTGTTAAGCAGGTTTGAGTTTTTAACTCAGTTGAAATAATATTTACTAAATTCGTAGAACTACTCCTATATGGGGCAACATACATGACGTTACATATGAATGATGTGATTATATAATATCGTTGCGTATTATTAGGTAGGTTTGGTACTCAAGCTATGCAATCTACCAGCTTAGGTGCACTGGTCATATCTGGACATATATTTGCCGTAACAGTTTTTTACTTAAAAGACAAGTATTTTTGTAATTGTTAGTAATGGTCACAGGTGCATTTTTAACTAGTATTATAATGAAATTCGATGTCAGGGTTTTGATAGAGATATGGCATATAACTACTGCTTCTGTAAGTAACAAAATTAAGCTTAGTTCACCACGTCGGGTAGGCTTCAAAACAAAGACATCACAAAAACTTTTCTGTTTTCAGCTCAAATGCACCTTGTAATTAATACCCAATGATGTATATACAGACATATATCTACTAGGACTTGATCACATGCATGCACAGTCTTACTGTAATTAAATTATGTGACTCATAGATTTTATGTTGTATTCTTCATGCATTGATCCAGCCTCCTTAATTACCCGTGAATTCTGAGAGCACCACCGAGCTGCAATGGACAGTGACCCTCGGCCACCAGCACCTCCGGCTTCGACAACCTCCATGGCGGCGCCGAACAACATATCCCCAAAGCAAATGATGGTTCAAGTCGACCAATTGCTGTTCCAGTTGATCCAGCAGCGTTTGCCTATAGAACAGACGCCGAGTACTGCTGCCGGGATAGCATCTAGCCCTGCTGGTCAGCATGGCATCACAAGCTCAGAAACTGCCCTTGTCCGGCTACCAACAGTACCACCGCACCCTTTCTTGCCAAAATTGCCTGTTATCAGGCCACCAGCACCAGGACCGACGACCAGCATTGCCCTAGAGAACCCACAGCTGAAGTCAGTGCCGGAAAGATGCATATGCGTCCTAAACATGCAGGCAGATCCACCGTCGTCAGACTCTGAATCATCTGATGAAGACGAGGAGATAGCAGGTGACTTTGCAGAGATAGAAAATCTTGGAACAGAGAAGGATTCGTCGCCAATGTAAACTTCGGGACAAGGCTACAGAAGCCTTCGAGCAAGGCTTGCTAAAGGTTTTTCATGGCTGGATAGATCTGATTATCACCTTATCATAGAAAGATAAGTTTGTGAACCTTATAAACCTGGGTGCAAACTTAAGCATATTTCTGTATCAGCTATGTTGGGGTGAATATTTTGCGATCTTAAATAAATAGAAGGAGCTAATGAACTTGCAGATTATATTCACATTTCCTATAGCAGTTAAAGGAACCAAATGTTTCTCCTTAGTCCTTTCATTTGGACTGCAAGTTTTTGTGCTCAACGCACAAAATATATACGATCGAGTGGCACCATCATATCAACAACTAATGTTGATGGCTGCAATCGATCAGGTCTAAGTTAATAACCGGCATATTTCACCTTCTTTTTGTTTTTATTTTACATAACCAGGCAATGGTATAACCATTTTTAATAGGTAAGCCAGGTGATCACAACAACTCTTTTCTTTGCAAAACAAAAGAATCATACATTATTTTAGCATGGAACTATAAAGCACATAATGGTCACACACGAAATGGGTCATGGTGTGTCTCTATATATCCACGTTCAAATAGAAACATACTTCAGCTATTATCTTTTTTTGTACGGCTTTTGCTGCATCGTTCTTCGTTCATGTGGAATGCATAACATAGCAGTGAAAAGGAGACAACATCTACTGTTCCGAAACACTATGTACGCTGCCACTTGCATTGGCCTTGGATTCCCCCAACCCAATTCAATTGATTTCTTTATCCCATGGTAGAGGTTATGTATGTATCTTTGTGTTGATGACCACGGGATCATCCAGGCTTGTCGCAGTGACGGGTAAAGATACGTATTTTGATGTTTGAGTTCACTTATACAAGTTATTTTAGTTGTGCAATCTAATATTCATTTGAGAGGTATGAGGCCTAATACTTGCACCAAAATAATGTTGTCATGATCTAAAAAATGTGTGATTAATGGAAGCCCAATCAGTTGTGTGATTCAGAAAATGTAGGAAAAATAGAATATTTAGGCTACACGGCATTGGGAATCTCATATGCCCTTGTAGGATATAGGAATTTTTTAAAAAAGAATATGGGGGACAAATAGAATGAGAAGCAAGCATAATGCTAGTGGCAGTGGCTAGTAAAAAACACAACTTTTAGAGAAGTTTTCTAATTCTAACTGTGAACTAAAAGAAGTGGCCCATGCCACAATTAATTATCTACAAATAGATATGTGAACTTGGGCTTCTCTGATTTGTATAAGGATTTGGCCCAATGTTCTGCCGGTGATGATTGGTTGGTGGCTTTGTTGGTTGTTGGTTGGTGGAGTCATTTATAACCCTTTAAAATAGAGGATTCTAGATATGCGGATGAAGGACATTTGACCAGCTTTTGGTGGTTGGTGGTTGGTTGTTGGTAAGTGGTTTGTTGGTTGTTGGTTTTTGGAGTCCTATATAAGCTCTTCCAGATAGAGAGTTCTAGATCTAAGAATAGATATTCTACATATGCGTACCAAATGGTATCACACCAGGTTTGCATATAGTATTAATCTCTTGATTACCTTTCCTCTGGTCAAAATTCTTTGGATATGAGTTTTCTTCTTGTAATTTAGAACGGATCTATTTCACGATCTAACCTCTTTTATGAGCTCCTAGAAATATAGCATTCTAGATCTAAGGATAATAGTTATATATTATAGGATATATGTACTATAGATCTGTGGATACCATATTATAAATCTGTAGATTATGGATATCTAAATAGATCTCAGTAAAGTATTGTGCTCTCTTACTCTTGCTATAATTCTTTAGTTTTGACTTATCTTTTTATAAATTGGAATGGATCTAAAAGTGGTTCCTCATTTCCGTGTCTTATTTGCACTAAGGCTCATGTGTGTGTGTGTGTATATATGTTTCCTTAAATTTATGCATTTTGTTCCTTTATTAGTATCTTTGAAGCATTATTTCTCATTGATTGTACACCTATAGCAGTGGAGGAGAACTTTGAATAGAGAACGTGACAACAACAATTAGTAAAGTTGAAGAGAAATACGAGAACAAGCCAAACACTCAAGGTAACTAACATATTTTAAATCGTCATTTTATTTGTTCTGAATTTATTTGAGGTCAACAACTTATGATTGATATGCATGAGATCGATTTATCTTACAATAAATTTACACTTGGGTTCATATTAATGGTCCATTAGTTTTATCATTTGGTTGTGCCTTATTAGTGTGCAGTTAGACCTGGTAATTACTTTTCTTCAAGTACTTCTTTATGGGATTTATGTCTTCCAGCAAATATCATCAAAGTTACAGCAGTATGAACTTTCAATGTTTTTAATATTTTTTTACATTTTCTTTTATATAATAAGCTCCCTTCATATTCCAAAATTTCTTGAACTGAATCTATAACATACATGTAGCGTACACTTCATTCAGCAGGTTCTTGTGGCATGTGAGACACTGAAGCACTATTCTGTTCTTATTTACACCATCTGGTGTACAAGCATATTACTCATGCCGTTTTGACATATTTTCTGTTAAAGCATCAATTTTAACCCTAAATATTGTTCCATGCACGACAATATTTCTACATGTTATGAGTTTTGATTCAATAATTTGTCCAGTGAAGTTCTTTATCCAAGTAACTAGACTAAAGTATATTAGCACATGAGCATTGGACATTCCCTTTTTTTCTTGAAAATAGCCTTGCTGTGTTTACAGTAATGCTGTCTTTTGATGCTCTTCTGTCCAAATATGAGTGCAAAACTATAATAGTATAACTTACTTCCCAACAAGGGTTGGATATGCATTGTGCCTCTGTTTTCAGTGGCAACTAGTAAGTTATCCTCATTTTTCAAATTTGCATGTTATCATCATTTTTACCCATGAAAGAAAATACCGTTTTACCATCAAAGTATAGGGACGATGGCGCAACGACTTGGTAAAATTGGGGCAATGGTTTAAAGTTGAATCAGTGCCTGTAAAGTACTAAGTAAAGGAACCCATACAATCATCCCAAACGAACTGCTCAATGACATCTGGTTTTTTCTTTCAATGTCTTCAACATTTAATAAATGATACTAGGACAAATAAGATAAAGTGAATTCATTTATATTTTATTTTGAAATACATATAATGATCGGTTCAATCTCTACTGCACATCAGCAAAGGATGTTAGTCTTTCCTTGCTACTGTAGTTTCTATTAGGTTTCTAACATTTATTTATTTCATAAATAATATTTTTCCATGAGTGAAATATAATTAAAAATTATGTAGCACTTCCATTATATATCTTTGTTGTTGTAGTTGAGATCGCAGGCTGATGTTGCTGCGAGTATGCAACCTGCTTCAAAACTATGCATGCTTAGTTAATAACATATAAAAATATTGGAGAAGGAACGGGAAAACATCCAACGCCTGATGTTTCTGTTACTGCATATAATAACATCAGCAACTCAGACATTATGTTTAAGCACTCTCAGGTTTTGTCTATATTTAGGAAGAATCTTTACTGGTGTCTCCTACGGTCAAAGAAAGAACTAGCATTTCCTCAATCATATCACCAACATTAATATAACTACAAGATTTCTGATATTTTCCTCACAGTTGCGCCTCTGGCGGCAGACAGTTTTCTAATATATATGTACTATATTTTCAATGTATTTTTTTGAATTGTCAGTAATATTATTACCAGTGAAATCATTTGTTGTACATGCTTATTCAAGTACATATAAACTGTTAGCCACTTGTTGGAAAACTGTGAGGGAAGAAAGTATCCTTGTAGCACATGAACCACCTTATTTTGTGGCATTTTTTAAGCCAATAGATTTGATGCTTAACTAAATGAAAATATCAGTTTGGCATACATTTTCCCAACTCTAGCTATTTGAAAATTGGAATTATGTGCTCCTCGCTAATTATTTTATTCTTTACAATTCCGTAGCAACCAGCATGTATCTGTAACATCAGGATAATGCATGCCCTCTAGGTTCTAATGCATGCCTGCATCACAGAAAAAGTTTTCATATTTAATGCATTCTTGTGATGTTTTTGGAATTGTTATTGAACAGGTTTTGTGACCACTCTGGAGAATATATACAACACTTACAACCAGCAAATCAGGTAACTATTATTGTATCGTGGAGGTTATTTGCGTTAGAAGGAACCAATTTAATATTCCATTTATGTAGAATATCAAGTGATTACTAGCTTTTATTTGATTGTTTATAATGTGGTAAGATGTTAAATGGGACCAACCATTTGGATTCTTAATTTTTTAGTGTTCCTCTTTCTGTATTTCTCTTATGTATTTGATCATCACCATTATGCAACCTTGCTACTTAGTGGCCAATGACAACAAATTAATTATTGGTAAATTGCTTCAGAGTATATAGAACTTGATGTCTTGTTAAGCAGGTTTGAGTTTTTAACTCAGTTGAAATAATATTTACTAAATTCGTAGAACTACTCCTACATGGGGCAACATACATGACGTTACATATGAATGATGTGATTATATAATATCGTTGCGTATTATTAGGTAGGTTTGGTACTCAAGCTATGCAATCTACCAGCTTAGGTGCACTGGTCATATCTGGACATATATTTGCCGTAACAGTTTTTTACTTAAAAGACAAGTATTTTTGTAATTGTTAGTAATGGTCACAGGTGCATTTTTAACTAGTATTATAATGAAATTCGATGTCAGGGTTTTGATAGAGATATGGCATATAACTACTGCTTCTGTAAGTAACAAAATTAAGCTTAGTTCACCACGTCGGGTAGGCTTCAAAACAAAGACATCACAAAAACTTTTCTGTTTTCAGCTCAAATGCACCTTGTAATTAATACCCAATGATGTATATACAGACATATATCTACTAGGACTTGATCACATGCATGCACAGTCTTACTGTAATTAAATTATGTGACTCATAGATTTTATGTTGTATTCTTCATGCATTGATCCAGCCTCCTTAATTACCCGTGAATTCTGAGAGCACCACCGAGTTGCAATGGACAGTAACCCTCGGCCACCAGCACCGCCGGCTTCGACAACCTCCATGGCGGCGCCGAACAACATATCCCCAAAGCAAATGATGGTTCAAGTCGACCAATCGCTGTTCCAGTTGATCCAGCAGCGTTTGCCTATAGAACAGACGCCGAGTACTGCTGCCGGGATAGCATCTAGCCCTGCTGGTCAGCATGGCATCACAAGCTCAGAAACTGCCCTTGTCCGGCTACCAACAGTACCACCGCACTCTTTCTTGCCAAAATTGCCTGTTATCAGGCCACCAGCACCAGGACCGACGACCAACATTGCCCCAGAGAACCCACAGCTGAAGTCAGTGCCGGAAAGATGCATATGCGTCCTAAACATGCAGGCAGATCCACCGTCGTCAGACTCAGAATCATCTGATGAAGACGAGGGGATAGCAGGTGACTCCGTAGAGATAGAAAATCTTGGAACAGAGAAGGACTCGCCGCCCTTGTAAACTTCGGGGCAAGGCTACAGAACCTGCGAGCAAGGCTTGCTAAAGGTTTTTCATGGCTGGATAGATCTGATTATCACCTTATCATAGAAAGCTAAGTTTGTGAACCTTATGAACCTGGGTGCAAACTTAAGCATATTTCTGTATCAGCTATGTTGGGGTGAATATTTTGCAATCTTAAATAAATGGAAAGAGCTAATGAACTCGCAGATTATATTCACACTTTCTATAGCAGTTAAACGAACCAAATGTTTCTCCTTAGTCCTTTCATTTGAACTGCAAGTTTTTGTGCTCAACGCACAAAATATATACGATCGAGTGGCACCATCATATCAACAACTAATGTTGATGGCTGCAATCGATCAGGTCTAAGTTAATAATCGGGATATTTCACCTTCTTTTTGTTTTTATTTTACATAACCAGGCAATGGTATAACCATTTTTAATAGGTAAGCCAGGTGATCACAACAAATCTTTTCTTTGCAAAACAAAAGAATCTTACATTATTTGAGCATGGAACTATAAAGCACATAATGGTCACACACGAAATGGGTCATGGTGTGTCTCTATATATCCATGTTCAAATAGAAACATACTTCAGCTATTATCTTTTTGTGTACGTCTTTTGCTGCATCGTTCTTCGTTGATGTGGAATGCATAACATAGCAGTGAAAAGTAGACAACATCTACTGTTCGGACACACTACGTACGCTGCCACTTGCATTGGCCTTGGATGCCCCCAACCCAATTCAATTGATTTCTTTATCCCATGGTAGAGGTTATGTATGTATGTATGTATCTTTGTGTTGATGACCACGGGATCATCCAGGCTTGTCGCAGTGACGGGTAAAGATACGTATTTTGATGTTTGAGTTAACTTATACAAGTTATTTTAGTTGTGCAATCTAATATTCATTTGAGAGGTATGAGGCCTAATACTTGCACCAAAATAATGTTGTCAGGATCTAAAAAATGTGTGATTAATGGAAGCCCAATCAGTTGTGCGATTCAGAAAATGTAGGAAAAATAGAATATTTAGGCTACACGGCATTAGGAATCTCATATGCCCTTGTAGGATATAGGAATTTTTTAAAAAATAATATGGGGGACAAATAGAATGAGAAGCAAGCATAATGCTAGTGGCAGTGGCTAGTAAAAAACACAACTTTTAGAGAAGTTTTCTAATTCTAACTGTGAACTAAAAGAAGTGGCCCATGCCGCAATTAATTATCTATAAATAGATATGTGAACTTGGGCTTCTCTGATTTGTATAAGGATTTGGCCCAATGTTCTGCCGGTGATGATTGGTTGGTGGGTTTGTTGGTTGTTGGTTGGTGGAGTCATTTATAACCCTTTAAAATAGAGGATTCTAGATATGCGGATGAAGGACATTTGACCAGCTTTTGGTGGTTGGTGGTTGGTTGTTGGTAAGTGGTTTGTTGGTTGTTGGTTTTTGGAGTCCTATATAAGCTCTTCCAGATAGAGAGTTCTAGATCTAAGAATAGATATTCTACATATGCGTACTAAATGGTATCACACCAGGTTTGCATATAGTATTAATCTCTTGATTACCTTTCCTCTGGTCAAAATTCTTTGGATATGAGTTTTATTCTTGTAATTTAGAACGGATCTATTTCACGATCTAACCTCTTTTATGAGCTCCCAGAAATATAGCATTCTAGATCTAAGGATAATAGTTATATATTATAGGATATATGTACTATAGATCTGTGGATACCATATTATAAATCTGTAGATTATGGATATCTAAATAGATCTCAGTAAAGTATTGTGCTCTCTTACTCTTGCTATAATTCTTTAGTTTTGACTTATCTTTTTATAAATTGGAATGGATCTAAAAGTGGTTCCTCATTTCCGTGTCTTATTTGCACTAAGGCTCATGTGTGTGTGTGTGTATATATGTTTCCTTAAATTTATGCATTTTGTTCCTTTATTAGTATCTTTGAAGCATTATTTCTCATTGATGTTACACCTATAGCAGTGGAGGAGAACTTTAAATAGAGAACGTGACAACAACAATTAGTAAAGTTGAAGAGAAATACGAGAACAAGGCAAACACTCAAGGTAACTAACATATTTTAAATCGTCATTTTATTTGTTCTGAATTTATTTGAGGTCAACAACTTATGATTGATATGCATGAGATCGATTTATCTTACAATAAATTTACACTTGGGTTCATATTAATGGTCCATTAGTTTTATCATTTGGTTGTGCCTTATTAGTGTGCAGTTAGACCTGGTAATTACTTTTCTTCAAGTACTTCTCTATGGGATTTATGTCTTCCAGCAAATATCATCAAAGTTACAGCAGTATGAACTTTCAATGTTTTTAATATTTTTTTACATTTTCTTTTATATAATAAGCTCCCTTCATATTCCAAAATTTCTTGAACTGAATCTATAACATACATGTAGCGTACACTTCATTCAGCAGGTTCTTGTGGCATGTGAGGCACTGAAGCACTATTCTGTTCTTATTTACACCATCTGGTGTACAAGCATATTACTCATGCCGTTTTGACATATTTTCTGTTAAAGCATCAATTTTAACCCTAAATATTGTTCCATGCACGACAATATTTCTACATGTTATGAGTTTTGATTCAATAATTTGTCCAGTGAAGTTCTTTATCCAAGTAACTAGACTAAAGTATATTTGCACATGAGCATTGGACATTCCCTTTTTTTCTTGAAAATAGCCTTGCTGTGTTTACACTAATGCTGTCTTTTGATGCTCTTCTGTCCAAATATGAGTGCAAAACTATAATAGTATAACTTACTTCCCAACAAGGGTTGGATATGCATTGTGCCTCTGTTTTCAGTGGCAACTAGTAAGTTATCCTCATTTTTCAACTTTGCATGTTATCCTCATTTTTACCCATGAAAGAAAATACCGTTTTACCATCAAAGTATAGGGACGATGGCGCAACGACTTGGTAAAATTGGGGCAATGGTTTAAAGTTGAATCAGTGCCTGTAAAGTACTAAGTAAAGGAACCCATACAATCATCCCAAACGAACTGCTCAATGACATCTGGTTTTTTTCTTTCAATGTCTTCAACATTTAATAAATGATACTAGGACAAATAAGATAAAGTGAATTCATTTATATTTTATTTTGAAATACATATAATGATCGGTTCAATCTCTACTGCACATCAGCAAAGGATGTTAGTCTTTCCTTGCTACTGTAGTTTCTATTAGGTTTCTAACATTTATTTATTTCATAAATAATATTTTTCCATGAGTGAAATATAATTAAAAATTATGTAGCACTTCCATTATATATCTTTGTTGTTGTGGTTGAGATCGCAGGCTGATGTTGCTGCGAGTATGCAACCTGCTTCAAAACTATGTGTGCTTAGTTAATCACATATAAAAATATTGGAGAAGGAACGGGAAAACATCCAACGCCTGATGTTTCTGTTACTGCATATAATAACATCAGCAACTCAGACATTATGTTTAAGCACTCTCAGGTTTTGTCTATATTAGGAAGAATCTTCTGGTGTCTCCTACGGTCAAAGAAAGAACTAGCATTTCCTCAATCATATCACCAACATTAATATAACTACAAGATTTCTGATATTTTCCTCACAGTTGCGCCTCTGGCGGCAGACAGTTTTCTAATATATATGTACTATATTTTCAATGTATTTTTTTGAATTGTCAGTAATATTATTACCAGTGAAATCATTTGTTGTACATGCTTATTCTAGTACATATAAACTATTAGCCACTTGTTGGAAAACTGTGAGGGAAGAAAGTATCCTTGTAGCACATGAACCACCTTATTTTGTGGCATTTTTTAAGCCAATAGATTTGATGCTTAACTAAATGAAAATATCAGTTTGGCATACATTTTCCCAACTCTAGCTATTTGAAAATTGGAATTATGTGCTCCTCGCTAATTATTTTATTCTTTACAATTCCGTAGCAACCAGCATGTATCTGAAACATCAGGATAATGCATGCCCTCTAGGTTCTAATGCATGCCTGCATCACAGAAAAAGTTTTCATATTTAATGCATTCTTGTGATGTTTTTGGAATTGTTATTGAACAGGTTTTGTGACCACTCTGGAGAATATATACAGCACTTACAACCAGCAAATCAGGTAACTATTATTGTATCGTGGAGGTTATTTGCGTTAGAAGGAACCAATTTAATATTCCATTTATGTAGAATATCAAGTGATTACTAGCTTTTATTTGATTGTTTATAATTTGGTAAGATGTTAAATGGGACCAACCATTTGGATTCTTAATTTTTTAGTGTTCCTCTTTCTGTATTTCTCTTATGTATTTGATCATCACCATTATGCAACCTTGCTACTTAGTGGCCAACGACAACAAATTAATTTTTGGTAAATTGCTTCAGAGTATATAGAACTTGATGTCTTGTTAAGCAGGTTTGAGTTTTTAACTCAGTTGAAATAATATTTACTAAATTCGTAGAACTACTCCTATATGGGGCAACATACATGACGTTACATATGAATGATGTGATTATATAATATCGTTGCGTATTATTAGGTAGGTTTGGTACTCAAGCTATGCAATCTACCAGCTTAGGTGCACTGGTCATATCTGGACATATATTTGCCGTAACAGTTTTTTACTTAAAAGACAAGTATTTTTGTAATTGTTAGTAATGGTCACAGGTGCATTTTTAACTAGTATTATAATGAAATTCGATGTCAGGGTTTTGATAGAGATATGGCATATAACTACTGCTTCTGTAAGTAACAAAATTAAGCTTAGTTCACCACGTCGGGTAGGCTTCAAAACAAAGACATCACAAAAACTTTTCTGTTTTCAGCTCAAATGCACCTTGTAATTAATACCCAATGATGTATATACAGACATATATCTACTAGGACTTGATCACATGCATGCACAGTCTTACTGTAATTAAATTATGTGACTCATAGATTTTATGTTGTATTCTTCATGCATTGATCCAGCCTCCTTAATTACCCGTGAATTCTGAGAGCACCACCGAGCTGCAATGGACAGTGACCCTCGGCCACCAGCACCTCCGGCTTCGACAACCTCCATGGCGGTGCCGAACAACATATCCCCAAAGCAAATGATGGTTCAAGTCGACCAATTGCTGTTCCAGTTGATCCAGCAGCGTTTGCCTATAGAACAGACGCCGAGTACTGCTGCCGGGATAGCATCTAGCCCTGCTGGTCAGCATGGCATCACAAGCTCAGAAACTGCCCTTGTCCGGCTACCAACAGTACCACCGCACCCTTTCTTGCCAAAATTGCCTGTTATCAGGCCACCAGCACCAGGACCGACGACCAGCATTGCCCTAGAGAACCCACAGCTGAAGTCAGTGCCGGAAAGATGCATATGCGTCCTAAACATGCAGGCAGATCCACCGTCGTCAGACTCTGAATCATCTGATGAAGACGAGGAGATAGCAGGTGACTTTGCAGAGATAGAAAATCTTGGAACAGAGAAGGATTCGTCGCCAATGTAAACTTCGGGACAAGGCTACAGAAGCCTGCGAGCAAGGCTTGCTAAAGGTTTTTCATGGCTGGATAGATCTGATTATCACCTTATCATAGAAAGATAAGTTTGTGAACCTTATAAACCTGGGTGCAAACTTAAGCATATTTCTGTATCAGCTATGTTGGGGTGAATATTTTGCGATCTTAAATAAATAGAAGGAGCTAATGAACTTGCAGATTATATTCACATTTCCTATAGCAGTTAAAGGAACCAAATGTTTCTCCTTAGTCCTTTCATTTGAACTGCAAGTTTTTGTGCTCAACGCACAAAATATATACCATCGAGTGGCACCATCATATCAACAACTAATGTTGATGGCTGCAATCGATCAGGTCTAAGTTAATAACCGGCATATTTCACCTTCTTTTTGTTTTTATTTTACATAACCAGGCAATGGTATAACCATTTTTAATAGGTAAGCCAGGTGATCACAACAACTCTTTTCTTTGCAAAACAAAAGAATCATACATTATTTTAGCATGGAACTATAAAGCACATAATGGTCACACACGAAATGGGTCATGGTGTGTCTCTATATATCCACGTTCAAATAGAAACATACTTCAGCTATTATCTTTTTTTGTATGGCTTTTGCTGCATCGTTCTTCGTTCATGTGGAATGCATAACATAGCAGTGAAAAGGAGACAACATCTACTGTTCCGAAACACTACGTACGCTGCCACTTGCATTGGCCTTGGATTCCCCCAACCCAATTCAATTGATTTCTTTATCCCATGGTAGAGGTTATGTATGTATCTTTGTGTTGATGACCACGGGATCATCCAGGCTTGTCGCAGTGACGGGTAAAGATACGTATTTTGATGTTTGAGTTCACTTATACAAGTTATTTTAGTTGTGCAATCTAATATTCATTTGAGAGGTATGAGGCCTAATACTTGCACCAAAATAATGTTGTCATGATCTAAAAAATGTGTGATTAATGGAAGCCCAATCAGTTGTGTGATTCAGAAAATGTAGGAAAAATAGAATATTTAGGCTACACGGCATTGGGAATCTCATATGCCCTTGTAGGATATAGGAATTTTTTAAAAAAGAATATGGGGGACAAATAGAATGAGAAGCAAGCATAATGCTAGTGGCAGTGGCTAGTAAAAAACACAACTTTTAGAGAAGTTTTCTAATTCTAACTGTGAACTAAAAGAAGTGGCCCATGCCACAATTAATTATCTACAAATAGATATGTGAACTTGGGCTTCTCTGATTTGTATAAGGATTTGGCCCAATGTTCTGCCGGTGATGATTGGTTGGTGGCTTTGTTGGTTGTTGGTTGGTGGAGTCATTTATAACCTTTTAAAATAGAGGATTCTAGATATGCGGATGAAGGACATTTGACCAGCTTTTGGTGGTTGGTGGTTGGTTGTTGGTAAGTGGTTTGTTGGTTGTTGGTTTTTGGAGTCCTATATAAGCTCTTCCAGATAGAGAGTTCTAGATCTAAGAATAGATATTCTACATATGCGTACCAAATGGTATCACACCAGGTTTGCATATAGTATTAATCTCTTGATTACCTTTCCTCTGGTCAAAATTCTTTGGATATGAGTTTTCTTCTTGTAATTTAGAACGGATCTATTTCACGATCTAACCTCTTTTATGAGCTCCCAGAAATATAGCATTCTAGATCTAAGGATAATAGTTATAGATTATAGGATATATGTACTATAGATCTGTGGATACCATATTATAAATCTGTAGATTATGGATATCTAAATAGATCTCAGTAAAGTATTGTGCTCTCTTACTCTTGCTATAATTCTTTAGTTTTGACTTATCTTTTTATAAATTGGAATGGATCTAAAAGTGGTTCCTCATTTTCGTGTCTTATTTGCACTAAGGCTCATGTGTGTGTGTGTGTATATATGTTTCCTTAAATTTATGCATTTTGTTTTTTTATTAGTATCTTTGAAGCATTATTTCTCATTGATGGTACACCTATAGCAGTGGAGGAGAACTTTGAATAGAGAACGTGACAACAACAATTAGTAAAGTTGAAGAGAAATACGAGAACAAGCCAAACACTCAAGGTAACTAACAGATTTTAAATCGTCATTTTATTTGTTCTGAATTTATTTGAGGTCAACAACTTATGATTGATATGCATGAGCTCGATTTATCTTACAATAAATTTACACTTGGGTTCATATTAATGGTCCATTAGTTTTATCATTTGGTTGTGCCTTATTAGTGTGCAGTTAGACCTGGTAATTACTTTTCTTCAAGTACTTCTCTATGGGATTTATGTCTTCCAGCAAATATCATCAAAGTTACAGCAGTATGAACTTTCAATGTTTTTAATATTTTTTTACATTTTCTTTTATATAATAAGCTCCCTTCATATTCCAAAATTTCTTGAACTGAATCTATAACATACATGTAGCGTACACTTCATTCAGCAGGTTCTTGTGGCATGTGAGGCACTGAAGCACTATTCTGTTCTTATTTACACCATCTGGTGTACAAGCATATTACTCATGCCGTTTTGACATATTTTCTGTTAAAGCATCAATTTTAACCCTAAATATTGTTCCATGCACGACAATATTTCTACATGTTATGAGTTTTGATTCAATAATTTGTCCAGTGAAGTTCTTTATCCAAGTAACTAGACTAAAGTATATTTGCACATGAGCATTGGACATTCCCTTTTTTTCTTGAAAATAGCCTTGCTGTGTTTACACTAATGCTGTCTTTTGATGCTCTTCTGTCCAAATATGAGTGCAAAACTATAATAGTATAACTTACTTCCCAACAAGGGTTGGATATGCATTGTGCCTCTGTTTTCAGTGGCAACTAGTAAGTTATCCTCATTTTTCAACTTTGCATGTTATCCTCATTTTTACCCATGAAAGAAAATACCGTTTTACCATCAAAGTATAGGGACGATGGCGCAACGACTTGGTAAAATTGGGGCAATGGTTTAAAGTTGAATCAGTGCCTGTAAAGTACTAAGTAAAGGAACCCATACAATCATCCCAAACGAACTGCTCAATGACATCTGGTTGTTTCTTTCAATGTCTTCAACATTTAATAAATGATACTAGGACAAATAAGATAAAGTGAATTCATTTATATTTTATTTTGAAATACATATAATGATCGGTTCAATCTCTACTGCACATCAGCAAAGGATGTTAGTCTTTCCTTGCTACTGTAGTTTCTATTAGGTTTCTAACATTTATTTATTTCATAAATAATATTTTTCCATGAGTGAAATATAATTAAAAATTATGTAGCACTTCCATTATATATCTTTGTTGTTGTGGTTGAGATCGCAGGCTGATGTTGCTGCGAGTATGCAACCTGCTTCAAAACTATGCATGCTTAGTTAATCACATATAAAAATATTGGAGAAGGAACGGGAAAACATCCAACGCCTGATGTTTCTGTTACTGCATATAATAACATCAGCAACTCAGACATTATGTTTAAGCACTCTCAGGTTTTGTCTATATTTAGGAAGAATCTTTACTGGTGTCTCCTACGGTCAAAGAAAGAACTAGCATTTCCTCAATCATATCACCAACATTAATATAACTACAAGATTTCTGATATTTTCCTCACAGTTGCGCCTCTGGCGGCAGACAGTTTTCTAATATATATGTACTATATTTTCAATGTATTTTTTTGAATTGTCAGTAATATTATTACCAGTGAAATCATTTGTTGTACATGCTTATTCAAGTACATATAAACTGTTAGCCACTTGTTGGAAAACTGTGAGGGAAGAAAGTATCCTTGTAGCACATGAACCACCTTATTTTGTGGCATTTTTTAAGCCAATAGATTTGATGCTTAACTAAATGAAAATATCGGTTTGGCATACATTTTCCCAACTCTAGCTATTTGAAAATTGGAATTATGTGCTCCTCGCTAATTATTTTATTCTTTACAATTCCGTAGCAACCAGCATGTATCTGTAACATCAGGATAATGCATGCCCTCTAGGTTCTAATGCATGCCTGCATCACAGAAAAAGTTTTCATATTTAATGCATTCTTGTGATGTTTTTGGAATTGTTATTGAACAGGTTTTGTGACCACTCTGGAGAATATATACAACACTTACAACCAGCAAATCAGGTAACTATTATTGTATCGTGGAGGTTATTTGCGTTAGAAGGAACCAATTTAATATTCCATTTATGTAGAATATCAAGTGATTACTAGCTTTTATTTGATTGTTTATAATGTGGTAAGATGTTAAATGGGACCAACCATTTGGATTCTTAATTTTTTAGTGTTCCTCTTTCTGTATTTCTCTTATGTATTTGATCATCACCATTATGCAACCTTGCTACTTAGTGGCCAATGACAACAAATTAATTATTGGTAAATTGCTTCAGAGTATATAGAACTTGATGTCTTGTTAAGCAGGTTTGAGTTTTTAACTCAGTTGAAATAATATTTACTAAATTCGTAGAACTACTCCTACATGGGGCAACATACATGACGTTACATATGAATGATGTGATTATATAATATCGTTGCGTATTATTAGGTAGGTTTGGTACTCAAGCTATGCAATCTACCAGCTTAGGTGCACTGGTCATATCTGGACATATATTTGCCGTAACAGTTTTTTACTTAAAAGACAAGTATTTTTGTAATTGTTAGTAATGGTCACAGGTGCATTTTTAACTAGTATTATAATGAAATTCGATGTCAGGGTTTTGATAGAGATATGGCATATAACTACTGCTTCTGTAAGTAACAAAATTAAGCTTAGTTCACCACGTCGGGTAGGCTTCAAAACAAAGACATCACAAAAACTTTTCTGTTTTCAGCTCAAATGCACCTTGTAATTAATACCCAATGATGTATATACAGACATATATCTACTAGGACTTGATCACATGCATGCACAGTCTTACTGTAATTAAATTATGTGACTCATAGATTTTATGTTGTATTCTTCATGCATTGATCCAGCCTCCTTAATTACCCGTGAATTCTGAGAGCACCACCGAGTTGCAATGGACAGTAACCCTCGGCCACCAGCACCGCCGGCTTCGACAACCTCCATGGCGGCGCCGAACAACATATCCCCAAAGCAAATGATGGTTCAAGTCGACCAATCGCTGTTCCAGTTGATCCAGCAGCGTTTGCCTATAGAACAGACGCCGAGTACTGCTGCCGGGATAGCATCTAGCCCTGCTGGTCAGCATGGCATCACAAGCTCAGAAACTGCCCTTGTCCGGCTACCAACAGTACCACCGCACTCTTTCTTGCCAAAATTGCCTGTTATCAGGCCACCAGCACCAGGACCGACGACCAACATTGCCCCAGAGAACCCACAGCTGAAGTCAGTGCCGGAAAGATGCATATGCGTCCTAAACATGCAGGCAGATCCACCGTCGTCAGACTCAGAATCATCTGATGAAGACGAGGGGATAGCAGGTGACTCCGTAGAGATAGAAAATCTTGGAACAGAGAAGGACTCGCCGCCCTTGTAAACTTCGGGGCAAGGCTACAGAACCTGCGAGCAAGGCTTGCTAAAGGTTTTTCATGGCTGGATAGATCTGATTATCACCTTATCATAGAAAGCTAAGTTTGTGAACCTTATGAACCTGGGTGCAAACTTAAGCATATTTCTGTATCAGCTATGTTGGGGTGAATATTTTGCAATCTTAAATAAATGGAAAGAGCTAATGAACTCGCAGATTATATTCACACTTTCTATAGCAGTTAAACGAACCAAATGTTTCTCCTTAGTCCTTTCATTTGAACTGCAAGTTTTTGTGCTCAACGCACAAAATATATACGATCGAGTGGCACCATCATATCAACAACTAATGTTGATGGCTGCAATCGATCAGGTCTAAGTTAATAATCGGGATATTTCACCTTCTTTTTGTTTTTATTTTACATAACCAGGCAATGGTATAACCATTTTTAATAGGTAAGCCAGGTGATCACAACAAATCTTTTCTTTGCAAAACAAAAGAATCTTACATTATTTGAGCATGGAACTATAAAGCACATAATGGTCACACACGAAATGGGTCATGGTGTGTCTCTATATATCCATGTTCAAATAGAAACATACTTCAGCTATTATCTTTTTGTGTACGTCTTTTGCTGCATCGTTCTTCGTTGATGTGGAATGCATAACATAGCAGTGAAAAGTAGACAACATCTACTGTTCGGACACACTACGTACGCTGCCACTTGCATTGGCCTTGGATGCCCCCAACCCAATTCAATTGATTTCTTTATCCCATGGTAGAGGTTATGTATGTATGTATGTATCTTTGTGTTGATGACCACGGGATCATCCAGGCTTGTCGCAGTGACGGGTAAAGATACGTATTTTGATGTTTGAGTTAACTTATACAAGTTATTTTAGTTGTGCAATCTAATATTCATTTGAGAGGTATGAGGCCTAATACTTGCACCAAAATAATGTTGTCAGGATCTAAAAAATGTGTGATTAATGGAAGCCCAATCAGTTGTGCGATTCAGAAAATGTAGGAAAAATAGAATATTTAGGCTACACGGCATTAGGAATCTCATATGCCCTTGTAGGATATAGGAATTTTTTAAAAAATAATATGGGGGACAAATAGAATGAGAAGCAAGCATAATGCTAGTGGCAGTGGCTAGTAAAAAACACAACTTTTAGAGAAGTTTTCTAATTCTAACTGTGAACTAAAAGAAGTGGCCCATGCCGCAATTAATTATCTATAAATAGATATGTGAACTTGGGCTTCTCTGATTTGTATAAGGATTTGGCCCAATGTTCTGCCGGTGATGATTGGTTGGTGGGTTTGTTGGTTGTTGGTTGGTGGAGTCATTTATAACCCTTTAAAATAGAGGATTCTAGATATGCGGATGAAGGACATTTGACCAGCTTTTGGTGGTTGGTGGTTGGTTGTTGGTAAGTGGTTTGTTGGTTGTTGGTTTTTGGAGTCCTATATAAGCTCTTCCAGATAGAGAGTTCTAGATCTAAGAATAGATATTCTACATATGCGTACTAAATGGTATCACACCAGGTTTGCATATAGTATTAATCTCTTGATTACCTTTCCTCTGGTCAAAATTCTTTGGATATGAGTTTTATTCTTGTAATTTAGAACGGATCTATTTCACGATCTAACCTCTTTTATGAGCTCCCAGAAATATAGCATTCTAGATCTAAGGATAATAGTTATATATTATAGGATATATGTACTATAGATCTGTGGATACCATATTATAAATCTGTAGATTATGGATATCTAAATAGATCTCAGTAAAGTATTGTGCTCTCTTACTCTTGCTATAATTCTTTAGTTTTGACTTATCTTTTTATAAATTGGAATGGATCTAAAAGTGGTTCCTCATTTCCGTGTCTTATTTGCACTAAGGCTCATGTGTGTGTGTGTGTATATATGTTTCCTTAAATTTATGCATTTTGTTCCTTTATTAGTATCTTTGAAGCATTATTTCTCATTGATGTTACACCTATAGCAGTGGAGGAGAACTTTAAATAGAGAACGTGACAACAACAATTAGTAAAGTTGAAGAGAAATACGAGAACAAGGCAAACACTCAAGGTAACTAACATATTTTAAATCGTCATTTTATTTGTTCTGAATTTATTTGAGGTCAACAACTTATGATTGATATGCATGAGATCGATTTATCTTACAATAAATTTACACTTGGGTTCATATTAATGGTCCATTAGTTTTATCATTTGGTTGTGCCTTATTAGTGTGCAGTTAGACCTGGTAATTACTTTTCTTCAAGTACTTCTCTATGGGATTTATGTCTTCCAGCAAATATCATCAAAGTTACAGCAGTATGAACTTTCAATGTTTTTAATATTTTTTTACATTTTCTTTTATATAATAAGCTCCCTTCATATTCCAAAATTTCTTGAACTGAATCTATAACATACATGTAGCGTACACTTCATTCAGCAGGTTCTTGTGGCATGTGAGGCACTGAAGCACTATTCTGTTCTTATTTACACCATCTGGTGTACAAGCATATTACTCATGCCGTTTTGACATATTTTCTGTTAAAGCATCAATTTTAACCCTAAATATTGTTCCATGCACGACAATATTTCTACATGTTATGAGTTTTGATTCAATAATTTGTCCAGTGAAGTTCTTTATCCAAGTAACTAGACTAAAGTATATTTGCACATGAGCATTGGACATTCCCTTTTTTTCTTGAAAATAGCCTTGCTGTGTTTACACTAATGCTGTCTTTTGATGCTCTTCTGTCCAAATATGAGTGCAAAACTATAATAGTATAACTTACTTCCCAACAAGGGTTGGATATGCATTGTGCCTCTGTTTTCAGTGGCAACTAGTAAGTTATCCTCATTTTTCAACTTTGCATGTTATCCTCATTTTTACCCATGAAAGAAAATACCGTTTTACCATCAAAGTATAGGGACGATGGCGCAACGACTTGGTAAAATTGGGGCAATGGTTTAAAGTTGAATCAGTGCCTGTAAAGTACTAAGTAAAGGAACCCATACAATCATCCCAAACGAACTGCTCAATGACATCTGGTTTTTTTCTTTCAATGTCTTCAACATTTAATAAATGATACTAGGACAAATAAGATAAAGTGAATTCATTTATATTTTATTTTGAAATACATATAATGATCGGTTCAATCTCTACTGCACATCAGCAAAGGATGTTAGTCTTTCCTTGCTACTGTAGTTTCTATTAGGTTTCTAACATTTATTTATTTCATAAATAATATTTTTCCATGAGTGAAATATAATTAAAAATTATGTAGCACTTCCATTATATATCTTTGTTGTTGTGGTTGAGATCGCAGGCTGATGTTGCTGCGAGTATGCAACCTGCTTCAAAACTATGTGTGCTTAGTTAATCACATATAAAAATATTGGAGAAGGAACGGGAAAACATCCAACGCCTGATGTTTCTGTTACTGCATATAATAACATCAGCAACTCAGACATTATGTTTAAGCACTCTCAGGTTTTGTCTATATTAGGAAGAATCTTCTGGTGTCTCCTACGGTCAAAGAAAGAACTAGCATTTCCTCAATCATATCACCAACATTAATATAACTACAAGATTTCTGATATTTTCCTCACAGTTGCGCCTCTGGCGGCAGACAGTTTTCTAATATATATGTACTATATTTTCAATGTATTTTTTTGAATTGTCAGTAATATTATTACCAGTGAAATCATTTGTTGTACATGCTTATTCTAGTACATATAAACTGTTAGCCACTTGTTGGAAAACTGTGAGGGAAGAAAGTATCCTTGTAGCACATGAACCACCTTATTTTGTGGCATTTTTTAAGCCAATAGATTTGATGCTTAACTAAATGAAAATATCAGTTTGGCATACATTTTCCCAACTCTAGCTATTTGAAAATTGGAATTATGTGCTCCTCGCTAATTATTTTATTCTTTACAATTCCGTAGCAACCAGCATGTATCTGAAACATCAGGATAATGCATGCCCTCTAGGTTCTAATGCATGCCTGCATCACAGAAAAAGTTTTCATATTTAATGCATTCTTGTGATGTTTTTGGAATTGTTATTGAACAGGTTTTGTGACCACTCTGGAGAATATATACAGCACTTACAACCAGCAAATCAGGTAACTATTATTGTATCGTGGAGGTTATTTGCGTTAGAAGGAACCAATTTAATATTCCATTTATGTAGAATATCAAGTGATTACTAGCTTTTATTTGATTGTTTATAATTTGGTAAGATGTTAAATGGGACCAACCATTTGGATTCTTAATTTTTTAGTGTTCCTCTTTCTGTATTTCTCTTATGTATTTGATCATCACCATTATGCAACCTTGCTACTTAGTGGCCAACGACAACAAATTAATTTTTGGTAAATTGCTTCAGAGTATATAGAACTTGATGTCTTGTTAAGCAGGTTTGAGTTTTTAACTCAGTTGAAATAATATTTACTAAATTCGTAGAACTACTCCTATATGGGGCAACATACATGACGTTACATATGAATGATGTGATTATATAATATCGTTGCGTATTATTAGGTAGGTTTGGTACTCAAGCTATGCAATCTACCAGCTTAGGTGCACTGGTCATATCTGGACATATATTTGCCGTAACAGTTTTTTACTTAAAAGACAAGTATTTTTGTAATTGTTAGTAATGGTCACAGGTGCATTTTTAACTAGTATTATAATGAAATTCGATGTCAGGGTTTTGATAGAGATATGGCATATAACTACTGCTTCTGTAAGTAACAAAATTAAGCTTAGTTCACCACGTCGGGTAGGCTTCAAAACAAAGACATCACAAAAACTTTTCTGTTTTCAGCTCAAATGCACCTTGTAATTAATACCCAATGATGTATATACAGACATATATCTACTAGGACTTGATCACATGCATGCACAGTCTTACTGTAATTAAATTATGTGACTCATAGATTTTATGTTGTATTCTTCATGCATTGATCCAGCCTCCTTAATTACCCGTGAATTCTGAGAGCACCACCGAGCTGCAATGGACAGTGACCCTCGGCCACCAGCACCTCCGGCTTCGACAGCCTCCATGGCGGTGCCGAACAACATATCCCCAAAGCAAATGATGGTTCAAGTCGACCAATTGCTGTTCCAGTTGATCCAGCAGCGTTTGCCTATAGAACAGACGCCGAGTACTGCTGCCGGGATAGCATCTAGCCCTGCTGGTCAGCATGGCATCACAAGCTCAGAAACTGCCCTTGTCCGGCTACCAACAGTACCACCGCACCCTTTCTTGCCAAAATTGCCTGTTATCAGGCCACCAGCACCAGGACCGACGACCAGCATTGCCCTAGAGAACCCACAGCTGAAGTCAGTGCCGGAAAGATGCATATGCGTCCTAAACATGCAGGCAGATCCACCGTCGTCAGACTCTGAATCATCTGATGAAGACGAGGAGATAGCAGGTGACTTTGCAGAGATAGAAAATCTTGGAACAGAGAAGGATTCGTCGCCAATGTAAACTTCGGGACAAGGCTACAGAAGCCTGCGAGCAAGGCTTGCTAAAGGTTTTTCATGGCTGGATAGATCTGATTATCACCTTATCATAGAAAGATAAGTTTGTGAACCTTATAAACCTGGGTGCAAACTTAAGCATATTTCTGTATCAGCTATGTTGGGGTGAATATTTTGCGATCTTAAATAAATAGAAGGAGCTAATGAACTTGCAGATTATATTCACATTTCCTATAGCAGTTAAAGGAACCAAATGTTTCTCCTTAGTCCTTTCATTTGAACTGCAAGTTTTTGTGCTCAACGCACAAAATATATACCATCGAGTGGCACCATCATATCAACAACTAATGTTGATGGCTGCAATCGATCAGGTCTAAGTTAATAACCGGCATATTTCACCTTCTTTTTGTTTTTATTTTACATAACCAGGCAATGGTATAACCATTTTTAATAGGTAAGCCAGGTGATCACAACAACTCTTTTCTTTGCAAAACAAAAGAATCATACATTATTTTAGCATGGAACTATAAAGCACATAATGGTCACACACGAAATGGGTCATGGTGTGTCTCTATATATCCACGTTCAAATAGAAACATACTTCAGCTATTATCTTTTTTTGTATGGCTTTTGCTGCATCGTTCTTCGTTCATGTGGAATGCATAACATAGCAGTGAAAAGGAGACAACATCTACTGTTCCGAAACACTACGTACGCTGCCACTTGCATTGGCCTTGGATTCCCCCAACCCAATTCAATTGATTTCTTTATCCCATGGTAGAGGTTATGTATGTATCTTTGTGTTGATGACCACGGGATCATCCAGGCTTGTCGCAGTGACGGGTAAAGATACGTATTTTGATGTTTGAGTTCACTTATACAAGTTATTTTAGTTGTGCAATCTAATATTCATTTGAGAGGTATGAGGCCTAATACTTGCACCAAAATAATGTTGTCATGATCTAAAAAATGTGTGATTAATGGAAGCCCAATCAGTTGTGTGATTCAGAAAATGTAGGAAAAATAGAATATTTAGGCTACACGGCATTGGGAATCTCATATGCCCTTGTAGGATATAGGAATTTTTTAAAAAAGAATATGGGGGACAAATAGAATGAGAAGCAAGCATAATGCTAGTGGCAGTGGCTAGTAAAAAACACAACTTTTAGAGAAGTTTTCTAATTCTAACTGTGAACTAAAAGAAGTGGCCCATGCCACAATTAATTATCTACAAATAGATATGTGAACTTGGGCTTCTCTGATTTGTATAAGGATTTGGCCCAATGTTCTGCCGGTGATGATTGGTTGGTGGCTTTGTTGGTTGTTGGTTGGTGGAGTCATTTATAACCTTTTAAAATAGAGGATTCTAGATATGCGGATGAAGGACATTTGACCAGCTTTTGGTGGTTGGTGGTTGGTTGTTGGTAAGTGGTTTGTTGGTTGTTGGTTTTTGGAGTCCTATATAAGCTCTTCCAGATAGAGAGTTCTAGATCTAAGAATAGATATTCTACATATGCGTACCAAATGGTATCACACCAGGTTTGCATATAGTATTAATCTCTTGATTACCTTTCCTCTGGTCAAAATTCTTTGGATATGAGTTTTCTTCTTGTAATTTAGAACGGATCTATTTCACGATCTAACCTCTTTTATGAGCTCCCAGAAATATAGCATTCTAGATCTAAGGATAATAGTTATAGATTATAGGATATATGTACTATAGATCTGTGGATACCATATTATAAATCTGTAGATTATGGATATCTAAATAGATCTCAGTAAAGTATTGTGCTCTCTTACTCTTGCTATAATTCTTTAGTTTTGACTTATCTTTTTATAAATTGGAATGGATCTAAAAGTGGTTCCTCATTTCCGTGTCTTATTTGCACTAAGGCTCATGTGTGTGTGTGTGTATATATGTTTCCTTAAATTTATGCATTTTGTTTTTTTATTAGTATCTTTGAAGCATTATTTCTCATTGATGGTACACCTATAGCAGTGGAGGAGAACTTTGAATAGAGAACGTGACAACAACAATTAGTAAAGTTGAAGAGAAATACGAGAACAAGCCAAACACTCAAGGTAACTAACAGATTTTAAATCGTCATTTTATTTGTTCTGAATTTATTTGAGGTCAACAACTTATGATTGATATGCATGAGCTCGATTTATCTTACAATAAATTTACACTTGGGTTCATATTAATGGTCCATTAGTTTTATCATTTGGTTGTGCCTTATTAGTGTGCAGTTAGACCTGGTAATTACTTTTCTTCAAGTACTTCTCTATGGGATTTATGTCTTCCAGCAAATATCATCAAAGTTACAGCAGTATGAACTTTCAATGTTTTTAATATTTTTTTACATTTTCTTTTATATAATAAGCTCCCTTCATATTCCAAAATTTCTTGAACTGAATCTATAACATACATGTAGCGTACACTTCATTCAGCAGGTTCTTGTGGCATGTGAGGCACTGAAGCACTATTCTGTTCTTATTTACACCATCTGGTGTACAAGCATATTACTCATGCCGTTTTGACATATTTTCTGTTAAAGCATCAATTTTAACCCTAAATATTGTTCCATGCACGACAATATTTCTACATGTTATGAGTTTTGATTCAATAATTTGTCCAGTGAAGTTCTTTATCCAAGTAACTAGACTAAAGTATATTTGCACATGAGCATTGGACATTCCCTTTTTTTCTTGAAAATAGCCTTGCTGTGTTTACACTAATGCTGTCTTTTGATGCTCTTCTGTCCAAATATGAGTGCAAAACTATAATAGTATAACTTACTTCCCAACAAGGGTTGGATATGCATTGTGCCTCTGTTTTCAGTGGCAACTAGTAAGTTATCCTCATTTTTCAACTTTGCATGTTATCCTCATTTTTACCCATGAAAGAAAATACCGTTTTACCATCAAAGTATAGGGACGATGGCGCAACGACTTGGTAAAATTGGGGCAATGGTTTAAAGTTGAATCAGTGCCTGTAAAGTACTAAGTAAAGGAACCCATACAATCATCCCAAACGAACTGCTCAATGACATCTGGTTGTTTCTTTCAATGTCTTCAACATTTAATAAATGATACTAGGACAAATAAGATAAAGTGAATTCATTTATATTTTATTTTGAAATACATATAATGATCGGTTCAATCTCTACTGCACATCAGCAAAGGATGTTAGTCTTTCCTTGCTACTGTAGTTTCTATTAGGTTTCTAACATTTATTTATTTCATAAATAATATTTTTCCATGAGTGAAATATAATTAAAAATTATGTAGCACTTCCATTATATATCTTTGTTGTTGTGGTTGAGATCGCAGGCTGATGTTGCTGCGAGTATGCAACCTGCTTCAAAACTATGTGTGCTTAGTTAATCACATATAAAAATATTGGAGAAGGAACGGGAAAACATCCAACGCCTGATGTTTCTGTTACTGCATATAATAACATCAGCAACTCAGACATTATGTTTAAGCACTCTCAGGTTTTGTCTATATTTAGGAAGAATCTTTACTGGTGTCTCCTACGGTCAAAGAAAGAACTAGCATTTCCTCAATCATATCACCAACATTAATATAACTACAAGATTTCTGATATTTTCCTCACAGTTGCGCCTCTGGCGGCAGACAGTTTTCTAATATATATGTACTATATTTCCAATGTATTTTTGTGAATTGTCAGTAATATTATTACCAGTGAAATCATTTGTGGTACATGCTTATTCAAGTACATATAAACTGTTAGCCACTTGTTGGAAAACTGTGAGGGAAGAAAGTATCCTTGTAGCACATGAACCACCTTATTTTGTGGCATTTTTTAAGCCAATAGATTTGATGCTTAACTAAATGAAAATATCGGTTTGGCATACATTTTCCCAACTCTAGCTATTTGAAAATTGGAATTATGTGCTCCTCGCTAATTATTTTATTCTTTACAATTCCGTAGCAACCAGCATGTATCTGAAGCATCAGGATAATGCATGCCCTCTAGGTTCTAATGCATGCCTGTATCACAGAAAAAGGTTTCATATTTAATGCATTCTTGTGATGTTTTTGGAATTGTTATTGAACAGGTTTTGTGACCACTCTGGAGAATATATACAGCACTTACAACCAGCAAATCAGGTAACTATTATTGTATCGTGGAGGTTATTTGCGTTAGAAGGAACCAATTTAATATTCCATTTATGTAGAATATCAAGTGATTACTAGCTTTTATTTGATTGTTTATAATTTGGTAAGATGTTAAATCGGACCAACCATTTGGATTCATAATTTTTTAGTGTTCCTCTTTCTGTATTTCTCTTATGTATTTGATCATCACCATTATGCAACCTTGCTACTTAGTGGCCAACGACAACAAATTAATAATTGGTAAATTGCTTCAGAGTATATAGAACTTGATGTCTTGTTAAGCAGGTTTGAGTTTTTAACTCAGTTGAAATAATATTTACTAAATTCGTTGAACTACTCCTATATGGGGCAACATACATGACGTTACATATGAATAATGTGATTATATAATATCGTTGCGTATTATTAGGTAGGTTTGGTGCTCAAGCTATGCAATCTACCAGCTTAGGTGCACTGGTCATATCTGGACATATATTTGCCGTAACAGTTTTTTACTTAAAAGACAAGTATTTTTGTAATTGTTAGTAATGGTCACCGGTGCATTTTTAACTAGTATTATAATGAAATTCGATGTCAGGGTTTTGATAGAGATATGGCATATAACTACTGCTTCTGTAAGTAACAAAATTAAGCTTAGTTCACCACGTCGGGTAGGCTTCAAAACAAAGACATCACAAAAACTTTTCTGTTTTCAGCTCAAATGCACCTTGTAATTAATACCCAATGATGTATATACAGACATATATCTACTAGGACTTGATCACATGCATGCACAGTCTTACTGTAATTAAATTATGTGACTCATAGATTTTATGTTGTATTCTTCATGCATTGATCCAGCCTCCTTAATTACCCGTGAATTCTGAGAGCACCACCGAGTTGCAATGGACAGTAACCCTCGGCCACCAGCACCGCCGGCTTCGACAACCTCCATGGCGGCGCCGAACAACATATCCCCAAAGCAAATGATGGTTCAAGTCGACCAATCGCTGTTCCAGTTGATCCAGCAGCGTTTGCCTATAGAACAGACGCCGAGTACTGCTGCCGGGATAGCATCTAGCCCTGCTGGTCAGCATGGCATCACAAGCTCAGAAACTGCCCTTGTCCGGCTACCAACAGTACCACCGCACTCTTTCTTGCCAAAATTGCCTGTTATCAGGCCACCAGCACCAGGACCGACGACCAACATTGCCCCAGAGAACCCACAGCTGAAGTCAGTGCCGGAAAGATGCATATGCGTCCTAAACATGCAGGCAGATCCACCGTCGTCAGACTCAGAATCATCTGATGAAGACGAGGGTGTCACGCCCGGTCATCGTAAAGATGAACAGACGCTAATCACATGTACGCCAGGATCAGTTGAATCGTACATGCGTTGACGAAAGTGAAATACCATTACATTGCCATGTTCGATTACATAAATAGTCTTACAGAACGACCCGAAGGTCTACAAATACACACCACAAATATTCACAACACTAAACAGTTCAACACTAATGAAAGCAAGATAGATAAGCGGGCTTCGTCTCCACAGGCAGCCGTTGCGCGTGAGGTCGCCAGCCTAGGCCAAGTCCTCCGGGTTGACGTAGAAGTCCTCCGGTGCAGCTTCTTCTTCTTCATACTCTAAAGGGGAATTAAACGCTTGAGTACATTGAGTACTCAGCAAGTGCGGGAAGAGAATGACATGATTGGCTAGGGCAAGGAAAGGCCAAATATGGCTTAGCACTAGGCTTAGAACCTATCCTTAGCTTTCAATTATCAATATCATAATTCAATAAATAAATAACACATGATTAATGATAATGAAAGTACTTGCATCATAATGAACCATCATTTCCCAACCATAGTCTAATTATGAACTGGCCCCAAGCCGCTCTTGTCCGTGAGCACGGCTGTCATGACAGTTTTACCAAATCTCTGCAGAGAGTGTACCCTTTCCCCACAAGCAGTGATTTCATCCCCTGTTGCCAGGTGGACTAAGTGAACCTCCCTGATTGCCCGTGGTAGCTAACCACATTACACACTTCCTTTGGTGTGAGGCCAGGAGATCACAACATGGTCTTTACAAAGGTACTCCCGATTAGTGCTAGCCCTCTAAGGTTTCCACCACTGGGGATTCTCGGAGTAACCCTCCGCCCCAGAGCCCCCTCTTGAGCCTTGCGGTTCCAAGAGCAGATCACCCGCCTCATTCCCCGCACCATCCAGCCACTAGCAGTTCATCGGGAGAAACCTAATTAATTGACCAAGCTGCCCCATCTCAGTCTCGTGGTGGTACTATAGGGCTTAGTGGCTTCCTCCATAAACCGGTCCTTAGAATCCGGTGGTAACAAACCCCAATCCCGGGTCTCGTGCAAAATGCACCATACCAAAACTAGCCAACCACCAGATTCCTATCCACTAACATTATGTTTATTCATCACCAAATTAAAGTACCATAAAGTTGAGCATAGAACATTTGTATGAAAACCCAATCCCAACATCTAAGCATGGCTAAGCATAAATAAAGCCTATCTACTTCCCAACCCATTTCAGGTAACAAGGAATGGTAAGGAACAGGGCATGTAAACATGTAGTAGGACATCAATTTAATTAGCATGCAACTAGCTAAGTCCCTAAAATAGGTACAAGATGGTCAAGGGCACTTGCCTTCGTTGGAGACTTGGAAATTGACGAAGTCTTGGTCTTGGAAGTTGAGGTTAGGGTCGTAGAACGACTCTAGATATATGCCCAAGCAATGGCAAGAATACAATAAAGCTAAATAAGTAAAGGCACGCAAAACAATGCATACACACATACACATAGGCACAAAATCCTACACTAATGCGTCCCTACGAGGTATTTATCATTTAACAAGGCCAAAATATGCAATTTATATTTTTCCTACAATTTTGGGATTTTATTATAGCCTAAAACCATTTTTATTGAATTTTCTATAGCAAAAATGTATTTTAAAACATTTATAATAATTAATCCAGGGACCAAATATATTTTATCTGAACACTACAATTAATTCACAGCACCAAATAATTTAGAACCAATTTTTATAGCATTCCTACACTTATTTATCATTTTTATCTAATTTCTACACCTTAAATACAATTAAAAACCCTATTCAGCAATTAAATAAAAGTCCAGGGGTTAATTAAATAGTTTTCTACACTGCACAGGGCCTAAATCCACTATTCTACCAAATTACAGGGGTTAGAATGCTTAATTAAATGATTAAAACCAAATTTTTAGGGTTCCAGGGGCTAGTCTGTGATTTCTGGGGGCTAGATTTGAATTACCGAGAAGCACAGGGGGTAGCAACTAAGTTTGCAGGGGCCTGGGTGTAAAGCTGGCGGCGGGAAAAGGTGCTTTGAATGCTGGTCGTTGGATTCGAAGCGAACGGCCCAGATTTTATTTTGCCGAACCGTTACGGCCTTCTAATCGTGGCCGTAGGGGTGAAACCGACGGTCCAGATTGGGCCACGTCGCCCCTAATCGGCGCGCGCGCGCGGCGCGGCGGCGCCCGACGGTTGCCGACGGTGATCTCGCCGGAGATCACCCAAACGGCGATCTCTACGCTAATTCTGTGCGCCGAGTACATGGATCGAGAGAGGAGGGGTAGGGTAACTCACCTAGGGGAGTGTTGGGGCGTGAAATTGACCGGAGATGAGTCGGCGACGAGGGAGGGCGGCGGTTGGCGTCGGACCTCGTCGGACTTGATGAAACCTCGGTGATCTCCCTTAGATTTCTTGCCCGGCGTGTTCCTGGTGGAGAGGTGATCTTGTCAGGCCAAGAAAATAGGGAGGAGGAGGGCTATGGCGACGGGAACGCGAGCGTCGGGCGACTCACCGGTGATGGAGGTCTAGGGTTCCGGGGAGAGCTCGGGGAGAGGGGAAAATGGGGCGTCGGCTCCTCTAAAGTATGGAGGGGGTGTGCGGTTTCGAAGGGCGCTCGAAAACTGCCGGGAGAAGTGGGTTCGGGGGTGTTTGATCGTGGGCGCGGGGGGGTGGTTTCCTGCGCGGCGCGGGAAGGAGAGGGGGGCGACGGTTGAGCGGGGTCGGGGATGACATGCGGGGTCCACCGCGCAGAGAGGGAGAGAGAGGGGGGTTCGGCTGGGCCGGCGGGAGAGGGGAGGGGAATTGGGCCAGGGGGAGAAATCGGCCCAACAGGGGGGTTTTATTCTTTTCTTTTTCTTTTTCCATTTTCTCTCTTTTGATTTGAATTCAAATTCAATTTGAACCGTTTGCTACTCGTTTGAACACCAAAAATTCACACAAAAATGCATACTACAATGATCAAGGGTTTGAGAAAATTTTTGTACACGAAATATGGGTGTTACAACTCTACCCCCCTTAAAAGGAATCTCGCCCTCGAGATTCGGACGTTCTAAGAGAATAGATGAGGGAAATCCGCCTTGAGAGCTTCTTCTCTTTCCCAGGTTGCTTCTGCCTCGGAATGATGTTTCCATTGCACTTTACACATGCGAATGACTTTGTTCCTCGTGACTTTTTCTAGTGTCTCAAGTATTTTGACAGGCTGCTCTACATAAGACAAGTCCTCCTGTACATCCACGGCTTCCATGGGCAATTGCTCTTCAGGCACTCTTAAACACTTCTTAAGCTGTGACACATGGAACACATTGTGCACATCTGCCAGGTGTGGCGGAAGCTCAAGTTGATATGCCACTTCACCTCGTCTTTCGAGTATCTTGAACGGGCCAATGTATCGGGGTGACAGCTTGCCTCTTACTTTGAACCTTCGCAATCCTCTCATAGGGGACACCTTCAAGTATACATAGTCACCAACTTCAAATGTAAGATCGCGTCTTCGAGTATCCGCATAACTCTTCTGTCTTGTTTGAGCTGCCTTTAGATTCTTCCGAATTTCTTGTACTTGCCTTTCAGCCTCTTGTAACACATCAGGCCCAAAGACTTGACTTTCTCCAGTTTGATTCCAAAACAACGGGGTCCTACATTTTCGCCCATACAATGCTTCAAAAGGTGACATCTTCAAACTGGCTTGATAACTGTTGTTGTAAGAAAATTCGGCATATGGCAGATTCTTGTCCCAACTCTTGCTATTCTTTAAAGCACACGCTCTCAACATGTCTTCTAATATCTGGTTGGTGCGTTCTGTCTGACCATCAGTTTGAGGATGATACGCCGAACTGAAATTTAGACGGGTATCCATTGATTCATGTAACTTCTGCCAGAATCTTGAGGTGAATTGAGTGCCTCTGTCTGAGATGATCTTCTTAGGAACTCCATGTAAGCATACAATCCTGGAGATGTACAGTTCCGCCAACTTGGGGCCGTTGTAGGTCTCTTTCACAGGAATAAAGTGAGCCACTTTAGTTAGACGGTCCACAATAACCCATATAGAATCATATCCAGATTGTGTTCTTGGTAGTCCCACGATGAAGTCCATACTTATTTCTTCCCATTTCCATTCTGGCACTTTGATTGGTTGTAATAACCCTGCTGGTCTTTGATGTTCCGCCTTAATCAATTGACATGTATCACATATGGCCACATATTCGGCTACATCCCGTTTCATTCCATGCCACCAATATCGATCTTTAAGGTCTTGATACATCTTGGTGCTTCCGGGGTGGATGGAGTATGATGAGTCATGAGCTTCTCTTAATATCAACTCTTTAATCTCCTTGACATCTGGAACACAAATCCTCTTTCCAAGCCATAAGGTTCCTTGTTCATCCTCCCTAAAGTTCGGAGCTTTCCCCTTCTTCATCAACTGTTTGATCTCCTTGACCTTCTCATCATTCTTCTGCCCTTCTCGTATATCACGCTCGAGGGTTGAGTCCACTTCCATAGCAACTGCTTCAGTGCTAGACACTAGACATAGATTTAACCTTGCAAACTCTTCACATAGCTGGGGTTGAAGAGCTTGTACTGACAAGTTATTGCTTTGTCCCTTCCTGCTTAGAGCATCAGCGACCACATTAGCCTTGCCTGGATGGTAGTTGATTCCCACATCAAAATCATTGATTAATTCCAACCAGCGACGTTGCCTGAGGTTAAGATCCGGCTGTGTAAATATGTACTTCAAACTCTTGTGATCTGTATATATCTCCGTCCTTTTTCCCATTAAGTAATGTCTCCATATCTTCAAAGCATGAACAACAGCTGCCAATTCTAAGTCATGTGTTGGATAGTTCCTCTCATGTTTCCGAAGCTGTCTTGAAGCGTAGGCCACAACATGTCCTCCTTGCATTAAGACACATCCTAAACCATGACCAGATGCGTCACAATAGACCACAAACTCCTTTTGCATATCGGGCATCACCAATACCGGTGCACTGGTTAACCTCTTCTTCAATTCGGCGAAGCTTACCTCACATTCGGGGGTCCACTTGAAAGCAACTCCCTTCTCAAGCAACTTGGTTAGTGGTCGAGAGATCTTTGAAAATCCCTCGATGAATCGACGGTAATAACCAGCCATACCTAAGAATCTCCGTATATCATGTACACTCTCAGGTGTTTCCCACTTAAGGACATCGGCCACTTTGCCTGGATCCACTGCTATACCTCCTTCGGATATGACATGTCCCAAAAATGATACCTCCTTTAGCCAAAACTCACACTTACTAAGTTTGGCATACAGTTGATGTTGGCGAAGCTTCTGTAAGGCCATCCTGAGGTGCTCCTCATGCTCTTCTTCAGTTTTGGAGTAGATAAGTATGTCATCGATGAATACCACTACGAACTTGTCCAAGTATTCCATGAAAACCTTGTTCATAAGATACATAAAATACGCCGGAGCATTGGTCAGTCCGAACGACATAACGGTATATTCATATAACCCATACCGAGAGACAAATGCCGTCTTGGGAATATCCGACGGTCTAATCTTGAGTTGATGGTAGCCCGAACGAAGATCAATCTTGGAAAACACACATGCTCCTCTTAACTGATCAAATAAATCTTCAATCCTTGGTAGTGGATATTTATTCTTGATTGTCACCTCATTTAAAGCACGGTAGTCCACACACAACCTTTGAGTTCCATCCTTCTTAGGTACAAATATAACTGGTGCTCCCCAAGGTGATGAGCTAGGACGAATATATCCTTTTGCTAATAACTCCTCAATATGATCCTTTAGTTCAGCCAATTGTTTAGCATCCATTCTATATGGCCTCTTATATATTGGGGCCGTTCCAGGTACTAATTCAATGATAAATTCAATCTCTCGATCAGGGGGCATACCTGGTAAGTCATCTGGGAATACATCCGGAAATTCTTTCACAACCCTGATGTCTTTAGTACTCTCAAGATGGTTGAGTTGCACTATTGCTTCTTGTGTCTGATCTGGCTTGAATTCCACTGTGGTGCCATCCGGGTGTGTTAAGCAGACTGTTCTAGTTGCACAATGAATTACTCCTTGATTCTTTGTCAACCAGTCCATTCCCAGAATGATATCTAATCCTTGTGAGTCCAACACTATTAGGTTGGCCCAAAAGACTACCCCCCTTATGTTTATACTCACTTTTCGGCATAGATGCCTTGCCACCATCTCTCCTCCAGGAGAGTTTATCAATAATGGCCCATTCAAGAATGTAACTACCATGTCATGCTTCTTTATGAAATCCTTGGATATGAATGAATGTGTAGCACCCGAATCAAACAATATGGTGGCGGGGTGGGAGTTGACAGAGAACGTACCGATCACCACATCAGGTGCTTACTGTGCTTGCTCCAGAGTCACATGGTTGACACGGCCAGTTGGGTTCTGCTGCTTCTTCGGACAACTGCTGGCATAGTGTCCCCATTCTCCGCACTTGTAGCATTGTACTCCTGCAGCATTATTTGGGCCCTTGTTGCCTCCTGACTGGTTTCTTGGGGGTTGGCCACTTGGACGGTTAGTTGGGGCTGAAGGGCGGGGTGGCTGCATCTGCTGGCGTGGGGGTTGCATTGGCTGGCGTGGTGGCTGCTGCTGCTGCTGCTGCTGCTGCTGGCGCATTGGCTGGTTGTAAGGGGTGGGTGGCCTGTAGTTGGAGTTGGGATACCTTTGTCCCGAGTAGTTCATGGGACGAGTCATGTGAGTTGTAGGTGGAGGGTTGAGACGGGGGCGTACATTGCTGCTAGAGGCATGTGCTGCTAAAGTCAACTTCCTCTTTCTTTCATCATCATCCAGTTCCTTCTTAGTCCTCTCCACTTCAAAAGCTTTGTCAACTAACTTCTGGAAGTCGCCGTAGTCGCTGGAAGACATGGCGAACTTTAACTCTTTGTCCAGCCCGTTCTTGAAGCGGAATTGCTTCTTGGCGTCGGTGTCCACGTCTGTTGGGGCATAGCGGGATAGCTGGGTGAAGGCATTCAGGTAGGCCCTCACAGTCATACGGCCTTGCTTTAGCATCAGGAACTCTTCACGCCTGGCTTGTATCTCTCCTTCAGGTACGAAGTGATTGCGGAAGTTGGTTCGGAATTCTTCCCATGTAATATTTTCCGGGTCCCGGTGGGCTTCGGTGAAGGCGGTCCACCAGTCAGCTGCTGGTCCTTGAAGTTGATGGGAGGCTAGTAGCACTTTCTCCCTCCCTTCACAGTGGATGAGCCTCAGCTTGCTATCAATGGTACGGAGCCAATCATCGGCGTCCATGGGTTCGGTAACGGTGGCAAAAGTGGGTGGATGGGTGTTCAGGAAGTCCCTAAGGAAGGATCTAGGTGGAAAAGGTGGTGGTGGCGGAAGGTTGTAGTTTGGTGGTGGTGGGGGTGGGGCTTGTTGCAGGTTGGTGACAATTTGGGTGAGGTTGTTAAGCAACTGGGTCTGAAGAGCCATCATCTGTTGCATTTGTTGAGAGGCTGGGGCTCCTCGAGCACCCCTTGCATTCCATCCAGGGACACCTCCAAGTCCTTCATCCAGGGGTGGGTTACCACGACCACGGCCTCTACCTCTTCCTCGTCCAGCCATCTGTGATAGATAAGTTCATTGAGGTTTTAGAATAATAGATGAGATGAGAAAGGATATGTTAGGGTAACACGGTCCCAACTATATGCATCAAGGGTAATAGACATAAAGCAAGTTCATTAATCAACTAGTGTGGAGGTGGACAAGATGCCTAAGCATTCCACCACTCACACGACACATAAACAAGACTAAAGACATGGATGTGGACAGGATGCCGAAGCATTCCACAACTCATGTCGCAACCAACACACACAACATAAAGCAACTACTAGCATAACAACATAAAAGACACAACTCAAGACTAGAGAGGGCGTAGCTACACGCTCCTACAAACTAAGGATAACTGTCCTGAGTCGTCCAGCGGGGAAACGAGTCCACTCCTACTCGTCGGAGTCCTCCTCAACCTCCATCTCCGGGTCTTCTTCTTCTGAGTCTTCTCTTGAGTTCTCGGGGGAGTTCATGCGGCGATCCGGAGAGTTCGGGTCCCAAGGCTCCACGTCCGAAGCGTACTGCGGAGAGTTAGGATCAACTCCAGTGATCCTCGTGTAGCGTCGTCGAAGTCGCTCGTAGCGGTCGACCAGGTCCCTGCTGTCCTGCAGCTCCTGCTGACAACGCTGGAGTCGCGAAGACAACTCCACAACGTCGTCCACCAGCCTCTCGCACTGGGGGTGAGTCAAGCGTCCCTCGACGTCACGTCCAGTGAAGGCAGCGGTGCCACTAGGGCGCTGAGGGGTGTACGCGTGCTCCGTGCACCCAAGAAGGAACCTGTGGGCGTGGCTCCAGTAGGTGGTCGCCTCCCACGTGGCGTCCTCCTCAGCTGCACGCTGGGAGCTCCTCCAGGCCGGAGAGAAGTGCGAGTGCAGCAACTCCGAGTCGTAGTAGACGGCCAGCTGAGAAGTCCACTCCAGCTCACCAGTATAGGGTGCAAAGACCCTAGTGGTGTGGTAGACTAAGCGGACACGGTACTCACGGTACCCCGCAGCTCGAAGAAGAGAACGAAGACGGACGCGCATCCTTGAAGCAGCACTCCCGTTGGAGAGCAGAGTCGTCTCCCTCCGGGGTGTGTAAGGTGCGGAGCGACTGGCTAGGGCGTGCTGAGGGACACGACCTCCAGTCGACTTACGGGCCGTCTGCTTGGTCCGCGCCATCTACAAACATTTGAAAAGAAGAGAGTGAGATTAATAATTAATAAATCAAGTTAGAATAAAAACAATAAGCAAAGCAAGGTAAGAAGCACAAGGGTTGAGGTGGAGAGCACAAAGTTTTGGAAATACTATTTCATACGAAAATAGTATAGTCCTTAATTTTCGGCCATTTCTAACTAGGCTTGCGTCCTACGGGCAACACGGCTCTGATACCACTTTGTCACGCCCGGTCATCGTAAAGATGAACAGACGCTAATCACATGTACGCCAGGATCAGTTGAATCGTACATGCGTTGACGAAAGTGAAATACCATTACATTGCCATGTTCGATTACATAAATAGTCTTACAGAACGACCCGAAGGTCTACAAATACACACCACAAATATTCACAACACTAAACAGTTCAACACTAATGAAAGCAAGATAGATAAGCGGGCTTCGTCTCCACAGGCAGCCGTTGCGCGTGAGGTCGCCAGCCTAGGCCAAGTCCTCCGGGTTGACGTAGAAGTCCTCCGGTGCAGCTTCTTCTTCTTCATACTCTAAAGGGGAATTAAACGCTTGAGTACATTGAGTACTCAGCAAGTGCGGGAAGAGAATGACATGATTGGCTAGGGCAAGGAAAGGCCAAATATGGCTTAGCACTAGGCTTAGAACCTATCCTTAGCTTTCAATTATCAATATCATAATTCAATAAATAAATAACACATGATTAATGATAATGAAAGTACTTGCATCATAATGAACCATCATTTCCCAACCATAGTCTAATTATGAACTGGCCCCAAGCCGCTCTTGTCCGTGAGCACGGCTGTCATGACAGTTTTACCAAATCTCTGCAGAGAGTGTACCCTTTCCCCACAAGCAGTGATTTCATCCCCTGTTGCCAGGTGGACTAAGTGAACCTCCCTGATTGCCCGTGGTAGCTAACCACATTACACACTTCCTTTGGTGTGAGGCCAGGAGATCACAACATGGTCTTTACAAAGGTACTCCCGATTAGTGCTAGCCCTCTAAGGTTTCCACCACTGGGGATTCTCGGAGTAACCCTCCGCCCCAGAGCCCCCTCTTGAGCCTTGCGGTTCCAAGAGCAGATCACCCGCCTCATTCCCCGCACCATCCAGCCACTAGCAGTTCATCGGGAGAAACCTAATTAATTGACCAAGCTGCCCCATCTCAGTCTCGTGGTGGTACTATAGGGCTTAGTGGCTTCCTCCATAAACCGGTCCTTAGAATCCGGTGGTAACAAACCCCAATCCCGGGTCTCGTGCAAAATGCACCATACCAAAACTAGCCAACCACCAGATTCCTATCCACTAACATTATGTTTATTCATCACCAAATTAAAGTACCATAAAGTTGAGCATAGAACATTTGTATGAAAACCCAATCCCAACATCTAAGCATGGCTAAGCATAAATAAAGCCTATCTACTTCCCAACCCATTTCAGGTAACAAGGAATGGTAAGGAACAGGGCATGTAAACATGTAGTAGGACATCAATTTAATTAGCATGCAACTAGCTAAGTCCCTAAAATAGGTACAAGATGGTCAAGGGCACTTGCCTTCGTTGGAGACTTGGAAATTGACGAAGTCTTGGTCTTGGAAGTTGAGGTTAGGGTCGTAGAACGACTCTAGATATATGCCCAAGCAATGGCAAGAATACAATAAAGCTAAATAAGTAAAGGCACGCAAAACAATGCATACACACATACACATAGGCACAAAATCCTACACTAATGCGTCCCTACGAGGTATTTATCATTTAACAAGGCCAAAATATGCAATTTATATTTTTCCTACAATTTTGGGATTTTATTATAGCCTAAAACCATTTTTATTGAATTTTCTATAGCAAAAATGTATTTTAAAACATTTATAATAATTAATCCAGGGACCAAATATATTTTATCTGAACACTACAATTAATTCACAGCACCAAATAATTTAGAACCAATTTTTATAGCATTCCTACACTTATTTATCATTTTTATCTAATTTCTACACCTTAAATACAATTAAAAACCCTATTCAGCAATTAAATAAAAGTCCAGGGGTTAATTAAATAGTTTTCTACACTGCACAGGGCCTAAATCCACTATTCTACCAAATTACAGGGGTTAGAATGCTTAATTAAATGATTAAAACCAAATTTTTAGGGTTCCAGGGGCTAGTCTGTGATTTCTGGGGGCTAGATTTGAATTACCGAGAAGCACAGGGGGTAGCAACTAAGTTTGCAGGGGCCTGGGTGTAAAGCTGGCGGCGGGAAAAGGTGCTTTGAATGCTGGCCGTTGGATTCGAAGCGAACGGCCCAGATTTTATTTTGCCGAACCGTTACGGCCTTCTAATCGTGGCCGTAGGGGTGAAACCGACGGTCCAGATTGGGCCACGTCGCCCCTAATCGGCGCGCTGCGCGCGGCGCGGCGGCGCCCGACGGTTGCCGGCGGTGATCTCGCCGGAGATCACCCAAACGGCGATCTCTACGCTAATTCTGTGCACCGAGTACATGGATCGAGAGAGGAGGGGTAGGGTAACTCACCTAGGGGAGTGTTGGGGCGTGAAATTGACCGGAGATGAGTCGGCGACGAGGGAGGGCGGCGGTTGGCGTCGGACCTCGTCGGACTTGATGAAACCTCGGTGATCTCCCTTAGATTTCTTGCCCGGCGTGTTCCTGGTGGAGAGGTGATCTTGTCAGGCCAAGAAAATAGGGAGGAGGAGGGCTATGGCGACGGGAACGCGAGCGTCGGGCGACTCACCGGTGATGGAGGTCTAGGGTTCCGGGGAGAGCTCGGGGAGAGGGGAAAATGGGGCGTCGGCTCCTCTAAAGTATGGAGGGGGTGTGCGGTTTCGAAGGGCGCTCGAAAACTGCCGGGAGAAGTGGGTTCGGGGGTGTTTGATCGTGGGCGCGGGGGGTGGTTTCCTGCGCGGCGCGGGAAGGAGAGGGGGGCGACGGTTGAGCGGGGTCGGGGATGACATGCGGGGTCCACCGCGCAGAGAGGGAGAGAGAGGGGGGTTCGGCTGGGCCGGCGGGAGAGGGGAGGGGAATTGGGCCAGGGGGAGAAATCGGCCCAACAGGGGGGTTTTATTCTTTTCTTTTTCTTTTTCCATTTTCTCTCTTTTGATTTGAATTCAAATTCAATTTGAACCGTTTGCTACTCGTTTGAACACCAAAAATTCACACAAAAATGCATACTACAATGATCAAGGGTTTGAGAAAATTTTTGTACACGAAATATGGGTGTTACAGAGGGGATAGCAGGTGACTCCGTAGAGATAGAAAATCTTGGAACAGAGAAGGACTCGCCGCCCTTGTAAACTTCGGGGCAAGGCTACAGAACCTGCGAGCAAGGCTTGCTAAAGGTTTTTCATGGCTGGATAGATCTGATTATCACCTTATCATAGAAAGCTAAGTTTGTGAACCTTATGAACCTGGGTGCAAACTTAAGCATATTTCTGTATCAGCTATGTTGGGGTGAATATTTTGCAATCTTAAATAAATGGAAAGAGCTAATGAACTCGCAGATTATATTCAAGCTTTCTATAGCAGTTAAAGGAACCAAATGTTTCTCCTTAGTCCTTTCATTTGAACTGCAAGTTTTTGTGCTCAACGCACAAAATATATACGATCGAGTGGCACCATCATATCAACAACTAATGTTGATGGCTGCAATCGATCAGGTCTAAGTTAATAATCGGGATATTTCACCTTCTTTTTGTTTTTATTTTACATAACCAGGCAATGGTATAACCATTTTTAATAGGTAAGCCAGGTGATCACAACAAATCTTTTCTTTGCAAAACAAAAGAATCTTACATTATTTGAGCATGGAACTATAAAGCACATAATGGTCACACACGAAATGGGTCATGGTGTGTCTCTATATATCCACGTTCAAATAGAAACATACTTCAGCTATTATCTTTTTTTGTACGTCTTTTGCTGCATCGTTCTTCGTTGATGTGGAATGCATAACATAGCAGTGAAAAGTAGACAACATCTACTGTTCGGACACACTACGTACGCTGCCACTTGCATTGGCCTTGGATGCCCCCAACCCAATTCAATTGATTTCTTTATCCCATGGTAGAGGTTATGTATGTATGTATCTTTGTGTTGATGACCACGGGATCATCCAGGCTTGTCGCAGTGACGGGTAAAGATACGTATTTTGATGTTTGAGTTCACTTATACAAGTTATTTTAGTTGTGCAATCTAATATTCATTTGAGAGGTATGAGGCCTAATACTTGCACCAAAATAATGTTGTCAGGATCTAAAAAATGTGTGATTAATGGAAGCCCAATCAGTTGTGCGATTCAGAAAATGTAGGAAAAATAGAATATTTAGGCTACACGGCATTAGGAATCTCATATGCCCTTGTAGGATATAGGAATTTTTTAAAAAATAATATGGGGGACAAATAGAATGAGAAGCAAGCATAATGCTAGTGGCAGTGGCTAGTAAAAAACACAACTTTTAGAGAAGTTTTCTAATTCTAACTGTGAACTAAAAGAAGTGGCCCATGCCGCAATTAATTATCTATAAATAGATATGTGAACTTGGGCTTCTCTGATTTGTATAAGGATTTGGCCCAATGTTCTGCCGGTGATGATTGGTTGGTGGGTTTGTTGGTTGTTGGTTGGTGGAGTCATTTATAACCCTTTAAAATAGAGGATTCTAGATATGCGGATGAAGGACATTTGACCAGCTTTTGGTGGTTGGTGGTTGGTTGTTGGTAAGTGGTTTGTTGGTTGTTGGTTTTTGGAGTCCTATATAAGCTCTTCCAGACAGAGAGTTCTAGATCTAAGAATAGATATTCTACATATGCGTACCAAATGGTATCACACCAGGTTTGCATATAGTATTAATCTCTTGATTACCTTTCCTCTGGTCAAAATTCTTTGGATATGAGTTTTCTTCTTGTAATTTAGAACGGATCTATTTCACGATCTAACCTCTTTTATGAGCTCCCAGAAATATAGCATTCTAGATCTAAGGATAATAGTTATATATTATAGGATATATGTACTATAGATCTGTGGATACCATATTATAAATCTGTAGATTATGGATATCTAAATAGATCTCAGTAAAGTATTGTGCTCTCTTACTCTTGCTATAATTCTTTAGTTTTGACTTATCTTTTTATAAATTGGAATGGATCTAAAAGTGGTTCCTCATTTCCGTGTCTTATTTGCACTAAGGCTCATGTGTGTGTGTGTGTATATATGTTTCCTTAAATTTATGCATTTTGTTCCTTTATTAGTATCTTTGAAGCATTATTTCTCATTGATGTTACACCTATAGCAGTGGAGGAGAACTTTAAATAGAGAACGTGACAACAACAATTAGTAAAGTTGAAGAGAAATACGAGAACAAGGCAAACACTCAAGGTAACTAACATATTTTAAATCGTCATTTTATTTGTTCTGAATTTATTTGAGGTCAACAACTTATGATTGATATGCATGAGATCGATTTATCTTACAATAAATTTACACTTGGGTTCATATTAATGGTCCATTAGTTTTATCATTTGGTTGTGCCTTATTAGTGTGCAGTTAGACCTGGTAATTACTTTTCTTCAAGTACTTCTCTATGGGATTTATGTCTTCCAGCAAATATCATCAAAGTTACAGCAGTATGAACTTTCAATGTTTTTAATATTTTTTTACATTTTCTTTTATATAATAAGCTCCCTTCATATTCCAAAATTTCTTGAACTGAATCTATAACATACATGTAGCGTACACTTCATTCAGCAGGTTCTTGTGGCATGTGAGGCACTGAAGCACTATTCTGTTCTTATTTACACCATCTGGTGTACAAGCATATTACTCATGCCGTTTTGACATATTTTCTGTTAAAGCATCAATTTTAACCCTAAATATTGTTCCATGCACGACAATATTTCTACATGTTATGAGTTTTGATTCAATAATTTGTCCAGTGAAGTTCTTTATCCAAGTAACTAGACTAAAGTATATTTGCACATGAGCATTGGACATTCCCTTTTTTTCTTGAAAATAGCCTTGCTGTGTTTACACTAATGCTGTCTTTTGATGCTCTTCTGTCCAAATATGAGTGCAAAACTATAATAGTATAACTTACTTCCCAACAAGGGTTGGATATGCATTGTGCCTCTGTTTTCAGTGGCAACTAGTAAGTTATCCTCATTTTTCAACTTTGCATGTTATCCTCATTTTTACCCATGAAAGAAAATACCGTTTTACCATCAAAGTATAGGGACGATGGCGCAACGACTTGGTAAAATTGGGGCAATGGTTTAAAGTTGAATCAGTGCCTGTAAAGTACTAAGTAAAGGAACCCATACAATCATCCCAAACGAACTGCTCAATGACATCTGGTTGTTTCTTTCAATGTCTTCAACATTTAATAAATGATACTAGGACAAATAAGATAAAGTGAATTCATTTATATTTTATTTTGAAATACATATAATGATCGGTTCAATCTCTACTGCACATCAGCAAAGGATGTTAGTCTTTCCTTGCTACTGTAGTTTCTATTAGGTTTCTAACATTTATTTATTTCATAAATAATATTTTTCCATGAGTGAAATATAATTAAAAATTATGTAGCACTTCCATTATATATCTTTGTTGTTGTGGTTGAGATCGCAGGCTGATGTTGCTGCGAGTATGCAACCTGCTTCAAAACTATGTGTGCTTAGTTAATCACATATAAAAATATTGGAGAAGGAACGGGAAAACATCCAACGCCTGATGTTTCTGTTACTGCATATAATAACATCAGCAACTCAGACATTATGTTTAAGCACTCTCAGGTTTTGTCTATATTTAGGAAGAATCTTTACTGGTGTCTCCTACGGTCAAAGAAAGAACTAGCATTTCCTCAATCATATCACCAACATTAATATAACTACAAGATTTCTGATATTTTCCTCACAGTTGCGCCTCTGGCGGCAGACAGTTTTCTAATATATATGTACTATATTTCCAATGTATTTTTGTGAATTGTCAGTAATATTATTACCAGTGAAATCATTTGTGGTACATGCTTATTCTAGTACATATAAACTGTTAGCCACTTGTTGGAAAACTGTGAGGGAAGAAAGTATCCTTGTAGCACATGAACCACCTTATTTTGATGCTTAACTAAATGAAAATATCAGTTTGGCATACATTTTCCCAACTCTAGCTATTTGAAAATTGGAATTATGTGCTCCTCGCTAATTATTTTATTCTTTACAATTCCGTAGCAACCAGCATGTATCTGAAACATCAGGATAATGCATGCCCTCTAGGTTCTAATGCATGCCTGCATCACAGAAAAAGTTTTCATATTTAATGCATTCTTGTGATGTTTTTGGAATTGTTATTGAACAGGTTTTGTGACCACTCTGGAGAATATATACAGCACTTACAACCAGCAAATCAGGTAACTATTATTGTATCGTGGAGGTTATTTGCGTTAGAAGGAACCAATTTAATATTCCATTTATGTAGAATATCAAGTGATTACTAGCTTTTATTTGATTGTTTATAATTTGGTAAGATGTTAAATGGGACCAACCATTTGGATTCTTAATTTTTTAGTGTTCCTCTTTCTGTATTTCTCTTATGTATTTGATCATCACCATTATGCAACCTTGCTACTTAGTGGCCAACGACAACAAATTAATTTTTGGTAAATTGCTTCAGAGTATATAGAACTTGATGTCTTGTTAAGCAGGTTTGAGTTTTTAACTCAGTTGAAATAATATTTACTAAATTCGTAGAACTACTCCTATATGGGGCAACATACATGACGTTACATATGAATGATGTGATTATATAATATCGTTGCGTATTATTAGGTAGGTTTGGTACTCAAGCTATGCAATCTACCAGCTTAGGTGCACTGGTCATATCTGGACATATATTTGCCGTAACAGTTTTTTACTTAAAAGACAAGTATTTTTGTAATTGTTAGTAATGGTCACAGGTGCATTTTTAACTAGTATTATAATGAAATTCGATGTCAGGGTTTTGATAGAGATATGGCATATAACTACTGCTTCTGTAAGTAACAAAATTAAGCTTAGTTCACCACGTCGGGTAGGCTTCAAAACAAAGACATCACAAAAACTTTTCTGTTTTCAGCTCAAATGCACCTTGTAATTAATACCCAATGATGTATATACAGACATATATCTACTAGGACTTGATCACATGCATGCACAGTCTTACTGTAATTAAATTATGTGACTCATAGATTTTATGTTGTATTCTTCATGCATTGATCCAGCCTCCTTAATTACCCGTGAATTCTGAGAGCACCACCGAGCTGCAATGGACAGTGACCCTCGGCCACCAGCACCTCCGGCTTCGACAACCTCCATGGCGGCGCCGAACAACATATCCCCAAAGCAAATGATGGTTCAAGTCGACCAATTGCTGTCCCAGTTGATCCAGCAGCGTTTGCCTATAGAACAGACGCCGAGTACTGCTGCCGGGATAGCATCTAGCCCTGCTGGTCAGCATGGCATCACAAGCTCAGAAACTGCCCTTGTCCGGCTACCAACAGTACCACCGCACCCTTTCTTGCCAAAATTGCCTGTTATCAGGCCACCAGCACCAGGACCGACGACCAGCATTGCCCTAGAGAACCCACAGCTGAAGTCAGTGCCGGAAAGATGCATATGCGTCCTAAACATGCAGGCAGATCCACCGTCGTCAGACTCTGAATCATCTGATGAAGACGAGGAGATAGCAGGTGACTTTGCAGAGATAGAAAATCTTGGAACAGAGAAGGATTCGTCGCCAATGTAAACTTCGGGACAAGGCTACAGAAGCCTGCGAGCAAGGCTTGCTAAAGGTTTTTCATGGCTGGATAGATCTGATTATCACCTTATCATAGAAAGATAAGTTTGTGAACCTTATAAACCTGGGTGCAAACTTAAGCATATTTCTGTATCAGCTATGTTGGGGTGAATATTTTGCGATCTTAAATAAATAGAAGGAGCTAATGAACTTGCAGATTATATTCACATTTCCTATAGCAGTTAAAGGAACCAAATGTTTCTCCTTAGTCCTTTCATTTGAACTGCAAGTTTTTGTGCTCAACGCACAAAATATATACGATCGAGTGGCACCATCATATCAACAACTAATGTTGATGGCTGCAATCGATCAGGTCTAAGTTAATAACCGGCATATTTCACCTTCTTTTTGTTTTTATTTTACATAACCAGGCAATGGTATAACCATTTTTAATAGGTAAGCCAGGTGATCACAACAACTCTTTTCTTTGCAAAACAAAAGAATCATACATTATTTTAGCATGGAACTATAAAGCACATAATGGTCACACACGAAATGGGTCATGGTGTGTCTCTATATATCCACGTTCAAATAGAAACATACTTCAGCTATTATCTTTTTTTGTATGGCTTTTGCTGCATCGTTCTTCGTTCATGTGGAATGCATAACATAGCAGTGAAAAGGAGACAACATCTACTGTTCCGAAACACTACGTACGCTGCCACTTGCATTGGCCTTGGATTCCCCCAACCCAATTCAATTGATTTCTTTATCCCATGGTAGAGGTTATGTATGTATCTTTGTGTTGATGACCACGGGATCATCCAGGCTTGTCGCAGTGACGGGTAAAGATACGTATTTTGATGTTTGAGTTCACTTATACAAGTTATTTTAGTTGTGCAATCTAATATTCATTTGAGAGGTATGAGGCCTAATACTTGCACCAAAATAATGTTGTCATGATCTAAAAAAATGTGTGATTAATGGAAGCCCAATCAGTTGTGTGATTCAGAAAATGTAGGAAAAATAGAATATTTAGGCTACACGGCATTGGGAATCTCATATGCCCTTGTAGGATATAGGAATTTTTTAAAAAAGAATATGGGGGACAAATAGAATGAGAAGCAAGCATAATGCTAGTGGCAGTGGCTAGTAAAAAACACAACTTTTAGAGAAGTTTTCTAATTCTAACTGTGAACTAAAAGAAGTGGCCCATGCCACAATTAATTATCTACAAATAGATATGTGAACTTGGGCTTCTCTGATTTGTATAAGGATTTGGCCCAATGTTCTGCCGGTGATGATTGGTTGGTGGCTTTGTTGGTTGTTGGTTGGTGGAGTCATTTATAACCCTTTAAAATAGAGGATTCTAGATATGCGGATGAAGGACATTTGACCAGCTTTTGGTGGTTGGTGGTTGGTTGTTGGTAAGTGGTTTGTTGGTTGTTGGTTTTTGGAGTCCTATATAAGCTCTTCCAGATAGAGAGTTCTAGATCTAAGAATAGATATTCTACATATGCGTACCAAATGGTATCACACCAGGTTTGCATATAGTATTAATCTCTTGATTACCTTTCCTCTGGTCAAAATTCTTTGGATATGAGTTTTCTTCTTGTAATTTAGAACGGATCTATTTCACGATCTAACCTCTTTTATGAGCTCCCAGAAATATAGCATTCTAGATCTAAGGATAATAGTTATATATTATAGGATATATGTACTATAGATCTGTGGATACCATATTATAAATCTGTAGATTATGGATATCTAAATAGATCTCAGTAAAGTATTGTGCTCTCTTACTCTTGCTATAATTCTTTAGTTTTGACTTATCTTTTTATAAATTGGAATGGATCTAAAAGTGGTTCCTCATTTCCGTGTCTTATTTGCACTAAGGCTCATGTGTGTGTGTGTGTGTATATATGTTTCCTTAAATTTATGCATTTTGTTCCTTTATTAGTATCTTTGAAGCATTATTTCTCATTGATGGTACACCTATAGCAGTGGAGGAGAACTTTGAATAGAGAACGTGACAACAACAATTAGTAAAGTTGAAGAGAAATACGAGAACAAGCCAAACACTCAAGGTAACTAACATATTTTAAATCGTCATTTTATTTGTTCTGAATTTATTTGAGGTCAACAACTTATGATTGATATGCATGAGATCGATTTATCTTACAATAAATTTACACTTGGGTTCATATTAATGGTCCATTAGTTTTATCATTTGGTTGTGCCTTATTAGTGTGCAGTTAGACCTGGTAATTACTTTTCTTCAAGTACTTCTTTATGGGATTTATGTCTTCCAGCAAATATCATCAAAGTTACAGCAGTATGAACTTTCAATGTTTTTAATATTTTTTACATTTTCTTTTATATAATAAGCTCCCTTCATATTCCAAAATTTCTTGAACTGAATCTATAACATACATGTAGCGTACACTTCATTCAGCAGGTTCTTGTGGCATGTGAGACACTGAAGCACTATTCTGTTCTTATTTACACCATCTGGTGTACAAGCATATTACTCATGCCGTTTTGACATATTTTCTGTTAAAGCATCAATTTTAACCCTAAATATTGTTCCATGCACGACAATATTTCTACATGTTATGAGTTTTGATTCAATAATTTGTCCAGTGAAGTTCTTTATCCAAGTAACTAGACTAAAGTATATTAGCACATGAGCATTGGACATTCCCTTTTTTTCTTGAAAATAGCCTTGCTGTGTTTACAGTAATGCTGTCTTTTGATGCTCTTCTGTCCAAATATGAGTGCAAAACTATAATAGTATAACTTACTTCCCAACAAGGGTTGGATATGCATTGTGCCTCTGTTTTCAGTGGCAACTAGTAAGTTATCCTCATTTTTCAAATTTGCATGTTATCCTCATTTTTACCCATGAAAGAAAATACCGTTTTACCATCAAAGTATAGGGACGATGGCGCAACGACTTGGTAAAATTGGGGCAATGGTTTAAAGTTGAATCAGTGCCTGTAAAGTACTAAGTAAAGGAACCCATACAATCATCCCAAACGAACTGCTCAATGACATCTGGTTTTTTTCTTTCAATGTCTTCAACATTTAATAAATGATACTAGGACAAATAAGATAAAGTGAATTCATTTATATTTTATTTTGAAATACATATAATGATCGGTTCAATCTCTACTGCACATCAGCAAAGGATGTTAGTCTTTCCTTGCTACTGTAGTTTCTATTAGGTTTCTAACATTTATTTATTTCATAAATAATATTTTTCCATGAGTGAAATATAATTAAAAATTATGTAGCACTTCCATTATATATCTTTGTTGTTGTGGTTGAGATCGCAGGCTGATGTTGCTGCGAGTATGCAACCTGCTTCAAAACTATGTGTGCTTAGTTAATCACATATAAAAATATTGGAGAAGGAATGGGGAAACATCCAACGCCTGATGTTTCTGTTACTGCATATAATAACATCAGCAACTCAGACATTATGTTTAAGCACTCTCAGGTTTTGTCTATATTTAGGAAGAATCTTCTGGTGTCTCCTACGGTCAAAGAAAGAACTAGCATTTCCTCAATCATATCACCAACATTAATATAACTACAAGATTTCTGATATTTTCCTCACAGTTGCGCCTCTGGCGGCAGACAGTTTTCTAATATATATGTACTATATTTTCAATGTATTTTTTTGAATTGTCAGTAATATTATTACCAGTGAAATCATTTGTTGTACATGCTTATTCAAGTACATATAAACTGTTAGCCACTTGTTGGAAAACTGTGAGGGAAGAAAGTATCCTTGTAGCACATGAACCACCTTATTTTGTGGCATATTTTAAGCCAATAGATTTGATGCTTAACTAAATGAAAATATCAGTTTGGCATACATTTTCCCAACTCTAGCTATTTGAAAATTGGAATTATGTGCTCCTCGCTAATTATTTTATTCTTTACAATTCCGTAGCAACCAGCATGTATCTGAAACATCAGGATAATGCATGCCCTCTAGGTTCTAATGCATGCCTGCATCACAGAAAAAGTTTTCATATTTAATGCATTCTTGTGATGTTTTTGGAATTGTTATTGAACAGGTTTTGTGACCACTCTGGAGAATATATACAGCACTTACAACCAGCAAATCAGGTAACTATTATTGTATCGTGGAGGTTATTTGCGTTAGAAGGAACCAATTTAATATTCCATTTATGTAGAATATCAAGTGATTACTAGCTTTTATTTGATTGTTTATAATTTGGTAAGATGTTAAATGGGACCAACCATTTGGATTCTTAATTTTTTAGTGTTCCTCTTTCTGTATTTCTCTTATGTATTTGATCATCACCATTATGCAACCTTGCTACTTAGTGGCCAACGACAACAAATTAATTATTGGTAAATTGCTTCAGAGTATATAGAACTTGATGTCTTGTTAAGCAGGTTTGAGTTTTTAACTCAGTTGAAATAGTATTTACTAAATTCGTAGAACTACTCCTATATGGGGCAACATACATGACGTTACATATGAATGATGTGATTATATAATATCGTTGCGTATTATTAGGTAGGTTTGGTACTCAAGCTATGCAATCTACCAGCTTAGGTGCACTGGTCATATCTGGACATATATTTGCCGTAACAGTTTTTTACTTAAAAGACAAGTATTTTTGTAATTGTTAGTAATGGTCACAGGTGCATTTTTAACTAGTATTATAATGAAATTCGATGTCAGGGTTTTGATAGAGATATGGCATATAACTACTGCTTCTGTAAGTAACAAAATTAAGCTTAGTTCACCACGTCGGGTAGGCTTCAAAACAAAGACATCACAAAAACTTTTCTGTTTTCAGCTCAAATGCACCTTGTAATTAATACCCAATGATGTATATACAGACATATATCTACTAGGACTTGATCACATGCATGCACAGTCTTACTGTAATTAAATTATGTGACTCATAGATTTTATGTTGTATTCTTCATGCATTGATCCAGCCTCCTTAATTACCCGTGAATTCTGAGAGCACCACCGAGCTGCAATGGACAGTAACCCTCGGCCACCAGCACCGCCGGCTTCGACAACCTCCATGGCGGCGCCGAACAACATATCCCCAAAGCAAATGATGGTTCAAGTCGACCAATCGATGTTCCAGTTGATCCAGCAGTGTTTGCCTATAGAACAGACGCCAAGTACTGCTGCCGGGATAGCATCTAGCCCTGCTGGTCAGCATGGCATCACAAGCTCAGAAACTGCCCTTGTCCGGCTACCAACAGTACCACCGCACCCTTTCTTGCCAAAATTGCCTGTTATCAGGCCACCAGCACCAGGACCGACGACCAGCATTGCCCTAGAGAACCCACAGCTGAAGTCAGTGCCGGAAAGATGCATATGCGTCCTAAACATGCAGGCAGATCCACCATCGTCAGACTCTGAATCATCTGATGAAGACGAGGAGATAGCAGGTGACTTTGCAGAGATAGAAAATCTTGGAACAGAGAAGGATTCGTCGCCAATGTAAACTTCGGGACAAGGCTACAGAAGCCTGCGAGCAAGGCTTGCTAAAGGTTTTTCATGGCTGGATAGATCTGATTATCACCTTATCATAGAAAGATAAGTTTGTGAACCTTATAAACCTGGGTGCAAACTTAAGCATATTTCTGTATCAGCTATGTTGGGGTGAATATTTTGCGATCTTAAATAAATAGAAGGAGCTAATGAACTTGCAGATTATATTCACATTTCCTATAGCAGTTAAAGGAACCAAATGTTTTTCCTTAGTCCTTTCATTTGAACTGCAAGTTTTTGTGCTCAACGCACAAAATATATACGATCGAGTGGCACCATCATATCAACAACTAATGTTGATGGCTGCAATCGATCAGGTCTAAGTTAATAACCGGCATATTTCACCTTCTTTTTGTTTTTATTTTACATAACCAGGCAATGGTATAACCATTTTTAATAGGTAAGCCAGGTGATCACAACAACTCTTTTCTTTGCAAAACAAAAGAATCATACATTATTTTAGCATGGAACTATAAAGCACATAATGGTCACACACGAAATGGGTCATGGTGTGTCTCTATATATCCACGTTCAAATAGAAACATACTTCAGCTATTATCTTTTTTTTGTACGGCTTTTGCTGCATCGTTCTTCGTTCATGTGGAATGCATAACATAGCAGTGAAAAGGAGACAACATCTACTGTTCCGAAACACTACGTACGCTGCCACTTGCATTGGCCTTGGATGCCCCCAACCCAATTCAATTGATTTCTTTATCCCATGGTAGAGGTTATGTATGTATCTTTGTGTTGATGACCATGGGGTCATCCAGGCTTGTTGCAGTGACGGGTAAAGATATGGATTTTGATGTTTGGGTTCACTTATACAAGTGATTTTTGTGATTCTGAGGTCGAGTTGTTCAATCTAACATTCATTTGAGAGGTATGAGGCTTAATACTTGCACCAAAATAATGTTGTCGTGATCTAAAAAATGTGTGATTACTGGAAGCCCATTCAGTTACGCGATTCGGAAAATGTAGGTAAAATAGAATATTTAGGCTACACGGCATTGGGAATCTCATATGCCCTTGTAGGATATAGGATTTTTTTAGAAAAGGATATGGGGGACAAATAGGATGAGAAGCAAGCATAATGCTAGTAGCAGTGGCTAGTAAAACAACACAACTTTTAGAGAAGTTTTCTAATTCTAACTCGAACTTCATCATCTCTATCTTCCTCATCGGAGCTTGAGATGTCATGAGTTGACGGAGGTCCTTGAGGTTTGTAAGGCAGAGGGTTGGATGCTTGAGTCTCTTCGAGTTTGGTGTCCTCCTCCTTTGGCTTAATGTTATATTAATAATGCAGGATCAGAGCACTATCAAGACTAGTAATGTTGCCATTACCGCACGTTATTATACAATTAACTCCCTTAATACCCGTAGATCGTGTATAGGGCGCTTATTACAACCAATGCCACATGTCAAGCCAGTGTGCATACTGTAACAGTCAGTCCTTTGCACATAAAAGGATTGTGTTGCACGGTAGAATCTAATCTGAAGCTAAGCTACCCCAAGTCATCCATACACGCTCAAGCTCATACAATACACAAACACCTCGTGGAGTAGGATATTACGCTCAGGCAGCCCGAACCACGTAAAAACTCTTTGTGTCACCTTGCTCTTGGATCTTGATTAGCACCCCGCCTAAATACGAACTTTCACGGACTACTTCTTTATAGTATCGGGGGAAGTGTCGTTGGCATACTTCGACAGTAACAAATATCACTGTCAACTCATGCTGGACGTAGAGCCTCTCGCTTGAAATCATTTATCTTTGTAGCTAGCCATCCGAAGATGAACTTTTATCAATGCGATTACTAATTGGTATTCAAACGCTGACAACATGTCAACAACATATATGTATCAATGCAATCACCACCACCAATTTATGAGTTTGTGAATATATCGACTATGAACAATCAGCGGAAGATGCAGCTTACTTACACTAAATGACTTTGGCTAGTAGATATCGCTTCTTGATGGCATTAAAGGAAGACAGAATAATTAAGGAGCGTAGGAGGGAAAGAGCTGGAGTAGAGGAGCGTCAGCACAAGGCACAAGAAGCACGCGAGCCAAGGGCGGAAGAAGAATGACGTCGTAGGATGGAACGAAGCATCGCACAGGAGGCAACCGAGGCTAAGCAGGAGTGCCTACGCGAAAGAGTTGGCTGTACAAGGGAAGCAGGATCGGATGCGCTCAGGAAGGGAAAATATCCCATTAGCACTTAGTATATTCTGAGTCTATCATGCTTCCGTCGCATTTTAGTTTCCCATGTTAGGACTAGTTTGATGTACGGTTATGTTAGTAATAAAGTGCATAATACATACATCATTTGTATAGTTGTTTTTAGAACTCATAAATGATATGTTTTGTCTTGCATACCGTGGTAGTAGATAGGCGTATAACATGCATTTATTTATGACCTATGTATGTTTTATGTAATTACTTAGCCTCTAAATTATATGCAGTTTTCGGTATCTGGCGAACCGGGTATCTATAGACACAGGAAAGAAGGCGCGCTGGGTCCCGCCCCTCAAGGGGGCAAGATCCGACGTGGCCCCGGGGTGCCACGTGGCGTGCGGCGTGGCCACGCCTCTCCACTGAGGGAAGGTCCGACGCTACCACGTGTCCCGCGGCTACAGGTTTGTCTCCCCCTCGGGGGAGGTTCGGCACTGCCACGCGTCTCACAGCTCTGGGTCCACCTTCCCGCTGAGAAGAGATCCGGCACGTCCGCAAGACCGGCAGCCCCGGACATGCCTCCCTGCTGAAAGAAGGTCTGGCGCAGCCACGTGTCCGGCAGCACCAGACCCAGCTGAGGGAAGGACCAGACCTGCCACGTGCCAGGCAACACCGGACCTGGTCCATCCTGCGATAGCGGCAATGGAGACAAGCCTAGTTGTAACATCCCGTCTTTCGTAAATTAATAAATTGAGTTTATAAAATAATCAAGTGACTAAATAAAAATAATATCTAAATAAAATAATAAAACTATAAAATAAGACCAATTAATTAGATGACTAACAGACCGTCCACTTGCGACAGCATCCCTCGGCGCGCCACTTTTAATATCCTCATAGTTTGTGCCCCGCGAACCGCGGCCGTGTCGTCCCGTCAGCCGCGTCGCACCATCCGCTAGTCGACGCGCCGCTCGACCATTCGGCGTGCACGCGTACTGCAAATCCAGTGTCGGCAACCAGAAGTACCACACGCTCACACAAAGCAGCAACCAGCGCTCCCGGTCACAGTCCGACTTATTTACTTCCTTCATCTACTCGAGCACCTACAACCTTCAGCTGCAGTATAAAAACCTAACCGTCCTTATCCTTCCTTCCTCACTCGGCCAGTCAAAAGATGTCTCGTATGTCCTTGTTTCCCATACACGCAAGCTTCCACAGCACTGCGTCCACTTGAACAAGGCCGCAGAGAGGTGTCACCTTGCTTTTAACCTTGTCCCAGTGAGCGTTGGCCGACCTCTCCTCCTTTCCATATCCGCCGGCTATAAAACGGGCGCCACGAACCTTGCATTGCTCCACCCGGCCGAGCTCAAGCATCCACTCTGTCGAAGAGCCTCCTCCGCCCTAGCTGTGCTCAAGGTAAGCCTTCACAATGTTGCCTCCACCTTCCCGGTCTGGTCCTGAGCTGTCTCTCCTCTTACCATGTCTAGCCGTGAGCACCGCCGTCATGGTCCGACCTTCCCGTCGTAGCAGCAAGTACCCATGGCTACTCTCCAAATCTCCACCTCTAGCGGACGAGCCATGGCCAACGCCAGCCTCTCCCCTATTTTTTGGCCATTCTTAGTCTCTTTTCTCTCTCCGGCCGAAGCTCCATGAGCTTCCATGGCTGTCCGACAGGAGGTAGAAGAAAGCAGCTGCCTTTTGTTTTTTCCTGGCTCCTGATTGGTTAGCCTCAAGTGTAGCCATACGGTATTCATATACATTGACCAGAGGCCTTTCATCTTGACCCATTAGCCTCACGTTCAGGCCCACTCTCGGTTCGGCCAACAAAACCAGGCCCAACCTTTGGATTAAATACTCATTTTTGGATTTAAATTTTGATCAGCAGCATTAAATCCATAGCTCACATGTACCAACTCCGTTTAATCTGATTCTGTTTCTAAAAATAATCTAAAATCATAATACATTTAAAACAATTATTTTTGTATAATATAATTGATATAAGTTTGCTTTGTTTGTAGAGCTAGTACCGGAGGAAAATCCGAAGGAGCCGGGAGATCAGGAGTTCGACGCTGCAGACGATAGCGAAGGCAAGTTTCATGGAACCTTTTTGTTCATGTCGCACCTATGTGAGGATTATTCCTTGTTGCCCGTTGTAAGGACCGAATGCTCAAGAGGGGGGTGAATTGGGCCTTCTTCGAAAAATTCTAAGCAATGAAACTTAATTTCTAAAGCTCAATTCCCTACGCGACTATCTATGCATTCTAGTAGATAGAAACTTTGTGAAATATAAAATGCATAAAAGTAAGGGAAGAAGAAGGATGCAAACTCCCGAGGAGATAAGGATTTATCCCGTGGTTCGGCAAGATCGTCAAGATCTTCCTACATCCACGTTGTGGCACCCACCAAAGGGTTTTGTCACACCCAAGTCACCGAGACGAGGGGTCTTCACTATTCCTCTCCGTTCGCCTCCTTGGCAAGGTGGAGCTCAAGCCTTGTACAACTTCGACCTTCTGGGCTTCCACAAACGCTTTGCCAAGCTCCGGAAGTCTCTTCACGATTACAAACACCAAGGGCTCTCCCTTGAGGCTCTCACACTAACCTAGAGAGTCCACTCACCCAGAATGGTGGCACACAAGCTCTCTCTCTAGCTAGTTCTAGCCTAAACCTTGGTGTAGAGATGATCGAAATGGTGTGGAAGTGATTGCTCTTGGCCTTGAACACTTGTGGATGTGTTGATAGCTTCTGGTGATCAAGACTTGACGAAATGACAGGGTTAGGGGGTATTTATAGTCAGCCTCCCCGAAATAGCCGTTGGAAAAGTAGGCTGACAGAACTTTACTGTGAACACTGAATGATCCGATGTCTCCCTTTTAGTTATCATCGGTCTAATTACTTTGGCTGACGTCATTGTGTCAGATATGACCGTTGTTAAACCGATGTTGCTCATGTCTTCTCATCGGATGATCCGGTGGCTCTTCCTCCAGAATTTGCTTAATCTTGATGCTTACTGGAGTGATTGACTGATGTGTGTAAGTCTGCACATCGGATGATCCGGTGCTACACTTGGTCCAATGGTATTGCAAACTATACTGATGGACCGATGTCACTGAGCCATTCACATCGGGTGATCCGGTGAGTACATTGTTCTGAGGTCTTCTTCTTCAGTTGAACCAACTCGACCGATGTGTACATTTTTGAAATCATCGGTTGATCCGGTGAGTTGATTTTGTTTGCTTCGAGTTGTTTTGAGTGAATCTTTTGTGTCTTGCTCAGATGACCTCTTAGACATTTGTTTCATAAGCCTCTCTGATGATCTTCAAGCATTGTATGTTGTTAACTTATGGTCGAGTGACTTAGACATGAGAGCTTTCACTTCTTGTCTTTATCTCATTGATTTGATCTCAAAAGTTGATTGTATATGGGTCTCCAATGATATATTCATTTCATTTTATTGAGTGATTATGGGGACCTTGCATTCACAAATTCATTAGTAAAGTTCAATGGTTGTCATTAATCACCGAAACCGTACTTCATGGGGGGCCTAGATGCTTTCAATATCCCCCTTTTTGGTGATTGATGACAACACAATAATCAAAGCGCAATAGTAATGAATTTGATAGAATGAAACTTAAAAGAATATGCAATGAATACAGGATGTCACACTTGAAGCTTAAGCATCAATTAATAACTCAAGTGTGAATAAAAAGTAAAAAGTGATTGTAAACATAGATAAACATCAAATGAGCCCAATCGATTAATAACTCAAGGAAATAAGTTCATTAGAGCTCAATAAATAGCAAATGAGTAGCAACAAATGAGTAGCAAACACACCAAATGTAGCAAACACACTGAATTACAAGAATGATAAATGATAAAAGAGACTCCCCCTGACACTAAGACGCTCCCCTTGACTCCTCTAACTCTTCTCCCCCTTTGGCATCAAGACACCAAAAAGGGATCCGAGCACCTAAGGACCCTGAGTACTGGGCGCGATGACGAACTGGTCACCGTCGCTGTCGTCAGAGCTGCTGGTTGGAGTAGCGGTGGAGGGAGCTGCCGGAGCCGTAGGAGCCACCGTCGGTGCCTGCTGTGGAGGAGCTGCTGGAGCAGGGGCACTGACGACGGAGGCCGGCGTCTGCTGGAACAAGGTCGTGGCTGGCAGCGGGGAGTGGATCGGAGCACTAGGAGCCAGAAGAGGAGACATGTTGAAGGAGGGAATCGGCGTAGAAGGTACTGGGGCCACTGGAGCGGCAGCTGGAGCCAGGACTGGAGGTGGTGGAGCAACTCCTGGCAGCTGCAACGAGAGGGCAATCCCGGTCTGGGTGTAGAGGTTGGTGATCAACCCCAGGATGCCCATCATCGCCTGCTGCGTCTGCTGCTACTGGTCGAGAGTGCGCTGGTGCATCTGGTCGATAAGCCCCGTCAGCCTGTTAGTGTCTTCATGCCTCTCATGGGTGATCTGACGTTGCATCTCCTGCTGCTGCTGCTGGAGATCAAGGAGACGGGCAGCCTACTCCGCTCGGGCCTGCTCGGCTGCCAGCCTGTCCAGACGCTGCTGCTCAACCATCTGCTGGAGGAGCGACGTCAGCTCTGACGGTTGCGTGACCTGCGCCTCAGTGACGGGAGGTGGAGTAGGTGGTGGCACCGTAGAGCCTCCAGCCTCCGCGTCGTGCTGCCTGGGTGAGGGCGGAGGAGGGAAGTACTCCTCGACACTGTCATCGGTGTCGCTCTCAGACCAGATATGCTGCAAGTCCTCCCCCTGTTCCTCAGCCTCGGCAGGCCTCTCATCCTCCTTCTCTAAGTCAGACCAGTCCTCCTCAGACAGCCGGGCCCTGACCTGACGCTCAACTGGACGGCCAAGGCGGCGGTCTCCAGGAGCCGGGGCACGGTAGTGACCGAACCATGTCACACTCTCGTCAGTGAGACGGTCGTGCACGGCGGACCCCTCAGGAACCATCATAGTGAGCAGGTAGCTGATCCAGTGTCCATATACGAGCTCTCTCATCATCCCCACTCCATCTGTGATCACATCCTCCATCTCGCATATGAGGACGTCCACGATGTCGAACTCCATCCCGTTCATGATATAGAACAGGAGAGTCTGTTGCAAGCTGGTGAACCCCTCCAAATAGCCAGACCTCGGTAGGAGCGTGCAGCGCAAGGCGAGGTGCACTGTGCGCGCAGCTGGAGTCAACAAAGCTGGCACTCTCGACTGGTCAGGAGAGAAGTTGGGACCAAACAGGGAACGAATCTCCTCTAGCGGTGGTGCCACTCCTCCAGTGAGCGGCCTCCTCGGTGGATCTGCCTGACCGTAGACCCTCTCATGCACGCAGGTGTCGTGCAAGTCCACTCCAAGCAACTGTCCCAGCGTCTGCCTCGTCAAGTGGTAGTGCAGACCCATGAACATGAAGTCAATTGATCTTCTGCCCTCAGAGACATAGAGGGTGGCGTAGAAGACGCGGACCCAATCTTCCACATAGGCACTCCGCTCATATGCCATCAGCTGCACCAAACCTTGGTACCTCTCAAAATAAAGACGGATCTCCGTCTCTGCTGCCAAAGCTAGCTGACCCCAATCCAAATAGTTGTGTTGAAATAGCTTGTAACCTCGACGTCTGTAGGTCTCATAGAGTGATGCCTGGGTGACAGTCCAGAAGCGACTATCCACCAGAGCCTCTCTGGGCTGCGGGTACCACTCCTCAAGCAGCACATTCCACCTGAGCTTGTGAAGCTGCTTGGCCTTCATCTTCCGGTAGTCGGTCAACCAGACTCCTTCAGCAATATGGACAGTGGTTTCCATCTCGTAGATCGCTCGCTGGGCCTCCCTGTCCTCACGACGGTCGGCCGCCATCGGTCTCAGACGTGGTGCTGCCTCGGTGTGACCCCCACGGGTCCAGGCTGAGCGCCGGCGGACGAGAGGCTCAACTGGCTCCTCTTCAGCCTCGGAGTCGTCAATCACCGGAGGCTGCCTCGGACGAGCCTCACGAATCCTTAGAGAACCCCCTCGGCCATGCTCACGCTCCTCGGCAGTGCGAGCGGCCATCAAGGCCTTTTTCTCCTCCTTCGACAACTTTTGCTTCTTCGCGGCCGGCTCCGTGATAGCCTTCCCCTTGTTCTTCTTGTCGCGAGCCATTGCAATCGCTCGATTGAATGGAGTTGACGACGGTGACGTGGAGATCAACAGGGTTGCGAAACCCTAGCGGCGATGGATGCACCGCGATGGCAAGATGGTCGCGTGGGCGGCGGCGGCGCTGTGGTGATGGGGGAGAGCGGTGGCGGCGCTTGGTGGAGCGGCGGTGGTGAGGCGGCGGTTGCTGCGGTGGAGATGAGGCGGCGGCGCTTGGAGGCGGTGGTGCTTGGACGGCGCGGCGCTTGGAGGCGGCGGCACGTGGACGGCACGGCGACCGGAGGCAGAGGGCGGCGACGGGCGGCGGCGGCCGGAGGGCGGCAGCGGCGTCCGGCGGCGGTGGCACGTGAGGTGGTGGTGGCGCGGTGCGTGAGAGTCGGCGGCAGAGGTGCGGGATCGGAGAGAGAAACCGATGAAGACGAAATGGTGTTTAAATAGTGGGTCCCAAACCCTAGCCGTAAAATTTAACATCGGATGGACCGATGTTAGAGGGATATACATCGGTCGAACGCCACAGTAAGGATATTCAAAAAGTTACTGTTGACATCGGATGGACCGACGTTGAGGGTTTTGATCATTGGGCGAATGGCACAGTAAGGGTACTCAAAAGAGGAATGTTGACACCGGATGGTCCGACGATGGAGGAGGTAGCATCGGTGGAATTGACCACAGCTCCAGAATAGTAAACACCGGATGGACCGATGTTTTTCAGAATGAACGAGTCGGATGAATTTGAGAAACTGACTGAACTGGCCCTTGAAGATTGAACACCTACTGATACAGAACAAAAACATCCCATATATGTCCTTTGACCAAACAAACAAGCAAAGAGAAACACATGTCTTAGGACTTTTTGGGCAACCCCTTACCCCTCAAAGAAACTAATATGCCAATAACTTGGCTAGGCCTTAAAGCAAATAGAACATCGAGAAAAATAGGAGGAAAATTATCCAAATAAAATGTAAGGCCCATGCTTTGTGAGGTAGAGTATGAAGACTTCTATCTCTTTGAAGCATGTTCCTCTAGGCATTAATGCACCTAATATTTTGTTCTTTCCACCTTATATGAGTTGAGATATTGCATTTCAAACAAGTCTCTTTCTCATGAGGTGGGTTCCCTTTTGTGACAATCTACCGTATGCAATGCCAAACAAATTATAGTGCAAGAAATTTAAATATGAGTGCAAGTCTATATGGCAGGCATCATGCAAGACATAAAGTAAATCTATCTTACCAAGTTTGAACCTTTCAAAGGCTTCTTCAGGGAGAGCTACTCTCCAAGCCTTGGGAAAACCCAAAAGAACCACCATCCCAAGCTAACCCTTGCTCACCCCCATCCTTTGAGAGTTAGGCAAGACCTAATGATATGCATTCTTACATGATCATGGCAACTTACATGACGTTTGATGCATCTAGCACATTTAATTCACTCCTTAGCCTAGAAAAAGTTTTCTCATCAAGTGGTTTAGTGAAGATATCCGCCAATTGTTCTTCGGACCTAACACCTCTCAAAGAGATGTCTCCCTTAGCTTCATGGTCCCTTAAGAAATGATGGCGAATATCAATATGCTTAGTGCGGGAGTATTGAACGGGGTTTTTAGCTATCTTAACCACACTTTCATTGTCACAAAGGAGAGGCACACAACCAAGTTTAATACGAAAGTCCAAAAGGGTTTGCTTCATATAAAGAATTTGGGCACAACATGCACCGGTCGCAATATACTCCGCTTTCGCCGTGGACAAAGCGACGGAATTTTGCTTATTGCTTGACCAAGAAACTAGGGAACGCCCAAGCAAGTGGCACCCACCGGAGGTACTCTTGCGATCCACGCGGCATCCGGCAAAGTCCGAATCCGAGTATCCCACAAGATTGAATTTTGCACCTTTAGGGTACCACAAGCCCACACTAGGAGTATGCTTAAGATACCTAAGTATCCTAAAGACCGCCTTCCTATGCGATTCTTTAGGTGCCGCTTGAAAGCGAGCACACAAGCATACACTAAACATGATATCGGGCCTAGATGCGGTAAGGTAAAGCAATGAACCAATCATGGAACGGTAGTTAGATTGATCAATAGGTTTATTGTCCTTATCCACGTCGAGATGACAATTGGTTGCCATTGGAGTGCTTCTTGAGCTACAATCTCTCATCTCAAATTTCTTCAAGAGGTCCTTGGTGTACTTCTCTTGATAGACGAAGGTCCCCTCTTGAAGTTGCTTGATTTTAAATCCAAGGAAGAAGTTGAGCTCTCCAATCATTGACATATCGAATTCCCTAGACATCATTTTGCCAAAATCATGGCTAAAAGCTTCGTTAGTTGAACCAAAAATAATATCATCAACATAAATTTGACAAATCTCTGTTGATGTCCTTGGTGAAGAGTGTGGTGTCCACCCTCTCGATCTTGAATCCTTGCATGATGAGAAAGTCTCGTAGTCGTTCGTACCACGCCCTAGGTGCTTGCTTGAGCCTGTAGAGCGCCTTGTGCAACCTATACACATGATTAGGATTCCTCAGATCTTCAAACTCGGGAGGTTGTTCAACATAAACAAGCTCGTTAATGTAACCATTAAGAAAGGCACTTTTCACATCCATTTGATAAAGTCTAATACTATGATGTGATGCAAAGGCAAGAAGTATACGGATGGATTCTAGCAGGGCGACCAGGGCAAATGTCTCCCCAAAATCTAGTCCTTCAACTTGCGAGAACCCTTTGGCCACAAGTCTTGCCTTGTTGCGAACCACAACGCCATTCTCGTCTTGTTTGTTGCGGTACACCCACTTTGTTCCGATGACGTTCTTGTCCTTGGGTCGCTCCTCCAACACCCAAACTTCATTGCGGATGAAGTTGTTGAGTTCTTCTTGCATGGCCATCACCCAATTTGGGTCTTGGAGCGCTTCCTCAATGTGAGTAGGTTCTACACACGAAACAAACGAGTAGTGCTCACAAAATGAAGCGAAATGGCGAGAACGTGTACTTACACCCCTTGACAGACTTCCAATGATTTGATCCATTGGATGCGCCTTGGAGATGCGTTCATGCCTCATAAGTGGTTGTGAAGCACTTGGCAAAGGTGATGCATGTTGCTCCTCTTGTGGTTGGACTTGATCATGGACTTCTTCTTCCTCTTGATGTTGTTGTGCTTGTGAGTCTTGAGTTGTCAATGGATCATCCTTCTCTTCTTTGTCAACTTGAGGCGCCATGGAGGTTTTGTTGTTGGAACTTGAAGCTCCCCCTTGATCATGGCTCTCCTCATCTTCCGGCTTGATGTCTCCAATGGTCATGTTCTTCATGGCTTCTCGTAGAGGCTCATCATCTATTTCATCATGACCAAAACTCTCCTCTTGGGAGCCATTAGTCTCATCAAACTCAACATCACAACTTTCCTCAACTAATCCGGAGGTTTGGTTGAATACTCGGTATGCTTCTGAGTTTGATGCATAACCAAGGAATATACCAACATCACATCTTCTTTCAAACTTACCGAGCCTTTTCTTGCGGTAGATGTAGCAATTGCATCCAAAGACTCGAAAGTAGGAGATGTTGGGCTTTCTCCCAATGAGGAGCTCGTACGGGGTCTTTTGAAGTAGTCGATGGAGATAGACCCTATTTGCGGCATGGCACGCCGTGTTGATTGCTTCGGCCCAAAACTTCTCCAACGTGTCGTAGTTGTCGGTACCCTAAAAACCGTACACCCCCTGAGGTTACAAAGATCTCAAGGGAAGGACGTCTACTCAAATTGAAGACCCTCGGAGGCCCACTTGTCAGACATGACCGGACCTGCTTCTCCAACATGGTTAATCCCTAGGTCGCCACGTGTACTGCCAAACTGGAGCTACCGCCCACAAGGGGGAAGCTCCGGACCAAGTACCGAAATGGCACCTCCGGACTTAACCCCTGACCGAGAGAAGCTCCGGACCTGACACGTGTCAGATAGCTCCGGAGCTACCTGCTTCCCACAGCAAGCTCCGGAGCTACCACGTGTCCAAACGTCGGAGCTGGCAGCCTCTAACCTCCGGAAGACCTTGTAACGGATCCGGATCTTCAAAGGAGAGCCAAGGACTTCAAGACCCGATTAAATGTCATTAATGCCATATTAATGACACTTAAACGGATGATCTTAACACCTGTAACGGCATTGTCGGAGCCCGTTACAGGATCATTAACAACAATTAATCGTGTATCAATACTAGTAACCGTCGGGGCCACATGTCGGGCCAGGCCAGCTTGTAACGGCCTGTCCTTGTACTATAAAAGGACAGGCCGACAATACACACGGAGACACGTACACAGACGTGGAGATCATACGTGACAAACTAATACAACACCAACACACCCGTGGAGTATGGTATTACGCTCAGGCGGCCCGAACCACGTAAATCCTAGTGTCTCCTGTGTTAAATCGCAATTCACCTTCTTGAGTCTCCGCGCGCCCACACCGAACCACAAACTCCTTCAACACTTTAGCAGTGTCAGGAGATCTGCCGACTCCAACAGTCGACAGTTGGCGCGCCAGGTAGGGGGGCGCCTGAGATTTTCGAGAATGGTGAACTCCGCGGCTGGATCATCCAACGGTCAACCTGCTGCTCAGGCTGTTGGGGACAATCCCTCCAACAGGCAGCCACCAGCAGGAGCCACACTCCCACCACCACCATCTTCTCCAGCAAATCGTGTTGGGCAACGTGATGGAGCGCCGGCGTCACTTACTGCGTCGGCAAGTCATGACAACCCGGAACACGCGCTCCATGCAGCGCGTGCTCTTCTCCAACGACCACCACCTCCGGACGCATCTCGAGATGCAATGGAGCAGTGGAGGGTCGATGTGGAGCATTTGGTCGCAGCAGCGGCCGAACGCCTCAACAACCAGGGTCCTCCTCCTTCGGGACGAGCCCCGTCGCAGCGACGGACTTTGTCTGGAAGACTTGGTCCGCATGTCTCCAACAACAGGAGACGATCTGCATCACAGCAGGTGACGTCGTTGCCCTCTGGGGCACGACGCACCCATACGGTATCCAGGCTTTCGACTCATGACCTCAGGGCGGAGCTTGATCGCCGATACCGCCAACAGGATGGCCGTGTCCATATCGAGCGTGCTCGTGAAAGACGGGAAGCTCAGGATCTTTCTACTCTGGAAGGAGTAGGAGGAGGCTGTTCAGCCCTAGCCATGCACCTGCGCATGGTTAGATGGCCACAGAAGTTCCGGCCACACCTGCCGGAAAAATTCGACGGGACTGTCAACCCCGCCGAATTCCTTCAGATATACTCCACTGCAATCTTGGCAGCTGGAGAAAATGAGGCTATAATGGCCAATTACTTTCCAGTGGCCTTAACCGGAACCGCCAGGTCCTGGTTTATGAGCCTTCCACCCAACTCTATCAACAGTTGGGAGGAGCTGTGCCGTCAGTTCACTGCCAACTTCGGGAGTTCATACACCCGACCAGGCACTGAACTGGACCTTTTTGCGGTTGTGCAAAAAGGGGGAGAATCTTTGCGGTCCTTCATCCAGAGGTTCTCTCAGGTACGCAACACAATCCCTTCTATCTCAAGCGCTTCTGTCATTGTGGCATTCAGACAGGGCGTACGGGACAAGAAGATGTTGGAGAAGCTGGCGATCAAAGAGATCACCAGCGTCACGGAGCTCTTCAGCCTGGCAGACAAATGTGCCAGAGCTGCGGAGGGCCGTGAAATGCACTCCAAACCAGCCTCGGAGGATCACAAGAAATCCTCCAAAGAAGAAGCCGCTACCTCCGGGGGTGGCAAGAAGAAAAAGAACACCCACGGCAAGAAGAAGCCGTCGGCCAGCACATCCAACATTGCAGCTGCTGCAACTCCTGGTGGCCGGGGGCCACGCCCCGAGAAGCGACCTCGACCGTCTTCCGAAGACGGTGGCAAACCCAAAGTGTGGTGTCCCATTCACAAAACGGGCAGCCACGGTTTGGAAGACTGCCGGGAGGTCCAAAACCTTGCCGAGCGCTACAGTAAGCGCCGGGAAGGGTCTCCTTTCCGACAGAGGGAAGGAAAACAGAAGGTCGACGAAGCTCCGGCTGAAGAGGAGTTAGGGTTTCAGGACCCCAAAAAGGTCTTGAAGGCCGTCTACACCTCCGTCGACGATGACTCTGACGTCTCTGACAACGAGCGTCGAAAAACCATGAACACCATTTTTGGTGGATCATGGGACATTACCCCCCGTCGCGTCATCAAGACTATGCGGCGGGATATGGCCGCTGTAGCTCCTATAGCTAGACCGGAGCCACATCGAAAGTGGATGGACACATCCATCACTTTTGATGCTTCGGACTGTCCTCGAAGCATGGTCGGAGCTGGACAGTTACCTTTGATGGTATCTCCCACCATCAATAACATCCAGCTCCATCATGTTATGGTGGACGGAGGTTCGGGGCTGAACCTCATAAGCTTTGAAGCTTTTACCAAGCTTCAGCTCCGACCTTCGGAACTCCAGCCCTCTCGACCTTTCTCTGGAGTAGGTCCAGGGGCCATTACCCCACTCGGAGCTATAACTCTCCCCGTTACCTTCGGGACACGGGAGAAGTATCGCACCGAGAAGTTGGTCTTCGACGTCGCTCAGATCAACTTACCATTCAACGCCATCTTGGGTAGACCTGCTCTATACAAATTTATGGCAGCTGCTCATTATGGATACCTGGTGTTGAAGATGCCAACACCAGTAGGTGTTCTCCGGATCCGCGGAGATCGCACCACCGGAGTAACTGCTCTGGAGGAGCTACATGCGCTCACCACGGCACAAGAGGAGGACTCCAAACAGGAGCAAGCTCCGAAACCCCCGAGCATTCGTCAACGAGGCTCAACCTCTGCACCCCGTGTGCAGCCAAGCGGCGTCACCGACATTCCCGTCAAAGTCGTCCAAATTGGTTCCGATGCCGCTCAAACCACCCGTATATCGGGAGGGTTGAACGACAAATAGGAACTCGCGCTCATCACTTTCCTCCGGGCTAATGTTGACTTATTTGCCTGGCAACTGTCACAAATGCCTGGGATCCCCAGGGAAGTGATTGAGCACAATCTGAAGATTTACCCCGATGCTCGGCCTGTGCATCAGAAGCCTCGGAAGCAATCCGTAGAGCGGCAGAACTTCATCCGACAAGAAGTGAAGAAGTTGCTCGAAGCTGGATTCATCCGAGAAGTCTTCCATCCAAAATGGCTCGCGAACCCAGTCGTTGTGCCCAAGGCCGGCGGGAAGCTTCGGATGTGCATCGACTACACCACACTGAATAAGGCATGTCCAAAAGATCCATTCCCACTACCTAGAATAGATCAGATAGTGGATTCCACCTCCGGGTGCGAGTTACTGTGTTTCCTAGACGCATATTCTGGGTATCATCAAATCAGGATGTCTAGGGAGGATGAAGAGTATACTTCATTCATCACAGTAGATGGATTGTATTGTTAGACAGCCATGCCATTTGGTCTCAAGAATGCAGCTTCAACTTTTGTATGAGCTATGTACAAAACTTTTGAAGAACTCATCAGAGACATAGTGGAAGTGTACGTCGATGACATCGTGGTCAAGGTCAAGAACAAGGAGTCCCTCTTGGACACCTTGCAGGCTGTCTTCGACAAGCTACGGGCCACCCGCACGAAGCTAAACCCAGACAAGTGTGTCTTCGGGGTTAGCTCCAGAAAACTTCTTGGTTTCCTGGTAAGTCACCGGGGCATAGAGGCTAATCCGGCGAAGATAAAAGCCATTGAAGACATGCGGCCACCAACCCGCATCAAAGACGTCCAAAAGTTAACCGGGTGTCTAGCAGCCCTCAGCCGGTTCATATCAAGACTGGCGGAACGGGCACTTCCCTTCTTCAAGTTGTTGAGGAAGTCCGGACCATTCCAATGGTCCGAAGAAGCAGAGAAGGCATTCCAGGAGCTGAAACAGTTCCTCACCACCCTACCAATTCTGGTAGCTCCAAACCCTGGTGAGCCTTTGTTGCTTTACATTTCAGCTACTCACGAAGTTGTCAGTATGGTTCTGGTTGCGGAGAGACCAGAACTACCCCATACTCAGGAATCCAGATCCCTTCAGGAGGGTCCGGAGGTCCCTGGAAGTGAGTCTGGGTCCCAGTTCCCAGACTCAAATCCACAAGAAGTCACTTCAGAAGACCCAGACCCCTCTGAGAGGGTCCAGGTCATTTCTGAAGAAGCTCCGGGTTCCTCCAACCAGAACCCGGAGGTCCCCGAAGAGAATCTGGACTCCTCCAACAGGGTCCGGATCAATAGAGAGGAAGCTCTGGACCCCACCGGGGGGGTCTGAACCATTCAACGCCTGGTATACTTCATCAGTGAAGTATTACATGATGCCAAGACTCGATACCTAGAGGTGCATAAGCTGCTTCATCAAACCCTGGGGGCCCCAGCGAGCAGAAGACGGAACATCAAGTTCCAACCTTCACCGAGCCTCACTGGACCCTTTACTTCGATGGCTCCATGCAGAAGCAGGGGGCCGGAGCTGGAATCCTTCTCCTTGCACTGACTGGGGAGAAGGTAAAATACATGGTACACCTTGACTTCAAGGCAACTAACAACATGGTGGAGTATGAAGCACTCATCTACGGACTAAAGGTGGCACTTTCATACGGTGTCAAGCAACTGCTGGTCAAAGGAGATTCACAACTCATCATCAAGCAGGTGAAGGGTGAATGCTCCTGCAATAATCTCCAACTAGCTGCTTATCTCCTTGAAGTCCAGAGGCTTCAGAAGGACTTCGAAGTCCTAGACCTCCACCATGTTCAGCGTGCTCACAATGCTGAAGCTGACGAACTCTCGACCAAAGCATCAACCGGAGCCCCGGCTCCTGACGGAATCTTTGTCCGGAGGTTGTCAAAACCCACAGTTCAGCCTGCCGAATTGAACAAAGGGGGTGAGATCAGCATCCCGAAGCTGACGGTCCCGATGGCCCTGTTACCATGGCAGCCATCAAGGGTCGTAGGTGCTGCCGGAAGCTCCGAGCAACCCAGCACGCAAGACTCAAATGCTCAAGTCAGTTCTGATGCATGGATCTCGGAGATCCGGAACTACTTGAAAGACAACATCCTTCCTGACGATGATGTATCCGCTGACCGGGTAGTCATATTGGCTAAAAGATACACGCTGGTAGAAGGGGATCTCTACCGGCGCGGTGCCAACGGCATCCTAATGCGGTGCATCACAAGGGAAGAAGGTTGCGAGCTCCTCGCAGAAATCCATGGAGGCGAGTGTGGGAACCACGCATCTTCCCGCACGCTGGTCGGAAAAGCCTTTCGGCATGGCTTCTACTGGCCTACAGCGCTCCAGGATGCCACTGAGCTGGTGAAGAAATGCGAAGCATGCCAATTTCATGCAAAGCAAATTCATACACCTGCTCAGCCCTTACAAATGATACCTCCTACATGGCCCTTCGCTGTGTGGGGGATGGACATCTTGGGACCCTTCCCAAGAGCCGTCGGAGGTTACAAGTTCCTGTACGTCGCCATTGACAAGTTCACCAAGTGGCCGGAAGCAACTCCAATTGTGACGATCAACAAGCAATCTGCTATCAACTTTCTGCAATCCATTGTAAGCAGATTCGGAGTCCCAAACAAGATCATCACAGATAATGGGACTCAATTCACAAGCTCCGCATTCCAAGGGTATTGCAAAGACCTCGGCATACAGGTTTGCTACGCTTCCGTAGCTCATCCCGCCACCAATGGCCAAGCCGAGAGAGCAAATGCAGAAATCCTTAAAGGACTCAAAACGCGCACCTATGAGTGCTTGAAAAAGCACGGAGCCAATTGGATCGAAGATCTTCCGTCCACTCTATGGGCCAACAGGACTTCTCCAAACCGGTCAACCGGAGAAACACCCTTCTTTCTGGTGTACGGAGCTGAAGCAATCCTTCCTCCGGAAATCACCCTGGGTTCGCTCCGGGTCCGGACCTTCGACGAAGCCGCGCAGGACCAGCTCCGGCGCGAAGACCTAGACCTCCTCGAGGAGGGAAGGTGCCAAGCAGCTGTTCGGAATGCCCGATATCGCCAAGCTCTACGGCGTTATCACCAGCGGCATGTACACAACCGACAACTTGAGGAAGGCGATCTGGTGCTACGGAGAATACTATCCAGAGAAGGGTTAAACAAACTCTCCCCCGGCTGGGAGGGGCCCTTTCGAGTGATCAAAGTATCCCGTCCCGGAAGCGTTCGCTTGGCTACCGAGGATGGAACACCTCTCCCAAATCCTTGGAACATCGAGCACCTTCGTAAGTTCTACACTTAATTCCACGGAGGTGAGTCTTAAGTAACTTGAAATGTATGTTATAGAGTCATTGTACAGAGTCGGGTAGTTCCTCCGGGAGAGCAGCCGGACCTTTCCCGAAAGTTTTGTAAAGCTCATGCAGCACTTGACACAGTCTCCGGACTAAAAGTGTGGCTAACTACCCTGGGTCAAACGAGAAACCAAACACACTTAGCCTGGTTCCGTACCCTAAGAGTGTACTTGTTTCCCCTGTACCCCGGACCTATAATGAAAGACATCTTCATGTGAAATAGACTCCACGTGCATTCATTTTGTGCAGGCTCGACATTTTTATTTTTCTCTTTCTTGTCTATAGCAGAGACGTGCAATTCTTAAGAAATTTTAGTTTGACCGGTTTATATACGATTCGAGTTGAATTGTCAGATCTTTTGGATTTAAATATCGTTTATGGCCAACTCGCCTGAAAGCCGCCAAGCCAATCTAGGGCCGGAGTGCGCTATCGACTTAGCCTGGTCAAGCACCCTAAGTACGCCACTCTACCTACACCCCAGCAGGCCAAAGTAAGGCGGGTCCATGGACAATTGGATCTAAGAGAAAAGACAACGCATCCAGTTGTATTTAAAATCGCGTTCAACTTAAAATTTTCTTGAGAATCGTAAGCCACGACGAAATTATAGACAAGGAACGAATTTTACTATTTTTCTTGGCTTAAGTGTGCAGGAAAAATAAACTCTACGTTTATGGAGAAAAGCTGGAGCTAACCAAGCTCCAACTCCCCCAAGGGGGTCAACCGTCGGCGCTGAGTAAAAGATGGTGAGAAGACCCCATAAATGGAGTCTGTTGCCAACAAACCAAGTGTTGGCAAAGGTCATTGCCGGAGCTACTAAGCTCCGACACCTTGGAGTACTAACTATCGACGCTCTATGTGTTGATAGAGGCTATTGCCGGAGCTACTAAGCTCCAGCGATGGACAGTGCCGGAGCTTCTAAGCTCCGACAACTTCAGGGGACCTTCACTATCAAAGACTTCGGACCTAAATTCTACAAGTTCGAAGCAAATTCGTCTTCAACAAAACTCAATATCCTTTTGGTACATGTTCACAATCAAATTGTGTACATCTACCAGGGGGCCAAGTGAAGATAAAGATGTTGAAGACAAAAAATGAAATTCGCAAAAATTTGGGGATTTCATTCATCTGGAGACCGGAGATTACATCTAGAGACAAGGGATTACAAAATTGAAGAAGAAGAAGATAAAATACAAGTGGGAGCTAAAGAGATGGTCCTAGACCCTATGGAAGAACTCGGCGACCTTCTGGGCGACCTCCGATACGCTGGCTCGGGTAGCTTCGCCTTCTCCTACGACGGGGCCTTCAAGCACCGGGTCCAGAGGAAATTGAGGGTTCCGGCTGGTGTAGCACGTCAGCACATATTCTGTGACGTTCCTCGCCAGGGATTGCCCCTCGACCTCCAGTTGGTCCACGATGACGTTGCCCACCTTGGAGAGCTTGCTGCCTGCTGCGCTCAACGCTTGCAGCGCAAGGTCCGGCTCCGGCTCCGGATCATCCGGGCGCACGGGGCTGAAACCCATCGGCATCAGCGCATCATTGTCCTTGCCCAGGAACTCCCAAATCTGCAGGGAGTCCGCCGTCCTCAGGATCTTCACCTCTTCCAAGGATCTCTTGGCCGCCGTCAGTTCGGAATTCTCACGGGCGAGGCGCTCAACTTCTTTGGCGTTTTGCTGAATCTTTGCAGCAACCCGCCTCTCAAGTCTTCCGAGCTCCTCCTCCCGGAGGTGGATCTTGTTCCGACGGTCGACCAGGTCCTTCTCCCTAGCCTCCACTTTCTTCTCCCGGGCAACAAGGGCACACTCGTATTCGTAGAGTTCCTGCCCTCATACCCAGGTCTTCTCCTCTTCCTCGAGGCAGCGCTCTTCCAACTTCTTAGTGCGCTCCTCGAGGCCCTTGTCAGCCAGAGCTACTTTCTCGGCGAGCTCCTCTTCCCTTCTCAGGACGTCATCCCGCAGCTCCAGGAGTTTTTGCTCTTCGTCCTCGAGCCGTCTCTCCCTCCCTTCAAGTGCCTCTCGGTGCTTGATGAGTGCGGCGTTGATGGCCTCAAGCTGCTCGAACCGAGCATTGGCCGCGTCGTTGGCAGCCTTGGCCTGATCGTGGAACTCCCGGGATTGAGCGTCGAGGGCATGGGTCATGCTCTCCCTCTCATCCAGCAGCTTGTCCCAGTACTCCAGGCGGATCTTCTCCCGCTTGATCCACTCCTTGTCGTCCGCTAGCCTCGACTGCGCCAGCCTAGTCTCGAAGTGGAGCCGATTACGCCACCGCCTAAGGGTTTGGCGCTCCTCTTCAAGAGCCTTGTTGTCGTGGAAGAAGGCTAGTTGGACCTGACGTAGACTGGAGCAGGCGTTGTCGATAGACATCGACAGCGGGATGGGCTCCGGACCTACTGGGCTCTCCTCCGCTGGTTCCAGCGGGTCTTCACATACAAAAATTGGGTCCCACTCTACGAGAGCGGAACCCTGAGCTTCCAAGGCGCTAGGGCCGTCCTCCGGGATGGCCTCAGTCGCCATTGAGGAAGGCCCCGCCGCCAAGTTTTCATTCGCCCCCTCAGGCAGGGGGCCGGCGACTTCGCTTAGGCACTCTGGCTCGGCCACAGGTACCATCGATGTCGTTGCTCCCGGAGCAGGAGCTACTACTGGCTCCGACCGGGACACCTCTTCTGAGGGAGGCTCGAGCTCCCTCGCCTCTTCAACTGCCGGCTCTGTGACCGGCGCTCCAACAATAACCGGCTCAGCGACCGGTACTTCGGAGGTAACCGGCTCCATTGCTGGAACTACCTCGACTTCTGGCTCGCATGCCGGAGCTTCAGTCACCTCCGGTTCAATCGTCGGGGCTTCGACAAGTTCCGGCTCCGAGGCTGGGACTACTACTTCTTACGGCTCTACAGCCGGAGCTTCCACTACTGCAGCACCAGGACCCAGAGCTTCAACCTCCGAGACAAGTGCCGCTGGCGTGTCTTCACTCCCGTGGTCCGGCGCTACCACGGGAAGTTCTGGGGACGAGTCGAGGTTCATGACCACGACAGCCGGCGCCGGAGCTGTCGCAGCCTCAGCCACCACCTGGGGCGGAACTGGGACAGGAGCAGAAGCTCCCACGGCCTCAGAAATCGTGGCCGAGGGTGGAGCTTCACTCCCCTTCTTGGGGACGCTCCAGAGAATGGATAAAGAAAATTAACAAACAATCGCTACAACTAAAAAGTTAACCAAGGTAAAAATCAGAAATTACCTTGGAAGGCTTCCGCACCAGCTTGCGCGGAACCTTTTTCCCGGACGTTCCGGGCTGGCCATCGTCGGCGTAGGAGCTCCGGGAGGCCCCCCAGAACTTGTCGCAGCCACGGGCGTTTCCCGGGTCGAGGCTCTCCTCGATCGGGAGGAACCCCTGGACCTGGAGGCTCCCACCGCCCCAGGTGCCGGAGTCGTACACCCGGAGCTAGCACCACCGGAGGGCTCCACCACGGGGACAGACGCGCTCCGGGAGGATCCCACTGCAGGAACAGTCTCGTTCCGAGAGGACCCCATCACGGGGACAGACGCCACGGCGGCAAAAGATCTTCCCCCCTGGGGAGAAGGAACCAAGGTGGAAGTAGCGGGCATGACGGACCTTCCGTCGGCATGTCGTAGCTTCCTCTTCCGACTCTCCGGCTCCTCCGCCAGTTCCTTGCCCTTGCCGATGACCTCAACCCTCGGCTGTGGAGCAGGGACCGAGCCATCTTCAGGCACCCCGGGGATTGCCACCCGGGTGTTTGGTCTTCTCTCGACGACACCAAGGTCGTCAAGCGCGGGCATCGTCCGCCGGAGCTCCCTGCTGAACTCCACTTCCACGTTCAGAGGGAGAAAGGCCGACGGCGGAGTCAAGTAATCTCCGTCGACGTCGATGCCGTGCTGGAATTTCTTGAGGTGAAACTCCAAGGTCTTCCCCACCATGTTGGACTTCAACCCGGTCTCAACCCGGTCCTCGTCCATCACGCTGTTGAGGGCCCAGGCGAGCTTCTCCCTCCTCTTCAGCGGCGCCCACCTGTTGGTCAGGAAGTTGCAGAACACCGCCTGGGGAGTCAATCCTCCCTCCACACATCGGCGGATCCTGGTCAGGACAGGGTCGAAAGCTTCCGCCAGCACTGGAACTTCATTCCATATCGACGTGTCGATGCCGGGCAGACCGTCTGGCAGCTCCAACCGCTCATGCTCCTCCACCCTGACGACTATCCAATCTTTCTTCCAGTCATCCCACTTCCCGGAAGGGAACGACCGGAGGTACTTGAATGGGCACTTCTTGCGCTTCACGAAGTAGTAGAAGCCAAGATACTCATTGCTCCGGCCGGTGGTGTGAACGGTGAAGAAGGTTCGGAAGAGCTCGACGCAGGGGGGATGCCCACCCACATCTCGCAGAAGTGGACAAAGATGGACACGAGGAGAATGGAGTGAGGGCCAAGGTGGTATAGTTGCAGACCATAGAAGTCTAGCAGCATCAAGAAGAAAGAAGAAAATGGTGGGATCAGCCCCACCATGGCGTACGAAGAAAAGTACACCATCTCGCCAGCACGCTCCTTCTCAAAGGGGAGCTCTCCGCCGGCACGGACCAAGCGGCTGAAGAAGTCCGAGGACCACCCCATGAGGGCCCGAACCTTCTTCAAATTGTTGTCGGTCTTCAGGCGACTCTCGCGCAGACCCAACTCCATCGCGGCACAGCTAGGCAAGAGAAGAGGAGCAAAGTACGAGTCGGGAGTTTTGAACGCAAGATCAGATGGGAGGCGTAAAGAACTCCCGACGGTGCGCGCTTTCCTTCTTAAGTAAGCCCTCGCAACGCTTGGATGGAAACTGCAGGGGAGTCGAAGAAACTACTCAAGAATTCCACCCAGCCAATGACAAGAGGGCCCGGGACCACCCCGACGATCAAGTCGAGGTTCTTACCCAGGCGAACGGTTGTCATCACGAGGCGGGAAACCCAAAGGCGGCGGCCTGACAGGGTGCGCGGAACCGATACGGTTTTCGTATCGGGAGCCGGCGACCTTCAATTGCGTGAGATCCGCACGTCAAAGATCTTATCTGCTGCCTGAGGTGCGCCAAGCATCGGGATATAACTGAAAAACCCTGCCAACGGCACCTCCGAAGACCCTTGAAGACCCAGTTCAAGAGTCGCAAGGATGGACCCACCTCCGACGGAACGACTTCACCCCAGTGACCTTCCTCGGAGGTAGGTCCAGGGGGCCACTGTCGGTACCCTAAAAACCGTACACCCCCTGAGGTTACAAAGATCTCAAGGGAAGGACGTCTACTCGAATTGAAGACCCTCCGAGGCCCACTTGTCAGACATGACCGGACCTGCTTCTCCAACATGGTTAATCCCTAGGTCGCCACGTGTATTGCCAAACCGGAGCTACCGCCCACAAGGGGGAAGCTCCAGACCAAGTACCGAAATGGCACCTCCGGACTTAACCCCTGACCGAGAGAAGCTCCGGACCTGACACGTGTCAGATAGCTCCGGAGCTACCTGCTTCCCACAGCAAGCTCCAGAGCTACCACGTGTCCAAACGTCGGAGCTGGCAGCCTCTAACCTCCTGAAGACCTTGTAACGGATCCGGATCTTCAAAGGAGAGCCAAGGACTTCAAGACCCGATTAAATGTCATTAATGCCATATTAATGACACTTAAACGGATGATCTTAACACCTGTAACGGCATTGTCGTAGCCCGTTACAGGATCATTAACAACAATTAATCGTGTATCAATACTAGTAACCGCCGGGGCCACATGTCGGGCCAGGCCAGCTTGTAACGGCCTGTCCTTGTACTATAAAAGGACAGGCCGACGATACACACGGAGACACGTACACAGACGTGGAGATCATACGTGACAAACTAATACAACACTAACACACCCGTGGAGTAGGGTATTACGCTCAGGCGGCCCGAACCACGTAAATCCTAGTGTCTCCCGTGTTAAATCGCAATTCACCTTCTTGAGTCTCCGCGCGCCCACACCGAACCACAAACTCCTTCAACACTTTAGCAGTGTCAGGAGATCTGCCGACTCCAACAGTCGACAGTAGTCATCAAGCATTGCTCTTGCAAGAGTGATGAGTGTCTTGTTCTTCCTTTCAACGACACCGTTTTGTTGAGGAGTGTATGTGGCCGAAAACTCATGTTTCACGCCTTCGCGGTCACACCACTCCCCAATGTTGTAGTTCTTGAATTCGGTGCCGTTGTCACTCCGGACCTTGATGATGGGAAGTTGAAATTCCCTTTGAGCGCGATTGGTGAAGGTCTTGAACACTTCCGGAGTTTCACTCTTGTCACCTAGAAATAGAGTCCAAGCATAGCGAGAATAGTCATCAACAATAACGAGACAATAGAGGTTACCGCCAAGGCTTTGGTACGTGGACGGTCTGAAGAGGTCCATGTGGAGTAGTTCAAGTGGCTTGGAAGTTGACACCATTGTCTTCATTGGGTGGTGTGAAGCAACTTGCTTCCCGGCTTGACAAGTGCTACAAAGCTTGTTCTTCTCAAATGTGACATCCTTCACGTCGGTCACCATCCCAAGCTTGAATGACTTCTTGAGTTTGCTCATTCCAATGTGCGCTATGCGTCGGTGCCATAGCCAACCCAAGCTTGTCTTAGTAAAAAGACAAGTGGTCAAGCTAGCATTCTTGTTGGCGAAGTCCACTAGATAGAGATGTCCATGCCGGAATCCTTTGAAGACTATGTCTTGGCTAGTTTCACTACTCGCAACAACATCATTTTTGCTAAAAGTGCACGTTAGTCCAAGATCACATAGTTGTGCAATAGAAAGTAAATTAAAGCTAAGTGACTTAACGTACAAAACATTAGAGATGGACAAATCATTTGAAATAGCAATTTTACCTAACCCAATTACCTTTCCCTTAGAGTTATCACCAAAGGTGACTTGTTCATGATTGTCGGGGTTTTCTATGGTGGTGAACATACCATCATTGCCGGTCATATGTTGAGTGCACCCGCTATCGAGTACCCAATGCTTTCCTCCGGCTTTGTAGTTCACCTACACACATGAATTCAATTTTTGACTTTAGGCACCCAAGCCAACTTAGGTCCTTGTATGTGTGATAAAAGTGTTTTTGGGACCCAAAGTTGCTTGGGGAGCTTCCCCTTCATGCCCTTCATGTCTTTGCCAATGAACCTTGCCTTCACCTTGCCATTTACTTTACTCAAGAGATAATAATGATCATTGAAAGTAGATTTATAGTTAGTAGGCAATTTTGGAGAAGGTCGGTTAGGAAGAGGACACTCCCTTGTGTGGTGACTGGTGACCTCACAACGTTGGCAATAAGAACCAACTTCCTTGATGAAGCTTGTTCTTAGCTCCGGTGAGGGCACCTTTCCTTTGTTAGGCACCGAGAAGGATCCAAGTCCTCTCTTGTTGAAGACCTTTGCTTGTTGGAAGAGAATTTCCTTGTGCTTGACTTCTCCTTTTGAAAGTCTAGCCACACTAGTGTGGAGACTCTCAATTTCTTCCAACAAGTCCTTCTCCCTAGCATTAGCTTTCAAAGGCAAAGACTTGTGCAAAGCATTAGTGGCATGAGAAGTAATGGATATCTTATCATTAAGAGTTTGCTTCTTCATATTTTTCAACTCTTGATCAAGCATGTCAAGAGCAAGGTTAAGTGTTTGATGTTCTTGTATTAACTTGTTGTGCTCTTCCAAGAGTGTTTGGTGTGCTAAGTCAAGTTCATGATTATCTATCTTGATTTTAGCCTTTTCTTCCTCAATTTGCTTGACATGGGATTTGAGCGTGTCATGCTCTTTGAGTATGCTTTCATACTTGTCAAGCAAATCAAGGTTAGAACTCTCAAGTTTAGCACGAGTTTCTTCAAGCATTTTAACCTTAATCTTTTCCCTCTTAATGATAGCATGATATTCATTTATCAAAGATGTTAAATCATCGGGGGAAAGCTCATCATCGCTAGAGTCATCACATACCTTGGTGTTACCTTTCCCCATGAGGCACATGGGCGGTGGATGAAGAGGTGCATCATCATTGTTGGCGATGGCGAGGCCGGCCAAGCTTTCTTCTTCCTCTTCACTCTCTTCATCACTTGTTTCTTCGTCGGTGACCCATTCATTTGCCTCACACATGAACATCTTTTGTGGGCCATTTCTCTTCTTTGGGAAGAGCCTTGCCTTCTTGCCCTTGTCATGTTTCTTCTTCCCAAAGGATCTTGGCTTTGGTTTGGCTTCTTCTTCATCATCATCGCTTCCTTCAAGCTTGCGATGCTTGCCTTTGTAGTTCTCTCTTCTTTTGTCCGGTTTTGGACAATCATAGGATATGTGGCCTTGATTACCACAATTGTAGCAAGTCTTGTGATCATCTCTCCTTGGTAGAAACGCTTTCTTCTTGGGATCAAAGGTGTACCCCTTCTTGGTAATCTTGGAGTTCAAGCGTGAGAACTTTCTCATCATTAATGCAAGCTCATCATCATATTCACTTGATGCTTGTTCTTCTTCACTTGAGCTAGGCTCAACCACCTTCTTCTTCTTGAGGCTTGGTTTCTTGGTGGAGGCCTTTAGAGCAATTGTCTTTGATGATGATTGCTCCATCATCCCAAGTACACTCATCTCATGAGCGTGTATTTCTCCAATGAGCTCCGAAACTTCAATGTGGTCAAGTGACTCTTTTTGGAGCATGAAGTTGATGATGTTGTACTTTGGCTTGGGAAGGAGCATGAGGATCTTGCGGTTGATGAGTCCCTTGCCAAGATAAGCAATGTCAAGAGCATTTATTTCTTCAATAAGTACATTTAAGCGAGAGAACATCTCATTGACATTTTCATGAGGTAGCATCTTAAATTCATCATATTTTGCTTTAAGCATGTGATATTTAAGTTCCTTGACCCTAGAAGAACCCTCATGAATCTCTATTAAGCAAGCCCAAATTTCACAAGCCTTTTCCTTGCTAGCAATCCTAGAAAACACATATTGACTAATACATTCATAGATTGCATTCCTAGCTTTAGCATCCCATTTTAGTTGATCACCAACATAATTATGTTCTCCAAACCCCGTGTGGGTCGCTTCCCATACTTCGGGGGCAATAGCCTCAAGGTAAGCGCGCATGCGTGCTTTCCAATAGGCAAAGTTCTTGCCCTCGAAGATAGGAACCGAACCCCCAACTTTGGCCATTTTAGCTCTCTAGCGGTGAAGCTAGAATGATCCTATGAGCAACCTTGCTCTGATACCAATTGTAAGGACCGAATGCCCAAGAGGGGGGGGTGAATTGGGCTTTCTTCGAAAAATTCTAAGCAATGAAACTTAATTTCTAAAGCCCAATTCCCTACACGACTATCTATGCATTCTAGTAGATAGAAACTTTGCGGAATATAAAATGCATAAAAGTAAGGGAAGGAGAAGGATGCAAACTCCTGAGGAGACAAGGATTTATCCCGTGGTTCGGCAAGATCATCAAGATCTTCCTACATCCACGTTGTGGCACCCACCAAAGGGTTTTACCACACCCAAGTCACCGAGACGAGGGGTCTTCACTATTCCTCTCCGTTCGCCTCCTTGGCAAGGTGGAGCTCAAGCCTTGTACAACTTCAACCTTCCGGGCTTCCACAAACGCCTTGGCAAGCTCCGGAAGTCTCTTCACGATTACAAACACCAAGGGCTCTCCCTTGAGGCTCTCACACTAACCTAGAGAGTCCACTCACCCAGAATGGTGGCACACAAGCTCTCTCTCTAGCTAGTTCTAGCCTAAACCTTGGTGTAGAGATGATCGAAATGGTGTGGAAGTGATTGCTCTTGGCCTTGAACACTTGTGGATGTGTTGATAGCTTCTGGTGATCAAGACTTGACGAAATGACAGGGTTAGGGGGTATTTATAGCTAGCCTCCCCGAAATAGCCGTTGGAAAAGTAGGCTGACAGAACTTTACTGTGAACACCGGATGATCCGATGTCTCCCCTTTAGTTATCATCGGTCTAATTACTTTGGCTGACGTCATTGTGTCAGATATGATCGTTGTTAAACCGATGTTGCTCATGTCTTCTCATCGGATGATCCGGTGGCTCTTCCTCCAGAATTTGCTTAATCTTGATGCTTACTGGAGTGATTGACCGATGTGTGTAAGTCTGCACATCGGATGATCCGGTGCTACACTTGGTCCAATGGTATTGCAAACTGTACTGATGGACCGATCACTAAGCCATTCACATCGGATGATCCGGTGAGTACATTATTCTGAGGTCTTCTTCTTCAGTTGAACCAACTCGACCAATGTGTACATTTCTGAAATCATCGGTTGATCCGGTGAGTTGATTTTGTTTGCTTCGAGTTGTTTTGAGTGAATCTTTTGTGTCTTGCTCAGATGACCTCTTAGACATTTGTTTCATAAGCCTCTCTGATGATCTTCAAGCATTGTATGTTGTCAACTTATGGTTGAGTGACTTAGACATGAGAGCTTTCACTTCTTGTCTTTATCTCATTGATTTGATCTCAAAAGTTGATTGTATATGGGTCTCCAATGACATATTCATTTCATTTTATTGAGTGATTATGGGGACCTTGCATTCACAAATTCATTAGTAAAGTTCAATGGTTGTCATTAATCACCGAAACCGTACTTCATGGGGGGCCTTGATGCTTTCACCCGTATGATAGATTATGCATTTGCGAGTATTTGTGACTCGAGTGACTGAGAGAAGCCATACTTATTTCCATGGTTGCATACTGAGATGATGATATTATGTGATGATGATGTTGTTGTACATTGGGGGAGAGTATACATCAGTTGAGACCGTGGCAGACTGGTTAGTGTTTGGTGTAAGGCTACCGTGGCGGTAGACTTACGACTGTGGTTGGTGTATGGTGGCTGCCCTAGTGAGCCTTAAAGATCGAGTTGTTTTGACATCTCACCTGACTTCTTTTCGTGCGATCACATCATCCTGTATGGGCAGGGCGTAGCCTAATCCCAGTGGCTAGCCCGACAGTCGTCAATGGTGGATGGTTCGTGGATGGAGACTCGGCTGAGTCATGACCTGGGGTTTGGGGGCGACTGGACTGGGTGATGTTACGACTAGGTGTCGGTTATGACAGACTATAGTGGATAGTTCTGTACATGTGGGTACAGCGTACAACCTCTGCAGAGTGTAAAATTCATTCGAATGGTCGTGTCCTCGGTATAGGATGGGTTACGGTGTGGTCCTGACAACTAGAGAGCTACCTGTTGTGAGATTGAGATGATGGATATCTCGGGATGAGATGTCCTGGTGCATGGGGTTGCATTGTTATTTGTTCATTGCATGTATATTGTTGCATCCCCTCCCGTAGGGCGAGGTGGAACTTGTTGAGTACCTTTGTACTCAAATGTTGTTAATATCTTCAGAGGATCCCGACTACGTGTCGGAGGACTTCAAGTAGGGACGCATCCGCACCCAAGGGCTGAAGGTGGAACCATGGGCGATGAAGAGTTAGTTGCTTCCGTTATGTTGACTATTATCATTATGTTATTAGTTGTTATCGTTTTTATTCACAAGACTATGCCGCTGTAATAAAGCTTGATATGATTTGGTTCCACTTGTGGTGTAATATATTGTATCGAACATCGTTTTTGGTATTATATTACATGTTGAGTTCCGATCTGCGGGTCGGGACACTTCAAGTGGTATCAGAGCCATACTTGGCTCTAGGATGCGGACCCTAGTACATAAGTGACCGTAAGAGACCGTAGAAGGATTTTCTTGTCCTTTGGACCATAGAGCCTTGGTGATAGGTTTTGCTCTTAACTAATCCTTGTTCCCTGTTCTGAGTCAGATGGTCAACGATCGTATCACTACCTTCTGCATCAACGAAGACGGCTTCCCCAAGGTGCTCTATGCCGCCACCGTTCAACTTGATATTCCAGGTCATCCGGAGTATGTGGGTCATAAATTCATGGAGCATGGCACCAAAAGTTGTGAGGTCACAGTGCACGTGGGTGCCAGTGACAAGTTCTTGGAGATGAAGCCATGGAGCGTCACTGCTACAGGATGTCGCATGATGGATACCTGCCAACTTGTAGCTCGCAAAGCCTTGAAGTACTTGTGCCACATGTTTGACTGGCACCTGGGTTCCACACCCATGAAGTATTTTCCACCTGTGGATCGTAGTCGTCCTGCCTGGATGGCAAGAATCCGCAACCTGGAAGGACTCGGGTCGACTGAAGATGACCCCACCATTGTCGCCATGTTCGGCTATTTGTTGAGCTTGGATGACCTGTGCGATCTATTGAATCAACATGTGAAGACCCTCATCAAGCGCGCGGAGAAATTGGAGACCCGTTGGAGGAAGACTAAACTAGCGCTAGCACAAGATGATGCCCGTGCTGCTAGCGCTGAAAGTCGTGTCGCTTTGGCTGAAGAGAATCTCACGGAGGAGGCCGACCGCCACAGCCAGCTTCTTAGGGGTGTCTACCTCGTTGACCGAGCCAAGCGCAAAGACTGCCACGTCAGTGCAACTGCTGAACCGCTTATCCTGGAAGGAGTTCCAATGTATCACCTGTCCAACCCTCGTAGGATAACTTGTGAGCCTGTGCCGCCCACTCCTCCGACGTCACCTCGTGGAGCTGAAGATGAAGATCCCGAAGACCGCAACGTAGGACCCGATAGTCAGGCAGAGGTTCCGAGTGACCCTTGAAGGGATGGACTTAGGAACGACATGCCCTGATGCATCATCTACCCTTTTGCTTTGATGAATGAATGTTTGGTGTGTTGCTTGCAATGCTTGATGTTTGTGTGCTCTGCGTGTTATAAATTAAATATATAAAGGACTATATATTAAAAGCTTGTATATATACATACACATGGACAGATTAATAATAGATTGTTGGCTAACTTCACCTTCCCTTGTCATAGATGTCTCGGCGTTCAAACCAACTTAGGACTGGTTAGGAAGAGAACCAAGATATCCCAGAGATTCTGCGTGCACCTCAACCACAAGCGTCAGTGAACAGTGCACCCAGTCCGGCAGTAGCTCCACTTCGACAAGCACCACTTCCCCAGGTGCCTGCCCACGACTTGACTGCTATCCTTGATCGTCAGACTCGACTTCTGGAGATGATGGCAAACACGCTTGTTGCTCAAGGCAACAATGGCCTCCCCAATCGCCAGCCAGCACCTCAGAGCAACCACCAGATTGCAGACTTCAATAGGATGAACCCATCCAAGTTTGCAGGATCGGATGACCCGATTGAGGCGGATGACTGGCTGAGAGAGTTAGAGATGAAGTTAGAAGTTTTCCATGCAAATGAGATGGATAAGGTTCTATTGGCAGTGCAACAGCTGAGAGGACCTAATTTAGCTTGGTGGTAGAGTTACAGAGATATGAATGCAGATGTAAAGACAATGATATGGGATGAGTTTGAGACTGTTCAGAGATCACCACATCCCCAGCAGTGTCGTGAAGATGAAACAAGCAGGGTTCAGGGATCTTGAGCAGAGGGGTATGACTGTGACAGAGTACCTACACAGTTTCACTAGCTTGTCCCGCTATGACCTCAATGCGGTGGACACAGATGAGAAGAAGCACGATGCCTCCTGCGTGGCATCAACTCTGAGATCAGAACTTTGATCGGAGCGTCTGTTTACCATGATTTCGACACCATGGTAAACAAGGCTATCACCATAGAGAAGAACAAGAAGGATGAGATGCAGGAGAGCAAAAGGAAGTATGAGAGCAATAAGATGTTCCAACAAGCCAAGTCTCAGAGGACTCCTCAGTCATCCTATTCTGGATAGAGGACCCCAACAGTTTGCCTACTCAGTACCAAGGCAGCAGCAGCCAATATACTCAGGTCAGATGACCCAGAGTGGAGTGTCCTACACGGCACCAACCCAGACTTTCAGACAGCCAATGCAACCTGCTAAGCCCCAGGTCCCCTTCAACCCACAGCAGTCTGGAGTGAGTCGTATGGGTGACCAGAGGACTTGCTTTAAGTGTCGTGAGCCTGGACACATTGCTGTGATTTTTCCTTACAAGAACCAACCAGCTCCCTCAGTCTACTCCAACTCAGTTAATGGACCGAGGCAGCCAGTTGGAGTTAGCCGTGGAGCACCCTCTAGGATGCAGCAATCCTTCGGAAAAGCCACGGTGAACCATGTCTACACTGAGGAGGCAGATGCAGCACCAGGAGTGTTACTCGGTGAGTTTTTGGTTCCGCCAGTCTTAGCTTCAGTGCTATTTGATTCTGGTGCATCACACTCTTTCATATCATCACAATTCATAGAGGCACATGATATACTAGCAATGGCCCTTAAGAGGCCTTTATTAACCAAATCACGGGAGGTTATATACCCTGACACTTAGTAGTTAACAACATCCCTTTGAATCTAAGTGGGGTAGTATTCTTGGTTAATCTAGTAGTGTTGGACTCCCATGGAATAGATATGATCCTTGGCATGGATTGGTTGACCAAGTGCAAGGGAAGCATATCTTGTGCAGAAAGGATGGTGACTGTGACCAACCATGAAGGGAAGACTGTCACCTGCCATGTTCAGTCTAGCTTATCGGAACCAGTGATAAATCACTTGAAGGATGCAAAACTTCAAGAAATACCCATAATCAGAGAGTACGCAGATGTGTCCCGTGAAGAATTGCCAGGCATGCCACCAGAAAGAGAAGTAGATTTCTCCATTGATCTAGTTCCTAGAACTGCTCCAATTGCCAAGAGGCCTTACAGAATGGCAGCCCCAGAACTAGCAGAGTTAAAGAAGCAATTAGATGAGTTGCAACAAAAGGGATACATTAGACCTAGTGCATCACCATGGGGTGCACCAGTTCTATTTGTGGAGAACAAGGATAAAAGCAAGAGGCTTTGTACAGATTACCGAGCTCTCAATGCAATGACCATCAATAACAAGTATCCTTTACCTCGGATTGATGATCTTTTTTATCAGTTGAAGGGAGCCAAGTTCTTCTCGAAGATTGATTTGAGATCTGGGTATAATCAAGTGAGGATCAGGCCTGAGGACATACCTAAGACAACATTTGTGACTCGCTATGGACAATTTGAGTACACTGTGATGTCATTTGGGTTAACCAATGCTCCTGCCTACTTCATGACTCTAATGAACCGAGTGTTCATGCAAGAGTTAGACAAGTTTGTTGTTGTCTTCATTGACGACATTCTTATATATTCTCGGAGTGAGGAAGAACACACACAACATTTGCGAATTATTCTAGAAAGACTTTGAAGTAATCAACTATATGCCAAGTTTAGCAAATGTGAATTTTGGTTACGAAAGGTCAGCTTTCTTGGACATGTTCTGACAGCTGAAGGAGTTGCAGTTGATCCAAAGAAGGTTCAAGATGTATCATCTTGGGAGCAACCAACATCAGTTTCGCAGATTCGTAGTTTTTTTGGTTTGGCCGACTATTATCGGAGGTTCATTGAAGGATTCTTTGAACTGGCTCGACCAATGACATAATTGCTCAAGAAGGACAAGAAATTCGTTTGGACCAAAACATGTGAGTTGAGTTTTCAGGAGTTGAAGAAAAGGCTAACCACAACACTAGTACTAGTCTTGCCAGATATTCATAAGAACTTCATCATTTATTGTGATGCTTCAAAACAAGGTCTCGGGTGTGTGCTAATGCAAGAAGGTCGAGTGGTAGCTTATGCCTCTCTCCATCTAAGGCCACACAAGAAAAACTACCCGACACATGACTTGGAATTGGGTGCAGTCGTGCACGCCCTGAAGATTTGGAGGCACTATCTGATCGGGAACAAATGCGAGATTTACACAGATCACAAGAGTCTCAAATATATCTTCACTCAGTCGGACCTCAACATGAGGCAACGAAGATGATTAGAGTTAATTAAGGATTATGATTTGGAAATCCATTATCATCCGGGTAAGGCAAATGTGGTAGTTGATGCTCTTAGCAGGAAAGCCTATTGCCACCACTTGGTGACACACGTACCGCAGCTGTGCGATGAGATGTGGAAGTTGAACCTAAGGGTTGTACCTCACTCCTACAACTACAATATTAGTGTTCAACCTGTTCTGGATGAACAAATCAAGAGACTCAACAAGAGAATGAAAAGTTGATGGAGATCAAAGCACAGACCGGTGAAGAGAAGGCTCCGGATTTCAGAGTCGATAGAGATGGAATATTGTGGTTCAAGAAGCGGTTATGTGTGCCTTCACAATGCCACTACCGGAATACCATCATGGATGAAGCTCATAACTCTGCATACTCTATTCACCCTGGAGCTACCAAGATGTACTTGGATCTTAAGGAGAAGTATTGGTGGGTCGGCATGAAGGGTGACATAGCAAAGTTTGTGGCCCACTGTGATGTGTGTCAGAGGATCAAGGCTGAGCATCAGAAGCCAAGCGGCCTACTCCAACCGTTACCAATCCCAGTTTGGAAATGGGATGAGATAGGGATGGATTTCGTCACATGCTTGCCAAGAACCAAGAATGGTAACGATTCTGTATGGGTAGTTGTTAATTGGCTCACGAAGGTTACACACTTTATTCCTGTGGGCACTACCTACGGTGGAGACAAGCTAGCTAAGATGTACATAGATCGTATTGTGAAGCTTCATGGTGTGCCATCGAGAATAGTCTCAAATCGAGGTACCCAGTTCACATCCAGGTTCTGGAGAAGTCTTCAGAGAGCACTTGGTACTAAGTTAGACTTCAGCTCAGCATACCATCCTCAGACAGATGGACAGACCAAAAGAGTTAACCAAATCTTGGAGGATATGTTGAGAGTCGCTGTACTCACCTACGGCAAAGATTGGGAAGACAGTTTGCCATATGCCGAGTTTTCCTACAACAACAGCTATCAGACCAACATCAAGATGCCACCGTTTGAAGCTCTCTATGGAAGGAAATGTCGTACACCGCTCATGTGGTCAGAGGTGGGCGATCGTATCGTGGAGCGACCAGACTTCATCGTAGCAGCAGAAGACAAGGTAGCAGAAATTCGAGCAAATATAAAGGCCGCTCAATCACGCCAGAAAAGCTATGCGAACAAGAGGAGGCGAGAACTCAAATTTGAAATCGGGATCATGTGTATCTTAAAGTGTCTCCGATCCGTGGCACGCGTAGATTTCAAGTGCGGGGAAAGTTAGCCCCTCGATACATTGGCCCTTTTCTAGTCTTGCAAAAGATAGGAGTAGTAGCTTATCAGATCCAACTACCGGAAGAAATATCAAGCGTGCACAACGTCTTTCATGTATCACAACTGAGGAAATGTTTGCGGATACCTGAAGATCAAGTGGTACAAGACACTTTAGACCTGCAGGATGATTTACTTTATCAGGAGGTGCCAGTGAAAATCTTAGATACCATTATTCGAGGGACATGAATAAGTTCTGTCACACTTTTTCGGGTTCAGTGGAGCAGACTTTTGGAAGCCGAAGCGACATGGGAGAGTGAAGATGTGTTGCGATCAGAGTTTCCTCATCTCTTCGAAGGTTAGCCGAATCTCGAGGACGAGATTCAATCTAAGTGGAGTAGATCTGTAACACCCTGTCATTCGTAAAATAATAAATTGAGTTTATAAAATAATCAAGTGACTAAATAAAAATAATATCTAAATAAAATAATAAAACTATAAAATAAGACCAATTAATTAGATGACTAGCGGACCGTCCACTTGCGACAGCAGCCCTCGGCACGCCACTTTTAATATCCTCATAGCCTGTGCCCCGCAAACCGTGGCCATGTCGTCCCGTTAGCCGCGTCGCACCATCCGCTAATCGACGCACCGTCTGACCATTCGGCGTGCACGCGTACTGCAAAACCAGTGTCGGCGACCAGAAGTACCACACGCTCACACAAAGCAGCAACCAGCGCTCCCGGTCACAGTCTGACTTATTTACTTCCTTCATCTACTCGAGTACCTACAACCTTCAGCTGCAGTATAAAAACCTAACCGTCCTTATCCTTCCTTCCTCACTCGGCCAGTCAAAAGATGTCTCGTATGTCCTTGTTTCCCATACACGCAAGCTTCCACAGCACTGCATCCACTTGAACAAGGCCGCAGAGAGGTGTCACATTGCTTTTAACCTTGTCCCAGTGAGCGTTGGCCAACCTCTCCTCCTTTCCATATTCGTCGGCTATAAAACGGGCGCCGCGAACCTTGCATTGCTCCACCCGGCCGAGCTCAAGCACCTTGCATTGCTCCACCCGGCAGAGCTCAAGCATCCACTCGAGGAGCCTCCTCCGTCCTAGATGTGCTCAAGGTAAGCCTTCACAACGTCGCCTCCACCTTCCCGGTCTGGTCCTGAGCTGTCTCTCCTCTTACCACGCCTAGCCGCGAGCACCGCCGCCATGGTCCGACCTTCCCGTCGTAGCAGCAAGTACCCATGGCTACTCTCCAAATCTCCACCTCTAGCGGACGAGCCATGGCCAAAGCCAGCCTCTCCCCTATTTTTCGGCCATTCTTAGTCTCTTTTCTCTCCCCGGCCGAAGCTCCGTGAGCTTTCTTGGCTGTCCGACAAGAGGTAGAAGAAAGCAGCTGCCTTTTGTCTCTTTCCTGGCTCCTGATTGGTTGGCCTCAAGTGTAGCCATATGGTATTCATATACATTGACCAGAGGCCTTTCATCTTGACCCATTAGCCTCATGTTCAGGCCCACTCTCGGTTCAGCCAACGAAACCAGGCCCAACCTTTGGATTAAATACTCATTTTCGGATTTAAATTTTGATCAGCAGCATTAAATCCATAACTCACATGTACCAACTCCGTTTAATCTGATTCTTTTTCTAAAAATAATCTAAAATCATAATACACTTAAAACAATTATTTTTGTATAATATAATTGATATAAGTTTGCTTTGTTTGTATGTTGCTTGTGCGCGCGTGTCGGTGTAGAGCCAGTGCCGGAGGAAAATCCGGAGGAGCCGGGAGATCAGGAGTTCGATGCCGCAGACGGTAGCAAAGGCAAGTTTCATGGAACCCTTTTTGTTCATGTCGCACCTATGTGAGGATTATTCCTTGTTGCTCGTATGATAGATTATGCATTTGCGAGTATTTGCGACTCGAGTGATTGAGAGAAGCCATACTTATTTCCATGGTTGCATACTGAGATGATGATATTATGTGATGATGATGTTGTTGTACATTGGGGGAGAGTATACATCAGTTGAGACCGGGGCAGACTGGTCAGTGTTGGTGTAAGGCTACTGTGGTGGCAGACTTACGACTGTGGTTGGTGTATGGTGGCTGCCCTGGTGAGCCTTAAAGACCGAGTTGTTTTGACATCTCACCTGACTTCTTTTCGTGCGATCACATGATCCTGTATGGGTAGGGCGTAGCCTAATCCCAGTGGCTAGCCCAACAGTCGTCCACGGTGGATGGTTCGTGGGTAGAGACTCGACTGAGTCATGACCTGAGGTTTGGGGGCGACTGGACTGGGTGATGTTACGACTGGGTGTCAGTTATGACAGACTATCGTGGATAGTTCTGTGCATGTGGGTACAGTATACAACCTCTACAGAGTGTAAAATTTGTTCGAATGGTCGTGTCCTCGGTATAGGATGGGTTATGGTGTGGTCCTGGCAACTAGAGAGCTACCTGTTGTGAGATTGAGATGATGGATATCTCGGGATGAGATGTCCTGGTGCATGGGGTTGCATTGTTATTTGTTCATTGCATGTATATTGTTGCATCCCCTCCCGTAGGGCGAGGTGGAACTTGTTGAGTACCTTTGTACTCAAACGTTGTTGATATCTTCAGAGGATCCTGACTACGTGTCGGAGGACTTCGAGTAGGGGCGCATCCGCACCCAAGGGCTGAAGGTGGAACCATGGGCGATGAAGAGCTAGTTGCTTCCGTTATGTTGACTATTATCATTATGTTGTTAGCTGTTATCGTTTTTATTCACAAGACTATGCCGCTGTAATAAAGCTCGGTATGATTTGGTTCCATTTTTGGTGTAATATATTGTACCGAACATCGTTTTTGGTATTATATTACATGTTGAGTTCCGATCTGCGGGTCGCGACACTTCACTAGTGCGCCTAAACTGGAAGGACACGCACGTTCCCTAGGTAAGCGGGAGCTCGCACTCATAAGTCAAGAGTCATGTACCCAGCCTTGTGATAACAGGCTGGCGCCGAACTACTATGTACGGCACACGAATGAGAGGCTGCGACAAGACAGACGGGACACGGCCAACCATGATGAGGGGCTATGTATAGCCCTGCAGCAAGGCATGGTCAGGTGGCACATTGAAACCATTGTGAGATGATAGCATTTACTCCTAAATCTTAGGATGGATTTGGTACTCCTGGGGCCTCTTGTCGGGCCCCGGGCCCCACTTGTAAGCTGCTCGGTCTTGGATTATAAAAGGATCGAGCAGCCACTGACTTAGACAACTTCTCTCAGACTGAGATACACGCTCGAGTAATACAACACACAAACCACTGTGGAGTAGGGTATTACGCTCAGGCGGCCCGAACCACGTAAAACTCTTGCGTTCATCGTTCACTGAGCTCGACCTTGCTAGGACTAGCCCCCGCATACACGAAGTAGCAAGTCTAGGGGAGATGTCAGTTTAGACACCTCGACGGTAGTCAACAACATCTCTACATTTTTTGCACCATACATACCAAATTCATATTTATAAGACTGCATACTTCAAGAGTTTCTTAATCCTTATAGTCTACATATAATTATTTTATTTTATATTACATTTCAGAAATCGAAAAAAAAAATAAATGAAGTATGTCCTTTTCGCTCTATAGCATGATTAATGTTTAATTTAACTATCTTACCTTCACAACAAATAAGATGATGATACGTCAGCAGGAGTACCCATAAAAGTACAAATGAAAGAAGGCAAGCCGTGTTCGACAGAGGAGGACAACCGGCAACAGGCGGAATTGACCCTTTCACCGCACGGTGGAACACGCGTGGCAACAAGTCCCCTTTGGAGCCGCGTCAGTAAATCACCGTGCTACAGGACCACTGGGACTCCTTGTGGTCTTGTTGCCCGCTAGCATCTTAGCAGGTGACTATTTTGCGAAAAATAATTTCCACCAGCTATATGATTAAAATAATCGGCTTACAATAAAAGAAAAAAAATCAGATTTTCAACCCCAGTTCAAATTTACCTTGCAAAGGGAAGATAATCAAAAGAAGCTCCAACATTACATTCTCTCAGTCTTTGAAGGGAATTAATACCCATCATGAGACACAACTGTTTAATAACACAATAAATCAACACTTATCACCAGCTCACAGTACGACTAGCACACTTATGATGTCCACGTCACAGATGCAACGTACGTAGAGTACCAGGTTGCGCGACACATACAGAGTGACGACACGCAACCAGTGGGCGCACATGCATCTCACGAACTGCTTCCGGCGATGATGTCCTTGATCCGCAGCATGAGGTCCTTGGCGTCCGCGAACTCCGGGAACAGGTAGAAGGCGTGGATTGCCTCGGGGTACTCGAGCACACGCACCTCCTTCCCCCGGGCGCGCAGTGCGTCGCAGTACCGCCGCTGCCAGTCCTGCAGCGGGTCGTACCCGCCGATGACCACCGTCGCCGGCGGGAAGTGCGGGGAGTCGATGCCCTCGGCGGCTGCGGGGGAGGACGCCGACGCGTCGGCGGCCTCGTGGGTGCGGTCCGCGCCGGGCGGCAGGAACGCGCGCCACATCCAGTCGGTGCGCGGCACGGAGACAATGGGAGCGCCGTCAAGCCGCAGCTCCGACGGCGTCCGCTCCTCGCCGCCGAAGAAGGGCTGGATGGCGACGAGGCCCGCGAGGCGGACGGCGGAGAAGGAGGGCCGGGACAGCGCGTAGCGCCGCGCGACGTGGTGGGCGATGTTGCCGCCCGCGCTGTCCCCGGCGAGAAAGCAGCGGGAGACGTCCAGCGGGACGACGACGTCGTCCCCGCGGGGGTGGTTGTTCGGGTCGTCGAGGAACCGGAGGGCCGCGAAGCCGTCGTCGTAGGCGGCCGGGAACCGGTGCTCGGGGGACCGGCGGTAGTCGACGGACAGCACCGCGGCGCCGGCGTACCTGGCGATGCGGCGGCACGCGGCGTCGTAGGACGGGGACGCCGCGGAGAGGTACGCGAACCCGCCGCCGTGGAAGAACACGACCACGGGGACCGGGCCTCGTGCTCCTACGGGGCAGGGGTAGAAGAGGCGCGCGCGGAGCGGGACGGCCGGGTCGACGACCACGTCCCGGGAGGCCACGCCGTTGCGTGGCGCCGCGGAGGCCTTGACGCCCGGGTCGAGCAGGGACAACAGGCGGCGATTTACGGTGCCGTCAGGACGGGCGGTGGCGTCGGTGAGGTACCCCGCCGCAGCCACGGCCAGACGCGTTCGCCACGACATCGGAGGCGCCACCCGCAGCTTCGCCGCAGATTCCCCTGCGCCGGCCGGAGCTCCCGCCGCCTCCCCCATGCCTGCAATGCGAGCGCCGCGCGGTGCTAGTGCAGCCGTTCGCGTCTAGTTGGGTGAGCTTGGGAGTCTACGATACGAGAGCGCGGAACACGGCACGCCGCTCTCTTTATCTTTCTCCTTGTTTTCCTCCTCTCACCTGCTTACAATAATCGAGATCGCGACGCATGCGTTTGGAGCATTTACTAGACGGTAGTCGCAGTGTGCCCTGTGACCGACCTGTGGGCTAACAAAAAGTTGGGCCCATAAATCCTTCGCTTTGGGTTCCTATCTACGTGTAACATAGTAAAAGGAAAAGAAAGGGAGCGAGTTACGTTACCGTGTGATAAACACAGAGGGAGAGTTTCGGTTGGGAAGGTATAGATCTGAGCAGTGCACGGACCATGACGCGAAGTAACTGCGCTGCAACAACCACCACACGAGGCAGCGTCCCGATCCGTTCCGAAGGTGGGTCCCACGCCGCTAAGTTATTGCTCCCGCCCTCCAAACAACACTTCATTTCTTTTCTTTCAAAAAACAAGATTTTATTTTTAAGTTTGATTATATCCATTTTGATTCATAATATCTATAGGTTGGATCGATGATTCTTATAAAGTGTACATTATAAAAATATTTTTCTGATGAATCTAATAGTATAATTCTCATGTTATTAAGTTTATCAAAAATATCAAAATCGTCATGTCAAAGTGTTTTTACGATACTTCTCCAACGCCTGCTAAAAAGCAGCTTGCGGAGATTTTTTTTAGGATGAGCTAGTTCTAGGAGCTTGCGCACATGCCGGAGATGGAGAACACAGAAGTTTTACGTGGTTCGAACCGCCAGAGTGTAACATCCTAAGTCTATGAGAGTGAGTTGTATTGCTTGAGTGTTGTGAACTGTGTGAGCTTGTGTGAGTCTGAAAGAGCGTGTCTAGTGTCGATGGGTGCTCGATTCTTTTATAGTTCAAGCTCGGACAACTTACAAGTGGAGCTCGGAGCACGACAACTAGTCCTGAGGAGATCCTACCCATGTACAAGATCTAAGGTGTTATGACAACTGCTGATACCCTGCATGGCAGGTATCCCTTCGTATCACAAGAAGACGCGTTGAGTTCCACCTTTCAGTATTGTTGACTTTCGGAGGCAACACATGTCCCGTAGTGCCAGACCTGCCTCCCTTCTTAGGGTGGCTCCAGTGCTGCTACGTGTTACGTAGTGTCGGACTTGCCTTCCTCCTTAGGGTGGCTCCAGTGCAGCCACGTGTTTTGTAGTGGTGGGCATGCCTCTCTCCTTAGGGTGGCTCTGGTGTTGTTATGTGTCCCGGAGTGCTGGACATGCCTCCCTCCTTAGGGTGGCTCCGGTGCTGCTACGTGTTCCGTAGTGTTGGACCTGCCTCCCTCCTTAGAGTGGCTCCGGTGCTTCCACGTGTCCCAAGGTGTCGGACCTTTCTCCCCAAGAGGGGAAGCTCCAGTGCTGCCACGTGTCCAGTAGCTCCGGACCTGCCTCCCCGCAGAGGGAACCTTCAGAGCTTTCACGTTTCACACGTCTAGATCTATGTCTACAACAAAAAACTTCGGGATCTCCAACGGCGCGAACATTCAAGAGCTATCAATTGGCCGTTACAAGACTTAGTTAACGCTCATTAATGTCATATTAATGACGCACGATGAGAGGACTATCAAGACCGGTAACGCTGCTATTAAAGAACCTTATCACAATATTAACCCCCTTTAACACTTGTAGATCGTGTATAGGGCGGTTATTACAGACGAGGCCACCTGTCGGGCCACGACGCATACTGTAACAGTCAGTCCTTGACATAAAAGGGTTGTGCTGCAGGGTAGAACAAAAGGTCAATCCAGACTACGCCAAGGCTTACACATTCTCATACAATACACAAACACCCTGTAGAGTAGGATATTACGCTCAGACAACTCAAACCACGAAAAACTCTCTGTGTCACCTTGCTCTTGGATCTTGATTTTGCCCCTGCCTAAATACGAACCTTCTGAACTACTTCTTAGTAGTATCGGGGAAGTGTCGTTAGCACACTTCGACAACCACCTTCTACCTCTGACCGTGGCTTGAAGACCTACCACCTTGTTGCGCCGGTCGTCAAATACTAAGTGTAGTTTCCGATGATAGCACGCAATGTCTCATATGTCGTGTCACCGCATCTGTCGGTACCCTGGGTACCATATACCCCTTGGGATTGCAAAGATCTCAAGGGAATGTCATCTACTTGATTTGAAAACCTTCAGAGGCCCACATGTCAGACATAACCGGACCCGCTTCCCCAACATGGTTAGTCCCAGGGTCGCCACGTGTACTGTCAAACCGGAGCTACCGCCCACAAGGGGGAAGCTCCGGGCTATGTACCATAACGGCACCCCCGGACCTAACCCCAGACCGAGGGAAGCTCCGGAACTGACACGTGTTAGGTGGCACCGGACCTATCTGTTCCCCACAGTATGCTTCGGAGCTGCCACGTGTCCAATCGTCGGATCTTCAGCCTCTAACCTCCGGAAGACTCTACAACGGCTCTGGATCTTCAAAGGGGAATCAAGGACTTCAAGACCCGATTAAGTGTCATTAATACTATGTTAATGACACATGATCAGACGACCTTAATTACCAGTAACGGTGCCTCAAAGCCCATAACTCGGTTATTAAAGGTAATTAAGTGCATCAAATGTGTATCAATATTAGTAACCGCTGGGGCCACATGTCGGGCCAGGCTAACTTGTAACGGTTTGTCCTTATACTATAAAAGGACAGGCCGACGATACATAGAGGAGGATCTGACCTGACCTGCTCTGATCAGACCTACGCGCTCATACACTCAATACATCAACAACACACCCCGTGGAGTAGGGTATTACGCTCAGGCGGCCCGAACCACGTAAACCTTCGTGTCTCCTGCGCCGTTTTACATATCACCTTCTTGAATCTCCGCGCGCCCAAACCGAACCTCAAACTCCTCTAACACTTTAGTAGTGTCAGGAGATCTGCCGGATCAAAACCACCGACAGTTGGCGCGCCAGGTAGGGGGGCGCCTGAGATTTCAAGAATGGTGAATTCAGCCGCTGGATCATCCAATGGTCATCTCGCTATTCAAGCTGTTGGGGGCAATCCCTCCAATATGCAGCCACCAGCAGGAACCACGGTTCCCGCAGGAGTCACACTTCCACCACCGCCGCCTCCACCAGCAAATCAAGCTGGGCAGCGCGATGGTGCACCGGCATCAATCACTGTGTCGGCGAATCCTGACAACCCGGAACACGCGCTCCATGCAACACGTGCTCTCCTTCAACGCCCACCACCTCTGGATGCATCCCGGGATGCCATGGAGCAGTGGAGGGCCGATGTGGAACACTTGGTTGCAGCAGCAGCCGACCGCATCAGCAACCAGGGTCCTCCTCTTCAGGATGGGCCCGTCGTAGCGACGGACCTTGTCTGGCAGACTTGGTCTGCACGTTTCCAATAGTAGGAGACGTGTTGCGTCACAGCAGGTGACATCGTTGCCCTCCGGGGCACGACGCACTCACACGGTATCAAGGCTTTCAACTCATGACCTCCGGGCGGAGCTTGATCGCTGATACCGTCAACAAGACGGCCGAGTCCATATTGAGCGTGCTCGTGAAAGACGAGAAGCTCAGGACATTCCTGCTCCTGAAGGAGTAGGAGGAGGCTGCTCAGCCCTGGCCATGCATCTGCGTATGGTCAGGTGGCCACAGAAGTTCCGACCTCATCTGCCAGAGAAGTTTGACGGGACTGTTAATCCTGTCGAATTTCTTCAGATTTACTCCACTGTTATCCTGACAGCAGGAGGAAATGAGGCTGTAATGGCCAATTATTTTCCAGTGGCTTTAACTGGGACCGCCTGGTCCTGGTTTATGAGCCTTCCACCCAACTCCATCAACAATTGGGAGGAGTTGTGCCGGCAGTTCACCGCCAACTTCGGGAGTTCATACACCCGACTAGGCACCGAACTGGACCTTTTTGCATTCGTGCAAAAAGGAGGAGAATCCCTGTGATCATTCATCCAAAGATTCTCTCAGGTACGAAACACTATCCCTTCTATCTCTAGCGCCTCTGTCATTGTGGCATTTAGACACGGTGTACGGGATAAGAAGATGCTGGAGAAACTGGCGATCAAGAAGATTACCAGTGTCACAGAACTCTTCAGCCTTGCTGACAGATGTGCCAGAGTTGCGGAGGGCCGTGAAATGCACTCCAAACCACCTCCGGAGGATCACAAGAAATCCTCCAAAGGAGAAGCCACTACCTCCGAGAGTGGCAAGAAGAAGAAAAATACCAACGGCAAGAAGAAGCTGTTGGCCGGTGCATCTAATGCTGCAGCTGCTGCAGCTCCGGGTGGCCGGGGGCCACGCCCCGAGAAGCGACCTCGACCGTCTTCTGAAGACGGTGGCAAATCTAAGGTGTGGTGTCCAATTCATAAAACGGGCAGCCACAGTTTGGAAGACTGTCGGGAGGTCCAAAACCTTGTCGAACGCTACAACAAGCGCCGAGAAGAAGTTCCTTTCCGACAGAGGGAAGGAAAACAAAAAGTTGACGAAGCTCCGGCTGAAGAGGAGTTAGGTTTTTAGGATCCTAAAAAGGTCCTGAAGGCCGTATACACCTCCGCCGACGACGATTCTGACGTCTCTGACAACGAGCGTCGGAAGACCATGAACACCATTTTTGGTGGATCATGGGACATCACCTCTCGCCGCGTCCTCAAGACAATGCGTTGGGACATGGCTGTTGTAGCTCCTACAGCCAGGGCGGAGCCTCATCGGAAGTGGATGGACACATCCATCACTTTTGATGCTTTGGACTGCCCTCAAAGCATGGTTGGAGCAGGTCAGTTACCTTTGATGATATCTCCTACCATCAATAACATCCAGCTCCATCATGTCATGGTAGACGGAGGTTCGGGGCTGAACCTCATAAGTTTCGAAGCTTTTACCAAGCTTCAACTCCGACCTTCGAATCTCCACCCCTCCCGACCTTTCTCCAGAGTAGGTCCGGGAGCCATTACCCCACTCGGTGCTATTACTCTCCTTGTTACCTTCGGGACCCGAGAGAAGTATCGCACTGAGAAGTTGGTCTTTGACGTTGCTCAGATCAACTTACCTTTCAATGTCATTTTGGGTAGGCCTGCCTTGCACAAATTCATGGCAGCTGCTCATTATGGCTACCTGGTGTTAAAGATGCCAACACCAGTAGGCGTTCTCCGGATCCGCGGAGATCGTACTGCCGGAGTAACCGCTCTGGAAGAGATTCATGCGCTCACTACAGCGCAAGAGGAGGACTCCAGACAGGAGCAAGCTCTAAAACCACCGAGCATTCGTCAGCGAGGCTCGACTTCTGCACCTCGTGTGCAGCCAAGCGGCGACACCGACATTCCCATCAAAGTCATCCAAATCGGTTCCGATGCCGCTCAGACCACTCGTATATCGGGGGGACTGAATGACAAATAGGAACTCATGCTCATCGTTTTCCTCCGGGCTAATGTCGACGTGTTTGCCTAGCAACCGTCACAAATGTCTGGGATCCCCAGGGAAGTGATTGAGCAAAATCTAAAGATCTACCCTGACGCCAGACCCGTGCATCAGAAGCCTCGAAAACAATCCGTGGAGCGACAGAACTTCATTCGATAAGAAGTGAAGAAGTTGCTCGAAGCTGGATTCATCCGAGAAGTCTTCCATCCAAAATGGCTGGCAAACCCAGTCGTTGTGCCCAAGGCCAGCGGGAAGCTTCGGATGTGTATCGACTACACGACACTAAATAAGACATGTCCAAAAGATCCATTCCCACTACCTAGAATAGATCAGATAGTGGATTCCACCTTCGGGTGTGAATTACTGTGTTTCCTAGACGCATATTCTGGGTATCATCAAATCAGAATGTCTAGGGAAGATGAAGATCATACCTCTTTCATCACGGTAGATGGATTGTACTGTTATACTGCCATGCCATTTGGTCTCAAGAATGCAGCTTCAACCTTTGTACGAGCTATGTACAAAACTTTTGAAGAACTCATTAGAGACATAGTGGAAGTGTACGTCGATGACATCGTGGTCAAGGTCAAGAACAAGGAGTCACTCCTTGACACCTTGCAGGCTGTCTTCGACAAGATGCGGGTCACCCGCACAAAGCTAAACTCAGAAAAGTGTGTCTTCGGGGTTAGCTTCGGAAAACTTCTTGGTTTCCTGGTAAGTCACCGAGGCATAAAAGCTAATCCGGCGAAGATCAAAGCCATTGAAGACATGCGGCCACCAGCCCGCATCAAGGATGTCCAAAAGCTAATTGGATGTCTAGCAGCCCTCAGCCGGTTCATTTCAAGACTGGCGGAATGGGCACTTCCCTTCTTCAAGTTATTGAGGAAGTCCGGACCATTCCAATGGTCTGAAGAAGCAGAAAAGACGTTCCAGAAGCTAAAACAATTCCCCACCACCCTACCAACTCTGGTAGCTCCAAACCCTGGTGAGTCTTTGTTGCTTTACATTTCAGCAACTGACGAAGTCGTTAGTATGGTCCTGGTTGCGGAGAGACCAGAACTATCCCATACTTAGGAATCCAGACCCCTCCGGGAGGGTCCGAAGGTTCCTGAAAGCGAGTCTGGGTCCCAGCTCCCAGACTTGAGTCCACAAGAAGTTACTTCAGAAGACTCAGATCCCTCCGGGAGGGTCCAGGTCGCTTCTGAAGAAGCTCCGGGTCCCTCCAGCCAGGACCTGGAGGTCCCCGAAGAAGGTTCGGATCCCTCAGGGAGGATCCGGATCAATGAAGAGGAAGCTCCGGGCCCCTCCTTGAGGGTCCAGACCATCCAGCGCCCAGTGTACTTCATCAGTGAAGTACTTCATGACACCAAGATTCGATACCTAGAGGTGCATAAGCTGCTCTATGCAATTCTTATTGCCTCTAGGAAGCTTCGCCATTACTTCCAAGCTCGCAAGATCTCAGTGGTGACTTCTTACCCACTTCGAGCAATCTTTCATAATCCCAATTCAACTGGGAATATTGCAAAGTGGGCAGCAGAATTGGCCGAATTCGATCTCGAATTCATTTCAAGGCAAGCAATTAAGAGTCAAGCATTGGCAGATTTCGTGGCGGAATGGACTCACTCTCCATCAAACCCTGGGGGCCCCAATGAGCAGAAGCCGGAACACAAGGCTTCGGTCTTCACCGAACCTCACTGGACCCTCTACTTCGACGGCTCCATGCAAAAGCAGGGGGCCGGAGCTGGAATCCTACTCCTCGCACCAACCGGTGAGAAGGTAAAATACATGGTACATCTTGACTTCAAGGCGACCAACAACATGGCGGAGTACGAAGCACTCATCTACGAAATAAAGGTGGCACTGTCATACGGTGTCAATCAGTTGCTGGTCAAGGGAGATTCACAGCTCATCATTAAACAAGTGAAGGGTGAATGCTCCTGCAACAATCTCCAGCTAGCTGCCTACCTACTTGAAGTCCAGAGGCTTCAGAAGGACTTCAAAGTCCTAGACCTCCACCATGTTCAGCGTGCCCACAACGCTGAAGCCGACGAACTCTCGACGAAAGCGTCAACCGGAGCTCCGACTCCTGACGGAACTTTTGTCCGGGGGTTGTCAAAACCCACAGCTCAGCCTGCCGAACTGAGCGAAGGGGGCGAGATCAGCATCCCGAAGCTGACGATCCCGATGGCCCTGTTACCATGGCAGCCATCAAGGGTCGTAGGTGCTGCCGGAAGCTCCGAGCAACCCAGTACGCAAGACTCAAATGCTCAAGTTAGCTCTGATGCATGGATCTCGGAGATCCGGAGCTACATGAAAGACAACATCCTTCCCGACGATGATGTATCCGCTGACCGGATAGTCAGATTGGCTAAAAGATACACGTTGGTAGAAGGGGATCTCTACCGGCGTGGTGCCAACGACATCCTAATGCGATGCATCACAAGGGAAGAAGGCTGCGAGCTCTCGCAGAAATCCATGGAGGCGAGTGTGGGAACCATGCGTCTTCCCGCACGCTGGTCGATAAAGCCTTTCGGCATGGCTTCTACTGGCCTACAGCACTCCAGGATGCAACTGAGCTGGTGAAGAAATGCAAAGCAAATTCACACACCGGCTCAGCCTCTACAAATGATACCTCCTACATGGCCCTTCGCTGTGTGGGGGATGGACATCTTGGGACCTTTTCCAAGAGCCGTCGGAGGTTACAAGTTCTTGTACGTCACCATTGATAAGTTCACCAAGTGGCCGGAAGCAACTCCAGTTGTGACAATAAACAAGCAATCTGCCATCAACTTTTTGCAGTCCATTGTATGCAGATTTGGAGTCCCAAACAAAATCATTACTGATAACGGGACCCAATTCACAAGCTCTGCATTTCAAGGATATTGCGAAGACCTTGGCATTCAAGTTTGCTACGCCTCCGTAGCTCACCCGGCAAGCAATGGCCAGGCTGAGAGAGCAAATGCTGAAATCCTGAAAGGACTCAAAACACGCACCTATGAGCGCTTAAAAAAACATGGAGCCAACTGGATTGAAGAGCTTCCGCCCACTCTATAGGCCAACAGGACAACTCCAAACCAGTCAACTGGAGAGACACCCTTCTTCCTGGTGTACGGAGCTGAAGCAATCCTTCCTCCGGAAATCACCTTGGGGTCACTCCGGGTCCAGACTTTCGACGAAGCCACGCAGGACCAGCTCTGGCGTGAAGACCTAGACCTCCTCGAGGAGGGAAGGTGTCAAGCAGCTGTTCGGAATGTCCGATATCGTCAAGCCCTTCGGCGCTATCATCAGCGGCATGTACACAACCGATAGCTCGAGGAAGGCGATCTGGTGCTACGGAGAATACAATCCAGAGAAGGGTTAAACAAACTCTCCCCCAGCCTGGAGGGACCCTTCCGAGTGATTAAAGTATCCCGTCCGAGAAGCGTTCGCTTGGCTACCGAGGATGGGACACCTCTCCCAAATCCTTGGAACATTGAGCACCTCCGTAAGTTCTACACTTAATATCACAGAGGTGAGTCTGTAGTAACTTGAGGTGTATGTTATAGAGTCATTATACAGAGTCGGGTAGTTCCTCCGGGAGAACAACCGGACCTTTCCCGGAAGGCCCGCAAAGTTCATGCAACACTTGTCACAGTCTCAGTACTAAAAGTGTAGCTAGCTACCCTGGGTCAAACGAGAAATGAAACACGCTTAGCCTGGTTTCGTACCCTAAGAGTGTACTTGTTTCCCCTGTACCCCGGACCTATAATGAAAGACATGTTCATGTGAAATAGACTCCACGTGCATTTATTTTGTATAGGCTCAACATTTTTTGTTTTTCTCTTTTTTGTCTATAACAAAGTTGTGCAATTCTTAAGAAATTTTAGTTCGACCAGTTCGTGTACAATTTGAGTTGTATTGTCGATTCTTTTGGATTCAAATATTGTTCATGGCCCACTCACCTGAATGCCGCCAAGCCAATCTAGGGACGGAGTGTGCTATCGACTTAGCCTGGTCAAGCACCCTAAGTACGCCACTCTACCTACACCCCGGCAGGCCAAAGTAAGGCGGGTCCAAGTACAATTGAATCTGAAGGAAAGAAGGCAATGCATTCGATTGTATTCAGAATTATGTTTGACCTAAAACTTTCTTGGGAATCGTAAGCCGCGACGAAGTTATAGGCAAGGAGCGAATTTTACTATTTTTCTTGGCTTCAGTGTGCAGGAAAAATAAAGAATCCACGTTGATGGAGAAAAGCTGGAGCTAACAAAGCTCCGACTCCCCCTAGGTGGCTTGTAATCGATGTTAAACATTGAATAAGAGCACCATCGGGGCAACTAAGCTCCGGTAAAGCTAGGGGGGCCAGCCGTCGACGCAGAATAAAAGATGATGAGAAGACCCCACAAACGGAGTCTGCTGCCGACAAACTACGTGTTGGCAAAGGTCACTGCCAGAGCTACTAAGCTCTGACACCCCAGAGGGCTAACTATCGATGCTCTACGCGTTGATAAGGACTATTGCCGGAGCTACAAAGCTCCGAAGGTAGTCAATGTCGGAGCTTCTAACCTCCGACAACCTCAGGGGGCCTTCACTATCGAAGACTTCGAACCTACACTCTATAAGTTCGAAGCAAACGAGTCTTCAACATAACACAATATCCTCTTGGTACATGATCACAATCAAATTATGTACATCTACCAGGGGCCCAAGTGAAGACAAAAGTGTTGAAGACAAAAAATGAAATTCATTAACAAAATTTGGATTTCATTCATTTGGAGACAAGGGATTACAAAATTGGGGAAGAAAAAGAGAGAATACAAGTGGGAGCTACAGAGATGGTCCTAGACCCAATGGAAGAACTGGGCGACCTTCTGAGCAACCTCAGACACGTTGGCTCGGGTGGCTTCACCTTCTCCTTCGACGGGACCTTCAAGCACCGGGTCCAGAGGGAATTGGGGATCCCGGCTGGTGTAGCACGTCAGCACATACTTTGCGCCGTTCTTCGCCATGGACTGCCCCTCAACTTCCAACTGGTTTGCGATGACGTCACCCACCTTGGAGAGTTTGCTACCCGTCGAGCTCAACGCCTGCAACGCCAGGTCCGGTTCCGGCTCCGGATCATCTGGACGCACGGGACTGAAGCCCATCGGTGTCAGCACGTCGTTGGCTTTGCTCAGGAACTCCCAAACCTGTAGGGAGTCCGCAGTCCTCAAACCATTCAGTTCCTCCAAGGATCTTTTGGCCGCCGCTAGTTCAGAATTCTCGCGAGCAAGGCGCTCAACCTCTTTGGCATTTTGTTGAATCTTTTCAGCAATCTGCTTCTCGAGTTTGCCGAGCTCCTCCTCCCGGAGGTAGATCTTGTTCCAGCGTTCAACCAAGTCCTTCTTCCGGTCCCTAACTTTCTTCTCCCTAGCAGCGAGGGCACACTCTTGCTGGTAGAGTTCCTACCCTCGCACCCAGTGAAAGTGCATCTAGGACTCCCTTGTGGGTTTTGGATGATTTATAACAAGCAATTGGGATCCTAATTCTTTTGTTGAGATGAATGCAGAAAAATGATGAAAGATGAGCAAAGTGCCAAAAAGAGGAAATTGAGAAGGAAAATGGATTTGAGCTCAAGGAGAAGAAACTAGTAGTTTAGTATGTGTGGAGTGTGTTAAGGAAACACACCCAAGAGCTCAATCTCATTTAATCACACACACACATGCACAAAGCTATACAGGACCGGACTAGTCCGATGTCCACCGGACTAGTCCGATATCACATTCTGCACAAGATCGGACAAGTCCGGTCATCACCGGACTAGTCCGATAATTCTTCTGTTCCACTTCGGACTAGTCCTCCCCAGTGCGGACTAGTCCTCAACACAATGCACAAGTCACTAGATCGGACAAGTCCGGTCTCCACCGGACTAGTCCGATATCCTTTCTGATCCACTTCGGACAAGTCCGGTGTTTACACGGACTAGTCCGATATACACACTGATCTAAATCGGACAAGTCCTCCAAGTGCGGACTTGTCATCCTAAACACTAAAGGTTTCACAGGTCCGGACCAGTCCGATGACAATCGGACTAGTCCGAAGTTTTCCAGCAGTGAAATCGGACAAGTCCGTTTTCAAACGGACTAGTCCGATATTCCTGGACACTTAGGGTTTGCTTCTCACAGCACACCGGACTAGTCCGGTCACCACCACGGACTAGTCCGAATTTTCTGAACCCTAACGGTAACTTCCAGAAACCCCTTATAAATAGAGGTGCACGGCCCACTTTCAAACCCTCTCGAACCCTAGCGCCGTCACACCTCCCAAGAGCCTCAAAAACTACCTCTCTCCACAAAACCAAGTGCTAAATTGATCACTACATTGAAGATCACTTGTAGATCATTGGAGAGGGCACTTGATACGCGATTGAGCTCTTGGTTTGAATCTCTAACACACTCTTGCATCTCAGTTTGTATATTTTGGAGCGTGTTATTGGTGGTCTTGAATCTTGTAATCAAGGGAGCGCTCAACTTGTGAGATCGCCCCTTAAACTCGGTGATTTACCCCTGTGTGATTAGTGGAAGAGGATTGGCCTTCGTGGCGATCCGAACGAGGGAAGGGTTAGTGAAGACCCGGCCCTTTTGTGGGCTCCTCAACGTGGACGTAGGCTGCCTTCGTGGTAACCGAACCACGGGATAAATCTTGTGTCTTTCATTTGTGTTCTTTATTCTAGTTGATCAACATTATCTAGGGTTTGATTAGATTTGTTGAATACAAAGTTAATAGTTGAAATAAAGTCATATTCTTAATAGAATCTGTCACACAACTATTGAACTGATCACAAAGTTTATATTTCCGCTGCAAAAGTCAACAAACAATCAAATTGACCTAACTTGATCAACCTAGCCCGTAAAATCCGGACTAGTCCGCACTTTACCGTACTAGTCCGTTATATCTGTTTTTTGATCTCGTTGTTGAAGTGTTACAGGAACCGATAAAATTCAAGAAGGCCTATTCACCCCCCCTCTAGGCCAACATTCAATTGGTATCAGAGCAAGGTTCTTCAAGAAAGAGTGCAACCGCTCGAAGAGATCATGTCGGACATGAAGGAAGTCCAAAAGATCAACAACCAGGAAGAGATGAACAATGACAAGCATCAAAAGCTTGAGAAGTATCTCGAAGCCATTCAAGACTTTGACGATGATGATGAGGAGACATTGGAGCTGAAAGCTCTCCTTAGAAAGAAAGCGCTTTCCAAAGGGAAAGCCAAAGTTGAAGAAAAGAAGAAGGGGAGTAGTCACACCGACTACTCCCGATATCCTTTTAATTATGATCGTTTAAATTCTAACAGCAATCACTATCTATCCATTCCCCTTGGAAAAGCCCCACACTTCGATGGGAGTGACTACTCTATGTGGAGGCAAAACATGAAGATGCACTTGATTTCCCTTAACCCAAGTTTATGGCATATTGTGTGCACAGGAATCAATATCCCAGATGACGACGAAGAGCTCACGCCAAGTCAAGAGCAAGCCATCCACAGGAATGCACAAGCCGCAGCCGTCATCACCTCATCTCTAAGTCGAGATGAATTCACAAAGGTGGACGGATTAGAAATTGCCAAAGAAATCTGGGATACCCTACAAACAGCGCATGAAGGTGACAGACATGTGAGGGAAGCCAAGATTGAAATGATTGAGGGCGAACTAGGAAGGTTCGCGATTGAGGAAGATGAGTCACCCCAGGACATGTACAACAGACTGAAGACTCTCGTGAACAAGGTTCGATCATATGGGAGCAGAAAGTGGAATGATCACGAGGTTGTAAAGCTCATCCTTAGAGCTTTCATGCCTCGCAATGTTACACTTTGCTCTATGATCCGAGAGAGTCCGGGGTACAAGAAAATGACTCCTGATGAACTGCTTGGCAAGATCATTAACTTTGAGATGATGGAGAAGCAAGCCAAGCACGTAAAAGAAATAGCCGACCTCACATCGGCCAAGAAGAAGGGAGTTGCCCTAAAGTCCTCACTCAAGCCTTTATCCAAAGAAGCAAGAGAAGCACAGCTTGAGGAGGACAGCGATGATGAAAGCAGCGAGCTAGATGAAGAAGATATGATTTTGTTCATGAAGAAGTTTAAGAGAATTATGAAGAAAAGACAAGGAACAAAATCAAATGAAGCAAAATACAAAGAAAGGACGAAGCCAAAGATGAGGCGGGCGTGCTATAACTGTGGTGAATACAACCACTTTATAGTCGACTGCCCGTATGAGGACAATAAGAAGAAGAACAAAGAGTCCAAGCCTCAAGCAAAGAAGTTCTTCAAGAAGAAGAAACAAGCTGAACAAGCACACATTGGAAAGGAATGGGACTCAAACGATGAGTCTTCATCGTCCGATGAAGAAGAATTGGCTAGCATAGCCATCGAGAGCGTGTCCAAGAAACCCACACTCTTTCCCACGCTCGGTGCAAAGAAGGCAAATGGGACTTGCCTCATGGCTAAGGAAGGTAAACGCAAGGTAAATATCAAAACTCCTTCCTTACATTCTTATTCAAGTGATGATGATTTAGATAGTGATGAAGATATGCTAGCTGGCTTAGATAGAAAAACTGCTGCAAAAATGAAATTCTTGCTTAACCAACTTGTTGAGAAGGAAGAGCTAATCGATCGTCAAGAAGACATGATTATCTCCCAAAAGGAGAAGCATGTGGAACTTGACAATCTTCTAGTTCATGAAAAGGAAAGAAGCCACTCACTAGAGCTTGAGCTAGCTTCAAGCAAGAAAACTTGCTTGGAGCTAACCAACTCAAATGTAGCAATCAAGGACCAACTTGATGACCTGATCGAGGTCAACAAGATCCTTGAAGTGCAAATTGAGTCACTCAAGCTTAGTGAACCCTCCTCCTCTTCAAGCCTACCTTCTCAATCCACTTCAAGTAATAATACTCATATCTGCAAATGTGAAAAGATAAACACCAGGTTGAAAGAAAAGTCCACCTCCACAAAGGACAAAAACCCTACCCAATGTGTAATATTTGACAAGAAAAGGATCAACTATGCACGTAGTGCATATTTGGTCCAAAGACCTCCAAATGTCAAGTATGGCATTGGTTATTCCTATGATGGAAAGCAAAGAGCTGGAAATCATAAGAATAACAAGGGAAAGATTACCTTTGTGAAAGGAGGACCCTCACAACCCAGCAGCACGAAAACTAAAAATCTGAACTCTCATGAAAACCGGACTAGTCCGGTTGTGGTCCGGACAAGTCCGGTCATCCGGACAAGTCCGGTCACACAGACTAGTCCGACCAATAATCAGCAACAACTCCTGTTTAAAACCTTCGATGCTTCATATGTATTAATGAGAAACAATATTGGTAAAGTGTATGCTTATTATGCTGGGCCACGCCATGGGAACACAAAATCCCATGTGTGGGTGCCCAAATGTATTGTCACTAACCTCCAAGGACCCAAGCAAGCTTGGGTACCTAAAACCAAGGCGTAACTTGTTTCTGCAGGCCTACTCCTCCGGTGGATCCAAATGGGTGCTAGACAGTGGATGCACAAACCACATGACCGGAGAAAGGAGAATGTTTGTGGAGTATGAAGTGAACGAGGACCCAAATGAAGGGATCTACTTTGGAGACAACAGTCAAGGGAGGGTCCTCGGTACCGGTAAAATAGCCATATCCTCTGAACATACTCTTTCACATGTTTTGCACGTTGAATCTTTAGATTATAACCTGCTGTCCATATCTCAATTGTGCGACAAGGGTTATAATTGCCTGTTTACTAACGAGGGTGTGATCGTCTCAAGAAGGAGCGATGGTTCTATTGCATTCAAGGGTATGTTGAAGGGAAAGCTTTACCTTGTTGACTTCAACAAGGATAAAGCCGAACTCGACACATGCTTGATTGCAAAGACCAACATGGGTTGGCTGTGGCATAGACGGCTGGCACATGTTGGTATGAGGAACCTTCAAAAACTCCTCAAGGGCGATCACATCCGAGGTTTGAAAGATGTTGTGTTTGAGAAAAACAGGCCATGTAGCGCGTGCCAAGCAGGGAAACAAGTTGGAGCACAGCATCCTGCGAAGAACATCATGACCACAACAAGACCGCTCGAACTACTTCATATGGACTTGTTTGGTCCAATTGCTTACATAAGCATCGGCGGTAACAAGTATGGTTTAGTTGTTGTTGATGATTTTTCCCGCTTCACTTGGGTGTTCTTTTTGCATGAAAAATCAGAAACACAAGGGACACTCAAGAAGTTCTTCAAGCGAGCACAAAACGAATTTTCATTACAAATCAAGAGTATTCGGAGTGACAATGGCACGGAGTTCAAAAACATACAAGTGGAGGAGTACCTTGATGAAGAAGGAATCAAGCACGAATTTTCAGCACCATACTCCCCACAACAAAATGGAGTTGCCGAAAGGAAGAACCGCACGCTCATAGAAATGGCAAGAACTATGCTCGATGAATACAAGACTTCGGACCGATTTTGGGCGGAAGCAATCAACACAGCTTGCCACGCCACAAATCGCCTCTATCTTCATCGACTACTAAAGAAGACCCCCTATGAGCTACTCATCGGTAACAAACCGAACATTTCATATTTTCGAGTTTTTGGTTCTCCTTGCTATATTTTAAACAAGAAGCCCAGGACTTCAAAGTTCGCTTCGAAGTCCGATGAAGGTTTCTTGCTTGGCTATGATTCGAACACTTACGCCTATCGTGTCTTCAACAAGTCCTCCGGACTTGTTGAAGTGGCACGTGACGTAGTGTTCGATGAAACTAATGGCTCCCAAAAGGAGCAAGTTGATCAATGTGAATTAGGTAAAGAAGAAGCCCCCTATCAAGCATTGAAGAGAATGGCTCTAGGCGAAGTACGACCACAAGAGTCAACGTCACAAATACAAGATGAAAGTGAACCACAAGATGAAATCAACCATCAAGGGGGAGCCTCAATACAAGATCAACCACAGGAGTACGAACGTAATGAACAAATCAACGAGGACAACAACTCAGGGGGAGAAGAAGATGATCACCAACACACGACTCCCCAAGTACCACACCCAAGAGTGCACCAATGCATTCAAAGGGATCACCCGATCGACAACATCATCGGCGACATCCAAAAGGGAGTAACCACTAGATCTCGCATAGCAAATTTTTGTGAACATTACTCGTTTGTCTCCTTTTTGGAACCCCGCAGGACTGAGGATGCATTGAAGGATCCGGACTGGGTAGTGGCGATGCAAGAAGAGTTGAACAATTTCAAGAGAAACGAGGTCTGGGAACTTGTGGCAAGACCCAATGCAAATGTTGTAGGCACCAAGTGGGTCTTCCGCAACAAGCAAGACGAACACGGTGTGGTAACAAGAAACAAGGCACGACTTGTGGCCAAAGGTTACTCACAAGTCGAAGGTTTGGATTTCGATGAAACTTTTGCTCCAGTAGCTAGGCTTGAATCAATTAGAATATTACTTGCATATGCTACGCACCATGATTTCAAGCTGTATCAAATGGACGTGAAAAGCGCCTTCCTCAACGGACCGATCAAGGAGGAGGTGTACGTGGAGCAACCACCCGGGTTTGAAGACGAAGAGTTCCCCCATCACGTGTATAAACTGCGTAAGGCTCTCTATGGCCTCAAACAAGCTCCTAGAGCTTGGTATGAGTGCCTTAGAGATTTTTTAATAGATAATGGTTTTCAAATTGGCAAAGTAGACTATACGTTATTCACAAAAAATCTGGATAATGATCTTTTTATTTGCCAAATATATGTTGATGATATAATTTTTGGGTCAACTAACCAATCCTTCTGTGAAGAGTTTAGCAAAATTATGACAGAGAGATTCGAAATGTCGATGATGGGAGAATTGAAGTACTTCTTGGGATTCCAAGTGCGACAACAAAGGGAAGGAACTTTTATAAGCCAAACCAAGTACACGCAGGACATCCTCAAGAAGTTTGGCATGGACAAAGCAAAGCCGATAAAGACTCCCATGGCAACGAATGGGCACTTGGACCTCAATGAAGATGGAACGAGCGTCGACCAAAAGGTATATCGCTCCATGATTGGATCTTTACTATATTTATGTGCATCTAGGCCAGACATCATGTTGAGTGTTTGCTTGTGTGCAAGATTTCAAGCCAACCCCAAGGAATGTCATTTGACAGCCGTTAAGAGAATCTTAAGATATTTAGTTCATACACCCAACCTTGGTCTTTGGTACCCAAAAGGCTCAAAATTCAATCTCATTGGGTATTCCGATGCAGATTATGCCGGGTGCAAAGTAGATAGAAAAAGTACTTCCGGCACTTGCCAATTTCTAGGAAGATCCTTAGTTTCTTGGTCATCCAAGAAACAGAATTCCATTGCATTATCCACAGCCGAAGCGGAGTATGTTGCAGCCGGGAGTTGTTGTGCACAACTTCTTTGGATGCGACAAACTCTAAGGGATTATGGTTACAATATGAACCATATTCCTCTCCTTTGTGATAATGAGAGTGCCATTAAAATAGCACACAATCCAGTTGAGCACTCTAGAACAAAACATATAGACATAAGACACCACTTCTTGAGAGACCATTCCATGAAAGGAGACATATCCATCTCTCATGTCAACACCCAAAAACAATTAGCCGACATATTCACCAAGCCACTTGATGAAAAACGCTTTTGTGAACTCCGAAATGAGCTAAATGTTCTTGATTCTCGGAGTGTGGCTTGAAAAGTTGCATACCTGTATGTTTCTTCAAAATTTTGATTGAATTGTGAAAATCATCCCTCTTCACTTTTCTCTCGAAAACTATGTCAATTATTAGATCTTGATGAATTTTGATCATAGTATGATTGTTGTTTGCTTACTGGTCAAATTCATCAAGATTATTTGAATTGTTTTGTCTCTCTAATCTCTAATATTGAACCTTCAAATATATATGAATGGGCTATGCATTTCTCTCCTGGTGACCACGGACAAGTCCGTGGTTACCCGGACTAGTCCGCCCATTGCAGACTTGTCCGCAGAGTGCCGGTTAGGCCGGACTAGTCCGACAGACCACGGACTAGTCCGATATAAGTCTCTGGACGACTTCGGACTAGTCCGGTCATGTCCGGACTTGTCCGATTTTTCGTGTCCTTAACCCTAGCCGCCACCAAACCCTAATTCATTCACTCTCACACTCGCCCCAAGCATTCTCTCTCTTGCGCTCGAGCTCCCAAGGCAAATACTCGATTCCTCCGTCGAAAAGCCTCAAACTTGGGCGGAGATCAAGCTTGAAGACTCGGGGATTGAAGTTAGCGGACAAGTCCGGCCTCCAACCCCCAAAATCTCAAGCCTCCTTCGATTTCTTGGTAAATTTTCTTCAAACCCTAAGAAATCGCAAATTTCTCCATTGCTTATCGTTTGGCCTAGCATTCTTCACTAGTTACATGTCCAATAGGTGTACTACATGTATGCTAGACTATTTTTGGCTTAGGGATCAAATTTTACCCAATCTGTTAGATTTTTGCGGATGAACACCGGACTAGTCCGGTCCAGGTACGGACAAGTCCGGTCCACCGGACTAGTCCGTGCCTGTGCACCGGACAAGTCCATTGTTTCTGAACCAAAACCTAATTCCTTCATTCCCTAATGCCTTCCATTGCCATATTATCTCACCAATACCTTGTATAACCTGTATTTTACCTTGATCACTCATTCTCAGATCATGTCGAGCTCTGACTACGAAATGTCCGATTTTGAGTCCGAAGTGGCACCTCGGCCCTCGGCGGGTCTTGGCAAGAAACGCCAAGAGAAACCCTCCGAGCCAGCTCCCTCACCTCCCCAAGTCAGAAGGAAAGTGTGTGTGAAGAAAGCTGCATCGAAGGCCGGCACCTCCTCAAGTGGCCTTCGACAAACCAAAGGAAAGGGCAAAGGAGTTGCCACAGGACCAGTTGGGCCCCTCAAGCTGCATGCCCCCAGAGAAGGGGCCCGGGACCCAAATGAAGAGAAGTTCACTGGCAAGGGCAGCGAGGTGGCTGCTAAGCTGAGAGGGGTAGACTGCTATGCAAGATCCAAGCAAGCAGCAGATGGCAGATTTTGGTCCAATTTCCACTCGGACTTCTACAAATTGGTCTATTTGCCTATGAAGACCCCAGTAGTGCGCAGTCAATGGATTGACTGGGCCCACCTGGAGAAGAAGAAGTGTGCAGCCTTTGATGAGGTTATTGCAGCTGCTGAGAAACACGGACTGAAGGACTTGTTTGCCTTCAGATATAACTGGAATGATGAAGTGATTGCACAGTTTTATGCAACGTGCCACTTCTCCAGTGAAGACGAGGAAAGTGTGACTTGGATGACTCATGGATCCAAGTACTCAATTACTCAAGAAGAGTTTGCCAGTTTGCTGCACCTTGAGTCTGGAGGACATGACCACCTCATTATCCACAACATAGGGGTCATTGAGAGGGACAGGATGAAGTTCCTGTATGAGCCCAACTCCAAGTATGTCCCTCCCTCTACCAAGAATATGAAGCCTTTCTTTGTTGTGCTCAATAGAGTCCTCCGGAAGACAATAGCCCCCAAGGATGGGGATGCAGGGAGTGTACAAGGCTACCTCCGGACCCTGATGAGGGTCATAAGCAAGGACAGAAAGTTTGATGTGGCTGACTATATCTGGAATGATATGGTCAATATCTCAAGCACCCCCAACCGATCCTGTGGCTATGCCCCCTACTTGATGTTTATGATCGAGAAGGTCACAGGGATCGAGTTCGTGAAGGATGTGGAGCACACTCCACTGAGGCCTCAGAAGCCTCAGCCAGTAATTGTCCAAGCTCCTCCATCGCCGGCCTCAAGCCCCGAGGCACCGGCAAGACAAGAAGAAGCTGCTAGGGCTCCTCCTCCCTCCAGGGAAGCCCCTAAGAAAGGATCCGCCAGTGGGATCCTGAAGTACTTGGTGTCTCTTCTCTCCTCCTGCAAGAAAACTGAAGTGAAGCTTCATAAGCTCAACCAGAAGAGGAAAGAAGACATGAGGTACATAAAAGCAAATGTGAAGCAGCTGAGTGAGAAACTGGAGATCAACCCAATAGGGTCTCCAGTCATTTCTGAAGACTCTGATCTGGACGTCACTGAACTCAGCCCCTTGACTACATCCGAGCTTGCCTATTTTGGCATTGGGGGCTCGAGCAGCTCCGTTCCTCCTCCTCCCTCTCAACCTCGCCAAGAAGAAAGCGATGAAGATGATGAAGACGATGAGAGGACTGACAGCGACGAGTGAAGCCCTAGGACCTCCCTCTCTCTCTTTTTGGTGTCTTGATGCCAAAGGGGGAGAGATTGAGGGGGAGCTTCTAGACTTAGCTTTAGCTGCATAGAATGCGAGGAGAGAGTCTCCATGTATTTTCTATTTGTGATTGTAATTGTTTAACGCTATTTTCATATCATGTTTGGTCCTATGTTAAATTGCTCAGTTAATTTGCAAGTGTGTGATGAAATCTGAATTTTTGCTCCTGAAATGCTATATTCACTTGATATTAGTTGATCAATGCAAATTCTGTCATTCTTAATGCATTCATGCTCTTAGTATGCATCCCACCATAAAGAATGCACATATGAATGATTCTCTTGTTGCTTGATGCATTTTTGAGTCATATGTGCATACTTTATGAAAAATCTCATTTTATACCTCATTTTGTGAAATCTCAATTGGTTGTCATCAATCACCAAAAAGGGGGAGATTGAAAGTGCATCTAGGACTCCCTTGTGGGTTTTGGATGATTTATAACAAGCAATTGGGATCCTAATTCTTTTGTTGAGATGAATGCAGAAAAATGATGAAAGATGAGCAAAGTGCCAAAAAGAGGAAATTGAGAAGGAAAATGGATTTGAGCTCAAGGAGAAGAAACTAGTAGTTTAGTATGTGTGGAGTGTGTTAAGGAAACACACCCAAGAGCTCAATCTCATTTAATCACACACACACATGCACAAAGCTATACAGGACCGGACTAGTCCGATGTCCACCGGACTAGTCCGATATCACATTCTGCACAAGATCGGACAAGTCCGGTCATCACCGGACTAGTCCGATAATTCTTCTGTTCCACTTCGGACTAGTCCTCCCCAGTGCGGACTAGTCCTCAACACAATGCACAAGTCACTAGATCGGACAAGTCCGGTCTCCACCGGACTAGTCCGATATCCTTTCTGATCCACTTCGGACAAGTCCGGTGTTTACACGGACTAGTCCGATATACACACTGATCTAAATCGGACAAGTCCTCCAAGTGCGGACTTGTCATCCTAAACACTAAAGGTTTCACAGGTCCGGACCAGTCCGATGACAATCGGACTAGTCCGAAGTTTTCCAGCAGTGAAATCGGACAAGTCCGTTTTCAAACGGACTAGTCCGATATTCCTGGACACTTAGGGTTTGCTTCTCACAGCACACCGGACTAGTCCGGTCACCACCACGGACTAGTCCGAATTTTCTGAACCCTAACGGTAACTTCCAGAAACCCCTTATAACTAGAGGTGCACGGCCCACTTTCAAACCCTCTCGAACCCTAGCGCCGTCACACCTCCCAAGAGCCTCAAAAACTACCTCTCTCCACAAAACCAAGTGCTAAATTGATCACTACATTGAAGATCACTTGTAGATCATTGGAGAGGGCACTTGATACGCGATTGAGCTCTTGGTTTGAATCTCTAACACACTCTTGCATCTCAGTTTGTATATTTTGGAGCGTGTTATTGGTGGTCTTGAATCTTGTAATCAAGGGAGCGCTCAACTTGTGAGATCGCCCCTTAAACTCGGTGATTTACCCCTGTGTGATTAGTGGAAGAGGATTGGCCTTCGTGGCGATCCGAACGAGGGAAGGGTTAGTGAAGACCCGGCCCTTTTGTGGGCTCCTCAACGTGGACGTAGGCTGCCTTCGTGGTAACCGAACCACGGGATAAATCTTGTGTCTTTCATTTGTGTTCTTTATTCTAGTTGATCAACATTATCTAGGGTTTGATTAGATTTGTTGAATACAAAGTTAATAGTTGAAATAAAGTCATATTCTTAATAGAATCTGTCACACAACTATTGAACTGATCACAAAGTTTATATTTCCGCTGCAAAAGTCAACAAACAATCAAATTGACCTAACTTGATCAACCTAGCCCGTAAAATCCGGACTAGTCCGCACTTTACCGGACTAGTCCGTTATATCTGTTTTTTGATCTCGTTGTTGAAGTGTTACAGGAACCGATAAAATTCAAGAAGGCCTATTCACCCCCCCCTCTAGGCCAACATTCACCCAGGCCTTCTCCTCCTCCTCAAGGCAACACTCCTCCAACTTCTTGGTGCGTTCCTCGAAGCCCTTGTCAACCAGAGCCACCTTTTCGGCGAGCTCCTCCTCCCTCCTCAAGACGTCATCCCGCAGCTCTAGGAGTTTTTGCTCTTTATCTTCGAGCCTCTTCTCCCTCTCCTCAAGTGCCTCCCAGCGCTTGATGAGAGTAGTGTTAATGGCTTCAAGCCTTTCTTGGCGTTCATCAGCCGCACTATTAGCTGCCCTGGTCTGCTCATAAATGGCCCGGGATTGAGCGTCGAGGGCACGATTCAAGCTCTCCCTATCATCCAATAATTTGCCCCAGTATTCCAGGCGGACCTTCTCCTGCTTGATCCACTCCTTGTCGTTTGCCAGCCTCGACTGCGCCAGCTTGGTCTCGAAGTAGAGCCGGTTACGCCACCGCCTAAGGGTTTGGCGCTCCTCTTCAAGAGCCTTACCGTCGTGGTAGAATGTCAGCTGGACTTGACGTAGACTAGAGCAAGCGTTGTCAATGGACAACGACAGGGGAATAGGGTCCGGGCCTCCTGGGGTCTCCTCCGCTGGTTCCAGCGGGTTCTCGCTTACAAAAGTTGGGTCCCACTCTACAAGACTGGTCCCCTGAGCCTCCACGGCACTAGGTCCGTCCTCCGGGATAGCCTCAGTCGCCGCCGAGGAGGGTCCCGCAGAAGGAGTTCCGACCTCCGGAAGTGGTTCCGAAGGCCCTGCTGCCAGGTCTTCATTTGCCCCCTCAGGCATGGGGCCAACGACTTCATCTGGGCACCCTGGCTCAGCAGCGGACACCTCCGCCGTCATCACTTCCGGAGCAGGGGCTACTTCCGGCTCCGGCCTGGGCTCCTCCTCCGCTGGTGGCTCAGGTGTTGGCACCTCGACCATCATAGGTTCTGGTTCTGATGCCTCCGCAACAATCGGCCCTGAGGCCGGAGCTTCAACCTCAACCGTCACAGGCGCCAGAAGGTCTTCAACTACAACTGGCTCTGAGGCTGGAGCTTCGGAGGTAGCCGGCTCAATTGTCGGGACTTCCTCAACATCCGACTCACTCGCCGGGACTTCAATAACCTCCGGCTAAACCGCTGGGGCTTCGACAATTTCTGGCTCAGAGGCCGAGATCACTGCTTCCACCGGCTCAACGATCGAAGCTTCCATCATCTCAGCATCAAGACCCGGAGCTTCAACCTCCAGGGCAGGTGTCGCTGGCGCATATTCTCTGTCGTGGTCCGGCGCTACCACGGGAGTCTCGGGGGATGAGTCGAGGTCCATGACCACCACAGCTGGCGCCGGAGCTGCCACAGCTTCAGCCGCCACTTGGAGCGGCACTGGAACAGGAGCAGAAGCCTCCGCCCTCACAGCTTCAGCTGCTATGGCTGAGGGTGGAGCCTCACTACTCTTCTTGGGGACGCTGCAGATGATGGATGAAGAAACTTAAAAAACAGTAACTACAACAAAACAACTGTCTGGGGTAAAGATTAAAAATTACCTCGAAAGGCTTCCGTGCCAGCTTGCACGGAATCTGTTTCCCGAGCGTTCTAGGCTAGCCATAGCCACCGCCGGCGTGGTAGCTCCGGAAGGCCCCCCTGTAAGTGCATCTAGGTCCCATGTGGGTTTTGGTGGATTGATGATGAACCATTAAAGTGCTAATGAACTTGGTTGAGCATGAGCGCAGATCCGGAGTACGGAATGGAGCTTTGAAGAAAGACGGCAAAAGGAGAAAAGTTGTGGTGAAGAAGAATAGAAATAGGGTTTTCTATTTTCTCCTTGAGTCGTAGGAAAAACCGTACTATTAAGAGGGACACGACGCGCAGACACTGAGTGAGTCATTCGGGTGCTCAACCCCTTTGCAGAAGCTTTTAGTAGGGCCTTTGTGGCTTGGGCGGACTTGTGTGACTTGTGGTGTCAGACTGTCCGAATTCCCTCTGTTGGAAGTCAGACATGTCCGAGACTGTGTGTCAGACTTATCCGAATTGGTACTGGAAGGGTTCCAGTGAGAGTTCCAGTGAAGTTTCGGACTTGTCCAAACCTGGGGGTCGGACATGTCCGAGATGGATCTGTTCCCGGGACTAAAAAAAAAATTTCTAAGTCCCAGAGAATCAGACTTGTCCGAGTTCTCTCTGCAGAACATCAGACATGTCTGAGATTGTGTGTCAGACATGTCTGAAGTGGTTTTGGTCAGACAAGTCTGAAGTGAAAGGCCTGACCTTTGAGGTCAGACATGTCCGAGGTGGCTTTTGGTGCACTATTTAAATTCCAACGGGTAGTCGTACGCTTTATGACATCAGCAATTCAGACAAGTCCGACTTTGTGTCAGACATGTCCGACGTGGGCTGTGTCAAACGGCTCTAATGACCTTTTGGAGTATAAATAGTGGGTGGTTTCGACCCACCAACCATGCCTAACACCCCTGAACAGTTCTGAACGCCCATTTGAACTCAAGAACCTCTCTCCACTTGTTCTTCACCTCTAGAGCCCAAATTCGAGTTTTTGGGAGAATGAAGAGTGCTTTGTGAGAATCGGGAGAAATAGTTCGTTGAGGGGTTGAGCAACGTGTGATTCGCTAAGTTTCTTCGTGATTGCGTGTTTGTTGCTCTTGGGGTTCTCCCCTAGACGGTTAGGCGTTGCCCCACGATTTCTTTGTGATCTCTTGTAATCGGGGAGTTTGTAACAATCTTTGTGATAGTGGAAGATTTGGGAGTTGTCCTTTGTGGCAACTCGTGAGGGGAAGGCTAGAGAAGGCCTGGTCCTTTGTGGACTCCTCAACGGGGACGTAGGATCCTTTGTGGTTCCGAACCTCGAGATAAAATCGTTTGTCTCTCGTTGTTCTTCCTTTCCCGCGAGTTTTGATTCTAGTGTTTTCCGCGTGCTATCTCTCCCTCAGCTTTCTTCCTACTCCATACTTCGTGTAGGACTGCTAGGTATCGATATCTCTCACTAGATCGCTTAAAAATTGGATTTTTGGTCTGATCGTGCAGGTAATCTCAGATTTATCCGAGCCAGGTCAGACTTGTCCGACTTAGGTTAGACAAGTCCGACTAGAAGTTAGACAAGTCCGACTTCTCTGTTTTCATAACTCTAAATTAAGTTTAAATTATCGATTATCGCCTATTCATCCCCCCTCTAGGCCGCTTTCAATTGGTATCAGAGCAGGTTTCTCCGGAAGAGACTAACATCTCGGAGAATCGATGGCGGAAGAAAGGAACAAGGATGATACCTCATATGTTGAGGGTGAAGGCTCAAATGATAAGAACTACGAAATTCTTCTTGATGATCCGAAGGACAATGAAGAGACTCGCCAACTCAAGGTGAAGCTTCGGGAGAAGCTAGGGAAACAACCCAAGATCAACAAAGAGAAGGAGAAGAGTAACAATGACTATACTCAAACTCACTTTGATTATGATCGTCTTCATGCTAACAATCACTATTTGTCTATTCCACTTGGCAAACCTCCTCAATTCGATGGAAATGACTATTCAATGTGGAAACACAATATGAAGATGCATTTAATCTCTTTGAATCCTAGTTTGTGGCAGATTGTGCAAACCGGAGTTCATATTCCAAGGAATGAGGAAGACGTCACTCCACAACAAGCTATCCTACTTCATCGCAATGCTCAAGCCGTGGGAGTCATAACCTCATCTTTGATTCGGGATGAATTCAACCGAGTCGAAGGTTTGGAAGTGGCCAAAGATATTTGGGATACACTCAAGACAGCGCACGAGGGCAACCAAGTCATCCGGGAGGCGAAGATTGAGATGATCGAAGGAGAGCTTGGGAGATTTACCATCATGGATGGTGAGTTGCCCCAAGACATGTACAACCACCTCAAGGTGCTCGTGAACAAGATTCGTGCCTATGGAAGCACTTGATGGACGGACCATGAAGTGGTGAAGAGGATGCTTCGGGCATTCATGCCTCGAAACATCGCTCTTTGCTCCTTGATCCATGAAAGCCCCGACTACACCAAGATGACTCCGGAAGAAGTGCTTGGGAGGATAATCAACAATGAGATGATGGAGAAGGAAGCTATGTTCTACAACGATCTCCAAAAGCTTGCCTCATCAAAGAAGAAAGACATAGCCCTCAAAGCAACTTCCACATCCTACAATGAAGATGCAAGTGATGATGAGAGCATGGACTCCGATGAGGAAGAAGCTTTCTTCATCAACAAGTTTAGAAGGATGATGAGAAGGAAGAAGGGAGGCTATCACCAAGAAGGCAAGAGCAAGGAGAAGCTAAAGAAGAAGACTTGCTACAAGTGTGGTGAACATGGGCACTTCATTGCGGATTGCTCATACAATGAAAGCAAGAAGAAGGAGGGCAAGACCCAAGATAAGAAGCTCTTCAAGAAGAAGAAGCCATCGGGACATGCCCACCTTGGAAGAGAATGGGACTCAAATGAAGACTCATCTTCCGATGATGAAGAGAAGGTGGCAACCATTGCCATCGGAAAGAGCTCAAGTGCAAGCAAGCTTTTCCCCAACCTTGATGATTTCAAGTCCACATGTTTCATGGCAAAGGAGGGAAGGAGAAAGGTCAAATCTAAACCCACTCCCTCTATAACTTCTTGTGATGAACTTGATAGTGGTAGTGAACTTGAATCCATGCTTAAAGGCTTAAGTAAGAGTGCCATGAGAAAGATGAACTTTCTTATGGATGAAATCTCCGAGAAGGAGGATCTCCTTGAGCGTCAAGAGGACTTGCTCATCCAAAAATTGGAGAGATGTCAAGAGATTGAGGAGCTCCTCGAGCGCGAGAGAGAAAGAAGCAATGCATTGGAGCATGACCTTGCCATGAGCAAGGAAGCATGCTCAAATCTTAAGGACAAGACCGTTGAGATCAAGGATGAACTTGTTAACTTGACAAAGGTTAACAAGATTCTAGAGACAAAGGTTGAGTCACTTAAGATCAATGCACCTTCTTCCTCAAAGAGCTCATCTTCTCAAAAGATTTCATCTGAGGAAGTTCACACTTGTATGTTCTCAAGCTTGATCCTAAAACTTAAGGATGAACTTAACTTGGCACAAAACAAATAAGCACCGAAAGGTGGCATCTTTGACAAGGAGAAGGTGGCCTATGCACGTAGTGCATACACCAATGTGAGACCTCCCCATGTCAAGGATGGTCTTGGTTATTCTCGGGAGCGGAGGCAAAATGCCAAAGCCCCCAAGAATAACAAAGACTTGATTGTTTTTGTCAAGGAAGGTTCATCCACCCAAGATAGAGGAAAGAACATTGTCTCAACATCTTATATGCCTACAAATGAACCACATCCTTTGTTCCATGACTTTGATGCTTCTTATGTTTTATTGAGGAACAAATTTGGCAAGACTTATGCTAGATATGTTGGGCCACTCCGCAAGAGCCCAAAGCCTTGCGTGTGGGTGCCCAAATGTCTTGTGACTAACATCAAAGGACCCAACTCCGCTTGGGTACCTAAAGGAAAGGCATAACTCTTTTTTGTAGGCATACTCCTCCGGTGGATCAAAATGGGTGCTTGACAGTGGATGCACTAATCATATGACCGGAGAGAGGAAGATGTTTGTAGAGTACAAGGAGAATGAAGATCCCAGTGAAGGAATCTTCTTTGGGGATAATAGCCAAGGGAAAATCTTTGGCACCGGTAAAATTGCTATCTCATCAAAACACGCTCTTTCTAATGTGCTTCATGTTGATTCACTTGATTACAACCTCTTGTCTATTTCTCAATTATGTGATAATGGTTATTGTCGGTACCCTAAAAACCATACACCCCCTGAGGTTACAAAGATCTCAAGGGAAGGACATCAACTCAAATTGAAGACCCTCGGGGGCCCACTCGCCAGACGTGACCGGACCCGCTTCTCCAACATGGTTAACCTCTAGGTTGCCACGTGTACTGTCAGCCCAGAGCTATTACCCGCAAGGGTGAAGCTCCGGGCCAAGTACTGAAACGGCACCTCCGGAGGTAGCCCCCGACCGAGAGAAGCTCCGGACATGACACGTGCCAGGTCACCCCGGAGCTTCCCGCTTCTCCCAAGCTAGCTCCGGAGCTGCCACGTGTCCACACGACGGAGCTAGATGCTTAAAGCCCCCGGGAGACGTTGTAACGGCTCCGGATCTCCAAAGGACAGCCGCAGACTTCAAGATCCGATTAATTACCATTAATTCCACGTTAATGATAATTAATCGGGCAGCCTTAACACCTGTAACGGCACTGTCGGAGCCGTTACAGGGTTATTAACAACAATTAATCTCGTGTATCAATACTAATAACCGCCAGGGCCACATGTCGGGCCAGGCTGACTTGTAACGGTTGGTCCTTGTACTATAAAAGGACAAACCGACGATACACGGAGGGGGCTGGAAGACTCTGAAGCTCACAAGTTAATACAACAAACACACACCCGTGGAGTAGGGTATTACGCTCAGGCGGCCCGAACCACGTAAACCACCGTGTCACTCGTGTCCAAATCGCATTTCACTTTCTTAGATCTCCGCGCGCCCAGACCGAACCACAAACTCCTTCAAACACTTCTCATAGTGTTAGGGGATCTGCCGACTCCAACAGTCGACAGTTGGCGCGCCAGGAAGGGGCGCCTGAGATCTTCAAGAATGGTGAATTCTGCAGCTGGATCATCCAACGGGCAACCTGCTGCTCAGACTGTCGGAGGCAATCCCTCCAACATGCAACCACCGGCAGGAGCCTCAGTTCCAGCGGGAGTCACACTCCCACCACCACCATCTTCTCCGGCAAGACGTGCCGAACGACATGATGGTGCACCGGCGTCACATTCTGCGCCGGCAAGTCGTGACAACCCAGAACACGCGCTCCATGCAGCGCGTGCTCTCCTTCAGCGACCACCACCTCCGGATGCATCTCAAGGTGCCATGGAGCAATGGAGAGCTGATATTGAGCATTTGGTCGCAGCAGCGGCCGAACGCCTCAACAATCAGGGTCCACCTCCTTCAGGGCGGGCCCCGTCGCAGCGACGAACGTTGTCTGGAAGACTTGGTCCACATGTCTCCAACAACCGGAGAAGAGCTGCGTCACAGCAAGTGACGTCGTGGCCCTCTGGGGCACGACGTGCCCATACTGCATCTCGGCTTTCGACACACGACCTCCGAGCGGAGCTTGATCGCCGATACCGCCAACAGGATGGCCGTGTCCACATCGAGCGAGCTCGAGAAAGACGAGATGCTCAAGATCTTTCTACTCTGGAAGGAGTAGGAGGAGGCTGTTCCGCCCTAGCCATGCACCTGCGTATGGTTAGATGGCCACAGAAGTTCCGGCCACACTTGCCGGAAAAATTCGACGGGACTGTCAATCCCGTAGAATTTCTACAGATATACTCCACTGCGATCCTAGCAGCTGGAGGAAATGAGGCTGTAATGGCCAATTACTTTCCAGTGGCCTTAACTGGGACTGCTAGGTCCTGGTTTATGAGCCTTCCGCCCAACTCTATCGACAGTTGGGAGGAGCTATGCCGCCAGTTCACCGCCAATTTCGGGAGTTCATACACCCGTCCGGGCACCGAACTGGACCTTTTTGCGGTCGTGCAAAAAGGAGGGGAATCTTTGCGGTCATTCATCCAAAGATTCTCTCAGGTACGTAACACAATCCCTTCTATCTCAAGCGCTTCTGTCATTGTAGCATTCAGACAGGGTGTACGAGACAAGAAGATGTTGGAGAAACTGGCGATCAAAGAGATCACCAGTGTCACGGAGCTCTTCAGCCTGGCTGACAAATGTGCCAGAGCTGCGGAGGGCCGTGAAATGCACTCCAAACCAGCCCTGGAGGATCATAAAAAATCCTCCAAAGAAGAAGCCGCTACCTCCGGGAGTGGCAAGAAGAAAAAGAAGACCAACGGCAAGAAGAAGCCGTCGGCCGGCACATCCAACGTTGCAGCCACTGCAACTCCTGGTGGCCGGGGGCCACGCCCCGAGAAGCGACCTCGACCGTCTTCCGAAGACGGTGGCAAATCCAAGATGTGGTGCCCCATTCACAAAACGGGCAGCCACAGGCTGGAGGATTGCCGGGAGGTCCAAAACCT